>JANSMA010000002.1:6000000-6600000 GCA_029298975.1 Ophiostoma novo-ulmi subsp. americana | reverse complement strand
CTTGTCTTGGCAGCCGTCCTTGGCCAGGCCGCCGTCAAACAAATGGTCAGCCGCACGCTGGGCGCGCTCAAGATCGCCGTGGATGGAGTTCATGCGCACACCAAGCTCCCAGTAGGCGACCGCCGTGCTCGGCTGGGCTCCCAGGGTCGCTGCAGCACGACGCCAATTTTCAATGGCCTCGGCCTGCCATCCCTCGATAAACATGGCCTCGAGCGCGAGGATCTGCTGCTCGCCTGTCAGAGGGACGCCTGCCGCCTGCATATCCTTGGTCAGGTAGTAGATGTGCGACATGCGCCGCGGGTTTATGGTATTGTTTCCGCCCACTGTGCCGTCTCGTGCCAGCACGTCCCATAACAATGACCAAACAGCTGGCGGCACATTCGACCACAGCTCGGCCAGGCCAAGCCGTGCAACACCATACCGACTCCAGACAGCCGTGATGATCCAGGCGTCAATACCCTTGTCGCCCTTGAGCTTGAGGCGGGCCGCAGCAGGCCGCAGCACGCCATTCAGTTTTTTGACGTGCCGGCGGACGGTTGCAGGGAACCCCAGTTCTAGAATCTTGATCGGTGCAGTTTCCGATGTTGCTGATTCTGCCTCCAGCTCAGCCTTGCGGCCCTCAGCCTCGATTTCCCGGATGATATCGAGCCGTCTGCGCATCCGGTCTGCACGCCGTTTCATCGGTCCGTTGGGGTGCTTTGTCTCGATCTCCTTGATCAGTTTTTCCGAGTCTTTTAGTTTGCCCTCCAGCTCGTCCATTTTGCGTGTAATCTCGCTCTCGACTGAGCGAGGGTCGGTGGTGGGCACAATGGTGCCGTCCAGCAGCTGGTCAAAGAACCGCACCGACACCTCATCGTCGGTCCGGCCCAGCTTGGCTGCTTCTGTGTCGGCTTCGAGTCCTCGCCGCAGCTCCTCGACTGTCGGCAGTCCAGCAGGTGGTGTATTTATACTTGTATTTGAGTCTTTTGAAAGAGTAGAGGGTGCCGTCTGGGCTCGTGAGGGGGTGGTCCGGCGTGATGCTGTTGCTGCCGACTCTCCTCCCCTCCGAGTGCGGCCCCGTACATGTGCTACACTCCGGCTCAGAGTACGTATTGGTATGGCTGTTGTCGTCACTGCCGTTGCAGTTGCTGCTGTGCTCGTCACCCACGGTGGCCTTGTCGTCGTCGTCGTCGTCGCCGTCGCTGTCGCCGTCGGCCGGTGCTGTGTTGTCCGCAGGCTGCCGAGGCACGATCTGCAGACAAATTGGCCCCGCTGGCTCATATCTGCGAGCAGTGTCGCTGGAGGTGCCATTTTAGCAGGCGTGGCAGTGGAATTATCGTGGTGCCAGTGTTGTCGAGCTTCCTCTTCTTCTTCTCACATCAACATCGGCGTGAGGTCGCTGTTGGAGCTATCGTCTAATACATTTATAGCGTCTCGATTTTTTCTTTGGCGGGTCACACCGGTGTACATCACCACTGTAAACTAGGTGTAAAATACCACTATCAGTAGTATCCCACCTGCTGCCAGCCGATAAGAAAATAAGCGGGCCATAATGTCCCAATTTAGCTGACCGCCTTTGGCAGAATCGACTTTTTGGTGATGATTTTCTTATCGCCTTTTTTTTTTTTTTGGAACCTCATATTTGGAACGACATCTCTTCAGCTATACTATAAGGCCACGGCGACCACCACAACAGCAACCCGACATCCCTTAACCAATTTTCACGCTCTCTCCGACCATCTACCTCTCTCTAATCATACGAAACCACAGCCATGGCCGGCACTAACGGCTCCGACTTTGTGCGCTTGACGGGCCACCGATTCTTTGCGCAGCGTCTCGTCTTGGCCACCCTCACCGGCCGTCCTATCCATATTTCCAGCATTCGCAGCTCCTCACCTACAAATCCGGGTCTTGCACCACACGAGATCTCCTTTCTCCGTCTCCTCGATGCTGTCACCAACGGCAGCGCCTTTCAGATCTCCTACACCGGTACCACCATCACCTACCATCCCGGCCTCATCACGGGCACCGTTGCTGGTGCCGGTGCCACCGAGGATGACATGATTGAGCACCACATCCCTGCTGGCTGCACTCGCGGTCTCACCTACTTCCTCCTGCCGATTGCCCTGCTTGCGCCCTTTTCTAAATCACATGTCAACATCCGGTTCTCTGGTCCCGGTGTCATCACCTCGTCTACCCAGCCCTCGGCCACTTCTGCTGGCGACATGTCTGTGGATGCGTTCCGGCTGGCTATCCTGCCTCTGTACGGCCTGTTTGGCATTCCTCCTGCACGCATTGAGCTCGTTGTGCGCCAGCGCAGCTGCACGGGTCACGGCGATCGGCGCGGCAACGGTGTCGTCGAGCTGCGGTTCGCAAGCCAGGTCCGCCTGCCCAAGACGCTGCACCTTAATCGCACAGCCGGTCGCATCAAGCGTATCGGTGGTGTTGTCTACAGTACCGGTGTCACGGCATCCAACAACAAGCGCATGATCCACGCCGCACGTGGTGTGCTCAATGTGCTGACGAGCGAGATCAAGATTGCCGAGGCGCCGCCCAGCAAGGAGGACAACCCCGAAGGCAAGCCCGGCATTGGTTTCGGCATCTGCCTGGTTGCCGAGTCCAACACTGCCGGTGTCGTGTACTCGGCCGACGTTGTGAGTCCTCCCCACGGTGGTGTTCTGGCCGAGGATGTTGGCATTCAGTGTGCACACCGCCTTCTCGAGGCCATTGCCACAGGAGGCTGTGTCAGCCGGTCTGCGGCACCGACCATCCTGACCCTGATGGCCATGGGTTCCGAGGACGTTGGCCGTCTGCGCGTGAGCAAGGATGTCATTGTGGCTGAGGAAGTGATGGGTCTGGCACGGGATCTCAAGTCGTTTGGTGCCAACGGCTGGGGTCTGCGGGAGGCCGACGACGACGATGCCATGATTATTGGTGGTGGCAATGACGGTAGCGACGACGACGAGGATAGCGAAGATGACGAAGATGACGAAGACAGCGACGAAGAGGACAAGCCCAAGAGCAAGCCCAGCAACATCGAGAGCAAGGGCGATGTCTATGTGTCCATAAAGGGCCTGGGATTGGGCAATGTCGGACGCAAGGTTGCCTAAGCATGCAGCAGCACAGGTGCAAAGAAGATGGGTCATAGAGCAAAAGCATACGGCGTTCCGGAGGGTCCTATTTGTATATTTGAACATTGTATATCTGTATTGTATTTGTTGGGCGGACATAGTTTATACCAATATAATGTGTGTATTTCACATGAATCTCACGGGTGATGCAGAACGACAACTGTCAAATGTGCAGAGTATAAATTGGTATAGTAAGGCTAAACAAAGTGATATGTGTCCCAAACTCCCAGAAAAATCAAACGCCGTCCCATCCCTTTGCTATTGTGCCACACTGGGTGGTGCCCGGGCTCGCCTCTCAGCGGCCAATCGTGCCAAGCGCACAGCATTGCTGATTGTCTGAAGCGACTGTGCCGTCGTTGCCGCAGCCGAGTTGGCTCCCGTATCGCTCTCGCGGCTGGCGTGCACAATCGTATCCACGACAAAAAAGTCGCCAATGCTGCCGCCCGAGACCATTGCCGTTAGCAGATCCTCGGCTGCCTGCTCAGGTGTGGCCTCGGGGCCGCCCAGGTGAAGCTCCCGCAGTCGCTGCTCTACCTCGCTGCTAAGGAATGGCGTTACGCTACTATCGGGGTTAGGAGTGTTCGCTCCTCCTCGGTCTCCTCGCTGCGGTCTTGCCAACAGCTCAATGCCGTCCGCCGTCTCTGTTGCTGGAGTGTGCCGCTCCCCACGCTCTTCCGCGTCTAATTGCGCCACGGTAGGAGGTGCTGCAGGTGGAGTCGACGATGTCCTAGCCGCCGCTGCTGCAGTCGTTGCCTCTCGCGGTGGGTTCACTATACGGCGAAGCTTCTCGCGTTCCGTGTGGACTGCGAGCATAAGGAACTGTATGGCAATCACGACAAAGTCGAGCGCGACAAGGCCATACGCTGATGTTGGGGCCTTTTGGCCGATAAAGTCAATCACTGTGCCACCATGGAGGTAGCCCCGGTTTGCCTCGGAGGCAGTGGGTAGTGCCGTAAACAGGTGTAATAAAAGGCAGAGGAAGTTGGGCACAATGACGGCAAAGAGGTGTGCTCGGCGGGTGTCGAGAGCAAGGAGAAAGTCTTCTGATTTCGGAGTGAGGAAGAAGGACTGGGCCGTCGAGCGGACAATCAGCCGAAATAGTGAGCAGCTGTTTGTTAGCATATAGCGAGCACACAGTTGGCATTGTAGAGACCGACGGGTCACTCACTCCATGTAGTATAGCACACAGATCTCGACATAGACGATCATGTCCAGATGGCGCATGAGCTCTGTGTGGTGGGCGAGTTTCTTCTTGAGACCCTCGCGGAATTTCTGCTTGGCTGCGCTCGACACCGCGAGCTCGTTGAGGATCGAGGCGCCTCGTCGTCGTCGATGGTGCCGGCGCGAGCCAGTGTTGGCGCGGCTTCTACTTGGCCCGCTTCGGCTCGAGCCTAGGTTGGGTATATTTGGCAGATCGGGCAGACTGGGTATGCTGGGACCAGAGCCAGAGCCAGAGCCAGAGGCTTGGCCGGGGATGTCATTGTTCATGGCTCTCGGAGAATCCGTCGAAGCCGACAATGGGCTGTGCGGTGACAAGCTACCGCATATTTCGAGGTGTGGGTGTACTGGATCTGAAACTCGAGACCACAGGTGTCGGATTACAAGTCGTGTAGTCGCGGATGTAGTGTGGCGGTAGTAGTGCGAGGACAAAGAAACGTAGGCCAAAAGTCAAGGTCGCTTCGAGATGTGTAGAGATGATGCGGTGCCAGCCGTTATTAGCTAATCGGAGCTGGTGGGAAATGCGTTCAGGAGTCGCATGATGCGTAATGGGTCGCGCCTGCCGTATCGAGCGACGAGCTGACAGCTTTAACTGGCAGAAGGCGACACTATGAAATCGGCAGTATTTCAGGCTGTTCAGCACACCCCTGCAGCTAAACGACGGTAGTTGCAGCGCTAGAATGTCGCTTTCAAAGGCTGTTTATCATTCTATGGATCACGTGGCTCGCCTCGCCACTGAAGGCAGCGTGTGGGGCAACTAATGCAGAAGCTCAGGCAATGACAGCCATGACGATTGCCTTGCTTCACATAGCTCCTTCCGTCTCGAGACTTTGAACTTGTCTGTGGATTGCACCTTCCCTATACAACTTTTGGCTGTGTTGTTACCATTGGTGATCTCCACTCATTAGAAACTCAAGACTCAAATAATAGCCTCACGTTCAAATTTGATTACTCTCAAGAGTACGACACCAAAGACTCGTCTTCGTCGCCTTCATCTTCAGAACCCCTCCACCCGCCAACGATACGACCTGCGACAAAAAGCACACACACAACCGCAACCATGTTGCTTCGGTTCCGCTGTGCTGACGGCACGTTTCGTCAAGAGGCCCAAAAGGAAGACACATTTGGCCAAGTTGTCGAAAAGGTGAGAAGCTGTTGTCTGCCTTTGCTTTTGCTGGACTGTTACTAACTGCCTCCAGCTTCTTCCCAAATTACCATCAACCGTCGACCCCACAACCATCACCGTATCTAGCAGCCCGGGCAGTCAAGGTGATAAGCGGAGAGTTGCCGAAGTCCGCGATGTTTCTGTCGGCTCAGTCGGCCTTGGCCATGGCGACATGATCTTTCTCGACTACAAGCACAAGGATGACAGCTCCAGCAGCGCAGCAAACGGTGCCGCATCATCTTCCACCGGTTCTCGAACCCTGACCTCTTCCACAAACCGCCTCAACGGCCAGCCTATTCTGCCCGCCGAAGACCGTCCCATCGATCCCCTTCCTGCCACAGCATTAGGCACCGCAGCAATCTCCAATCCGATTGCTCGCATACGAAACCCATGGGAGGTCGTCAAGCAGTCCAAGCTTGATGACCGCCTCGACAAGCTGGACGGCAAGATTGCCCGCAAGCGTGATCACAAGATGTGCCGCCACGGCGACAAGGGCATGTGCGACTACTGCCAGCCTCTTGACCCATTCAACGTGAACTACCTCAACGAGCACAAGATCAAGTACCTCTCCTTCCACTCCTACCTGCGCAAGATCAACGGCGAAAAGAACAAGCCCGAACTCGGTGCCTCCTATATCCCGCCCCTGGTCGAGCCCTACTTTCGCATCCTCGAAGACTGCCCCTCTGGTCACCCTGCATGGCCCGAGGGTATTTGCAGCAAATGCCAACCTAGTGCCATCTCTCTGCAGCCACAGCCGTTCCGCAGTGTCGACCACGTCGAGTTTGCTTCTCCATCTGTAGTCGATGCATTTATTAATGCCTGGCGCAAGGGTGGCTGCCAACGGCTGGGCTACCTGTACGGCCGCTATGAAGAATACGATGTCGTACCGCTGGGCATCAAGGCAGTTGTCGAGGCTATCTATGAGGTGCCTCAAGTCGACGAGACAGACGGCGTGTCGCTGAACCCGTGGGAGAACGAGCAGGCCGTTGATGCTGTGGCCAAGCTGTGTGGTCTTGAAAGAGTTGGTGTCATCTGGACCGACCTACTCGATGCTGGCGCTGGCGACGGCTCTGTTATCTGCAAACGTCATGCTGACAGCTACTTTTTGTCTTCCTTGGAGGTTATCTTCTCTGCACGCCTGCAGGCACAGCACCCCAAGCCGACAAAATGGAGCGACACTGGCCGCTTTGGATCCAACTTTGTGACTTGTGTCATCTCTGGCAATGAATCGGGCGAAATTGCTATCAGTGCATACCAAATGTCCAACGACGCCGTCGAGATGGTCCGTGCCGATCTGATCGAGGGCTCAGCCGAGCCCGAGTCTGTCCTGGTGCGTGCCGAGGAGGAGGACGACGGCTCAATCAGTCGCACACGTTACATCCCCGAAGTTTTCTACCGCCACATCAACGAGTACGGTGCAAACGTGCAAGAAAACGCCAAGCCGGCGTTCCCTGTCGAGTACCTGTTTGTCACCCTGACACACGGCTTTCCTGACAAGGCCAAGCCCGTCTTCGTGGATGAAGGCTTCCCCATTGCAAATCGCGAGTATGTGGGCGAGGCACAGGAGATCTCTGCCGTCGCCAAGATTCTTAACAAGGACGGTGGCAAGCAGGTGCATGTGTCCAACTTCCACCTGCTCTGCTTCCTCCACCAGATGGATGTTCTATCAAAGGTATTTCCAGCTTGATCTGCACAGTCAATATATCCAACTAACACAACTAGGATGAGGAGTCTCTTCTTTGCCGCGTCGCAACACAACACGACTCATCCGACTCCTTCCAGCTGCAGTCTACGCCCGGGTGGCAAACCCTTATGATGATCCTACAATCTGCCGGTGAGCGAATTCCCAAGCGCCCCAGACCCATCGATGACACGGATGAACTTGAATATCTAGGCACTGTGAGCCGTGAAGAAGGTGGTACGGATATCGGCAAGAGACGCATTGCGCAAAAAGCAAATTGGAAACGGTCTACACAAGACAACAGCGGGGAGGGCGCACATGACAAGAACGAGACAAACAATGCTGGTGTCGCTAGTGTGGGCCGTGGCTTCTCTCTCTCATCTCTCTCCTCCACTACCTCTCTAGCCCCATCTTCTTCTCAAGCCATGGCGTCTAGTATGACGGGGACTCCTGATTCACGTTCTTCCTCAGCGAACCGTGACCTGGAATCCGGAGAACCACTTGCTAAACGATTTGCTGCCGTTAGGCTAAATAGTTGGAATCTACCCCCCAAGCCGGAAGCACGGAACAACGCAGCCGCGTCTAGTTCATCCTCCCGAGCCGCGTCGCCGCGCGGAGCTGCCTCACAAAACCCATCTGATGATTCCGGCTCCTCATAGGAAGCAACGCCGACACCAGACGAGGAACTGCCCGACGCCCCTATGTGAGGGCGGTCATCGGCAAAGAACGGCTGCACAACTGCAAGGAAATACCGGCAAGCCGAGGAGGGATCCGACTTTGACTGGACAGTGTTTTTTTTTCCTTTTATTACAGATTAATACCATATTGCTCAGAAGTGCATTGCAATACAATTATCAAGTATTCGGCTGGGCGTTGAAGGTGTATATCACACTCATGCGTGACACAGTTCTAGACGTAGAGTGGCATTAAGTTTGTGACATATAAACAGCTAGATAAAAACAGCCAAGAAAACAAATAGACTACACGTGCCGATAAAATCAATAAAGGGCAAAACCAACAATATAAAACATCATAGCGCTACCTGACAAAGACAGGGACCACAGGCCGTTTCCTTTGCAGGTTATTCTTCCCTTTTGCTTCCTATTCCCTCCGGCTTTTGACGGCTTTTGAATCTTTCCCTCACCCAAAACTTTTTTTGTGTATGTGTGAACCCCAAAAACGCCCATGGAAAAGAATGTGCTTTCCTCGTGTCAACGAAACTGTCGGCAAATGACAGTTTGCCTCTGTCGCGAGTCAAACAATGTTAATTTACAGAGGCTTGCCACCGATAAAGTCGGACCACTGGCGGACCTCGGAGGGGATACCCTCGGGACGGGGCAGCTTCTCGTTCAGGCACTGAGCGAACAGAATAGCGGTCTATCATGTTAGTGTTCGTTATTGACTTGAGATGAAACATGGATCAGATGAAAGCACATACCTGGGGCTCCATAAACAGGGGAACGCCAAAGTCGACGGCGTTGCGGCGCATGACGTAGTCGACGTCCTGGACGGTCTTGCCGCGGGCGGTGGCCAGGTTGAAGACACCACGGATGTTGTTGCTGGCAAAGACCTCACGCAGAGCGCGCTTGTCCTCAATGGGGAAGTCGATGACCTCCACGGTGATGGGGGTCTTGCTGTTGGCCTCGAGGTACTCCTTGACGCGGGTCTCGGCGGCAAACAGCTTGTAGCCCTTGGGGGCAACAAAGTTGATCACCTTGGCCAGCCAGTCCTTGTCGACCGTCTCACCGCCAAACAGCAGACCCTCGCCGATCTCGGGCACGCGGAAGTTCATGGCAGACTGGACGGATGTCCAGTAGGCCTCGACCAGGTCCTTGCCGAAGCAGGCCATCTCACCGGTACTAGCCATCTCGACGCCCAGGAAGGGGTCGGCACCAGCCAGACGGGTCCACGAGAACTGGGGAACCTTGGTGGCAACAAAGTCGCGCTTGGTGGCCATCAGGTCGGTAGGGGCAGGGACGTCCTTGCCAATCAGGGCGCGGGCAGCGACATCAATAAAGTTGGTGCCAAGAACCTTGCTGACAAAGGGGAACGACCGCGAGGCGCGCAGGTTGCACTCAATGACCTTGAGGGCAGGCAGGCCACCCTCGGGGTCGGCAGCCTTGATGATCTGCATGTTGAAGGGGCCGGTGATCTTGAACGCAGCGGCGACCTTCTCGGCAATCTCCTTGACGCGGTCCTTGGTGGTGTCATCCAGGTTCACGGGAGGCAGGACCAGGGTGGCATCACCAGAGTGGACACCAGCCTGCTCGACGTGCTCACTGACAGCGTGCACAAGCAGCTTGCCGTCGGAAGCAACACCGTCGACATCAATCTCCTCGGCACCCTCAATAAACTTGGTGATGACAACGGGGTGGTCGGGCGAGACGTTGGCGGCAGCCTCCAGCTTCTCCTTGAGGTCCTCCTGGCTGCGAATGACAGTCATGGCGGCACCAGACAGGACGTAGCTAGGGCGGACAAGGACGGGGTAGCCGACAGCATCAGCAAACTTCTCAGCCTCGGCAACCGAGGTCAGCTCCTTCCAGGCGGGCTGGTCCAGGCCAATGCTGTCCATAATGTTGGAGAACTTTTGACGGTCCTCGGCCTTGTCAATGTCCAGAGGGTTGGTGCCGAGAACGTTGGCTCCGCCTGTCTCCTGCAGGCGCAGGGCAATGTTCTGGGGCAGCTGACCACCCACAGACACAACGACGCCCTTGGCCGCCTCGAGCTCGTAGATATCCATCACACGCTCGTAGCTCAGCTCCTCGAAGTAGAGACGGTCGGCTTCATCATAATCGGTAGAGACAGTTTCTGGGTTACTCTTTAATTAAATCTTGTTAGCAACAGTACTATCACAATTACATGATTTGAAGAAATGATATAAAGGGAGGCAAATGTTTTGTCAAAGCTGACTGAGCTCAGACAGACACAAACAACAAACGATTCTTCCCATTGAAGCACCCGACAGGAGGGTAAACTTTAACCACCAGCAAGTCATAAAAAATGTATGGAAATCAGGCGTGAGCCCGGGGGAAACAGTTGCAGCCGGATACATTAAAAATGGACAGGCAGATAAAAAGAATGAAACATTTGGAGTGACAGAACTCGCAGCCGCCATACTCAAGCAACAAGCTCAGATGCCGCCGCGCTCGCGGCCAACGTCTTCTTCTTGTGCTGCTTAGACAGATTGTGTCTGGTCAAGTTGGGTCGTTTGCCATTTTGCGCAAGTGCCAGCTGCTGTTGTGTGGCGCCTTCAACGTTTTGAACTTCGACAAGCGCTCAGCCTCTAGCTCTTCAAGTTCATCAAAAGACAAATCAAAGTTGCCGGTCACGCCCTCGTTTATGCTGGTGGGATATCACAGCTACTGAAATATCGGCCTGCATGATTGCTGTGGAAGTAGTCATGTAGACAACACACCCGGTTGTCCAGCCACTGGTAGGCCGGTCATAGTCGACAATTGAAGCTCACTTAGTCACATATGACACCGAGATTATACACGTGAGAGTTAAGAGACCAAGAAAGTCTACACCGGAAGAAGAGCTCGAGGGGATCGCAAGCACCTCTGTCAGAGAGAGCTACCATGCGCAGAGCTCTCCGCGAGAAGCAAACAGTAGCAATAAACCAGAACTCAGATTTGCTATCAAGCGTCAGATTGCCAAGAGAGAGCCATACTCACCCGAGTGATGGAACCATTGTCATCCCTCCTCCCGTGGTGGGCTCAGACTTGCTTCCCAGCCTTACTAGCCAGTTGAGTTCCCCCAATTCACCACTTACATCGAGACCACTTGGTCACCTCCACTAAAGTCCCAGCATCATGTGGATATTGCGCAACACTTGTGCTGGTCGGTTGTAAGACGACGAGAGTAAGATGAAATATAGACCACGCGGATTTTGTCAAACATGACTAGAGAAGTCGTGACCGGACAGGAGGCAGTCCTCGGGCATCATTAACTTCGAGGACACAGAGACCAGCGAACACCGTGCTTGGGTCATGGACAAAAGTCATAATACCAATGACGCTCCTAAGACTTCAAAGGAGGCACTATAGCCAGGTCATTGTCGCATACAGAGGTTTGACGGATTACATCCCTGGAGATATGGGCATGGGAGAATAGTAGATGCAGAATTAAAGCAGACGCATCGTCATGAAAACACAAAATTGAAAGGCGCAAACGTACATTGATGATGGCAGTCTTCTCGCCCATCTTGCGAAGGCAGCGACTCGTGCTAACAGCACACCAATCGAACTCGACGGAGCTGCCAATACGGTAGACACCGCTGCCAAGGACGATTGTGCCGTTGTCGTCAAAGGTGACGTCGTGGGTGCTAGCGTTGTAGGTGGTGTAGAGGTAGTTGGTGTTGGCGGGGAATTCGGCGGCGAGGGTGTCAATCTGCTTGACCCAAGGGCGGATGCCAAACTGCAGACGAGCAGCGCGGACCTGATCCTCGGTGGCACCGACGGCGTTGCCGATCTGGCGATCAGAGAAGCCCTGCTTCTTGGCCTTGAGGATGTGCTCGCGCTTCAGGCCGGCGACGCTGCCGATGGACTGGAGCTCGCGGGTGGTATCGACGAGGTTCTGCAGCTTGTACAGGAACCACTTGTCGATCTTTGTGAGTTCGTGGACCTTGTCGACCGAGTAGTTCTCGTGCATCATGGCCTGGCCGACAGCCAGCCAGCGGCGGTCGGTAGGGTTCTGCAGCTCAAAGTCGAGGTCGTCAAAGTGGTTGCCCTGGAAGCCGACAAACTGGGGGTCGACCTGGCGGATGGCCTTCTGGAACGACTCCTCAAAGGTACGGCCAATGGCCATGACCTCACCGACCGACTTCATGGCACTGCCAATGTCACGCTTGACATGCTGGAACTTGGACAGATCCCAGCGGGGAATCTTGGTGACAATGTAATCCAGGGAAGGCTCAAAGTTGGCAGTGGTTGTCTTGGTGACGGCGTTGGGAAGCTCGGGCAGGGTGTGGCCGAGACCGATCTTGGCAGCGGTGTACGCCAGGGGGTAGCCGGTGGCCTTGGAGGCGAGGGCAGACGAACGCGACAGGCGGGCGTTGACCTCGATGACACGGTAGTCGAGACCGTCGGGCTGCAGGGCGTACTGGACGTTGCACTCGCCGACGACACCAAGATGGCGCACAATCTTGATGGCAGCGGACCGGAGCATGTGATACTCCTCGTCACTCAGGGTCTGGGAGGGGGCAACGACAATGGAGTCACCGGTGTGGATGCCGAGGGGGTCAAAGTTCTCCATGTTGCAGACAGTGATGCAGTTGTTGTTGGCGTCACGGACGACCTCGTACTCGAGCTCCTTCCAGCCCTTGAGGGACTTTTCGACCAGGATCTGAGGAGACAGGGTGAGGGAGCGGGCAGCCATGTTGCGGAGCTCTTCCTCGTTGTTGGCAAAACCGGAACCCAGGCCACCGAGGGCGTAGGCAGCACGCACAATGATGGGGTAGCCAATCTTGCTGGCGGCATCGAGGGCCTCATCGACAGTGTTGACAGCGATCGACTTGGCAATGGGAATGTTGATCTCGTCCAGAGCACGGGCAAACAGGTCACGATCCTCACTCAGCTCCAGGGTGCGCACACTGGTACCGAGAACACGGACACCGTACTTCTCGAACAGGCCGAGGCGCTCCATCTGGACACCGAGGTTCAGGGCGGTCTGGCCACCAAAGGACAGGAAGATGCCATCGGGCTTCTCGCGCTCAATGACATAAGTAACGTACTCGGGGGTGACGGGCAGGTAGTAGACCTCGTCGGCGAGAGAGTGGTTTGTCTGGATAGTGGCAATATTGGGGTTGACCAGGACGGACTTGACACCGGCCTCCTTGAGGGCCTTGAGGGCCTGGCTACCGGAGTAATCAAACTCACCGGCCTGGCCAATGGCAAGACCACCGGAGCCGATAACAATGACCTTCTTGACATCGACAATGTCGCGGGGCTTGACAACACCACTCTCGATGTAGGCCTTGGGGTTGTGTACTGAATGGGTGGTGATGGGTTCGGAGAGGGTAGCAGTGCGCTTAGCAGACTGGGTCAGCGTCCGGCGAGTGGCCATGAAGCTGTTGGCAGTCTTTGCTTGTGCCAGCTGGGGACGGAGCTGGGTCTGAGGAGTCTGCAGCACATTCAGGGCGCTGACAGAAAAGGAGGCCGAAGAAATGGCGGCCGGGAGGCGCCGACCATGCCGGAGCAGGCGCGAGGGAGCTCGGCCCGCCAGGGACACGGCCGACATCATATTGGGAGGTCGCGGAGAGGATTAGGTAAAAGATGAAAGGAGATATAAAAAAGCACCAAGTTGGGGGGTTACTTGGGCTTGAGCTTGGACTTGACTTGGGACTTGGTCAAAGGGCAGCCTTGGATCGAGGTGCCTGACTCTGAGTCTGCGAGAAAAGTGGTGATGTTTGACAAAAGGTCGTAGACTTGGAAAACGACCAGGAGGAAGAGAGGAGAGGAGGAGAGGAGAGGAACAGCCGGAGTAAAAGAAGACAAGACGAGGACTAGAAAAAGAAACAGAAAAAAGAAAAGAAAAAAGAAAAAAGAGTCATTCACTGTCGGGGAGTCACTGTCGGGGAGAGCCCACTATATTTCCCTCTTTGGCGGGGATGCACACTGGAGATAAGATAAGGCCAGACCCAATCCGATATTTGGTGCCGTTTGTCTGGTGTCACACTTTGCCGTTGATGTTTACCGTGGTTTTGTAATTTTTTTCGATTTTCGGTTTTATTTATGCTATTCATCAGATTGAATACTACAAGCCCACTGACTGTCTGTGAACTACATCAACATCTACACATGGTCGCCGGAGTGTTGCGAACTGAGATTTCGGTGATACAAAATTTTCGGACCCACTCCGCGAATTCGTTAGTCTGATTGGACGGCGTGGCCAGCTCGATCCCGCCCAGACGGTTGAAATGGGACGAAGAGACGAGGAAGGAGCGATGGACGTCTATCAACTACACTTGCACTTTGCAAGAAATTTCAGCAGCTCCGAGTTAGGAGGCTTATGTCATCGTGGCTGTCGGAATGACGATTGATGAAGAAATATCAAAGTGTTTGAAAGGTATGCAACAACGTCGTTGGCTGTTGTTGGGGTTGAGCTGTTAATGGCAAGTATTTGACAGTTGCACTAGTACCGAACCAATAAACCGACAAGGCAGAACAATAGACAGGACTAAATGAGAGAGAAAATTAAAAAGAAGAAGAAAAAATGAAAGGAAGAAAAATAAACAAAAATACGTAACAACGAAGCTCCCAATATCAATGACTGACTCACGGGAGAATGTTTTCAGATCATACAGAGTATCGACAACATCAATGACAGGCGTCAGATCACATATAAAGTATAAGAAAGAGGATCAACGGGTATTACAAAAGAAAACACTACAGCGACCATGACAGGAAAAAATACCAAAAATGTCGTGTGCTATCCCGAGTTCCTCCATAAGAATGGGCTCTGGCTGTCAAACCCCCATGCTGGTTTAGATGGGGAAATTTGCAATTCCCATGTGTAATTGCGGGAAATAGATAAAGTCGCGGGCTGCAAGTGCAAACAAAGCTCTTAAAATTGTAAGAGAGCCTTACAAGAGTCATAAGAACCATGTATATTTATATAGTTTAGTTTATCGGCGTGTTCTTCGCCGATACGGCGTACGGAGTAGCAGAGTGTAAAAGTCGGGCAAAAGACTGTTCTTCTCCGTAGCAGATGGGTCACTGGCAAGAGGAAAAAGACAAGGCGACAAGGAGAAAGACAGAAGGGAGGACCCATCTAGGTCGGAGTAGACGGTAATAGACGATTGGTACCATTCTATGACATACAGTTTATACTGGCTATGCTTGAGAAGGAGAGGAATTCAAAGAGCATAGCTTTTGAGAAGATGGAGAGGAAGAGAGCAGGACGGGCATGGAAGCGACAGTAAAGGGAGGGAGAGAAAATGCAACCAAGAAAAGACGGTTTAGAAAGAAGAAGAAAAGAGTGAGGAAGAAAGATGTGAGAGATTAGGGAAGAAAAAATAAGGGAGAGAGCAAGATAAAGAAGAGAGGAAACGTCCAGTTAATATGCAGTGAGGCTGCCAGGGACTGGACTGGCATCGGCAGTGTACCCGGCTGATTCTGGCAGTTTTCGTTCATCTTGATGCTAACCTCGTTTGTACATCCCAGCCGATGTCTTACAGTTCGGTATATTATTTAGTTTATCTTTGTTTTTATTTTATTTTTGTTCTTATTTTACTGGTCATTTCTATTTTGATATATCCCATTTACCCTACATTCCCTTTCATTTTCTTCTAATTCTTGTCCAGCCGCACCGCCGGGTTCTTCTTGATGAAATTCAAGTCCACCTTGTGGCCCAGCAGCTCGCGGATGTTGGAGATGCCGTACTTGATCATTGTTGGCCGCTCCAAACTAAGACCCCAGCCATACACCCGCATGTCCCGCGGCAGGCCCATCGACTCCAGCATCTCCGGCCGGAACATGCCGCTGTTGCCAATCTCCACCAGCTTGTTCAGCCCCTTGTGGAAGCTGAAAATCTCCATGCTGGGCTCCGTGTACGGGTTGTATGCAGGCTTGAACATGAGATCCTCCAGGCCCATCTTGTCAAAGAAGATCTTCATAAACTCCATCAGGCCACCCAGCGTCAGTCCGTAGTCGGCAATCACACCCTCGACCTGGTGGAACTCGGCCAAATGTGTTGCGTCCACAGACTCGTTGCGGAACACACGGTCAATGGAAAAGTAGCGTGCCGGTGGTGGCCGGCCGTCGGGGCCCTTCTTGGCTGCCAGGCGGTGCAGCATGGCCGACGAGATGGCCGTCGTGTGCGTGCGCAGGACCAGCTTCAGCGACTCGTCGGGCGACCACGGGTAGCGGTAGCCAATCGAGTCAAACTTGCCCTGCTCGTGCACCTGGCGCACATTGTCCCAGTACTGCTTGTAGTCCTTGGAGTCCTGGTCGTTCTCGGCGCGTGGCGGGTCCGCCTTGGCAGGGTCTGAAATGTAAAAGGTGTCCTGCAGATCGCGCGCAGGGTGCTGCTGTGGCACAAACAGTGTGTCAAAGTTCCAGAAGCCCGACTCGACAAACTTGTCTGTCGGCATCTCCTCAAAGCCCATCTCAAAGAAGATCTGGCGGAACTCCTGGCGCACCTTGTTCAGAGGGTGCAGCGCGCCCGCATTCTGGTCGGCTCCGAGCGCGTTAAAGTTGTACGGCTTGAAGGTGGCCGTCTTCCACGCACCCGATGCCAGCATGTCCACCGTCAGGTCCGTCTCCTCCTTGGTGATCTCGAGCGCAAACTTGGCGCCCTTGACAACGCGGAAGTTGACCACCTTTTGCAGGCGGATCAGCTTGCGCTTGCGCAGCTCGGCAATCACCTTGGCGTCGGGGTATGTGCGGTTCTTCTGGATGTCCAACAGCTGCTGGCGTGTCGTGTCGGTAATCGTCTCTGCGACCGCCTTGAACTTGCCGTCGCTGGTCTTGGCAATCCACTTCTCCCGGAACGCCTTGCCCTGGCCCAGCTTCGTCACCTGCTTGTCGCCAACAGCCTTCTCCAGGTCGGCCACGGACAGGCCCTCGACGGCCTGGCGCAGAGCCTCAAAGACACGGGCCTCGTGACTGCCATTGGCGGCAATCTGCTCAGCCTCGGCCTCCAGCAGGTACTCGTCCCGCTCCAGTGTCTCGTAGGTGATCATGGAACGGCCGTTTAGCCGATCCAGAGCCGCCTTGATATCGAGAGTCTTGGCCTCGGGGAAGACCTCGTTGGTCAGGATGGACTCGGCCTTGTCCAGGGCCTGGAGAACGCCAGTGGCGATGTCGTCTTTTGTGCTCGCCATGGTTGAGGATGTGGTCGTCGTCAAGTTTGATATTCGACGTCGATGAGGTGGGGTCGAGAAAAGAGGGGAGATGTCGGTTTTGGCGGGAAAAGATGACTTATACTAATAAAAGGTAGCCTTGTGTGTGTATGTCGTCAACAGAGAGCCGATCGCAGCGTTGAGAGGCTTCGCCCAGCAAAGGTGACTCAGACGGGGTAAATTGGCTGCGGTGCGATTTGAGTCAGTAATCACAGCCAAAAATCAACAATCAAACAGCCCCGCGGCTGCCAGACCCAAACCCCCCCAAATCGATATGACGGCGCTGTTGGACTGCCAGGAACAGAAAAAAAAGAGGGTCTCGTGCGGGACGCTATTTTTCCGGCCGAGTAATAGTAGCCAGCGTTGAAGCTTCTTATCGGAATGTTATCGTTATCGATAAGATGTTGAATTGGATTGATTTTGTAATCATGTCTCACGTGGTGTTAGTGGTCCTTTTAGCGCGTCTTCACCTACTATATGCACTGTACTTGCTACGGTATCTCCTGTCTATTACCATGTATAGACCCTCAGATTATAGTGCAAATAGTACACGTATCCCGCCCCCCAAGCTCAGCTGTAAGCTGTCCTTTCGAATAGTCTATTAGAATCCCACCTTAAAATCCACCTCGACCTGACATCTTCATCTTTGCTTCAGCAACCACACAACAGCCACACCATCATCAATCTATCGCACAGCTACGCATTATACAGTATCGTCACCGAAAACCCCCGATACTTGTCAACCAAGGCCAACACCTGGCCGCGCTGCCACCCATCCGCTCCTAGAGCATCGACACCCCCATCAACCCCATCGTCATCATGGTCTCCTTTTCCGTTCCCGAGGTCGACTGGGCCGGTCTGATTCTGCCCTTTTCATACATTGGCGTCATCCTCGGCACATTCTTTGTGTTTGCGCGAGTGTACCGCAAGCGCAAGGCCCAAAAGGCCGCCAACCTCCAGCCCTGGTTCCCACCCCACCTGCAGCGCGATGTCTACCTGTCGCTGCTGCACATGGACTCTGAGGAAGGCTCTGAGAAGCCTAAGAAGGTTCCCGAAAGCATTCTGCGCGCCGCCCTCCTCCGCCGCGCCGTGGAGGACATCAACCGCATCGTCAAGATCCGCACGGCAAAGCAGGCAATCCAGACACTCCAGGAGCGCGGCAGCGTCGGCGACGAGCTCTGGCTTCGTTTCCAGCGCGCCGAGACCGAGATGGAGGAAGAGCTGCGCGATGTCGTCCTCGAGGCCAACGGGCTGGTGCCCAACTGGGGCCAGTACATCTTCCAGACTGCCAACACCATCCTCAACAACGAGCTCATCCGCAAGCAGCTCGCCGCGACACAGGCCAAGGCCGATGAGGACCAAGCATGGGCGGCCGCACAGGCCGGAAACACATCCACGACAGCACCGACAAGCAACGGCGACGCAGCACCGGCGGCTGCTCTCAAGGAGATTGCCCCTGCATCTGCCTCGCTCGACACACCGACCACCGCATCAGCGACCTCATCTAGACCATCAACGCCGCTGACGGGCACCACAGCCTCGGAAGCAACAACACCGTCTAGCAAAAAGAAGAAGAGCAAGAAGTAGGGCGGTTCGTCTTATAGAAGGCAGTTGAAGCAGTGGGCAGAGAGTGCACAACATGAGGGTGATGTACAGGTGGAAGCAGTTGTGCAGTCACAATTCTGCATTTTGCAGTAATGGGGAGCGATGGGACCATACAAGCAGGGTCCTACACTGGAGTCAGCAATATACCCCTTGCCTTGACTTTTGTATCATTATGTTCATCATTATGTGCCAGCGTTTCCTGCTTGGAGTATTGATAGAATTTGTTCGGTTTTTTCTTTTGTGTTTTTGGGTGTTTGCAGGTACAGTGTTCACATGGCGCAAGGAGTCATTAATTTAATTCTGACATTATGTCTTATATGCGAGTATATGCGAGATGTGAATCATGCAAAGTGATGTCAAACGTACTTTGCGCAATGTGTTTAAATTTGTCACAACGCAAAGAAACAAAATGCATAGTCCACAGACTGATGTTTCAAGAAATGATAAATTAAGGGTATCGGCTATTTCTAGTATGCCGGAATTGCGCTCGAACAAAGACTCCGACGATGAATGCGTCGCTAACAAAGAGAGCGCTGGCAATAAGATGCAAATAAAGAAGAAATACAGTAAACGCAAAGAAAGGAGTAAAGACAAAAGACAAAGCGCATCAAGCTCAAGCTCAGCTAGACAAATTACAAAAAGATGAGTAGTGTCTGGCCAGCAGAATGAATAATTATTAAAAGATTTCTAGTAATGGCCGACCTTGCGGCGGGTGAGAGCGTCGTTGGCATCAGCCTCGAGACGGGCACGGCGTGCACGCTCGATAATCTCCTCGACTGTGAGGGGCTGGGGCATCGGCAGCGGGGAAGCGGGAGCAGGAGCAGGAGCCGGTGAGGGTACAGTCGTAGTGGTCATCTGCTTCAGCCGGAGGGCATATGTTGCAGGTCTGCGAGTCTTGTCGTCGCGCATCAGCCGGGTTTGCGAGCTGTTGCGGCTCCGGACACGCCGGCGGATAGCTTGCGACGCACCAGTAGTAGTGATAATAACTGTCTTGGCCTGCTGGTGGTCATTGTCACAAACCATGGGCTCCGGCTGGGACTGAGACTTGGATCCAAACACCAATGGACCATTAAGGATCAGCCGAATCTGGCGCATGGCACACTCGTAGCAAAAGTCAGGGGAGTCGATGGGGGTGTCCCACGATGTCTTGCAGACTCCGTGGCATCCAAGGCTATCGGCATCGCTGACACCGTGAAACTTTGGCGTTTCGCAGCCGCGCAAGCCAATAAACTTGCCAAACTTGCGACGCTTATCCTCGATCGTGAGGCCATTCCGTGGCCAAGAAATAGGGCACGGGTAGCAGTAATGCAGCTCGCTGGGTGTGCGCTGGTGGTAGAAGCTGGCGAGTGACTCGAGCTGCTCGTCGGTGAGCAGCAGGAACTGAAGCATGGAACGCGGGAAGGCAGGGTGGGTGTTGCCGGTGTCAAACTGAACGAGGGGACGCAGCGGAAGCATCATCTGGTGAAGCTTGGCGTAGAGAGCTGGCCGGCGGGCCGAGCGGCGGGCAGCAAGAGAACTCATTTTGGCTATAGATGATTTGATTATGGGATATAAAAGGAGGCAGATGTCAAGTGGTAGAGTAGAGATCAAAAGATTAGAAGAGCTCGCCAAGCAGGTGATATGGGCAGGGTCTGATGACGAGGTCAAGGGAGGTGTGAATAGCGAGTGTGAATGGCTTGGGCGAGATGGATGAGAAGGGAGATGATGAGAATACCAGGACATGGATGGACAGTGCAATATATACGAGGCTATAAGCACCGTCCATCAACAAGACGGCACCGTTCTTTATCATGGAGCTTCTTTCAGATGAACATGAATGAACATGGCTAATGAACAATACACCAACGCGTCGGGAACTTGACTCTGGCAGAACTCAGCATGTCGCCTTTCAGCCACTTGGTAGATGTCTTTGTCTGACAGCAAAGAAAAGCTCAAAGATGGCTGTATAAGTTCAACATGGGCGAAAGAAAGGACGAACAAGAGTGTTGCACAACAGAATAAAAGGTCAAAGGAAAGAAATTAGAAGAGCGAAACAAAGAAGAACAGTGAATATTTCGTTTCAGGTGGTGAAATATCACCTATAATGACAATGCCTTTGATATGTTCTTTGTCGAATCAGCTACTTTTTTGCTGTTCGTTCAGGGTCAAGGGATTTGAATCGAGACCGAGTACATTGTTGCTATCTGTTGCCTCTACCTCTCACAGCCACTTGATTTTGGCGACGTGGTCGACCTTGCGCCGAGTCGGCTTGATATAGCCAAGCGTCTTCATCTCGGACAGGCCCTGATAGAACTTGACCAGGCTCCGGCGCTCTTTGTCTTCGGCGGCAGCTTCGTCTTCCTCGTCCACATTTCCACCCTCCCCTTGCTCGCCCTTTCTGTCTCCCACAACACCCTGGAACGCCTCCCAGAGATCAGCCACGTTGATCAGCGGGCCGGCGTCCTGGTAGAGCTGGTACAGAATTGCTGTCGGCGGCAATGTCGGGCGAATCTCGCTTCCGTTGCTATTGCCACCCTTGTCGCCCTGTCCGCAGCAGTCGCACGCGAGGTAGTCGTGGGGGCGGGCAAGAGCACGCTCGACGACCAGACCGGGCCGTGGGATAAAGACGTCGCGGTAGGGCGTGCGCGCATCGTACAGCCAAATCTCCTGCAGCCAGAGCGGTGAAACATCCTCGTCATTCATGGCCGCACCGTCCATCTTGACATCAAGCACACTAGTGACAGCCCCCACGACCGTGTCCACAAGACTGGTAAACGCCTGGTCCTCGTCAGTGAGCGCGGCCGAGTCACGGCTTAGTTGGACCTTTTGCGCGACGACAGTGGTGCGCACAGCCTTGTTCTGAGCAGCAGTGTACTTGCTGCGCAGCTGAGGCACGCCTCCACCGGCAACTCGCCTCCGTGCAGACCTCGCGTCGCTGTACATGTCCTCCATCTTCTGCTGAAGCTCCTCCACCTGGGTGGCAACGACCTCAAGCATCGAGACAAGCCCCTCCCAGATGATCTTGTACAAATCATCGAGAAACATGTGCTCCATTGCCATCGGGTTGAGGTTACTGGCAGGGTCCGTAGCAGGGGGGATTGCCAGATCTTCATCGCCAGACTGCACAGCTGCCGCAAGTCGACGAGCAAAGGCAATCAGCTCGGGCGCCGACATGCGGCGAATGGCTGATGTCATTCTGGCAGCAAGCGACGGGTCTTTATCAAAGGTAAACTCGTTTTCCTGCTGTCTCTTTTGGTTCGGTCGCCGTTTGCCAGTACTGTCTTCCATGATAGCAATATAAAGTTCCGTAAACGACAGGTCGGCAAAGACGCCACTGGCTGAGGCGATGTGTAGGGCCCGTGCTATCCGGCCGTTCCATTGCCGCTGGTAGAATAACTGATTAGAAATGGTCTCCTTCATTGGGCTATCGATAGGCAAGGTATCCTTTGTGGTATCAAGTAGCCTTTGTGCCTCAAGGACATCTCCGGCAGCCACAAGAGCCTCGATGTGGCGGCGGAATGACGGCAGTTGCCGTATTGCTGGGACGTAGTCTGGGTTCTCGAGAAACGTCAATGTGATAAGGCCATTGTCGGTCTTGTCGTGACTGTCTTGCAGGAAGATGCTGAGCGGATTGGCATAAAAGTAGCACATGTATGCATACTTTAGCGAGTTGACAAACACGGAGACGCCCGTGACTTGCTCATCCTGGCGCTCGGCCAGTGTGCGCACCAGTGCAGGGCCCAGCCGCAGCGGTACGTCAGCAGCCGCGATGGCGCAGCGCACAAGCTTGTCGAGGACGGCCGACGACGGTGCCACGTCAAACTGTGCTGCAGCAAGCCGGTGGGCCGCCTGCTTCGGTAGCCGGCCCTGAAACAAATCGATCGAGGTGGCAACGCCAAAAAGCAGCACAAACGGAATACGGTCGAGCCATGAGTGTAAAAAGGAAATCAGGTCGGCCAGAAGAGCACCATCAAAGGCCTCGCAGTCTTCAAAGGCAACCACGATGCGGGACGGCGTTGAAGACGAGTTAGGATCAGAGTCGGAAGGGGTAAAAGATGGGATGGCAGAAGCTACTGCTTCCAGATCGTACGCAAGGTATTTGCGGCCCTAGATAATTAGTATTTGACATGATCAGCTCATACGTTTCGATCCGACTGAGGACATACATCGTTTGCGATAACATCGTCGTCTAGTGATGAGGTGACAGTAGTAGCCTCCTGGACAATCGTCTTGAGGGCGGCTCGCAGGTTGGGCGTCTCGCTTGCACGCAGCCGAACCATGCGCCGGATGCACGCGCGCTGCTCAAGACGGCTGTTGAGCTCACGCTCCGAGTCTGTGAGTGATGTGGCCAGCTGCTGGAACAGCAGCATGTCTGTGGTGGCTGCCGGCCCAAGCACGACAAAGGCCGCCGGCAGCTTCGTTTTTGTAGTAGTGGGCAGAGTGGGTGTTGAGTAGGAGGAGCTGACAAAGTCGAGGAGGGCCGTCAGCGTGACATCGTTGGAGCGCTGCAAGACGGATTGGATCCGGGTATCGAGCTGTGTCCAGAGCACAGAGTACAGTCGGCTCCGGCGTGCGATTGCCTCGGGGGTCTCGCGGCCCTGCAGCAGCGGAGGAAACGCAGCCAGAGTGTTATCCTCGGCGAGGAGACTTGTGTGTGGTGCAGACGGCTCTATCATCGCCTGCTTCTTGGGAGTTGCCTTTTTCTGCCGCTTGTTGGTGCCATTGCTGGCAGGTTTGGCGCCCTTTCGCCGTTTCGAGGAGGGCTCTTCTGTGGCTGCCGTCGCTGCCGCTGAGGTTGTGTCGGCCTCGTCGTCTGAAGGGTCGAAGATGAATGCGACCTGGTGGACGATCGCCGTCTCTGTCTCGTCGGGAGCCATCATGATGGGCTAATGTGTAATGGCCGTGAAGCTATGATCTCAGTAGCTACAGTATCGTGTATCGCGACTCTATATCGGCCGAGTCGTTTCGGCTTTTGAGCTTTTGTCTGGTTTGCTTATATAACTGAGCCGGTAGCTCTTTCCAAGTCAAGAACGAACTGACGTCGAAATCGAATAGCTCCTTCCCCATACGATTTCAGACCCATAAATTTACAGTTGCGCCAAAGACGCGTCGCGTCTCGTATTTAAGTGGGTCATCTCGTGGTCACTCAAGCTCACAGCATCGCATCGCCAAATGGAAGAGGAACTGGCAACTATTGTCTTGATTATTTGATTTTATGACAATATAAGTCTTATCAGTTGAGAGTTTTGCTTCAGCTAGGTATGTTTCTAGGATTTAAGTGTCGATGTTTTATTTGCAGTTTTTATGAGTTTTGTTTTAGTTAATATACATTTTATTTGCACTTATTTGATTAGTTTTGTTACGAATTTCAGAAATTGAAATGAAATATGTGAACAATAATATGAATCATATCTGCCATTGAGTATAATACCCTCGTATTTACGTTATTAAAATAACAAATATGAATTCATCAGGAATCAAACAGAATCAAATATAAACAAAACTGAAATATATGAGAATAAATCAAAGAATAAACATCAACCAAATAGCCATCTACCGTCTAGCCGTGTCTCCTTTTATACCCAATGCACCAGCGCTGACATTTCAGCCCTGCCTTTTCTATACCAGCCAAGTTTTGCTTCACTTTCTCGAGTCAAAGACAACGCGTCATGTACGAGCACCGCTTCAAACCCGCACAGTATCTCACTTTCTCGTAAACTCACAAAACCTAGATGCACATATTAGACAATGTTCAAAGCCTTATCAAAATGAAATCAATAGCCAACTAACAATATTAACAAACTTCAGTAGTAATAAACAGATGCAGACATGTAGGAGAAGCATACCAAGTAAAGAAACGAACAAACACAAGCAAAACAGTATAAGAAACCACGATATGAAAATCCAGAACACACCAGCACACAGACCCTGCCAAATAACCAATGACACAAAACGCAAAGAGCAAACAGGATAGACGAGGACACAAAAAAAATACAATAGCGTCCGTCAATAGTCTCGAGATCGCCTGAAGACTGTAGCAAAAAACAATAGCCAATAGAGAACGGCCATACAATGACAAGAGCTGCAGGAAACAAGATAGGAGAGGTTAGAAAGGACAAGCAACGACCGGAGCCCGGACAGAGAAATGCCGGCTCCTTATTTTTTTAGGCATAATCTTCCCGCTGAAATGACTCATGCCTCAGCCTCGACAGCCGCCGGCTCCTCGGTCTTCTTCTCTGCTGGCTTGGCGTCTTCCTTGATGCCGTTCGACTTGGCCTCCTTGGTCTCCTTGGCCTCTGCGTCCTTGGTCTCGGCCTCCTTCTTCTTGGGCTCGTCCTTGGTGCCGTTGGCACCCTCCTTGGCACTGCCGTTGGTTGCTGCAGCAGCAGGGACGGGCTCTGCGGCAAGCAGCTTGTTCCACTTGTCGAGAAGAGCCTGCGACCGTGACTTGAATTTGAAATCCTCCTCGCGGGGAATGGTCACAATCTTGAGAACGGCCTTGAGCACCTTGTTGATCTTGGTCTCGCGGATCACGCTCACCTCCAGGTCAGGGAAACCCTCGAGCTTGGTCAGGAAATCCGAGACGCCCTCCATCTCATCGGCCTTGGGCTCCTCATCGCGCGGAAGGAGGCCCTTTTGGATCTTGTGGCGCAGGAAGAGCACCTCCTTCGCCTTGCGACGCAGCTTCTCCTCGGGGGTCGGCTCGGGGTCGGCGGGCACTTCCACAGGCTCCTTAGCCTTGGAATCGGTCTTGGCCTTTGTCTTGCCGTCCGTCTTGGCCTTGGTCGATGATGGTGTGCCGTTGCTCTTGGGAGTGCTCGAAGATGTTATCTTAATCTTGGGCTTCTTCACAGAGTCTGACCGCTGTGGTGTCCGGGTGTCGTCGTCGGCCTTGCGCTTCTTGTTGACGCTCTTCTTCTGCGATACCGGTTCATCGTCATCCTCGGGCACGTCCATCATGTCGACATCCTCGCTCTTGGACTTTTTGGGGGCAACCTTCTTCGGTGTTGCAAGGCGCTTGGCTGCGGCCTCGCGTTGCCGCTCCTCCTCCAGCTCCAGCTCCTCCTGGAACTGGCGCAAAAGGTCCTTGAAGTAATCGAGGGGGTTGTTCTCGGCTGCAATCCGGTGAGCCTCCTGGAGGTCCTTGCGCATCTTGTCGTTGATCGAGTCAATCACCTTGGAAGGATCGAGGTCGTGCAAATCCTGGTTGGGGACCCAGCCACTGGAGAGCCGTTAGCGGGTGAAAAGTACAGAGGCGAAAGTATAAAGACAACAAAGAACGTTGGACGAAACTTACAATTCGTTGGTGGAAAGGTACATGACAGGGAACGTCCGGTCGGCTGCGCGCTTGCCGCCGTCCGCGTAGTCCTCGCGGTAGGTGCCATCGGGGCGCGCGGCAGTGACTGGACGCCCCTTGAGCAGGGTCTGGGGCAGCATGTCCTCGTCGCAGATGACAACGGGCCATGCCGGGTAGCCCTTGAGCTTGACAAAGTAGTGGTCACCGGGCTTCGCGTCCAGGTGCGTTATCCGCGCCTTGGAGCCCTTGCGGTTCAGCTTGGGGCCGACCGACTTGCGACGCGCAATCGACACGAGTGTCTTGGCAGGCTTGGAAGGAGTAGCATCCTCGGCCTCTGGTGCCGCGTCTGTCTTCTCCTCTGCAGCCTCTTCAGCAGGTGCCGCGTCCGTCTTCTCAGCTGCGGCTTCCTCTGTCTCAGCTGCGGCTGCCTTGTCATCGCCATCGGCAACAGGTGCCTTGGCCACGTCATCATCCACGACGGGCTTCGAGGAAGCTTCGGGAGACGCCGACGGCGCCTTGTCGTCCTTTGCGGCTGCGCCCATTGTCGCGCTGGCGTGGGAAGGATAGGAATGGATAGAGATGTCTTGTCGAGAAAGGTCGTCGTCCTGGGACGTGATGATCTTGATGGATGCGCTGGCTTCTTCAGCTATAGCGCCGATGCGAAAACGATGATAAATGATGGATTAGCCACTTGCTCGCTTGAATCTTGATGCAAAACAGTGATGAACTGGTATGAATTGATATGAGATGATGGGACTGAAGAAGTGGTGATGGGGTATGGATGCTGGTGGGTTGTTCAGGCAAAGACTTGATTGGGTTGTGGGAGACTTTTTGGCTCGTCAGTCGCCTGTATTTTGGGTATTTTGTGTGGCTGCGTTGCTTTTTCGCGTGACGTGGGGAAAGGGGAACTGCGCGCGTGCAATTAAGGAGGAAGGAGCTGTGGGCGCGCGTTGTAATAGTAGTAAACAGAAGGTAGTAGAGCTTACAGAGTCCAAGTTGTCATACAGTGCGGAAGGTGCGATGGAGCGCGACAAATGTGTAATTAAAAAGTGGAAGAGAAAGGGAAAGAAGGGGCGATCAAGAGGAGTCAAAGAGAAGCAGAAAACAGGCAGAAAAGGAAGGAACGGCGAAGAGCGACCGAAACAATAGAAGATAGAACAACAAAACGCAGGAGCCACGGGCGACAGCGAGCCTTGGAAGATACAACAGGCAGGAGCGAGGCGGGAAAAAGGACGGGATTGCGATTGAGTGGAGCAGGACAACAGCAGCAGCCATAAAAGAAGGCAGGAACAGGGGGGCCGGGTTTGGCTTTGATTTGTTTTAAATGTATATATAAATTGGAAAATCAAATCCAGCCAATCATAGCTTACCAATGGGAGGAGCAGGGGTGTTGTCGCGCTTCTGCTTCTGGCCGTTGTGCGGAGGTGGGTCGATCAGCTCGTTCGTTTTACGAGTACTCTTCTCAGTCTTCGTTTTCACGGAAGGAGCTGCACGTGACGCGGCGTCATCGGCAACTCCAACGAGAGCCTCAGATCTGGCGACACCAACAGCGTTTGCAGACGTGTCAAGCGAAGCTGCAGTAGCCGTCTTGGAACCCGAATTATCGGGTGTGTGGGAGTCATTGTCGACGATGAGCTCTGCACGCAGCTTTTGTGGTGTCGGGGTGTCTCTTGCAGCAGTTTGATGGTCGTCGACGTGCGCCGACATGGCCGTATCATTGGGAGGGCTGGTCATTGTGCGGCTAACCTGGACTGGCTGGAACTTATGGTAGGAAGGAAGTGAACGAATAGAGAACGGGACGTTGACTGGATGAATTATATGCGAAGAGGGTGCGAGCCGATACGGTATGCCGAAGAGATCAAAGTTTGATGCTGAACCAGGAAAGCTGGGATGCAGATGACACTCCTATTGATCACAGAAATGATTACGTTATTCAGGTGGTGTGACTGTAAGAGTGACTATCTGCACGAGTTTAGTTGGGCGTTGGAGAAACCGGCTTTCGATTTACAAGCAGCTCTCAGCCGCATGCTATGACTACCACTCAGCTTGAAATCCAACGAGGCCCTGTCTCTGACCTCCCAGCCTCTGAAACACAAAGGACAATAGTATGCCCAATTACCAAAAACTGGAGCTAGATAGCCTCCTTGACAAACTCCTCAATCGTCTTGAACTTGTAGTCGGGAAACAGCTTGTTCCACTCATCCGTGACGGTCCAGCCGCCATAGGCAGTGGCGCGCAGCGTGCCAGTCCAGCCAGGAGCGTGCCAGGCCTCAAGCATGCTCTTGGGGATCGACGGGTGCGAGAGGGGTGGCATGTAGACATTGAGGATGCCCTTCTTGAGGTCCTCTTCCTCGGCAAAGTCAATGGTGAACTCGGTCTTGCCCGCGGGAAGGGCACCTTGAGCTTCGACAATCTTCTTGAACTGCGTTGTGCTCACTTGCTGGCCCTGGATACCGCCGACCTCGGGCCAGGCACCCTCGTACTCGACAGCGAGACGGACAACATTGGCAATGTCGGTGACGCTAGTGACAGTGATAACATCGTTCTCGTAGCCGCGCACGGCGACTGCACGGCCGCTGCTGAGCTGCCACAGCGAAGGCATGACGGGTACGTGCTTGGACAGCTGACGAGGGAATGAGATGTATTCCATAAACGATCCGGTCTGGAAGAGGCAGTACTCGATGACCTTTTTTTCGGCGTTGATCTCGCGGAGGTAGGCCTGCACGTCGATCTTGCCCTGGTACCAGGGGATGGCATCGAGGAGCTCGTGAAGCTTCTGGCTCCTGGTTTGTGTCAGCGCGTGGATTTATGTATAATAATAATATATACACTTTGTTGATGACATACGTGGCCCATTCACTGGGGGCGAAGCGAGGAACGCCGGCCTCGACGGCAGCATCGATGAGACGCTTAGCAATGGCGCTGCCTGGGTCATGGTCCACGATAATAAAGTTGAGGACGGCGCCTACGCCCGAAAACAGCTTGACCAGCTCAGCCTTGTCCTGGTAGTCTGTCTGAACCCAGGTCACGTTGGCCTGCTGGGGAAAGCTGGCAGGATCTCTTCTGACGAGGGCGACTACCTCGTGCTTCTGGTCCCGGACAAGAGCATCGATGACCTCGAGGGCGAGGCCTGATATGTTAGTATATGATTGAATATTTCTGTACAAAGACACAAACTTGGGACGAGTGGCATACCCGAATTGCCACCAGCAATAGCAACCTTGACCATCTTTTCGTCTTGGATTTGTATTGTTTAAGCTGACAACTGTGTTGCTGTTCAATGATTTGGTGATGTTGTTGAAAGCTGGAAACTGCTGTTTGATTATAGAAAACTTAAAGACTCGATTGACAAGCCCACTATATATAACTACATCCTCCCCGGAGATATGCTTCCTTTCATCCCATTACAAAGATCTGTTCCCAAAACCGATGTGGTGTTGGTGATGATGTACTAGATGCTACTGGGTTTGTCAGTGTCAGATGTAAGCTCCGCATAATCAACGCTAGAATGCCTGTCGTCCGCATACATTTGAGAGCGTATAGTAGCCGCATACAAAAGATGTCCGCAAGCAAGCATGGCAGCCCGCATAGTAGCCCGCATAGTAGCCCGCATAGTAGCCCGCACACAAGCTGCCCGCATACAAAAGTAAAGTACTGCTAAGTCTCCGCATATTATAAATACAAATTATTACTCAAGCACCTAAAGTAACAATGATGCATTATATCCATTTAACTATGATCAACGACATTGAGAAATCCCTAAGTATCACATCCACCTCGCACCATCTTTACAGATTTCTAATCAGCTCCTTCGCTCTGCACAATGCTGCTCTCCCACTGACAGTTCCTCCAGCGCGGACCGAACGTTCGCAGAATCAGAAGCAGAGGAAACGCAAGAGCGCCAATGGCTGCGTATACAGTATAAGTCCATCCAGCTCCTATGCTGTCGAGCATTGGCTCGAGAATGGCAACGGCCACAGCAGCAGCGAGGCATCGGATAACACTGGCTGCAACACTTGCCAAGCCCGTCTCTGTCGGGTTCAGATCGACATTGAGAGTAAGGCAGGTCTATATGTTAGTATGCTTTGTTGATTTCTCAAAAATTCAAGGAGATACTCGGGGGGTATACATTAAAGACACCAGTAAAGGCAACGCCGGCGACAAAGGTGATAAAGAGAGTGGCTCCCAGTGGCGCGCGAGCGTTCTCGACTGCCCAGCCGTAAGCTGTCGTGGACGCAATAGATGCGGCGAGAAAATAGAGAGAGCTGCGGATGCGTGCGCGCTCAATCGGAAAATGAGCAATATTGTCGCCGGAAGTGACATTGATGGCTATGACGGCACTGCGAGCAAAAGAACGGTGGTCGTAATCGAGCATCATGCCAACGACATAGGACGAGGCAAAGGTGGCAATACCGTATGCCAGATAGCACAGACCGGCCTGTAGTGCATTCAGGCCATAAAAGCGCATCAGCAAGGTCGCAAGAGAAGCCTGGATGCAACTGTAGCTCGAGTAAATGCATGCGTACGCAAAGAGAAGTAGAGCATCCTGTCGGCGGGCTACAATTTTCAGGCATCGGAAGGGGTTCGGGATATGCTGGAGGGAATAGCCGATTCCAGATGGCTTTTCTTCAAGACAAGCAGCCTTCTTGGCTTCCCGCGGGCATAAAAACGTAAATAGAGGCTTGTTGAGAGGGCGTGGGGGTTTGCTTCCGTTACCAACAAGTAGCCGACCCGTCTCCGGAAAGAATAAGACAAACGGCACAAAAGCGATCCCGCCTAGAATGGCAAGAAACTAAAAGGCCAGATTCTTCACTCCCGAGATCATATAACCGACATAGGTGTGACAAGGGCAGTCATGTCAGAGTTAAGCTCTGTGCCGCCTGCAGCGAAGCAAGTCTTCATCGTCTATTCACAAATCCATTTGACTCAACTCAGATATATGCCTTGAACAATGACTGTACTTGCTTGCACGCCTCGATCCACTGGCGCAGTGGCCTGAATAGCTGCTTAATCTATGTGATACCACGAGGACGACTTTTGTTGATCTTGGTTTGACCTGTTGGACTGCTAGGTACGCAAAGTATTACAAGTCGCTCGACCCTCCCCCTCTTCCGGGTTACATTACTACCGGGTTGCGAAAAGCAGGTTAGCAGCCCAGACAGTTCATTTGTATGCAACTTACATAGCCTCCCCCCTAAGAAGTCCACTCCTTTAGCTACGCCTCCGCCTCATAACCACACCCAATCATCATCGCACTCTCTTTATAGGCGTTCGCCAAAATGCCCAACAAGAAGGCGCGTATACCCGAAATCTTGTGAGCTAAAGTTGCACCACATCTGGGCTCTAGCCAACGCATACCTTGCCGTATCTCCTTAGTATTTTGTCTAGAATGGTTTTGTATCTGACAATGCATTCTTCTGGCTATATCATAGGTTACCCGCAATGCGAATGGCGCCAATATGCATAGCCCCTTATGCGGCTTAACGGCGGGCGTTACGCCAGTACTTAGCTTCAACTTTCTATTGGCGCGCTGTTTGAGGCTGAATCTCCTTATCCAGTATGCAGTACTGTCCTGCCATTATATTTCTTTTGCTGTTGTGGTAGGTGATGGCCAACCGCTCCCTCCCCTTTCCCTGCCTAAACACACTACATGTGTGTGACGAGTCTACCCGAAACTTTGCGTTACTATAGTCTTTAGCGACATGCTTTGCTGCGTTTTATAGTGTTTATAGTCTACATTTACCCACGTCACCCTGGTCCTTCTTTTGGCCTGCATGGTGAGTTCGATGCTGCCTTGATGATTGCATGCTATCTAAACTAATCTCACATCGGGAGCGAGTATGCTTCGTGCTGCGGCGTCAATGTGCAACAATCTACCATGCATCAGTTTCTCTCAGCTTTTCAGGCCTCAAAAGAGGTCTGGCTAGAGCCCCTCCTCAAGCTCTACCTGATTGAGGGGTGTGTGCCTGTCAGACCATGTCGGCTTGCAGAGTAGACAGCATGCAGTTCATTCCGGCCTGATCTATTGGGTTGTTACATATCACTATTCAAATTTGCCGTGCCATTCTGCCTGCAAGGATCTTTTGCCTTTTCTTACGAGGCTGTCTTATATATTCCTTCCTTCTTCCCTGTGCACAAATCTAGGCCAAAAAGCTCAGGGCTTCCCACCAAGCACTCTCTCATACAGTCACGACATAGTAATCTCGGCGATATTTCTGTTCTTCCTTCTCTGTTCACAGCATCGCTGTTTTCTGGGCTGACACGATCCAACATTGCTATTCAGTGTGGACCATGGTAAGTCAGCCCACAGTCTTCCTTACCTTATGGTTTTAGCTGTCGTAGTTATGCTTTTATTCACAACAATGCTAACTCTGTAGATTATCTCAAGATTGGGAAAAAGGTTCCGGGGCCGCCATGGGCCCAAAGACGCTCCAGCGAACCTAATATCTTCGGCTGTTGTCAAAGACGATTCAGCCACGCCCAGAATAAGGATCAACTCTGAAAATTCGTACGTTGATTTAGAAGATAGCAGGACAGATCCAGGGCCCTTTTCATCTGCTATAATGATGGCACAGAGCTGACATTTGCAGGACAGCCTCTGCCATATCAGACGTCGGCCCAGTGTCACTCACACAACGAGCAGACCGCAAAAATGAACGCATGGGCTTGCATGTCGCCTACAACCCACCGGGACCACACAGTATCGACATTGTCTTTGTCCATGGCCTGGGCGGTACGAGCCAGCTGTCGTGGTCCTACGACCGGAACCTTGCAAATTTTTGGCCCAAGGAGTGGCTTCCGCTAGAGCCCGGCTTCAAGGATGCCCGAATCCTGACTTTTGGATACGAGGCCGATTTTCGTTCTCAAGCCAAGGATATCTTTGATATCTCGACTTTCTCTCAAAGTTTACTTTTTGACCTCAAGCATTTCTGTGGCGAGGATGGGGAGGCTTTGCCAGTGGGCAAAGTACCCATCATCTTTGTTGCCCACTCCATGGGTGGCCTAGTCGTGAAGAAAGCTTACATTCTCGGCGGCTCGGACGACCAATACAAAGATATCATCAACAATGTCCGCAGTATCGTATTCTTGGCTACGCCACATCGTGGCAGCAACTTGGCCGAGATGCTCAACAATATCCTCTCGCTTGCGCTCATAGCACCAAAACAATATGTGAATGATCTGGCACAGAACTCAATTACCATCAGCCACATCAACGATCAGTTTCGTCACGTTGCTGACAAACTTGATATTGTTTCCTTCTACGAGACTCTACCAACCTCATTGCGCGTCAAAAGTATGATCATTGTTCAAAGGGACTCGGCTGTTCTAGGCTACCCGGGCGAGATCTGTTCTCCCATGAATGCCGACCACCACGGCGTCAGCAAGTTCAAGTCAAGCCATGATGCCAACTACTTTAGAGTTCGAAATGTTCTTAAGGCACTCGTCGAAAAGACCAGTAAACCAGTTGGTACAACTGACAACATGGCCAGTCCGTCGCAGATTGATGATCTGCGAGAGAAGCTCGGTGTCAAGCCTATGCCTCTGGATAAGCTCACATCTGCAATAGACAAGTACGTCCCAAACAGCTGCGACTGGATCCTGTCAGATCCCGGGTTCGAACAGTTTATGAACAGCAACTCGAAAATTCCCACGGTACTCAACATAACGGGCGGCCCAGGCACCGGCAAGACCATCATGTCGTCCTTTCTTGTGACATATTTCAAGAACTTGAACCTCAACACACAGTTCTGGTACTTCCAGTACGACGACAATACATTTCGCTCCAACCGTCAGTGTCTGCTGTCACTTGCTTTCCAGATCATGGCCAACGTGCCGGCGTACACACGCAAGCTGTCATCACGCAAAGCCGGCGATCTCGAAACTATCACCCAATCAGACTTCCGCAGTCTCTGGCAGAAACTTTTTCTTGACATCCTTGATACACTGGATGCAAACGCCGAGCCTTTATACTGGGTTATAGACGCCGTGGACGAGTCGGAGTCCGCCCACGCCTTCTTTCAGCTCTTGTGCTCGCTCAAAACAACTCGTTTCCCTCTGCGGATAGTCCTGCTCACACGCTCACAAACCGTCACCAAGCAATATGACGAGCTCCGCAAACGGTTTACCCCTTTGCGTGTTTCTCAACTTGCCCTGGTCACCCCAAAAGAGAAGCTTGAGCTGTTTATCGACAGCAGAATGGCTGAGTTTTACTGGAACGATGATGGACACCTCAGAAACCAAATCAGGAATGACCTGCTCCGCAAATCCCGGGGTAGTTTCCTATGGCTATCCCTCGTCATGGGCGACTTGGCCGACTGCGACAGCGAAGAAGATGTGACTGAGGCGCTTGAGAGAATCCCAGCAGAACTCACTGATGTCTACCAACGCCTCGAGGAATCCATTGTGGCTGGGCGCACCAAAAAGGACAAGGTGTATGCCACCGCGATCTTGTCGTGGGTGACGTGCGCTGAAAGGCCATTGACCGAGACCGAATTGTGCGAGGCTTTGCAAGAACACAAACTGCTCCAGCTCGGCCACACAATCAACCGCCTTTGTGGCGACTTTGTCGTGATAAGCAAAAAAAATGTGGTTACCATGGTGCACCACACAGCCCGTGACTACATTCTCAACAGCGCAACGACTTACCTGAGGGTAGATTCAGCCGATGCGCACACGACCATCTTGGACAAATGCTTGTCTGTGATCATGGACCCCAAATTCAAGTGGAAGCTCAGAAGAAAAGGTCTCAACGACAACATCTTGCGGTACTGTTGTCTCTCCTGGGCAAATCATCTCGTGCAAAGCAATGTGGCGGATGGGCCAAGGCGCGACCATTATGTGCAACTGCTAAAGAAGATGTTCTCTAGCCAATCTGTGCTTGTTTGGGTCGAGGCTGTGGCCATGACAAAGCAGCTCAATGCTATTACAGCAACCTCGCGAGCCCTCCTGATATTCACAAAACTTCTCCAGGACAGGCCTGCAAACGAATACCCAGGGTTACGACCGCTCGAAGTTACCGAGTATTTATTTTCATGGGCTGAGGAGCTTGTTTATATAGTAGGACGATTTGGTTCACATTTGCTTCGGTGCCCATCTGCCATCTACACAATTGTCCCTCTCTTCTGCCCGCCAACCTCAGCTTTAAGTAAGCTTCACAACTCGTCACAATTCAGTCTCTCGCCGATTACGCATAACAGACAGAATCGACATATCGCCAACTCAAGACACGATGCGGCTCACATCAGCCCAAGGGTCACAGGCATCTCCAACAACAGCTGGGGTGACGTTTTAACCAAACTCACATTTGGTTCAGATCAAAGGCCCACGAAAGTATTTGGCCTCGACAGCTCTTTTGGTGTCCTGTGCATGGACTCTATACGCTTATATGATGCCTCTACAACCCAAGAGATATTCCGCTTCAAACATGATGAGCGAATTATTACCGCCGAATTCAGCAGTCAAGGGACATTACTTGTCACAGCTGGGACCAAGAGTGTCAAGATTTGGGATACTTCGGACGGCTCACTTCTAAAGATGTTTCCCAATCCAGTATCGTTGATTAGCAAAAGACAGAAGATGAGGGCGCAGTCAGTCACATTCTCAGAAGATGCAAGCGAGTTAGTCATGTTCTGTATTGATGGCACCATCCGGCGTCGACGGGTCAGCGAGGCCGATAGCGACACCAATGACTGTTACGAATACGATGATAATTACAATGTAGGCGGTGGAGATGCAGCAATCATTGAGGCGAACATCACTTCTGCTTCTGCTTCTGCTTCTGGTGATGGCGACGGGTGGACTGTGGTTGAGCTGTATGAGAGTGGAAATCCTGCGGCTGCTCAGGCTTCCCGTTTAAAACGTGGATCAGCAAAATGCGTTTCCTTCAGCCGAGGCGGCTCCCAAGTGGCTGCTTCCTACCGGATATGGCCAACATCAGTTTGGGACACCGAGACGGGAGAACTGGTTGGGCGGTGCGAGCCTCCTGGCCACCTGAAGCACGCCAGCAGCAGGCACTTTGACCACCCGAATGTCTTGGGCTGGAATCTGGCAACCGATCACGTTGTCGGCATATATCAAAACGGCACCGTCTTCAAGTGGGATCCGGCGGAGCGATATGCAGAAGAGATGGAGACCACAGAAGACATCATGGCAACCAACCTCGCGGTCAGCCCTGACGGCCGCCTGCTGGTCACCTCCCAGCGAGATGGCAGTCTCAAGGTATTCAACTTTGAGACCTTTGCGCCGCTCTTTAATCTGACTAGTATGAGCCAGCCGACATCCATGGCATTCAGTCCTGATAGACGCCGCATCTACGATATCCGGGGCGAATGCTGCAACGTGTGGCAGCCCCACGCTCTTATCCGCGTCGCCGACCAGGACGACCTTTGTAGCGATTCTGTAAGCTCCAGCTATGACCACTCTATGTCTGGGCTTGACGTCCCTGCTATCAAGACAGAATCACTGCAGCCCGTGACGGCCATCGCAGCACCTGGAAATATGGGAAATGCTGCCTATGCCTTCGGAAACGACGGTGGATCTCTCAAATACTATTCAGACGCATATGTCATGAAGTCGATCAGGGAGAGCCTCAATCGGCATACCTCAACACCGCCGCTGCCGGTTCCTGCGGATATTGTTTGCGGGAATATGGGCGTGACTTGCATTGCGTTCAGCAGCGATGGCACTACGATGGCAACGGCCACACGTGACAATCAGGTGGCCGTGCGAAAACTGCTACCTGACGGGAACGGTTTTGATGCGCAAAGTGAAATCAGATTTGATGCCGAGGGCTCTGTGATGCAGGTGGTGCTTGACTCGAGTAGTAGATTGTTGCTTGTACACACGCTGGATGCTACTCGTGTCTGGGACTTGCTGACGAAGCAGATTGTGCACTGGGCAGTACACGATGGCAGCTCGTGCCAGTGGCTTATTTCCCCAACAACAGAGCTTTCATTTATCGCGGTGCAATCATCGATGAGTACAACGCTGGCATTCAATCTAGCAGGCTATCTTGAAGAGGCAGAAGCTGGGGAGTCGTCCCCATTGTTCTACATTAACCATGACCAGCTGGATACGGTAAACTGGGCAGCGGTAGCGCCTAGACTGTCCCGGAAGCTGCATCAGGATTTGAGCCGTTCCGGCAGAGCCATCGGACCATCTTTAAGCAACGATATTCTCTCTCTTGACGACGAAATGACTGTGCACAAGGTGCTGCCGACTCCAGGGTTTACAAATCTGCTGATTCAGATGTCTACGCCTGGATCCGAAGACTGCGAGCACCAAGACCGGTGGGAGACGAGGTTTTTCCTCTTGGATATATCGCGCTTGACATTTGGAGGAGACAAGGACGATGGCAGAGATATTGTAACGGGGTACGACCTGTCATCGACCATGAAGGCAGACGACATAACGACACTCGACGCTCAAGCTCTTCCTCAGCCAATCCTTGATCTCATTGAGATTCCCCTTGGCTTCATGCTCGGTGCGCCAGACTCTGGCAGCTCTGCTCCCATCTTGCTAGCTTTTATCGACCGCGAGTTTTGGGTGCGCACGTGGCGGCTTGATGACGTTGGCGCGCAGTCGACGAAGAGACACTTTTTTATTCCAAGTGACTGGATCAACATGGACTATTTAGACCTGGCGATGGTTACTCCTGATGGAAGATTTCTATGCCCGCGCAACGGAGAAGTTGCCGTTATTCACAATGGTCTTTCGGGGTTGTTATATGCAGATCTGTGATCTGTGATCTTTGATGTTTTGATGTTTTGATGTTTTGACGTTTTGTTGTATTTTCCTATTCGTTTTTACTTTTTCTTTGTTTTGGGTTTACTTTTTATCATAGTCGGCGTGTATTCAAAAAGTTTTTTCTTCTTTATTTCTTCGCCTTCTTCTCTAATTGATATATTGCAGATACCCTGTCGCGAGCAGTGATAGATCAAAGTGTTTCAAATTCTCCAGATTTGTGCAACGTGGCACAGTTTTGCGTCATATATTTGTGTCTTATATCTTGCATCTTGTGTCACCCTTCAAACTTTATTTACCACGCGCAAACCATGCGCATCCACCTAGTGAGACGTGTTTGTCCTTTTCTCTCAATGACTGCTCAATAATCTCGTCAGACTCGACGGCCAACCAAATAACACGACTTACACTTGGATGCCCAGTAAATGTGGCGAATGAGTAAATAAACAGCAGTTGCATGCATCGTAGCCAAGTCTGCCCCCAGGGTCCACAGGTGGTGCAACGGCTAAGCAGTTGTTTGTTAGTGTTTGTGCTGTTGTGCTGTTATCTCTGGGTTTACTCGGGAATATTGGCTGTGTGCCTGCTATCTCGCTTCGTGCCGTCTTGACGTGACCAGGGTGTGCGCTGTTAGGAGGAGTGGAATGGCCCCCAAAGGCATTGAATCACGTCTAGTCGTGGATATCTGCTGGCCACATTTCTAATTTTGATATTGAAATTTTTATTGTTTTTTTATTATTGTTTGTTATTGGTTACTTTATTATAAATGTGAATAGTTGGTGAACGGGATGTCATCATGTCGTGTAAAAATGCGTTGCATGATATGACAGGCAAAAAAAAGGTATCAAGCCAGACAAAAAGAAAAAGATCAACGATTGCAAGATCGAAAGATGCTATGATGGTTGAGGATGTACATGAAAAACGCTTCAAGCCGACAGATCGCCAGGGAAGTGGTATAAGAACGTAGAAACGCAAATAGTAGAAAAAACAAGCAAGAAGAGAAGCAGATGCAGGATATACAGAGGTGATGGTATGTTGGAGTTATTTTAAGGGTTGAAGATGGGAGACAAGACACAAGGAGAGGGAATGTCGAGGATCGAATTCGGTTTCAGTAAGTAGAAAAGGAGGCTTCGTATAGCCAAGGCAAAAGAGTCGGAGTGGTCGAGTCAAATAGAAACGCCGCGCGGCAAAGTTTTTGTATAGTAGAAGAGGTCGTGAGATGGCGAGAAGAGTAATGTTAATTCCTGTCGAAGGGGGGGAAAACACCAGCGTTAGGCAAGCAAGCTTGACAGATAGAAGAGGTGTCTTAAACAACACTAGGGACGATGTAAGGACCATAGACTATGGACGAGAAAAGAGACGAAAACGAGACCGGAAGAAAGAATAAAATCCTGCATTCCCGGTCTTGTGCGTTGGCCGGAAACTCACAAGACGAGGTTCTTGAGATTCCGCTGGATGATCATGTCCTGCACGGAGCCCATTGTAATTTTCAAGAGGTTTGTGTCGGTAGCGTTTGTAAAGTGGCCGTAGATCTCCTTGTCGGGGTTGCGGTTGAGAGCGCGGAACTTGTCCATAAAGTATTTGCTGACCTGCTTCGGATCGTCGGCCGGGCCAATGTAGTCGGTGAATCCGTGGTTGGTGATGGGGCTGTGCGGCAGCTTCTCGCGGAAGAGATCCATTTTATTCAAGAAGAGAATGAGCGACGACTTTGAGAACCAGTGGGAGTTGGCAATGGACTCCCATAGCATGAGAGCCTCGTTCATCTGGTTGCCGTCCTTGTCTTCGACGAGGCACTGGTCGTAGCCGGAAATGGCGACGAGGAACAGCAGACAGTTGACGTTTTCGAAGCAGTGAATCCACTTTTTCCGTTCGGAGCGCTGGCCGCCGACGTCGAACATGCGGTAGGTGAGCTGGCCGAGGTCGAATACGGTCTCAGTGATGCCTGTGGTGCGCAGGCGCGAGCGCAGCAGATCCTGGTCGTTGGGGACATACTCGGCGCCCCATAGCCGGTCAAGGTCGTTGCAGAAGCTGGTCATTAGTCCTGTGAAAATTAATATTGAAAATAAAATAAAATAGCCTACTAGTCAAGGTTGTCGTGAAGGGCGAATTCGTTGCCCTTTGCAATGGCCTGCTTGACGCCGTTGTCGAGCCACAAGGAGCGGATAGGGTCGAGGTAGTCTCTGGGCAGGGGATCGTTTGCGTTGAGTTCGAATTCGACGAGGATGTGCTCCATGTTCTTTTCGTTTTCTGGGGAATCAAATTCGATGCCATACTCATTCATGGCGTCAAAGATGGAGCGGAACGAGTGGACAATGTTGTTGAAGATAACGGGCTTCCACTCGAGCTTCTCAGAACCGGTGAAGCCTTGCGAGTAGATGAGCTTCATCTGCTTCAAGACGGTGGACTTGCCGGACTCACCAGCGCCGAGTAGCAAGAGCTTGACTTCGCGTGCGAGGCGCTTCTCGTCGGCACGGATGGCCTTGTCCAGGTCTTTTGAGCGCTGGGTGACGCCCTCATCCTTTACTCTTGCGCCGAAACACATTGTGTTGGGGGATTGAGAGGGAGAAGGGGAAAAAAGACACGAAAAGAATAATGAAAAGAATAATACGAGAAAAGATGCGCTGAAGCACAATGCTATCTTTAGCGACGGGAATGTTGCGACTCAGGACCCTAGTTCGGTTACAGTAGTGGTCTTGGTAGCAAACAGTAGTCTGGCGTGTTTTCCTCGACTCTTGCTCTTATTCTCTCTTTTTTATCCTCTTGCTGTCTTGTCTACTCCGAATATCCTCGGATCGATTGAGGACAGGGCCGGCGAAAATGCAATCGCGGCAATAATCAAGCCCGGCAGACAGGATAGACAAGAAGGACACGATAGTCGATGTCGATAGTCGATAATAAGCGTCGAGGTGCCACGAGGCAAGCAAGGGGTCGCTCGCAGTGATGGAATGGATGTGGTGGAAGTCTGAGCGGCAGTACTGGAAGCTAGTTGTGCAGCGTAGTTATGCAGTATCGATATCCGATTCGGTAGGTGTGCATGGGGCTGACAGCGGATCGATCGCCGGTGTGCTCAGTTGCTGCGAGGATGATCGTTTATTGGCTATTGGCTATTGACGGGAGGGTGAAGACCGAGACTGAGCAACAAAGGAAGCTTTGGCGAGCTGAAGAATAAGGAGAAGAGAAGAAACGACAAAAGATGTGAAAGGAGAAGAAGCGGGAGAGAAAAGAGAAGAGGAAGAAAAGAAGGAGATGACGAGCGCCGATGGAAAAATCAAAGAGAAAAAGAATATAAAGGCTACACCGTATTAATACATTTGATATTGAAGGGTACGCTGGTGAGTAGTGTTGCGGCCGTCAGTGGACAGCGGTGTTGGAGTCGGAGTGGGTGTGTTTTGTTTTAGACAAGCTTGGCCTTTGTATATCTTACTTGATGTAGTGTGTGTATTCTGTATTTGTATTCTGTATTTTTCCCTATTTTAACTTGTAGTCTCTTTTCTAGTCTGTTTAGTCGAAGCCTGTCTAGCTGGCTTATTTTCTCTCTAGATTTCTGCCTATTTTCTTTTCTTTTCCCTTTCTCTCCTTCCCCTTCTTCCCTTCTCTTCCCGTCTGTTTTTCCTGAGAGCCTGTCTCTTCATTAACCCTTTTCTTTTCTCTACTTTGCCGTCCACCTGTCTCCCTATTGACTACTGAGTAGTTAAATTCGGTATGGAGTGTGTGGGCCACGCCCCCTTGACGAGCCGGAAAACAGCAGGGGACTCTTTTCATAGTCTCGTCGTAGAAGCAAAAGAAAGAAGGAGTCAAAGGCCAAAGTGGTAAAATGACAGAAGCGAAGGAAGAGGAAGAGACGATAGAGACGTTGCGGATGTAACAGGAAGAGTACAAAGTTACACTCGTATACAAGGTATCTTACAGGCTGGCCTGCAATACTGCAAACAGTTTCTTAGATTCATATAGCTGAGTTGCAGTGGCAGATGGCAGATGGCAGATGGCAGATGAGTTGGGGGCGGGTTACAGAGCTGCAGAGTGCAGGAAGCAAACAGTCGATCAGTAATATGGCGTGGGTACGGCACGGACTGGAGTAGCAATTTATGAAAAGGAACACTGAAGGCAGCGAGCACGAGATGGAATTAGGGAGGCATTGGGCAGAGGACAGGTCGATCTATGGAGTCCGCGGAATTCCCTTTTTGATTTCACTATTTTTGTGGGAATTATTTGGCATCATGTATTTATGAGAGGCGACAATGCTAGCTGCAGAGTTAGTTGCAAGATGGTAAAGAAATGTCAGACAACAGTGGTGGCGAGTCAGGAAGAATGGCAGGACAAACTAGAAAGAAAAACACTACGGGAGAAGAGCAGGCAAAGGACAAAGAACTGGCAGCTGGAGAACGGCCTCGACCCACTAGAATGGGAGTTGCCGGTGCTAAGTACGGTTGACTTGCTGGAAAAGGCTACCAGCACTGAAGATGAAGCTAGGCGCCGAGCAGAGTAGAAAAAGAAGAGACAAGGAGAGGTTTGTTTTTCGGGTTGTATGTTATGATTTGTATTTGGAATTGGCCCGAGACCCGGACTACCACACGGAGACCGGATAGGACACCGCGATGAGGTGAATGTGTTGATGGTAGGTTAAGTCAAGAGGGAACATATATAAAGAAGAGACAGAAAAGAAGAAGAAAAAAAGAAAGGAAAAGAAAGGAAAAGAAGAAGAAAAAGGCCGATACTAAGCGGATAAGAAAAGGGTCAAACGGCAGGAGGACACTAATAGCGACACAACGGTAGACTCGCAGTGGTCGAGCCATATGTTCATGAGTGAGTCTGTCGTCGGTCGTAATTCATCACGAGATGTCGTATGTTATTTAGAACTATGAACGGCCGTGAGTAAGCGTGCCTATATGACTATATTTTGTCCCAATTTCTCACTGCCCAGAATCGCGATTGAAATGATTATGTAATCACAAAAAACTACATGCTCTTTGATTCAGTTGGTATCTACAGGTACACCCGAACACGATGTCTTTATCACTTGAACAAAATACCAAGATACATGACGACGCCGACAGGGTTATCGACATCGACTCATCAACGGGGGTGGAAACGAGGCGGGGAATAGATACAATTTGGTCAACGTGCAGCAGCGCAAAAGAAAGAAAGGTCTGTGTGGCGGACAGGAGTGTCACCAGTACGAGGTACTCTGTAAATATAGACAGTTGGATCATTACAAGTACTCTGCATATGCATATACTGATGAGACGATTCATGAGATGCAAGAGGATGGATGCATTGCAGTCGCTTTGCTTGATTTCGGTTGATTGAAAACGCTTGAGGCGATAATAGGCAACGCGATAGACGACGTATTGTATCTACTGAATAACTGAATAACTGAGTACTCAGTACATTGCATAAAGCATTATGATACAGCTGCTCCATATGTAAGATATCGAGCTTCCGAGCCATGCCGGATGATACATGACTGAAAGCTTACTGAGAGGCTGAAGTTGACAGAAATAACGGAGCAAGATAGAATTAGAATATATGTAGAAATAAGGAGTGCTTTTAGTCTCGGTGATAAAACGCCACCAAAAGCTCACTAATAGCGAGTTGTGCACAGAGGAGGAAAAAGTTGACTACAGTACTTCTACAAAGCAAGAAGAGGGAGAGCATAAAATACAGCACAGACAAAGCGGCTTCTACGCGGCACGCGCCTACAATAGCAGCTAGCAATAGCTCGGATCCATCTTGGCAGTTGTCGGTTGTTAGTGAGATACTGAGTAGTTTCTTCGGTTTTCGGCTATGCCTTTCTTTCCTTTTTACCTCCTATTAATTGGCTCGCTTTGGTTAGAGGTGGCTTGAAACGAAACGTTCAATAGGGGGGAGTGCAACGCTAAAAAGAAAGAAAGCCCAAATAAATATGACGAAATACGAGTTGTCAACTAATTAGTGTGTAATAGCACTGCTACTAGCATAGCTACCCATGATTAATCAAAGCATGTGGGTGCATTCGCCGAGAGTTAATCACGAGCAGATGGTCAATGGATGGCATACCGAGGCGAGCAACGGAAAACGAAAGAGAATGGGGAGTTACGGCATTGGTTGTGTACATTTTGATAGTGACACGGCCAATGGTTGAACAGATAGATCTCTTGGTAGTCATCACCGTTATGACCTGCTTTGATGCGGCAATGGTAAGAATAATACTGACTCTCTTCTCTCTGTCTTCTCTTCGTCTTTCTCCCTCTCGTTCTCTCTTCTTCTCTTCTTCTCGTTTACCCCCTTTGCCCAGGATCGACTATACCCAACACCAACCCCTGGTCGCCAGTTTGAAGTTTGCCGTTCCTCGTGGCTACTCTTGGCCATCCTGCGGCGTCGGAGCGTCGGTAAGTAAATACTTGGTATCTTACAAGTACTCCATAGGAGTACGGAGTACCCGTAGATACAAGTACAACGAATGTCTGTTGGGGGCGCGTTGCTAGCTCCAGAGCCACGAGACTTTTGTGTATTTTTGGGATTTGTTTCTCGGTATTTAAATTCAGTTGCACTTTTATTCTTCTTTCTTCTTTTCTTCCCTAGGTATTCCATCTTATGCACAGTACTTTTCCCAACGGTCATGAATTAACACAATGCAAAGTACTTTGACAAGTCTTCAACGATCTACGGAGTATTAGCATACGAAGTGCAGGAAACAGAAGGAAAACTCAGAAATTGTCCAGAAATTGTATTTCGTACTCCATTCAAGGGGAAGTGATATCATTCTGAGCGCACTCCAGGCTTGTTTGTGCTTGTCATGTATGTGCGTGTATGTGCTCCTAGCTCTGCAGGATCTTCCCAACAATTGATCAATTGAGCAATGGAGACTCGACAGACGGCCAAGACACATCCTTGTCTTGAAACAGTAGAAGCAATTTTTCTTGAAAATCTTTGCTGGAAATGTTTTTTTTTACACTCCATGAAGAAAAATACCAACTGATACAGAGTACAACTATGCAGAGATATCGTCATATCAAAAGGCATCGTAGTCTCAGGGGCTCTTGCACAGAGTTGCACAAAGCGGCCTTAGGATTTAACAGGCGGGGCTATTCTGGTGCGGTCCATGAATGCAAAGAAGAAATTTAGAAGATTCAGTCGCCCAGAAGATGTAGAAGATGTCAAGGAATTGAAGAATCTTCAGCTTACGTACTGAAATCGCATCTAGGCACAGACTCGTGATGATAGCTGAGGATCAGTACAGCCTCTACAGCGCACTGCGTAATTTTGACAATGCCGTGACAGTGCCGCTATTGCCACCCGAAGCACATTCAACGGCTATGGGGAATAATGGGTAGGATAAGGTCAGGGTCTGGTAGTTGCTATGGATTTAATGGGTTTGCTATGACTGGATATCATCTTGTTGATGTGGATGGATGGAATTACGCATTACCGAATAGAACCTCTATCAGACCAGGATGCAAGGTGAAGGTCCCCGGCTACAACGCAACCTGGCTCCATAGAAGTAGAGACGAAAGACGACTAGAAAAGGGGGAGAACGATACCGCAACGACAGCAAATGACAACGGGGAACATATCAATAGAGAAGTTAATTACATAGCCACCATTCTGGGTGTTAATGATTATCCGATGACAACATCCGGAGACATTACAGCATAATACTACAGGCAAATGCTTATTACCAGATGCCGTTCATTCTCGCAAGGTGGACCTCGGTGGAATTTAGCATTGCATGTTACTTGTAGGGGGCATGAAAGGGGAAGTCAATCTCAATCTCTCGGCCGATATGCTGATGCCGTTGACGAGATGAATGACGACTCGCTAAACGGCAATGCGACAGGCGACAATGACTAGTGGCTATTTGGAATAAAATAAAATATAAAATAAAAGTTACGGATAGATGGCAGAGCGGGCGGATCACACGGAGCGCAGCCAAGCATGTCAACATGCCAAATAAGATACCAGATGCAATAGGGAGGATATATACGACGCTCAACATACGACAACGGCATGCGACATGCGACATGAGGCACGTTTGACTCTGGTCCTCGTGGTTGCCAAGAATCGGCAACCGCCTTTCAATCGCTTTACCATGCTGGTGAAACACTATCACTTTGCCTGGGATGTAAAAGATATCATGGCTGATGAAAGTGATAATGAGAGTGCGAACTCGACACCGGCAAGCCATGTGGCATAAAAAATAATGTGCCACGTGCCGTGCATGACGCGTACTATGCCGCCCAGAGCCTTTTATATGGCATTTGGCACAATTGACGTCTATGTAATTGGTCTTTAATAAATCATGCGGTATGTAATCTCCGGTCTTCTATTTCAGAGAGCCCAAGAGTCTACCCTCTACTTGGAGAAACTCATGACAGCATACCGGAAACTGCCATTGGCATAGCCCCGGCGCATCGCCCGGAAGGCCTGCAGAAAAGCAATGCCGTCGCGGCCCTGGCTCAACGCAAACGCCCACAGCGACGGGTTCTGCACCAGGCTCCACGACAGATCCCACGTCTTCTTGACGTCGCCCGAGATGTCCTTGGGCGCGGAGTTGACCGTGAGCCCGGCGTCCGTGGCCAGCTGCACATAGTCGGCCTGCGTGCACAGCGGCGGCAGCAGCATGCCGTCCTCAATGGGCTTGATATCGGCGTCAAACTGTTTCTGTGTCAGGTCGATGCCCTTGAACCAGTCGGCCAGCACCAGACGGCCGGTATCGGGGGCCAGCACGGCGGCGGTATTGCGGAAGAACAGAGCCTTGTCGGGGAAGTGCGACAGGGCCTCGCTGATCCAGACGGCGTCAAACTTGTTGTCGGCCGTCGCAGCAGTCTCGTCGGCAAAGAAGTCGCCCATATTTTCGGCGTCAAGCTCGATGAAGCGCACCTTGCCCGCGCCGACGGGGATAAACGGTGTCTGGAGAGAGTTGAGAGTTTCCGGAGTGGCAGAGACTGCCGCGGTCACGGGCTCATGCTCTGCAGCAAGCTTGGTGGCCAGCTCGACCTGGCGCGTGCTAATGGTGATGCCCGTCACGGTGGCGCCGAGGTTGGCTGCGAGGAAGCGCGACGTGCCGCCGACACCGCACCCGACGTCGAGCACTCTCAGGTCTCTCTTGCCGGTGAGACCGGAAACGTCGAGCAGCAGCTTGATGAGGTTGGCCTGGGCGACCTCTTTTGACTCACCGGCCTTGGACTCGTCGGTGGGCCAGTAGCCGTGGTGGATGTGCTCGCCCCAGAGGCTCAGGTAGTAGTCGCTGGCGAGGTCGTAGTGCAGCTTGATGCGGTCCTTGAGTGCTTGCATGGTGGTGTGGGCGAGGCCCATTGGGGTGTCATACTGACGGCTGAGTGGCGTCTCCTCCATGATGAGGTGGTTGAGGCTGTAACTTGAATCAGCGTGCTTCTGTTGGTCAATTGAGTCAGCAATCCGATTGACTCGATAGTATAATGAGTGCTTGATATATAGAGGCTGAAGCTGCAAAGTTGTAAGCTACAAAAATAAGCTACAAAGACCAAAGCGAATTATCAGCTACGATAGATAGTAAGCCTCGCGCTCTGATGCAGGGACCGGGGACGGAGCAACACATGGCGCCTGCCCCGCGTTTGGCGTTTCGAGCAGGCGCATAAAGGCATAAGGGTTTCTATCTGCACTGCCCATACTCGAGTATGTATAGAGGGGTCAGCATGCATTGATTTGATTTCATTGATCAATTGATTGTTTATTGAGTTGATTGACTGTAGCTGATGCGATTATGACAGGTGAGGTTTTTCATTGGATTTTAGTTGACATAGAGAGTTATAAATGAATATAACAGAATATAGAGAGATGCATAGATAGCAATAGCTAGAGAGAGTCGGCGAGATGAAAGACAAAATCTAAACAAAAAGAGTCGGTCAAACAGATTCCATTCCATCTACGACTTGGCATCGCTGTATATAATCACATGCGAAAGATGTCGAGCTGTGTCTTTGGATGAACTACATCAAGCATAAATCAGAAATCAAAAATCGAAAATCGAAAATCGGCGAAACTACCAGTCCAATCAATGCTTTACAATAGAGAGGCTCGTCAATATTGGTTCCTGAATGCAGTAGCATCGAATATTGAGATCGCATTGGCTGTTTTTGGAGGAACAGGTACGAGCTGAAAAGCAGTCAATATCAAACGGCTACTGGTGGTGAAGCCCCGAAAGACATGACCAAGTTGAGAAGCTCAGTCCGAGTCAATACGCCTTCTTTGCCCCTTCTCTCTCAATCTCCTTACCGCTTTATTACTCTCGTGACAATCCATTCCGCAGCATGACCCGATTGATAGTATCGCAATCAATCATCACAGCCAAGCAGTTACGGGGCCAAGCAGCCACGGAGCCACTATTCAAGCATAACGGAGCAAGTCACAGTAGATCTTATGCTCGTTGTCTCCGTCGCCGCTGTCGCCATGCTCGTTGCTCGTTGACCGCTGTTGTGATATAGCTTGCTGGGTGATGCATGTCTCTCCGTCGCCGTCTCTTCAGAGACGTCAAGCCGGCCAACACGTGTCTGAGACCTGCAGGAGACAAATTGCAAGACCGGCCGACTCCTACAAAAACCGACAAGATCACCAACATGCCGCAGCTGAGATGTAAGGCGTCTGCTGCAGTGTAGTCATCGGCGACTGATCTAGCAAAGCTTGGTTCGATCGGCGGTTCTGGACGGCAACGCGGAAGCAGAGCGATTTCTTTGAATACGCTTGTATTTCTTGTATTTCTTGTGCTTTTTGTCCTTCTTGTCCTTTCGTCCTTCTTGTATCACATATGCCGTGCCACCTCGTTCGTCCAGTCGTCTTGTCTCTTGTCCTTCTTGTTGGTCTATCAACATAGTTCATCCGATCCGTGCCATGCTTTCAAGTTTTGCAGCGCACCAACCTCTGATTGCTCATCGCTCATCACCCATCGAATTCTATGGATTATCTAGAACGATTAACATGCGATTCGGAGAACAGAATATCAACCATGCTCAAGCCTCGGAGTTGGGTGATAGAGAGAAGATTCGGCCTGATTTGGGCTGATTTGGGTAGAAATGGATGCCGACAGGCATGGTTGTCAATGTAAGAAGAAGAATGCCAGAGTAGCTTGTACAGAGTATTAAGAAACTGGAGAAACTGGAGAAAGTCGAAATGAACATCAAACGAGGGCTGCCTCTGGGAGTAGCAGCATGTATTTCCCCCCTAAAATATATAGGGAGGTACCTCCACCCAAATGCCGCGACGATTGATGCCCGGCTGGGAATGGTCAGCGCCCGCCAGCGGGTGCCAAGGAACCCAAAATTAGCCCTCAAAAGGGTAACAGCTGGAGAGTGGCTCTGTGGGGAGCAATAGAGGAAAGAGCCATTGGGTTGGGATATTCTTTTCGCGCCGCTCGGTGTTGGGAAGGAGCGATTGGCCAGCATTGGCTAGCATTGGCTTGGTGCTGCGCATTTCAAGCAAGAGGCACAGCGATGACGAAGCAGCAGCCGCGAGGCAAGCAGGCCACACAGTATTGTGAGACAGAATGCGTCTGCCTACAGTGTACATGGTGGCAAGTATATTCAAGAGAGCCAGTACAACATTATCATTGCCGGCTGGAACTGCCAGTGATACAATGGCACCAATGATACAGAGTGATATGGTTACGGCAGTGATGTCAGAGGCAGAGTGTCAGAACCAGAAACTGCCTCTGTATTCTCTCGTCATGAGACATTACTCGAGTCACAGAGGCCCCTATTGCCCTTTCCGAGGTTAATATTCACTGCGGGTCTATCACTCTATTGCTTGATTGCCTTTATTGCCAACGGGGCTCTTTGGGCCATATTGCAGCAATATGGTCTATTGTTGGTCTGTGCCTGTTGGGGATTGGCGTTGACTTCAGCCGGTGCCAACAGGCGCAGCACACATACTCGTACGAATAAGGTGGGCAGAGTTGTCTGGTCTTATGCTCTTCTGGATTGTTTGATTGTCGCTGTTTCATAGGTAGACATTATTAGATATTGGGCAGTTGAATACGAAAGACTAGGCAGAGATATAGAACATATTGTATTATGTAATCGTGTTTATAGAAAAGAGAAGAAGAGAGAAGAGACCGACAAAAGACAGAACTTCACGCCCAAGGAAAGAACGACGCACTCACTCACTTGGAAAGTAAGATATTTAATTCCGCACAGGCCGGAGAGCGCCCTATGAGTGGACCCACCTAAAGAGGAAGGGCTGCCGTCCTTGGAGCTAGTCATCGCCGCCAATAGTTTATTTCCTAGCTGCAATGGTTTCTATTTCAATAGATCAGTAAATCAATATAATAAAATATTTAGATCTAGAAATAAAACAAGACACCACTTTGAGAATGGCTTACAATAGTACACTGGGTGCTGAGTGTGCGGCCGTACTGCGAACATGTCCAGTAAGTGTCAGCTTTATGCAGATAGGGAAGGAGCAGCTGGCATCGGTGCCGTTTTCCGTGCCGCAGGAAATCGGCAAGCAGCCAAGGGAAAGAGCAATGGTCTTGCATGTTTTGCTCCGTAGCTGCTGCCTTGCAAGAAATAGACGGTGTGTCTGCTGACTGTATGTCTTGCCTCTGTCTCCAGCTGTGTTAAATAAAGTAGCATTTCTCTCATGTTTATTTCCTGGGCCGAATTCCGACTCCTATTTGCCTCCCCATCTCTCATATTACTTATTACTTATTACTTAATACAACCTATGCCCATCTCTCCACCTCTATCTCAATTCTCCCCCTCCCGACGCCCAATATATCTGTTTATATTATTTGATCTCCCTCATCTCCATCCTCTGGTCTTCTTATTCTTCTCTTGCTCTCTTTCCTTAAACTTCTTCTCTCTCCTATTCCTTAGACCATCAACTCTCAACTCTCAACTCTCACCACCTCACACCACTACAACCACTACAACCACCACAATAGCAACTCACCTTGTTGGCCCATTTGCCGACCTATTCCTCTACTCTCAAACTCGCTCTCGACTCCCACTCACAACTCGAAACATCCTTGGCAACGTCATCCCAGCCCGGCGTCTTCACCTTCAACAGCCTCCTCCACGACATCTGCCGCGCGCTTACAAGTGTCGTCTCAACCACTCTCAAACAACAACAAGGTAAGCCCTCGTCCACTCGTATTTGCTTTCTTTCCTTTGCTTTCTTTCTTCTCATGTCTTGTCTTCTACCCACCGTCGCATCCTTGCATGGACCAGTCTGGCCAGATCGATCTCGCATGTCTCGATACGCATAGTCCCTGCAAAGCATTGGCTCTGGTGTATTCCGGTTTGATGGATATTCGAATATTTTAGAGAAACGAGTACTATATTCAGATCGTTCAATGGACATCTAGAATATACTCAATGGATATTTTTGGCTCGGTGTTTGACCATCCTGGCCTTTGTTTGATTTGTTTCTGTTATATTCCGTCTTTTTGTTCTTCTTTCTCACTTCCCTTGTTCTGGAGTCTCGGCTGTTCTTTTAAATATTCATGCCTGCCAGACTGGTTACTACAGTTTGGCCTTTCTCAGCTTCATCTTTAATATTCTATCGTTAATACGTCACATCTCTGCCTTTACTTCGTCTTCTTTCCATCTTGATTCATATTTCATCTATTTTCTTCGTCATTCCCGCCTGGTGCCCATCCATATCCTAACAATGCGCAGATTCTCTCGCGTCCATCGATCACAAAGCTGGTCAGCCATGAGCATCGACTCTGCCCACATGGAATCCGGCAGCGGCAATGCCGTCGGCCGTCCCATCAACCTCGACCTGAGCCGCTCCAAGAGCCCCTCTCTCTCCAGCCGCTCATCCATGTCGCCCCGTGACTACGATACCGGCTTCTCGGCTCCCTTTTGCGGCAGCGGCAACACTACCCTGCGTCACCCGTCCGCCAACACGTCTCCCGACTTTTGTATCTCGTCCGGCGACATTGACGTCGACCGTGTCTACAACCGCTCGCGCCTCTCGTTCCTGTCCAACAAGAACAAGCGCACAACGCTCAACCACGGCAAGCTCAGCAGCTATTCCAATGTCCGGAGTGTCTCGCGGGGAAGCGCCGACTACGACCTGTCTTCCATTGTCGAGGCGTCGACTGGTGCATCGCCCACACGCACTGGCACGTCGTCGGGCGTCTCGATCGACTCGAATGACTCGTCACGCATCTCCAAGGAGGACGGCCGCGACATCTTTTCACTGCAGCCAACCGGCACAAACACGGACCCGAGCCGGCCGACATCGTCACACAGTTCTATCCACCTCGGTGGCAGTGTCTTTCGGAAGCTGAGACGGTAGTCTCCTAGACAGCTAGATGTCTGGTTGTGTCTCCGTCTCTTGTGTCTTTGTCTTTGTCTTTCTTTTGTTTCTATCTATTTTGATTCTTTCAGCATTTGGAGTATTGGTTTGCGTCGGCTTTTGTTCATTATCTATTTTTCCGGCGCCGCATAAAATTGGAAGGATCCATTTTCTTTTTCTTTTTTCTTTGTTGTTCAACATTTGTTCTATTATTCGCTCTTTTTGCGTCATCTCTACTTTGTTCTAATCCATGTTCTTTGAAAGAAGGCTTCACGACTTACGCACTTTTTCATATCTACAGCACACAGTCTGAATCTATTTCTCAATCTGTCAATACATTTCTTTACTAGATCTATCTTAATAAATATTATCGGCGCTGCCCAATAAACAAATCTCGCAAATAATCAACGCAGTATATTGATATATGTAGTCATGCTAGTAGGCAAAGCAGAAAGCTAAAAGCAAATATAGGACATGATCAGCCCAATATTTTCAACCCAACATCCTCTCATTCACAAACAGAGTTTCAAGAATCTAGCTGCCGCGGTAGGTCGTGTACGAGTACGGGCTCAGTAGCAGCGGAACATGGTAGTGCTGGCCAGTGTTGACCCGGAACGTCACCGCCACCTCGGGGAAGAACGCAGTCGGGCCGTAGTACGAGCCCGTGTCGAACCGCAACGTCCACGTTGTCGATGTTGCCGCGCCAGACGTCGCGTCCGTCTTCTCAGCCGACTTGACCTCCTCTTCGGCCTTGTCCAGCACGTCGTCCAGGGTGTAGACGGGCACGTCGCCCGATGCGTTGGAGTCGGAGTACGGCAGCCAAGCCATCACGCGGCCGTCCTCGTTGGTCTGCGACTCAAACTTCTTGGTGGCTTGCGGGTGCACTTCTGATGCCACGGGTGCCGTCAGCTCGAGGCGCACACGGACACCGGCAGCAGGCCGACCGGCCGCCGTGTCGAGAATGTGGCACGTGATACGGTCTTTCATTTTAGGAGGCGATAGCGACGTGATATATAAAAGGAAGGAGGCGAAGCCGACTGCCGATGAGTAGAGGTCGTGATAGTCGTCGTGGGAAGGTGCGACGGCCAACTGCGGGGTCAAGGTGATGACAGCGTCGGGCAAGGCAAAGGCAGATGATGACGAAGCGAAGAAGAGAACGAGATATGAATAAATAAAAAAAGAAGAGAAAAGAGAAAATATTCAAGCCAAAAACAAAAGAGGACGAAAGGACCAACTTATAATATATAGTATAGACGTGGCGGCGGAGTGCTCCGGGTTCCGTTTAGGTCGTCGTTTATTATACACGACTGCGGAGTTCCTTCAGTATTAGTACTGCTATATTATGGGGGCTGCTCTTGCCGTTTGCGAGTATTACTCTCTTCTACACGACTCAGCCGCGACCCCACTTGAGCTAGCCTTGTGCTTATGTGCTTATATACGGAGCAGGGCGTCAAGCTCAGCACGTCGACGGCCAAGACGACAGAGAGTCCTACGACGTACATGAGTCTGTGCTGGCATGTGCGACCAAAATAGAACAGAGTAAGATTCAGTATGAAAGTGCAAATGTGACAGTCTTGGAGGATGCCACCTGCTTTGCCCTGCAATGAATGATTCGTCGGCGGCTCATCACAGCGGTGTGTGTACTAGCCACCCAAATACTCGGATATGCGAATTAGAGAAAACGTAGAGAAGAGTTGCATTTGCCAATCATGCAGCTTGCAATGGCGGCAGTCGAGTCCAGCTTGCAATTAAGTGGTGTAGACGGGAAACACTCAACGTAGGTCTGACGTCACCGCCTTTTTCTGCCGCACTGGCCCCGCCACGCCGCTCCTGCCACTGTAGTGTATTCCGCAGCAAGCTACTGGGTTCTAGCCGCTTCGATTCGGTCAACCAACGTGAAGTCGGAGCTCACTGATCAACGTCGACGGTCTCTCTCCAAACCACGTTGTACAACCACATTCGCCAATCCGTTCAAAAACCACATCATACAAAATACACTCGACACACACAGACAATATGTCTACCGCCGTGATCGACGCCGACGACGTCATGGAGCCGACGCTCCAGTCCATCCTCGACCAGCGCTCGCTGCGCTGGATCTTTGTCGGCGGCAAGGGCGGTGTCGGCAAGACCACCACCTCGTGCTCGCTCGCCATCCAGCTCGCCAAGGCCCGCCGCAGCGTCCTGCTGATCTCGACCGATCCCGCACACAACCTGTCGGATGCGTTTGCCCAAAAGTTTGGCAAGGATGCGCGCCTCATTGACGGCTTCACCAACCTGAGCGCCATGGAAATCGACCCCAGCGCCGGTCTGCAGGATATGCTGGCCGGCATGGGCGAGGGCGGCGAGGGTGGCGGTGCTGCCGGTGGCGCTGGCGGCATGAATAGCATGGTCCAGGACCTGGCGTTTTCCATCCCGGGTATCGACGAGGCCATGTCCTTTGCCGAGGTGCTGAAGCAGGTCAAGTCGCTGTCGTACGAGACCATTGTCTTTGACACGGCGCCGACGGGCCACACGCTGCGCTTCCTGCAGTTCCCCTCGGTGCTGGAAAAGGCCCTGGCCAAGATCAGCCAGCTGTCGGAGCAGTACGGCCCGCTTCTGAACGGCCTGATGGGCAGCACCGGCGGCGCCCTGCCCAACGGCCAGAGCCTGACGGGCATGATCACGCAGCTGGAGTCGCTGCGGCAGACGATCTCCGAGGTCAACACGCAGTTCAAGGACGACGCGCTGACGACGTTTGTGTGCGTGTGCATTCCCGAGTTCCTGTCGCTCTACGAGACGGAGCGCATGATCCAGGAGCTGGCGTCGTACCACATTGACACGCACTGCATTGTGGTGAACCAGCTGCTGTACCCGCGCAAGGGCTCCAACTGCGAGCAGTGCAGCTCGCGGCGGCGCATGCAAAAGAAGTACCTGGACCAGATCGAGGAGCTGTATGACGATTTCAATGTTGTCAAGATGCCGCTGCTTGTGGAGGAGGTGCGCGGCAAGGAGAAGCTGGAAAAGTTTAGCGAGATGCTGATCCACCCATTTGTGCCGCCAGATGTCCAGGACGACGAGGAGCTGGACTAGACAAAGCTGTTTATATTTTGTTCCAAATCACAGGTGGGGGAGGCAATGTCATCAGCAATAGCATACATTACAGAAAAGAGATGGAGTTTTAATATGGGAAGCGAATGGTTGGAATTGGCTGAGCTCACTATGGAGTAACAAAAATACAAGTACATATGTCAACGACACAAATTAATTACCAAAAAACGTATAATGAACAAAACAGTAAATGGCAGAAATCATTAACTGGTAGATGTGTATATTCTCATGAAAATGTCTATTGATATCAATACAGAGCTACTGCGCGAGCTGTTGCCGGGATTCATGCCGTGTCCGCTTCAACTCCCGCATCACGTACTCGTATGTGAGCATCGTGACTGTGGCGGCCGGCACTGCACGCATCATGTTTGTGCCCATGCCCGCGTAGAAGGCATGCCATCCTTCTTCCTTGAGAATCATCTGGAACGTCGCCACGACTCCTCTGTAGCGAGGCGCGGCAGAAGAGCCACCAGAAGAAGACGACTTGGCGGCTTGTCGCCGCTGGGTCTGGAGCCGCGTGCGGATGACTTCGTGCGGATATGTGAGGCTGCTCGCCAGTATCTTGGACAGAATCGTCGCCGACAGTACGCCCAGCCAGTGGGTCGGCGCCTCAACGCCGCCGTCACTGCTGCTGCTGCTGCTGCCGCTGCTGCCACCGCCTGATTCGCCCATGCCGACTCCGGTAAACTTGGTCTTGAAGTACTCGTAGGCGGGGAACTGGACGGCAACGTGGGTGAGGCCCAGCAAGGCGGGCGTGAGGCCCGAGTAAAAGGAAAGGATGCCCTCGGTCGCATACATTTTGCGTGCCGCATCGATTGTCGACCGGTAGTGCCAGGGCGTTGCGAGTGATGAATTTGTAGATGTCGTAGAATGTGGTACGGCGGACGGCGGCATCTGCGACATGAGCCGCGTCTTGATAACCCAGATGGGGTTCGTCACAATCGTGCTGCTGGCGCCGGCCACGACCGACGACCAAAAGTTGATGACAAAGGTGTTTTGCAGGTGGCGTCGCTCACCCATCCAGATCTTGCTCTTGTTGTAGACGGTAAACCAGACAGCCCACGTCGGCAGGTAGCCCATGATAATCGGGCCCAGGCCGCGGTAGAGGCCGCGAATGCCTTCGTCGCGCCAGATGACACGTGCTGTGCCAACGAGGCCATTGTATAATCTCTGGTGGTTCTGGCCTGCTGTTGATGCTGCTGCTGTTGCACCAACGCTAGGTGATGTGCCGGCCGCCGCTGCCGCTGCCGCCTGTTGTTGCCGTTGCAAAGCTGCAAAGCCGCCCTGCGCTTGTAGCTTTGTCTTGATCACGTCCAGCGGACATGTGACGACGCCGGCGGTGAAACCGCCTACTGCACCGGCCAGAGCATTAAACTGCGACTCGGATGCACGCAGTGTCCACCGCTCAAAGGTCGTCAGCGCTCGCAGATTGGCGGCATAGTTGGCGGCAGATTGGGAGGACGAAGATATGGCGGTGGTCGTGTTGGCGGCCATTGAAGAGTGAGAGGTAGACAAAGGTGCAGCTGAGGACGCCGAGGACGAAGAGGGGTCGTCGGGGCAGTTATCGGAGCGAATTGCGGGGAGTTCAATGGGTAGTGATGAGGGCGCAGCGGAGGAGATGACGTGTGACGGGTCGACAGGAGGCGGCAAAAAGCGCTCGGCAAACAAGTGTGGGTTGTGCGCAGGAGAAGCTGGATCCGGCGAGGCGGCGGGAGAGGGAGAGGATGATGGTGAGGATGTCGTTGCAAAGACAGATCCGGCCGATGCGGGTGGAAAGGCCGCGGCAGAGGATGGCGTAGCGGAGGAAGAAGAAGAGGACGAGGATGGCGGCGGGGATGACTGCGACGAAGAGGGCGACGACGAGGGCGACGCCGAGGATGATGGTGAAGGCGGCGCCATTGTAGGAGAAGTGAGCGGGATTACGCCGCGTGCACTATCGCCAGCGGCGCGGCTCTGTGGGCTGCTGGGTAGTGGTGGTATCGGCGGGCGGGTGTGAAATGACGTCGCGGGTGAGCCGTCTCCATTCGGGGTCGCTGTGAAGCTGAAGCTGTGGCTCGGGACTGTTGTCGCAGTAGAACAATCTTCCGGCTCACGCCCCGGCATATAAGCGGCAGAGAATGAGTGGGGTGTGAGCTCGTTGACGTCGTCGGGGGTCGCCGGAGACACAGACTGCAGTTGGTAGTTGGTAAGGTGTAGGTGCGATTGCAAGTCGATTGCAAGTCGATTGCTTTTTTGCTTTGGCCTGTTTTGTTGCTGTTTCGCTGACAAAAGTCAAGTCGCTGACCAGAGACAAATCACAGTGCTCCGCAATAAGCAATTTAAACCGGTTGGTTTACCATTGAGACTATTGAGTGGGTAGCGGGACGAGGAAAGAGCAGAGAGCGTGGGTAGTCGCGGGCATTTGCGGTGGAGGTGGCGTGGAGGAGAAAAAATAAATCGCAGTTTAATTGAAAATTGTATACATATAAGATATATAAATGGCTGGGTCCCAATTGGGAGTGACTCTGTGGTTGCTTTTCGTCGCGACAAACGAAACAGCAAAAAAGGAAAGAGCAACCGGATGACAAGACACAAAAGGAAACGGCTCAGGTTACTCGGGGAAGAGAAGGAAAGAGCAAAAGAAGACAAGAAACTCCCCGAGCTAGGTCCAAGATAGCATTTTACAGAGTTGCAAAAGAGAGGGAAAGCGGAGACGGCGGCAATGGGCAAGCATGTGCACATGGCAGGGTATAACACAGTAGACGAGAAAGCCGTCTTGTGTCGGCAGAGGCATGACGACTGCTGACTACTCCATGCCAAGATGAACGTATTTGGGAAAGGTCGACAAGGGAAGGAGCAATGGACGCCGATGCATGGGACGAGCGGATAGGTTCCGGCGTGCCGAGCAGACGGCAGGTGCGTAGTAAGCGGCTCAGCGGAAATAAGAAGCGAGACTATTGTAGAATATGATTGATGTCATTCATTGATCATTTTTTTATCATTTTCTATATACTAGAATGTGTATCCTTTACATTTGAATGCTATCATTTATCTGCAAGGCACTCGCGGGCCGCGGCTTTCGTAAACATGTGCCGAAGTCTTTAAGCGAGAGCCGAGCGATGTTGATGAGGTGAGAGGTGAGAGGAGAGATAGCTGCTAGATTGCAGTATATATTATATTACTTGATTAGATGTATTTGTCAAGTGAGATTATTCACATAAAAAGTGACATTGAAATGGCCGAGAGAGGCCAGTTGTTGGGTGCATACAGTATTGAGGGATTCAGTTGGTTTAAGCTCGGCGCATAGAATGGTCAGGGTGACAGTATTCCCGTGTTTAAGCATATGACAGCTATTACATATGATAGCTATTAGGCATATGACAGCTATTACGGTTTCACAAGCTTATTTGCACTTAGGTGATATTGGCCAGGCATGTACTTATCAAGCATATATTTTGTGATTTAGTACAACTTGGCATTTTATAACCTATATTTCCTAAATATTTTGTATTATTTTATTACTTGCAAGATACTATTTGTTTAATCATAATATTCTATGTTGTGCTCGCATTGATTTTCATAATGTTATAATAAATTACTAAAAAAACACAAAACTGTGATGCAGACAAGTGCTTCATTATTTACCAACGTTGCAGTTTGTAAGAAACCCATTCCTCAATATCAATAACCTAATGCCAGACCGATTGTCCATTGGCGTTAAAAGGTAAACATGTCTCTGTTTACGTCTTCATAAAACACCAGACTCCGGCCGTGCCCGAGGCTACTTGTACTCCGCGACCGGGCCCCGGAATCCAAGAGCAAGCGCGCTCAAGAGCATCCGCTCAAAGGGATTATGGTTTAGTGGCTAGAATACCTCGTTGTGGCCGAGGAGACCCGTGTTCGATTCACGGTAATCCCACATTTTTGCTAGTATTGTCAACTTTGTGATTTGTGTTGTCTTCTATTTGTTATTATTTATTCATTTATTTTAGTTCATCATTTAATTAATTATTTTACTACTATTAATATTCTTTTTTCTCTTTGCTACATCTATCAATCGCACTCATATTTGCTATCCGATTCTACCAACGCTCACTCGTTTCTACTCTCCTCAATCTCAACTCAGCTCGCATCCTCGACTCTTCAATAAGTTGTATCTCCAGAAACCAAACTCTGAAACATTCTCTCTGCCTACTTAACCACCCACTACAGAGTATTATTAGAGCCAACGCGTGGGACGTGCACCGTGCTCCACCAAGCAAAACAACACTGAAAAGGAAAGAGCAGAAAACTTGAAACACAGGCCAAAGCCGCTCTTTACTCGATATGGCCAGCCGTTGAGTGGGAGCCGAGAAGAACAGATGGCAGAGCAAGGGATCAACAACTAAATACTTTCCATCTCATTCTTTTTCTTCTCATTCTTCTTCCTCTGCTTCTCCTTCTGCAATGGCCCCCATCCCAGCTGAAGGACCCCTGAGCAATACCACAGCCACATAAGACCCTACTTTAAGCATACTGAGTAAGATCATACTTGAGTTGATGGCATTGTATTCTCAAAGATAGAAGCTGGACTTGAGATGCACACAACCAAATAGCATACTTACGGCCTACAATCACAACGCATGCAATCTACTCTGTCAAGCAAGATACGAAGGTATCAGGCATAAGTAAACGCACCCTGTCAGGTACCTCTCCATCAATAGTTACACTATTATAATACTAAATGTACTTGACAGGGTGCGCTTATTTACCCCCATAACCTCAGTATATTGCACGTTAGCCGGGGATCCGCATACTGAGTCAACAGCATGCATCAGCCTCCTATTCCTCCGCGTATTTACACTCCTGCTGCCTCCTGCCCTGCACTGCCGGCCCTGACTAGCCACTAGCCCTGCAGGCACCGCTTGCTTGCATACGCATATGACCCTCATATTGCAGAATCCACACCCATGCTAGCTTATGCATGAGTATGACCCAAGCCAAAGAATGAGTACCGTATGGAGTAAATACTAAAATACACTACACAACACTACAAAGAAGAAAATAAATGTAAACAAACAACAACAAATTGTAGAAAGAAAAACATCAACACGCCGGCAGTCCGTGTAGACCATGAGCATATTGATGACTGATGACCTTTTACTGATGACTGATAACTGATTACATACGCTGTACATTTGACAACAACAGGCAGGCATGGTGACTGTCGCTCCTTCCCGCGCAAACAATAATGACTATTCATCCAACCGGCAAGGTACAAGCTACAAGAATACGTCGTGTCTTTGCTGTATTTACTCTACACACGGTAACCCCTGCCTAGCGCATCTCTCTCTGTTTGTCCTCTCGCTCCTTTCCCGTGTCCTCCTCATTTCTCGGCCCTCCTCGTCTATATCTACTTGTACTTGTTATATATTGCCCACTCTCCCTTCTCCTTCCCTTTAAGCTCTTTCCTTCTCTTCTTGTGTCTAGGCCTTCCTCACTATCGCATCTGTCCTTCGCTCTTTCCCCACTGCTACACGCGCTCCTTCCTCTTGGAACCAACTTCGTACCTAGCTTAGACAAGCTCCCTTACCGCTTTCGACTTGACCCTTTTCCTCTTGTTTTGCCTTGCGTCTCACGATACCCTCTACCGTTTCTTCATTTACTTTTTCCTACGAGTCCTTCTTCCCTTCTTCTCTTTTTACATCTTCACTCAACATAAACCGTCAACATGTCTCTTCTCGCTGCTTACCAGAGATTCCTGGCCGACCCCAACTCGGCCAACCTCGCTGCCGACGCCGCCCTCTACTACGTCACAACGACCACCACCGTCAAGGGCAGCGCCGAGATCATCAAGCACATTGGAACCACGCGCAAGCTGCTCAAGAAGAACAAGGAGACCGTGCTGAGCACTGTCGAGAACACGGCCGCTGGTGGCCTCGCTCTCGAGACTGACACTGCCGTTGAGTTCCTGACCGGTGGCGGTCCCTACCTGCCCGCCCTCGACGACAACTTCCTGGCCGACCGCAAAGTCAGCCTGTCAATTGTGAGTATTCTCGATCTTCTGTGCTCTATGCTCTGTACCTGAGACAACTCCGCGCGCGACGCGTCTCACTAGTCGGGTATTTTCTGTTGGCTACTATTTATCATCATTCTTTACTAACCTCACCTCCAACAGACCCACTTTGTCACATTTGACTCGACCGGCAAGATTACACAAATCCGCCAGTCTTGGGACCAAGGCGCACTGCTGAAGCAGATCGACGTCATTGGCAAGTCTGGCCGCAACTGGCCTATTCGCGATGCCGCCGAGCAGATCAAGCTGATCACCCACGCCGTCTCCCTGACCGGCAACGCTGGCAGCACCGCCGCGAGCTCCCAGGCTGCGGCCCTCGCCGTGCGCCAGCGCGGCAAGTCGCTGGAGCTGTTTGCTTCGCGTGAGGAACGTGAGAGACAGGCCGAAAGCGTCGTTGCACCTTATGGAGGTGTGCGCCCACAGCAGCGTGACGTCACTGATATCCTCAGCGACACTCCGGCAGAGGGCGAGGCCGAGACCGTGGCCGTCGTCTCTCCTTATGCCGGCCGTCGGCCCCAGCAGCGCTCCTTTGAGGAGATCCTGGGCGACGAAGAGGATGATGAGGAGATCGACGAGGCTGATGTGGTCGGCGACTCGCCCTCGGCAAGAGGCCGTACCGGACGTCTCCGGTCGCGCTCACCCACCAAGCACATTGCACCCAAGGGTGGTGCAAGACAGGCTTTCCAGCCCGTGCGCTTGTTCGAGGGCGACGAGGCTGCTGCTGCCGCCCTGAAGGATGACGCCGACAACCGCTCGCCCGAGCGCTTCTACCGCCCCAACCCTAAGCGCTACGACCACTTTGACATTGCCGACGGCTCCGACCTGCAGGATGCCCCCAAGGCTGCTGCGCCGCCCAAGTCCAAGCCCCAGCACAGCAGCCAGTGGTCGTTTGAGCAGTTTTCCGAGGTCCCCCAGACACGCAAGATCCGTGGCCAGGATGTGCGCCATTTTGGCATCGAGAACGACGAGTTCCCTGAGACCCCTTCGGCTGCCCGCCGCAAGCAGGCACCTGCCCGCCCGCGCCCCGACGCCGAGGCGCACTTTGAGTTCCAGGACGACGGCGAGCCGTCTGGCGAGCCGCGTGTCAGCCGCCCCCGCGGTGCTGGCCACAACGACGGCCTGGGCCTGTACGAGAACAACCTGTACAAGGAGGACGGCACTGCACCCACTCCGGGCCCTGCCCGCGCTCTGGGCAATATTACCAACCTCAAGGACCGTTCCAAGATGTTTGATCCCCACTTTGTGATGGCCGACAAGCCTGAGTCGCCTGCCAGCGAAGCCTCCCGCACTGCTGCCGCATCTGTCGTCAGCGACGACCGCAAGAAGGCGGTCAAGATGATGGAGGCCAACTGGGCCACTGACTTTGACGACCCGTCGTCCAAGGAGAACGCCCCCATTCCCGGCACCCACGTGTCCGGAAAGACCGCTCAGCAGCGCGGTATCACTATTGGCGGCGACGGCATGGGCGGCAAGAAGGAGGGCCGCAGCTGGAGCTTTGGTGGCGACGATGACCCGAACGAGCCGGCTGCCGTGCCTGGCAAGAAGCCGAGCAAGGCCAACCAGGCCAGCGACTTTTGGGACTTTTAATCGTTAGAAGTTGAGTGATTTGATTACAGTAATTTGTCTTTGCTTTTCCTTTCTACAGCTAGTCTTTCCGTTATTCTTCCTGTCGGCCTTGTCTCTCACTTGCTGTTTCCTTTGTCTTTGATGACGAGTTATATGCTACAAACGTTTCTCACGATCCACGAGGCTGTTCCTCGTCTTTTCCATGTCAATATCACGTTGTTTCTCTGATTTATCCTCGAGTTCATTGATGTCTTGCTGGCCGTCTAATTCCTATGATCTTGGCCAATATAAATGATACTATTAGTGGAACACTAGGAAGTTGCATTTATGCAAGCCTACTCAGTAAATAGAAGACAGGGAGTCCGGCTCTAGTTTAGGGCAATAACGCAAAGGAAACGAGGCAATCAAATGCGTTTATGCGTCAGAAATGGTGCTCGCAAGTAGGAAGTGAACACAAACAAAACTAATAAGAAGGATCAAACATTAACCTCATGGGATGACTAATATACCTTGTGGTAGTGCTTGTCCAGCACGTGAAAACAACTTGTTGCAGTAAGTGAGTTTGTGGGAAACAGTGGGAGACACAACACAGTCGCTCTTGCCGTGAATACCGAATTACATTATGATGACTTTGTATTACAACTACAGAGTAGTGCAACCAATAGGGTATCTTGAGTTTCGGATATTAGATCCACTCCTTCTTTCCTTCTCTTCCTTTTCCCGACTTCCTCCTCTTCCCAACTGCAATAGTCCCCTACCAAAACACGAAAAATAAAATGCATTTTACACGGAAGGCGCGCACCGCGTCGAGGGGTGGTAGCGTCCAAGTATGGTCATGAACTGGGAAAGAACATTCCGTGCACCTTCCAGGAAAGCAAGTGATTCCTGCTCGACCATCGCCATAGGGAAGGCGCAACCCTGTAGATCGAATGCATGCGTAGACGTTCTTTTACCTTGTGACCCCGTGACTCCGTGACAGCGCGACTATTGCTCTTTGCCCTCTTGCCCTCTTGCTCTCTTGCTCTCTCGATCTCTTCTCTTCCCGACTTGAGCTTCACTTTTCATTCACGCTGCCCTTGTGCTTGACCAGATATCATTTGCGCCACCAAAACGACCGGATTACCACCGAAGACTGCCTATTTTACAGGACCGACAGTAGCTGTATTTTATTATTATTATTCTTCATGTTCTTTCACTAGCTTTCTTTGCGTGAGAGCGAGCCTCTTTGCTTTTCTTCTCACTTTCATTACAACATTTATTTGGCTTTTACCACAACATCAAGACGTTTTGCATTTGCCTCGCCTCTTTGTCCTTCTAGCTCCGGCGCGACTTCCACATCACACGCGGCCGCTCCCGACGCGACTCTAGCGGTTGTCGCCACTACAGTAACGGCTTTCTTTCACGAGCGACCCTTCTTTTGACCTTCTTTTGACCTTCTTTTGACCTTCTTTTGACCTTCTTTTGACCTTCTTTTGACCTTCTTTGCTATCAACGTCTGTTACACACGGCCTTGCGCCACGTCACGATCACGATTCACGACTATTACGATTCACATCAGTTGCGACTGCCAATAGCGCACTGTAATAAGATACGGAGTCGCGGTGGACCTCTGGAGATTGGACGGCTAGTGGCTCTCCTGGCTCTACCAAGGCCCTAGTATCTTACTGCTATACAACTACAACTAAGATACAACTACAACACAGAACTACAGAACTACAGAACTACAGAACTACAGAACTACAGAACTACAGCGCAGCCCGCGTTGACTTGCCGCGAATCCTATTCTTACACCCAACGCAACCTCAACTTCACGACTGTACGACCGCGGCTGATACGACCGCACGACCGACACGACACACTGCCAGATCCCGACTCCCCGGACTACAGTCTTCTCACGGCACTGACGACTGACGACGCCTCCTCCGTACCCCCTTGTTACCTTTTACGCATACCCACGACGCTATAGCCGACATCAACACCGACACCGTCACCGCCACCACCACCAAGATCGCCCATCATGGCACCCGGTGCTCCCGCCGGCGGCGGCGGTAACATCAAGGTCGTGGTCCGTGTGCGCCCTTTCAATGGCCGCGGTATGTAGCTCTTTACCGGGTTCTGGCTGTACTCCGTATTGTTTGTACTGGCTGTACTGGCCGGCCTGGCCGCTGCCCTCCCCTTTGCTCTTGGCCTACACTTCCCATGCGCGCCGTGTCGCTCCGCATACCCATTTATATACACCTGCTAACCTATCAGAAATGGACCGCAATGCCAAGCGCATTGTCGAGATGAAAGGCAACCAGACCATCCTCACTCCGCCGCCCGATGCCGCCATCAGCAAAGCCAACAAGGACAACTCACAAAAAGTCTTCGCCTTTGACCGCTCCTACTGGAGTTTCAGCAAGGATGACGCAAACTACGCCAGTCAAGATAACCTGCAAGAGGACCTCGGCGTCCCGCTGCTCGACAATGCCTTCCAGGGGTACAACAACTGTATCTTTGCCTATGGTCAGACCGGTTCCGGAAAGTCATATTCCATGATGGGCTACGGCAAAGAGGTCGGTATTATCCCAAACATTTGCCAGGACATGTTCAAGCGCATCGAAGCCATGCAGACCGATTCCAACCTCAAGTGCACCGTCGAAGTCTCCTACCTCGAAATCTACAACGAGCGCGTCCGCGATCTGCTCAACCCCTCCACCAAGGGTAACCTCAAAGTCCGCGAGCACCCCTCCACCGGTCCCTACGTCGAAGATCTCGCAAAGCTGGTCGTCAGCAGCTTCCAGGAAATCGAGCACCTCATGGACGAGGGAAACAAGGCCCGTACCGTGGCCGCCACAAACATGAACGAAACCTCGAGTCGAAGTCACGCCGTCTTCACGCTCATGCTCACACAAAAACGACGCGACGTCGAAACAAAAATGGAGATGGAGAAAGTCGCAAAGATCAGTCTGGTCGATTTGGCTGGTTCCGAGAGAGCAACGTCCACAGGCGCTACCGGTGCGCGGTTAAAAGAGGGTGCCGAGATCAACCGTTCGCTCTCCACCCTAGGCCGTGTCATCGCCGCGCTCGCAGACCTGTCGACAGGCAAGAAGAAAAAGGGCGCCGCCAGTCAGGTGCCATACCGTGACAGTGTCCTGACCTGGCTGCTCAAGGATTCGCTCGGTGGCAACAGTATGACGGCCATGATTGCCGCCATCAGTCCGGCCGATATCAACTACGACGAGACACTCAGTACACTGCGCTATGCTGATTCCGCGAAGCGCATCAAGAACCACGCCGTCGTCAACGAAGATGCAAACGCTCGCATGATCCGTGAGCTCAAAGAGGAACTCGCCGTACTACGAAGCAAGCTCGGCGGCGGTCCGGTTGCGGGTGGCGCAGGTGGTGCTGTTGGCGCGGGTGGTGTTGCCGTGCCCGCCGACGAAATCTACGCCGAGGGGACACCATTAGAGAAACAGCTCGTCAGCATCACACAGACAGACGGCACCGTGAAGCGCGTGTCCAAGGCGGAGATTGCTGAGCAGCTGAGCCAGAGTGAGAAGATCTTGACCGACCTGAACCAGACGTGGGAGCAGAAGCTTGCAAAAACAGAGGAAATCCACAAGGAGCGTGAGTCAGCACTCGAGGAGCTCGGTATCAGCATAGAAAAGGGCTTCATCGGTCTCAGCACTCCTAAGAAAATGCCCCATTTAGTTAACCTGTCCGACGACCCTCTGCTCGCCGAGTGTCTCGTCTACAATCTGAAACCCGGTACAACAACGGTCGGCAATGTCGAGTCCAATGCGGACCATCAGGCAAATATCCGACTCAATGGTTCTCGCATTCTGCACGAGCACTGTACTTTTGAAAATAACGCAGACGGTACCGTCACCGTCGTGCCAAAACCAGACGCCGCCGTCATGGTCAACGGCAAACGCATCACAGAGCCAAAACAACTGCACTCGGGTTATCGTGTCATTCTCGGCGACTTTCACATCTTCCGCTTCAACCATCCTATGGAGGCCCGCGCCGAGCGTGCCGAAATCCGGGCCGAGCAGAGTCTGTTGCGACAGTCTGTCACGGCCAGTCAGCTGCAAAACCTTGATATCTCGTCACCCTCAACGCCACGAACTCCGGGGCATAATCATCACCGTTCTGTCAGCAAGGCAGGATCTGACTTTGGATTCGGTGACAGCAGACCCGACTCGCCGGCCTCTAGGAATGGGCGGGACTCGGACTGGTCGTTTGCGCGCCGCGAGGCTGCCGGCGCGATTCTGGGTACTGACAGAAATGTTGCTAGTCTGACCGACGAAGAGCTCAGCAGGCTATTTGACGAGGTCCAGCGAGCGCGTGCAGAGCGTGTGACCTCGGGCCGCGAGGGCGACGAAGACATGGAATCTACGTCGTCATATCCGATTCGCGAAAAGTATTTGTCGACCGGCACACTCGACAACTTCTCGTTGGACACGGCGCTTACCATGCCATCAACACCAAAACAAGGCGCCTTCTCCGATGACCAGCAGGCGCGCGACGACGACGGCCTGTCTACATCGGCCGAGACGACTGTAACTACGACCGAGGTGGACGAGATCAAAAAGGAAAAGGAGCGCATGGAGGAGGCGCTCGAGACACTCAAGACACAAATGAAGCAGCAGCTGGAAGACCAACGGCAAGCGTTCGAGGAGAAGATGGAGAAGATGGACCCGCTGAGCGCCAAGAACCAGAAGCGGTCCAAAAACAAGTCAAAGCTGTCGCCCGACGAGATCCAGCTGGCAAAGAAGGTCGCAAAGCACTGGCGCAGCCGGCACTTTGTGCAAATGGTTGAAAAAGTGCTGCAGTACGCTGCCATGATCAAAGAGGCCCAAGTCATGAGCCACGAGCTGAACGAGAATGTCGTTTTCCAGTTTGCCGTTGCTGATGTCGGCCACGCCCACATCTCATCTTACGACATGGTCCTCAACGACGTCGAGGAGGGCGAGGACCCGGCCCTGGAGAACGCACCCAAGCCCTGCATCGCAGTGCGCGTCACTGACTACAAGCAGAACGTGGTGCGTCTCTGGAGCCTGGAAAAGCTGCAGGAGCGTGTACGCCAGATGCGGCTTTTGCACCAGTGCCTTGACCAACCTGACTACTCTGAGCATTTAGCAGTAGCGGCCAGCAGCGGCCAGAGCGATCCATTTATCGAGGAACACATGCCCCAGTTCACGCTGGTGGGCGATGCTGACGTGCCGCTCAAGGCCGTGTACGAACTTCGTGTCCAGGACTTTTCCATTGACGTCACCTCGCCGTATACGAACCAGGCAATCGGAATTATCAAGTTATCTCTGGAGCCCTCGAGTGCGCACGCGCCACCCAACATGCTCAAGTTCAACGTCGTCATGCACGAGATGATTGGCTTCCCCGAGCGCGAGGGCACGGATGTGCATGCTCAGTTGTTTATTACCGGTATCTCTTCTGAAGGAGAGGGCACCGAGGGCATTACAACAACGCAGATGATCAACGACTTTGACGAGTTGCCCATCCACTTTGAGAGCGTACACAGCATGAGTGTGCCGCTGCAAGGCCCGCGCGATGCGACTCTGCGCGTGGCTGTTTTTGCCCGTGTGTCTACGATGCACCTGGACATGCTGCAGAGCTGGGATGACATGCGCGAGGCAGTCCCGACAACGACGGCGGCACGCGAGAGCGGCCACCTGCCCCAGAAGGCTGCGCGCATTGCCGAGTCGCAGTTCCTGACTGAGGAGCGGCACGACCTGCTGGCACGCATTCAGATCCTGGAGATGAACGAAGAGGGTGTGTATGTGCCAGTCGAGGTGGCACAGACGAACGAGCTGGACAGCGGCTCGTTTCAAATGCACCAGGGTATCCAGCGGCGCATCGCTGTCAGCGTGTCCCATAGCTCGGGCGACACGCTGCCCTGGGACGGTGTGCCGTCGCTGCGCGTAGGTAAGATCTTCCTTGTCGACTGCTCCCCCAGCGGAGGTGGAAAGCTAGTGGACCCCAACAGCGAGTCGCCGCCCGACCTCCCGCTCAAGCTCAGCTCGCCGCCGACGTTCCATAACAATGCAAACGGCACGCGCAGCTTGACGCTGACGGGCCAGTGGGACTCGAGCCAGCACGGATCGCCGCTTATGGACCGTGTCACGTCGTCTCTCGCCAGTCTGGGCTACTACAAGAATACCCAGGACAAGGCGCAGCTGCAGCACTACCGCGTGCAGATGACCGTGTTTTGGGAGATTAGCAGTGCCGAGAAGCTAGCCGAGCCGATGCGGTTTTCGGCTACCGTCACCTGCCAGGTCTTGTCGCGCGCCTATATTCGTAACAAGCAAAACGGCGCGTCGGCCCTGCTGTCGGCGCTCTGGCAGTCGGCACGCTTTGTCAAGTCGTCGACGCAAATGTATACAATCACTATGCGCCCTGCACCGATCAAGCGCGTTAGCGACCTGTGGCGCATGAGCAGCCAGCACGACTATGTCAAGGGTGAAGAGAACCTTGCCGCCTGGCTGCTGCGCGGCGTGTCGCTGGTGAGCGACTTTGTCGGTGCGCGGAAGCAGCGGCAGCGCGTGCTGGAAATCGGCGCTGCGGCCAATGCGCTGAAGCGGATCGGCCTGCCGGAGCCCAAAATGACAGCCGAGTACGAGGAGCGTCTTATGAAGGAGGCTGGCATCGATGGCAATACTGCACAGGCCGATATTGACGAAGAGGAAGAGGAGCGTCTGCGCCAGCGGAACGGCGAGATGGAATCGATTGAAGAGCTGCTGCGCGACACACCGGAAGCGTCGATAATCCTGACCCCGCCCGAGCTGGTCGAGCCGGTCCAGCCTGTCGAGGTTGTCGAGTCCACTGAGTCTACTGAGACCACCGAGCCCGCAGAGTCTTCAGCGACTGTAGAGACTGCAGTTAAAGACACCACTGAGACTCCAGAAGCAGATGCGAAGCCCGAGCCTGAGAGTGAAGTTCGGTTCGAGTCACTGGATGAGCCCGAAGATGCCGAATATGTCGTGTCTCCTACTGCAGACGATGAGACGTTGACACTCAAGGGCCTTTCTCTAGAGGACAAGCCTACAGAGGTCCAGGAGTCTACTGATGCCACCGTCATTGAGTCAGTTGAAGTGGCTGACGCAGATGAGTCTACAGCTGTCCCCGAGTCAGCAGCTAATTCTGCTGCCGAGTCTACGCCTGAGTCGGCCCCTAAAACTGTCGCAGAGACTACCACAGAGACCACAGAGACCACAGAGACCACAGAGACTGCCGCCGAGACTTCCGCAGAGCCGACCGACATTGTCGAGACTGTTGAGGCACCCGAGCCAGTCAAGTCTGACTACAACGACCCCGAGACCCGCGTGCTCAAAAAGGCACTCAAGCTGTGGGCCAAGTATCCCGACCCCTTGACGCGCCTTCTCAGTGTGGAAAACACAAGTCCGCCTGTGGACGGTTTTGTGTCTTCCTCTCTTGGCGCCGAGGCTGAAGACGAGGAAGACGAGGTCGAGCGCCGCCTGATTGCCACTGTCGTCCGCGTGCCCAAGAATCCCAAGGTGCTCAAGGGCGGCTATCTGCTGGTGCCGAGTAACGATGCGACGCGGTGGATCAAGCGGTTTGTCGAGCTGCGGCGGCCATACCTGCACATACACAGCGTGACGGACGGCGACGAGGTGGGCATTGTGTCGCTGCGGAACGCTCGTGTTGACAGCGAGCCGGGTATCTTGGGTCTGCTGGAGAGCCGGCACCCCGACTACCGGTACGAGGAGGACTCGTTTGGCGGCAGCTCTGTCGGATTTGGTGGTCTGGACCGTGACGACATTAGCGAGGCTAGTTTCAGTCATGGCCAGTCCAACGGCAACAGCAACGGCAACGGCGCGTTCTCGCCACGCTCGTCCCTGGGCACAGTGACATCGTCACCACAGAGAAAGGCCGGGCTGCAGCGGCTCAGCGACCGGCTGCAAGCGGGCGTGTTTGCCATCTATGGCACGGACAACACGTGGCTCTTTGCGGCACGGGGCGAGCGCGACAAGATGGAGTGGATTACACGGATCGACCAGAGCTTCTTGCAGCAGCAGCCCACTCAGCAGAACGGCAGCAGCAACGGTGCCAGCCCCTTCTCCATGTCATCTGCACTGTCGTCGATTGGCAACAGCCGTTCGGCGAGTCCCAGCCTGGCGGGCATGGTTGGTGCCGTCGGAGCCATGGGCTCGTTTATCGGATCCAAGCTGGACGAGCGCCGGGCCGGTGCATGATGGCTGATACGTTCTCACTCTTACGCTATTTCTTTGATTGTTTTCTTCTTCTCTTTCTCTTTGATTTCTTGTTTCATTGATACTCCGACGGAGATATACCCAAGTTCCAGATCTGTTCAAGCCTTGCTTTGCCAATGTACTATACCACGAATCTACATATCTATCTATTGATTATTTATATATATAATCTATCTCTATTTTTATTAATGCTTTTATTCACACTAGACTAGAATATACCCAATAAAGACCACGATGATATACACTGACAGCTGCCTGGGTGCACAATGTACATGACTCGTTAGTTCGTCTGGACTTTCTTAATGTGGCAATGCAAATCGATAATACATATTAGTGTTAACGCCGATTGTATTTGGTAACAGCCTACTAAAATCTCGTAGGTCGTAAGGCCGTGTGTACTTGCCTTTTTCAGACTTGTATGCTTACATGTTTGTGTGATGTTCTAATTATATTATATTCAATAAAATCAAAATTAAAATAGCTGGGGTAAGGTTGAGCTTCATGTGGCAGTGGCAAGTGAGGATTGACGACAGACGACAGAAGGAGCGACCGAGAGGAAACAGCTGCGTTGTAAATCTTGTACTTGACGCAAACTCTTCTCGTCACTCGCGCCTTCCTCTTGGGTAACTTCTGCTGCTATCCTACTCTTTCCCACCTGTTCTCTTCTCACCTTTATTCTCATGCACGGCGTCCCTGCTCTTTCCCATTCTGCGCGTTTTCCCACCATCTGCGCCTTCCCGCTTGCTACGTCCCTTGGTAAAGTTTGTAAAGATTTTCTTTCTCTATTCCCACTTGAGATCCACTTTAATTTTCAGTTCTTTCCTTCTTTTGCTCTTTTGCTCTTTTGCTTCCTTCCTCTTTGAACGATTGTTTAACACGGCAAGGTTAGTACAAGTCAAAGTCACTCCTTCCTCAGTAGCAGTACTGAGAATTACTCTTTAGCTGCTCGTCTCCCCATACCCCCCTCATGCTTCGACTCGCTCCTGCCGCTTTAAAAAGACAGACCCGTCCACTTTTGGCGTCCCTTCCGCCTTCTTGTTTTTCCTTCTCTTCTCCCTCCCCTTCTCTTTCTTCTCTTTCCTCTCGTCTTTCTTGTCGACGTCAACTCACTCCTTACCACACTTTCACCTCTACCCAACCACCCCCCAAACACAACACAATCAAAATGTCGTCGTCGGAAATCACCCACGCGACCATCCAGGGTAAGCAGCTTTTGTTCAGTACTACAAGTCCAGAAGAGGAAAGAACTGGAAAGAAGCCAAAGCCGAATCTCGTGATGCCCTTCAGCCACCGCCGCCAACCTTTGCCATGTGCACCGCTTCGATGTCTTCTTCATTATAGTTACCTCTGCCTTATACGCCGACCCTCTACACGTCTACATTCACTCGCAGCGCCCACATCTTCGATCTCAGTCAATCAACAGCATATAAACTCGAGCTCTGATTGAATGTGAACGAGTTGAGCAAATTGACTGTTCTTTGTGAATTGTAACTTGTTCACACTCACATTCACATCAGCCCGTTCTCAATTGCTTCCATTTGCTCTCAATTCCTGTGCATCATCACTGTATCCAGCGCCAACACGTCCCGCTCTCTGTCGCATCGCAGTTTTTTCTGATGCCCCTCCATAAAATTTTGGCTTATCGCTCTTATCGCCCCACTATTTGGTGCACTACGTAATGGACCACCGATCCCGATCATCAACCGCCGACCTCCACCGGCGCACCACGCCGCACACGAGATTCACTGGCTTTTTTCTTCTTTTTTCATATACTCAAACCATACCCGTACAAGCTCAAACTAACAAACAGATGGTTGGTTCCGTGAAATCTCGGAGATGTGGCCCGGCCAGGCCATGACCCTCCGTGTCAAGAAGGTTCTTCACCACGAGAAAAGCAAGTACCAGGATGTCCTGATCTTCGAGTCTACCGACTACGGCACCGTTCTGGTCCTGGACAACGTCATCCAGTGCACCGAGCGCGACGAGTTCTCGTACCAGGAGATGATCACCCACCTGGCCATGAACTCGCACCCCAACCCCAAGAAGGTCCTCGTCATCGGCGGCGGTGACGGTGGTGTCCTGCGCGAGGTTGTCAAGCACGACTGCGTCGAGGAGGCCACTCTGTGCGACATTGACGAGGCTGTCATCCGTCTGTCTAAGCAGTACCTGCCCGGCATGGCTGCTGGCTTCAACCACCCCAAGGTCAAGGTCCACGTCGGCGACGGCTTCAAGTTCCTCGCTGACTACCAAAACACCTTTGATGTCATCATCACCGACTCATCGGACCCCGAGGGCCCGGCCGAGAGCCTGTTCAAGAAGTCCTACTTCGAGCTGCTTCACAGCGCACTGCGCGAGGGCGGCGTTATCACTACCCAAGGTTGTACGTTCCGCCCCTAAAATAGGTCCCCCGTCCGCTCTGCTGACTGTTTTTTTTTTTACCCCCCATATAGCCGAGAACCAGTGGCTGCACCTGCCCCTGATCACGCAGCTCAAGAAGGACTGCAAGGAGGTCTTTGCCGTTGCCGAGTACGCCTACACCACCATTCCCACCTACCCCTCGGGCCAGATTGGCTTCATGGTGTGCTCCAAGGACGCCAACGCCAACGTCAAGGTTCCCCTGCGCCAGTGGACCTCTGAGGAGGAGGAGCAGAAGTGCAAGTACTACAACGCCGAGATCCACAAGGCCAGCTTCATCCTGCCCAACTTTGCCAAGAAGGCTCTGCAGTAGATGATTGAAAGAAGAAAGAGCTGATCAACTATGGTTTCTCTCTGTAACTGGAGGCCCTTGAGATCGAAATGGCTCAACTAGCTTCTACATCTGCATTTGCCCTCACTGCGTTAGCTGTCACGACTCTTATGAGCTAAAGCACATTCACACTGCTTGCCCATTTCCTTTGTTTCTCCAATATCAACAACGCTGCGATGCTTTCCACGGGAGATGGAATATCAAAAATCAAACTACGACCCGATTCGAGTCGTATACGAAAACATCTAGTCTCACGGAGATCTAGAAAGAATTAGGAACATCAAACACGGTAGATGATCTCTTGGATAAGACTGCCAGATAAAGATAGACCAATGAAACATTCAATGTTTATATACACTTTTCACTCGTAGTGTTGACGTATCGTGATTGATATTGTATATTGCATCCAAGGCTATAATACTACTCGGTGTACTTGACGGGCCCCTCGCTGACATCGGGGTAGACGTCAAAGCGCCGCTGGTCCCGCAGCGGAATGCCCTTGCGCGTCTCCTCAATCTTGTCGGCCACCAGGTCGGCCACCACAATCGTCTCCTTCTCGTCCGCCTCGACCAGGACCTGCGCCATCGGGTCGACAATCAGACTGTGACCCCATGCGTGGTAGGTGGCCGACGTGTCGCGTGCCGGGCTGCACAGTGCCACATACACCTGGTTGTCCATGGCCCGCGCCTGGCCCTGCAGCCGCCAGTGCAGCGGGCCCGTCGTCAAGTTGAACGCGCCCGGGTACACCAGCGCAAAACAGCCCTGGCGCGCGGCCACCATGGCCAGCTCGGGGAAGCGGATGTCGTAGCAGATGGCAATGGCAATCTTGCCGTACTCGGGCAGCTCCACAATGCTGACCTTGTTGCCCGCGGTCAGCACGTCCGACTCTATGAACCGGATCTTGCCAGGGATGTCAATGTCAAACAGGTGCACTTTGCGGTGCGTGCACAGCAGCTCGCCGGCGGGCGAGAACGTGAGCGATGTGTTGTAGTATTTCTTGGCGTCGCCGTCGCCCGAGAGCTCGGGGATCGAGCCGCCGACGAGGTAGACGCCGGCCTCCTTGGCCATGGCCGACAGGGCATAGTACGTCGGCGCGTCGTCGGCCGACGCAGGTAGCGGCTGCAGGCGCTCAGCGTAGGACGGGAAGTAGTCGCAGCCGTATGGCGAGTTGAAGCACTCGGGCAGCACGACAATATTGGCGCCGTGGGTGCGTGCGGCCTCGAGGACCTTGTCGCGCGTATGGGCGAGGTTGGCGGCCTTGTCGGCGCCGCTGGCGAGCTGGATGCAGGCGATGCGCGCAGGCTTGCGCAGAAGCTCCGAGCCGGGCAACTTTTGTGACATTTTTGTGGAAGACGTTGGCGAGGAAGAGAAGAGGCGACGGGTGAGCGAGGACGCCAAGGAGAGCTGGCTACAACGCTTGGTGGGATGTGTGTGGGATGAAAAGAGCCGTCTGGTGGCAGAGGTCGATGCTGAAATTGTCGAAAAGGCTGGCAAGGTTGCGGGACGGAGTAGACAAGCTGCTCGGAGGGTGCAGCTCTGCATGGTTGCAGGATGAATGGCTCCCATATACGCTCGACGGGTGCCGGCTATTAATTCGGTTGCTCTTGCTAGTCCACAGTCCACAGCCCATAAGACAGGTGGGGTTGATCGGAAGGCGTCGGCCTTGACATCGGAGGCACCAGCGCAACGGTTATAGGCGGGTGTGTAACAGGAATATAACAATAGGCTATCCAGTCTGATATTGAAAATTTTTAATAGTATACTTGCTGTATTGGTTTTCATTTTTGCTGTTTACAGTTGTTAAATTATTGTCATTTTTACAGATCTTATTCATCGATGACTAAGCAATGCAAAAACATGGTGTCAGCCACGATACTCATCCATACTTGATCTCAGACCCTGAAATGGCCATTGTTGGCACTATAGGGGGGATACAAATACATAGGCGCAGTCTAGGTGCGGTTTCTCTCACTTCGATACCCAAGTCAGAGCAAGCTATTTCACCAAGTCATCATGGCTTCAGCCGTCAAGAGGCTCTCATGACATTGTTCTTGCCTATTTGGGCAGTTACACGAAAATGTTAAGATGAAAGAATCAAAGGAAGGAGCTCCGTCGTAGCTTCCCTCAGATGACAATGCCACTCTTCGGGGGCATATCCTATTTCGGCAAGAATGTCACAATGCGTCCACGATCTCGTCCGTCTACAAACACATCTACGCGTGCAACAGACTACAAAGCATCTCTACAGTAAGCCGACACTAGCCTAGCAGAATGCCTTCAACCCCTGGCCGATTCTCAGACAGCCGCTCAAAGAGGTCATCCAGCAGCTCCCTCTGGCCACCGAGTACGCCCACTCCAGATCCGTTCCCATCATCTCAGAGATGGCCAGATCAGCATGGCCGCCACCCAAAGAGGCCAGCACTCGGCATACCCCCAAATCCAGGAAGGGACTCTGAGGATGCACAGAAACGGCGACGCCTCCTATTGGAGATGGACGACTGGACCGGCGCGCAAGCACAGAAGCCTCTGAAAATGACGTTCCCAAGCGCGAATCCGGACGCGCCCGTATGGGGATGGAGCGGCGAGGCAGAGGCAGAGGCACAAGCTGGAGTCAACATCAATAACGGCACAGACCGCCATACTGGGTCCCGGCCAGGGTCTGCATCATACAGTGTAAAGAGTGTCACGAAGTATTCGCCAAGACACAGTTTCCCGCCGTCATCATCGACCATGAATGCACGATCAAGCCACCCGTCACGGCCATCCTTGAGGGCCCATTTCACAGCACACGCTCCAAAAAGGAGAAGCTCGCCTATTAGCCAGCTTATATCGGGAACACTTTCGGCTGGAGAGCGTGAGCGGTTCGAGAGCGACGGCGTTGGAATCCTGTCTCCATCCGGGGTGCCGGCTGCTTCTGGGTTACTGGACACGCCAGTTATGTCTGCAGTGTTTCGCGCGCCAAAGTGTCGGCTGGAAGATCGGCTGGAAGAACTTGAATCTGTTGGTAGTCAGGAGTCGAATGATCAAAGGTCGCGCGAGTCGTCCATGGACCTTGAGAGAATGCCGAGTGATTTACCGGAAGATTTGAATCTAGATGGTGACAGCGAGCCTGATGACAGCGAGCCTGAGGGCTTTCCAGAGGAAGAGGAAGAAAGTGATGAAGATGAAGCCAAAGGGCTAGAGGAAACCGTTGAGGAATTTGAAGCGGAAAAAAGCGAAGAAGATGTCGAAGACGAGGTGGAACAGCCGACAGAAGCCGCAGAGAGTGATACATATATAGAGATGGAAGAGTCGGAAGGAGAGTCCATTGTTAGTTCTGAGCAGGACATCCCAGTGGAAACTGTGCAGGCGTCTTTGCAAGAGTCGTCGGAAGACTACGACGATGATGGTGTTCAACTTGTGCCACTTGAAGGTCAACAGGAAGAAACTTTTCAAGAAGAACAAGCCCACGAGGCACCAACACCTTCACCACCCCGACAGAAGACCAGGCGCACTCGAGTTCCGGGCAGCAGGCCAGCTCCGATGCTTGCTCGGGATACCAGCACTCTCAGCGAAACCAGTCGAGCAGCGGCCCTCTTTGAAGCACAGCGAGTCACCATCCGCGAGATTCCCGATTGCAACGACAGTGATGATCCGATAGAGGACAGCGAGTCAGAGCGTGAAATAATGCGGCGCGTAAAGTCGGCGCAGACGATGAGAGGACGGGGACGAGGACGTGGACAGAGACGAGGAACAAGAGGGTCAAATACAAGGGCAAATACGAGAAGGCGAGGCTGGTGATAAGCTTGGCAATATTTAGTTCTTACTGTAATACAGAGTACGACGCGAGATGCACGTTATATGCAAATATTTAATCTAATTTCTAAATTATGCCTTTCACTGAGATGGGGAATCGGGGCAAGTACGGGGTAATGTGTCGCGGAGTCTCGGAGGTTCTCCCAAGCTAAGCTCCAACGCGCCCTCACCCCAAAGCTGCGTCGAGCTTACAAGCAATAAAGGACAGAAATAAAAGACTGCTCAATAGTACTTATAACTGCCCTCGGACGCTGCTTCCGGCATTTTCCCGGTTTAGCCGCTCTTTCCTCATGTGTATTGCTGTATCCTATTACTTGTATTGTGCATCGCTCTTTCCTTTTATCTCGCATCTCATGGTCAAGTGTCACTTCTACATCGCATTACTCGTACACCGGTACTGACGTCGGTATTTCTCCATTGGGAAAGAGCAAATCGTTACTACTACCCCTCTGCGCGCCGTGAGGGGAAGCGCGTGTTCTCTTTTTTTCTTTTTTTCTTTTTTCTTTCTTTTTTCTTTTCTTTTTCATTATTTATTTAGATGGCATTTTACTCGCTCTTTGCAGTCTACCTTTAAGAAGCCACTCTACATTTTACCCTTCATTTATCCTTTTTTATCCTCTTTATCCTTCGTTCTAGCAACGCTTCTAGCACCTTTTTCTACCCCAACGTATTCAGGCTAAATGCGAATTGGGTGTATAAACGTATTAACCGTCCAAAGTTGAAAGTATCTTTGTATCTTTGTATCTTTGTATTCTGCTCCATTTTGTATAATTTATTATAATAGTAGAAATAATAGAATAATAGAAAATGGAGGGAAGCTTCCCCTCTTTCGTACCTGCCGTCTTCTCTTGATGCAGTCGCGCCTGCCTTTTGGGGTCTTGAATCTTTCTGTAGCATCTCAATCAAAGTCATATGATCTCGTAGGATTGCCAAATGTCATAAACGCATGGAAATACAATCGTGAACAATGCAGATTTTTCATAAATAAATTACGAATGAGAACAAGTGCAAAAGTCAACAAGGTACAGGTGTGGTGCCCCTCTCACGTCATCGGTGCTATATGGGGGGTTTCGGTCGCAATGTGGAGAGCGGGCGCATTCATACATTTGTGTGCTCAGCAACGTTTTTGCGGCGAACGGCGCGCTGGGACTAAGAGAATCTTGGTGTGTAGTGTGATTTTGTATTTTTGTAGGAATTGTTGTGGTAGTTTTCAATCATAGAAATCAACTGACAGCTTCGCCATGTACAAAGCAGCACAGCATCTGGCCGAGGCCATAGCATGAATATAGACGTCACCTGTACTCCATGTGATATAGTAGCAGAATCACAGAATCACAGAATCACAGAATCACAGAATCATACCAGCTCTTTTCTACATCAGCCGGCCATGTTTGTCCAGCTTTTATCAATACTCCGTAGCACATCCGTGACATATCTCACTAATACAAGTACAACCCTACTAGGAAACCCCACTAGAGAGAGATCCACGAGCAAACGGGTCGAGGCCAGACTAATAATACTGCCACGCGCAAGTTGAAGGAGGCAGGAGGGCAGGTGCACAGTTGCGCTCTTGCCGTCGCCCCTTGCCTTCCGTATCCGTATATAACAGGCTCGTCCCTTTATTTGTTACGTCGTTTCTCTGCCTCTCCTTCTTCTCCCCTCCTCTCTCTCCTCTTCTCTTCTCTTTCTACCACTCTTCTTCTCTTTATCACATTCACATCAACCCATTCGATCTATTCAAAGTCAGTCAGCGCATTTCCGTACTTGCACTCGTCCAGTTCCCCAACTAACCGTCCGTCCAGATGGCTACTTTCAAGCTGAGCTCCGGCCACGAGATGCCCCAGGTGGGCTTCGGTCTGTGGAAAGTCGACAACGCCGTCTGCGCCGACACTGTTTACAACGCCATCAAGGCCGGCTACCGCCTGCTGGATGGTGCCTGCGGTATGTAAATAGCCCAAGGGCGCGAGACTTGCAGAAGAGTGCGAGGACAGGCTGCAGCAACCCCGCACCTGTGCTGTGCCAGCTCGCTACGTACACTACTAACATGTGCAGACTACGGCAACGAGGTCGAGGCTGGTGAGGGTGTTGCCCGCGCCATCAAGGAGGGCATTGTGAAGCGCGAGGAGCTCTTCATCGTCTCCAAGCTGTGGAACTCGTTCCACGACGGCGACAGGGTCGAGCCCGTTGTCAAGCGCCAGCTCAAGGACTGGGGTATCGACTACTTTGACCTGTACATTGTGCACTTCCCCGTCGCCCTCGAGTGGGTTGACCCTGCCGTCCGCTACCCACCCGGCTGGCACTACGATGACGCCGGCAAGGAGGTCCGTCTGTCCAAGGCCACCATCCAGGAGACCTGGACCGCCATGGAGGGCCTCGTCGGCAAGGGCCTGGCCAAGAGCATCGGTGTCTCCAACTTCCAGGCCCAGCTGCTCTACGACCTGCTGCGCTACGCCAAGATCCGCCCTGCCACCCTGCAGATTGAGCACCACCCCTACCTGGTCCAGCCCGACCTGCTGGCCCTGGCCAAGAACGAGGGCATCACCGTGACTGCCTACTCCTCGTTCGGCCCTGCCTCGTTTGAGGAGTTCAAGATGGCCCACGCCAGCGAGCTGCAGCCCCTGTTCGAGGTGCCGACCATCAAGTCGCTTGCCACCAAGTACAACAAGTCTGCTGGCCAGATCCTGCTGCGGTGGGCCACACAGCGCGGCCTGGCCGTCATCCCCAAGACCGCCACCGCGTCGCGCCTCAAGGAGAACCTGGACGTGACCGGCTGGGACCTGGAGAAGGCCGACCTGGACTCGATCTCTGCTCTGAACCGTGGTGTGCGCTTCAACCAGCCCGCAAACTACTTCCCTACTGAGCTGATGTGGATCTTTGGTTAAGTATTGACTTGCCGGAAGAAACAACAGAAGTAGATGAATGAATACCATGTTAGCAATTAAAGAAATTGAATGAAATGAAGCAAAACTTGAGCAAATAAGGAAATGAGGAATGAATCAATTGGTATCAAGTGACATTGAATAAGTGAGGCGGCAGAGGCACAATCTAGGCTTCTCTATCACTATTATTGTGAGTGCGAGAATCGTAACCATCATAAATACATTAAAATAAAGAACATGTAGAGAAAGAAAAGTAGAAGAGAGAAAGAGATAGAAAAGAGAAAGAGATAGAAAAGAGAAAGAGAGAGAAAAGAGAAAGAGAGAGAAAAGAAGAAAACTACCCAACTAAACATAAGTGGCGTCGATCTGCTTGACCTGTGGCAGAGCCTGCCGCACCTTGTTACGGTACAGCGCCGGCGCCCGCAGCTGCAGCGGGTTGCCCTCGAGGTAGACCGTCTCGAGCGCCGCCTTGTCGCCCAGGCACTTTTGCACATTGTCAAAGTCCACAATGCCGTTGTAGGCCGCCCACACTTCTTCCAGGGCCCCGAGGTGCTCTGTGCCGGCCAGCGACCGCAGCGCATTGTTGCCAATATCCAGGACGCGCAGGTTCTGCAGCGGCTTCTTAGTGTCGGTGTCTTTGATGTCCTTCGTGTCCTCGGCACCCGCCTCGCCGCGCAGAGACTCCAGCGACTGGATGGCATTGTGCGACACGTACAGCTCCTCGAGCGTCGGCACCGCCCGCAGCGGCGACAGGTCGCGCAGCCGGTTGGACTGCACGCTCAGCAGCTTCAGCTTGGGCAGGCCCTGCACGCCCTCGAGCGACGTGATCTTGTTCTTGGCCACCCACAGCTCCTCGAGCGCGGCAAACCCGTAGCCGCCGAGGGGCTCGATGGAGCGCAGCCGGTTCGAGCCCAGCTCCAGCATGCGCAGGTGCGCGGCGGCGGCAATCCCCTGCAGTCCCTCGACGCTGCTGATCTTGTTGGCCACGAGGTAGAGGTCCTTGAGCTTGGCGAGGCCCGCAATGTGCTTGATGGTCTTGATCTTGTTGAAGCTAAAGTCGAGCGTGGTGAGGTTGGGCAGCGTCTCGACGCCGCGCATGTGGGCAATCAGGTTGTCGTAGAGGTCGAGCTCCTGCAGCGTGTCGGCCAGGACGGCTAGGGGGCATGCTTTCTTGCTCTTTTTTCCAGTATCGTCATCGTCGTCGTTACCGTCGTCGTTGTCGGCATTGATGTCGGCGTTGTCGGGGGCGACCTTTTCCTCTAGTGAAATGTTGGCCACGTCGTCAATTGTCTTGCCAGCCTCCTCCACCGCAGGCCGTTCTATCAGCGACTGGATGTTGTTCTGGCGCAGGCATAGACGCTCCAGCTTGGTAAACCGTTCAAAGTGCAGAGGGCCGAGGCTGCGGACGCGCGCCTGCGTCAGCACAATGTCTGTCGTGTCGGGGTCTTCGTCGTTGAGAATGTCCTCGTCTGCAGAGATGGGCTCGCCCGGCAGGACATTCTCGTCGTCCGAGTACTCGGGGTCGCTGATGGCTTCCGGGTTCACGAGCGACACGACGGCGTTCTTCTTGGGCAGGCGCAGCTTTCCATCCCAGCCGGTGCTGCTGCGCAGGCCGGGGCTCTGTGCGGTCGAGGCAGCGGTCGAAGCGTCAGTGGTGTGTGTATCTTGCGCTTCCGATGCTGCTGGTGCTGCCGTTGTGCCGTCCTCGAGGACAATATGAGCCGTGGCATGGGGTGCCGCGTCGTCGACGACGGGCTTGTCGCTGTCCAAGGCCATTTTTGGTTGTGCTTATGGATTGGAGTTGGTCGACGTGTGGGGTTTGTTCGTAGACAGACTGTAGCGGATAAGGGTTGTGGTGGTCAAGAGGTAGGTCAGAGTCTGAGTCGAGGCAAAAGAGCTGTAGACAAAAAGTGGCAGTTGCAAAATGATGACAAAGAAAGTGTCGATGAACGGCCCATAAGATGGCCAAAAGAGGCAGGAAGGCAAGTTTTATCTGCAATCTTATCTTTTATCAGAGGGGCGGGCAGATAAGGTACATATTAGCGGGCTGTTAAGCATGTTTTACAGGGGTGTAGCTGCTAAAGCAGCACTACGATCACACAGTCCAGGTGTAAGAATATATCATTGAATTACAGGTCTCATTCAGCGCTAACTTGCCTCAGCTCGCTGCTCTCTAGGCTGTTTCCTGTCTTGAACAATACTAACAAACAACGTAAAAGCCAGAAAGCCATTCCACCGAGATAACGATATAATATCAATATACGCGACCTTTCAACAAAATACATTACAGTGTTAATGTTATGTTATACTGTTGGCGTCTCTTGTACCCCCTCTGTAGTTTGTGCATGCTTGTGCTGGCCGCATCGTCACCAGAGTCTCTGCGACAACGGCCTACGTCACCCGCCCAAGTCTACGATGGGACGTGCTAAGCTTGGGAAATGGAAGCAAGAATGAACTTGATCCACGGTACGGTAGCAGAAAGCCACTTTGCACTGTCCTTGCCATTGTCTCCCGCTTTACACGCATCGAGGGTCGACGTGCATGCGTTTTGGGGGCTCCGGCCTGGGGACGTGACAGCCTCTGCTTGTTTCGGAGTTGGTGGTCGCGACGCCCGCTTAGTTGGGATACTAGCAAGGATAGACTGAGTGGCAGAAGCAAGCGAGCTTGACAGACTTGGCACATCATCGTCATCCTACCTACGCTTCAGTGGTCGCCCCCTTGGCGGATGGTCCCTGTTGCGGTCGTGATCGCTCGTATCATCTTCATCATCTGACCAAGAGTCGTTACTACCGCCCTCAGCCGGGGTGCCGCCATACGCCGAATATGACCTCTTCTTTGGGCTGACACTCCGGCTTTGGTTCCGTGTGGGCTCAAAGACCCGAGCAATAGACCTGATATCAGATCCTCTTAGATTTCGGGTTTCGGACTCGCCTTTGATGTTGTTCCACAGGAGGACAGTGTATTCAGAATCAGACTGAAAAAAGGGTATATGCTCGTCCGTAAATATGGACCATGCGAAGCGCGCAAGGAGACATTCGACGCTGATGCCGCAGATTGGCTGGGCTAGGCGGTTATGGTATAGACCGATGAGTTCGGGTGAGCCCGACGGTAGCAGCACGTGTGTAACGAGCTGGGCGGGCTCGGATGTGGATGTGCCGAATCGCTTAGGCATCAATGTTAAGCGCCGTGTATCAAAGAGATGATGTAGGTCCTTACGAAGGACAATGATGTTTTTGTCGTCGTTGATAGCTGATACTTCTAGTGGTCGCCGACAGTACCTACAGCCAGTTGACTGTTAGCTTTGCTAGGGGGAAAAAAAAGAAGAAAGAGGAACGAAGAAAGTAGGGAGATTTACCTGTCCATCTTGTTTGACACAAACCAATACCTTTCTCCTTCCGGAACGAGGTGTGCCTTCTCAACGGCATTCATGTGCCCGGTCACCCGGCAGGTAATGTCACGGTCCATTGCCGCGGCAGCCCCCTTCAACGTCGGACGCGGCGGGATGAAATCGAGAAGAAGCAAGTCTCTCCACGGCGGCGGAAGGTTGCCGCCGTGCGGGAAGCGCCAGTGGTGGAACGATGGGACGACGGGATATTTGACTGCAGCGTAAACGGTGATTGTTAGTTATCTGGCTTTTCAATTTAGGACAAGGAAGCAAGGAAGCAAGGAAGCAGAGGGTGGTGTGCTGGCAGAGGAAGAAGAATTAGATATACACAAAGGGTCGTCTCCGTCAACGCAGAAAAAGTACTCGAGTTCACAGAGCAAGCCGTCCTGCGGACGATCGATGCGTTCAAGACGATTGCTCTCCGAGGCTTTCAGTGCCAAGTATCCACCATCCCAGTTCACGCCGGCGACGATGCAGCATGCCGCTAATGCAAGATCAAAGTCGAGCCCGCCATTGCCATTGCCATCGCCATCTGCGGCCATAAGCACAAGCAAGTCGGGGGCGGAGTCGGGGTACGCCGGATGTCGGAATCGTACGGCGCGCGGTGTCGGTGCAAGTGAATGTGTTGCCGCTGGCGGCGTGAAGGGCGGAAGCGCTGCCATCTTAGGGACTGGTCACGATTTGGGACAGTAGAATTGTGTTTGTTTAGGCGTGTGTTTGTTTAGGCGTGTGTTTGTTTAGGCGTGTGTTTGTTTAGGCGTGTGTTGGTTTGCATCTGCAAGCGCCAGGTGATAAAGACTGGCAGCTCGCGCAGTTGTTGGATGATGGTTAATGTTTGCGCTCGTGGTTGCTCAGGTGACTTGCCTTGTGACCTTTGTGGCTTGGCAACGCGAAAGGTTGGGGCTTTAACACTACTCTGTATTAATACAAAAAAGCAGTACTGCCCAGTACAGGTCGTTTTCCCCCCTGATATTTGTTTTTATCTATGCAACCCAGCATCACAACAGATAGAGACAAAACGGTTCGAGTGAAATTGTCATCAAAACAGAAACTTGCTGAAAATGTGATAAAATAGTATGTGTCAGTTGCAAGAAAAAGAAAAAGAAAAAGAAAAAAGCTGGCCTGTCATTTGGGTTACTCAAGGTAGGCATGTCTACTTAACAATGCCTACCCATCACAAGTAGTCTTCAAGAAAACGAAAACCTTCAAGTCAGTAAAAGAAGTGACACATCAGTCACATCATGACCAGGGTAAAGGTGGGGGTTTAAGTGTTTGCAGGAAGCAAGGGTTCGGATGTGAGGATGAGGAGAGACACTCGACAAGGAAGCGAGAGGAGCGAGAGTGGCTGAGTGGATAGCATATGAAGTGTGAAGCGTGAATTTCCAATCAGCCGTGTGAATTTGGCAAGACGACAACCATGGAAGCAGACGACTGTCTTTCACGACAGATATGCAGAGCTTACGCCCATGGCATGGTGACATTAACGAGATTGCGGCTAACAAGACCCGTCGGAGTGCATCTGTTGGGTCGGGTAGAGAGTTAAGACAACAAAAAGATATGGTTAAATAAACAAACATAAATCAATAAACGAATCTAATAAATAAAGACGTGACAACTTGCTGTCGACGTGGATTCGACGCAGGTACTGCTCAGAGCAGGCTAGGCATCTACGCAAGGATGTGTGTAGTTTGTATCATTCATGTGTGACGGAACGGGAAGAGATTGGCCGGAAGAGATATTGAATATTGGCTCAGAAATACATGATTTGATGGTGTGCAAGTGTGTGCATGTGCATGTCTATCACTCATACGGCCTGTGGCCTGTGCATCAAACGAGTCAAACATGTACTTAGTAGTCAGCAGTCAGTCATATCACACACACGGCAGGTGCGTAGGACTCATATTATTGCTGCTCTTTCCTATTCCCTCCTATCTTCCTATCATCTCGTCGGGCTGCCTCAACTGCGCAGCCTCGTCGTACAGACTCGATCTACAGATATATCCGACATCAGATGATACCATTGAGCCAACCAATTAGTACGAGTACATACGACAAACGCCCTCGCATCAATGCTGTGGCCATATTCACAGTCCGGACCATGGCTCCTTTTCAATCCACGGCTTCAAGTGGGCCTTCCCCTTTCTTGGACATTATATTGAGCAAGTCAAACATGCATGTTCCCGGCACTTTGGTAATTAATGCAAACTAATAGCAAGACTAATAGCAAAAAAGAAGATGGAAAGAAGAGAAAACAAGATCACGCAGCTGATGTTGATCTTGTACAATCCCGCAGCAGGCAGCACTGCGGGTACCAGCATTTGTGCAGGCAGCGTGAATGGCGCCCAGGAATAATTGAGATAAAGTTGAGATAAATCAAGGGTGGAAATAAAGAAATAAAGAAGAAAAGAAGAAGGAAAGAAGATAGACTATACGCAGGGGCATGTGTAAAAAGATTCAATAAAAAGGAGAGAAACAGAAAGCATCACTCTTAATTGAATCACGTGCACGCGTGTCCATTTCCCGAGGTGACCAGCACTCTACCCCACTCGGAAACGCGTCCGGGAGCATACGGGACACGCCCGGATTCAGAACATCTCCAAGGTTCTTAATTGGTTTGAGGGCGATAGATAAAATACAAAGCCCCTCGTTCTTTCCTATTCGGGACAGTCTGTCTCTCTGCCTCAATACTGGACCCTGCCCCCTGGTCATCGCACTGTGCTCTCCTTCCGCCTTATTTTCCCGCATCATGGTACCAACGCTTCAGACCCGAAATTCAGGCTTCAAGCTTCAGGCTGCAGCCCCAGGCAGCCCAGCCCAGCCCACGTAGCACAGACGCACATCTTCTTATCAGAGTGCAGTTCTTCTTTTTTGCCTACTTATCTACAAAATATAGACAATATAGACAATAAAGACATAATATAGACAGTCACACCTTTACACAGTGTGCCGATTGTAAATGCCGTGCTTTTTCACGCCTTCGTTCCATCTGGTGTCATTCTCTTTTGCTCTATATAACAGCGTGCATATCCTCGCATTCCTCACTCTCTGTCCTTCTCCCTCCTTCTCTTCTCTTCTCTTTTTTTCCTGTATACCCAATCAGCACCATCAAAAGCCAGGTAAGTAACATCGGCATCGACATCGACATCGACACATCACCACTCACCACGACAGCACACAACCAGCCAGCACAGAACGTCACAAGACTACAAAAAACCAACAACTAATCAACTCGTTTGCCTTATTTTCCTCAATTTCATTATCTACTTATTCTCGTTTCATATCGTCTTTATCTTGTCACTGCCTCTTATACCCATTTGCATTTCTACGTCTTTTAATATCAACTCATGACCTTTTGATTTCTGTCTTCTTTCCTCTCTCCTTACTTCTACATCAACAAAATGTTTTCACGCTCGCACAACAAGAGCTTCTCAAAGAGCCAAAAGATGGGCAAGGTGCCCGGCTCCACTTCGGCCTCGTTCAGCAAAGACTCGGGCATCTCAAAGATCCGCCGCCACGAGTCGTCATCCCGTCGTCGGCCGCCTACCATTGCCTCTTCTGCCGCCGTCGCTGCTTATGCAGAAGTCCCCCAGTAGGTTTTTTCTTTTTTTTTTCCTCTCTCTTTTTTTCGTCGCTTCGCTCGATCGTCAGTCACTAATAATTAATAATAGATCCCCCGCTTCGCCGATTGTCACCCTCGTCATCGGCCGCGACCAGCGCATCTTTGCCGCCCACGAAGAAATCCTCTGCGCTTCTCCCTTCTTCCAGCAAGCCCTCCACAACCACGGCGTCTACTACGGCTCGCCCGCCGGCTCGTCGTCGCCTGCATCGGTCGCATCGCCCGCCAGCCCCACCTCCCTCGCGGCCTCCAAGCGCATCGTGCTGCCCGACGACGAGCCCGAGATCTTTTCCTCGGTCCTCGAGTACCTCTACAAAGGCGACTACTACCCGCGCCTCATCCACAACAAGCGCCGCAACTCGTGGGAGCTCGAGCGGCCGGATGACCAGGACACGGCAACAGCGCCGCCGGCGTCCATCTATGCCCACCCCCTCGACGGCGACATTCTCAAGGACACCGTCATCTACTGCACTGCCGACCGGTTCGGCCTGGACGAGCTCAAGCGCATCGCACTCCGCAAGCAGGGCCTGCAGAGCGGCATTCCGTGCAGCACAATCCTGTCGTCGGCGCGGTATGCATATGCACACACGCCCGACACGGACTCGAAGCTGCGGGCACACTACCTGGCGCTGATCATCCGCAGCCGCAGCACGTTCAAGCGCAGCGGCACCATGCAGCTGGAGATGTACAATGGCGGCTCGCAGCTCTTTTTCGATCTCTTTGTAGCGCTGTGCAACCACGTCGACGATATCTCGACGGCGCAGGGCAGCCCGCGCAGCAATCGCCATCATTAATTCTCAATCTGTCTTGTCTTGTTTTATTCTTTATTATTTCTATTTATTTTCTACATCTCCTATTATACTATATACCTGGGTTGGCACCTGATGGCTGTCTAAACCCACGCTGGGCGTTTGTTCTTTTTTCTCTTTTTCTATTTATTTTCTCTTTCTTTAGTCTTTTTCTTTCTCTTCACTTTCCTACTTGTATTACTTTCTTTTCTGATGACTGATCTCTAAACTGCTTGTTCTTTATTCTGGCAATGGGTCGTTTCTTACTCGCGGTTACTTTGCAAGCCATGTCCTCTTTATAGGATATGTTTATCTTTTAAATGTTCTTTATTATCAGCCCGGTCGAGGCTGGCCAGCAGACCTCAATGGCGGCAACAGAATGTACTCTAATCCACCAAATCAAGCGAAGAAGCTGTTCTCTTGGGGTATCCATGCAACTTGTATCCAATGCTCTCACTACATTGCACAGACGTCTAGGCAGCGGGACTGCCTCCTTTGATCAGTCCTGTCACCGCCTTCTCGTATGCTGGAAAGTCCAAAGGCCCCGTAGTCCATACCAGCAGACCCTGGACGCGGACATTTACGACACCCTGTGCATCGTCCTGTGTAGAATCTCGTCTCTCCTGGCCAATCTCGATGCGCCCCATGACATTCACCCACGCACTCGTCGCAACATGCTCGGCCGTGATGCGATCGATAATCGCATCCAGACTGACTTGTGCCTTGACGTTTGTAGGCGTGCCGGTCATGGGCTGGCCCAGAGTCAGTACTCCTGTAGCACCGTCATACGAGTCGACGCTGTTTTGGTATGAGTATCAGCCTTGTACAATTGGAAACAGAGAAGCCCTTGAAGTGAGACTCACCATCCGAGGAAGCGGACTTTTGTGCCTGGTTTCTTGTCTGCAAGGCCGGAAAGGAGACAGAGCTCTGAAGCGGACTGGTCATTGGCAAAAGACATGGCTGGGTATCCATGTTGTAAGTCTCGGAAATATTTGAATCGAGTATCATGTTTACTGCTCTTGGTTAGCTGTGTCCTATCGACTTATTTATTAAATTAAATATTTAAATACTTAAATATTTACTTAACTATTTATTTAATTACTATATTAGTTTTATTTAATAATCATTAATATATTCAAACTACCTTTCACTACTTATTTTTTATCCCCTTGATATCTTGTTAACCTTTCTTACACTCTAAAGAATTGCAGTCAAATATCAGTACGCAATCAAGGCTCAAGATAAGAGACAACAATCGAGAAACACAATTGCTGCCTATCGACAAGATGGAAAACGGCGGACGCCGGTCACGTGCCATTCAGCCGATTGTGGATGGCGGGGTTGTCATTGTCTCACTAGCGGGCTCGCTCTCACTGTGATACTCTGTAGAGATAGTGTCTCGACTGCTAGCGGTTAGCGGTTAGCGGTTAGCGATAGATAGTAATGCTTGCGTAGGCACGTGGCAACCAGTCAGGTGGCGGGCAACCACCTTTGGGTGGCAGCCTGTGCTGGGCCTTGTATCGTCATTCTTCTCATTCCTTAATCATCCACCATCAACACTTTTGTGCCGTTTCTGCCGTCATTTACGTTTCCATTCCATCGCCATCGCTCATCCACCTAGACCAACTACAACATCGGTTGGCTTTGCCAGGCTTTGCGTCTCTAGCTCTAGCCTTTTTTTTTTCAAGCCCCAGTGCCTTGTCCGACTTATCGCCCGCCACCGTGTGAAGCGATTATTCGATTATTCCCGACCCCTCATCGACGACATCGACATCGACGACACCGACGATAACGACGATACTCGACGGCAATCTGCAGACTCTGCAATTACATATAGACCTATAATCGACGACTTTCCTCATTTCCTCATTTCCTCATTTACTCCTTCCCCTCCCTATCTCACAACATGTCCGGCGTTTGGGGCTGGTTCGGCGGCGGTGCCGCTCAGAAGAAGAAGGATACGCCCAAGAATGCGATCCTGGGCCTGCGGGCGCAGCTGGACATGCTGCAGAAGCGCGAAACCCATCTCCAGACGCAGATCGACCAGCAAGACGCCATCGCCCGCAAGAACGTCACCACCAACAAGAATGGTTAGTAGCGGTTATTTTTTAAAAAAAATACACTTGACAGTCTTCTAACAGTTTAGCCGCCAAGGCTGCGCTTCGGCGCAAAAAGGCACACGAGCACAGCCTGGAGCAGACGCAGGCCCAGATCGGCACGCTCGAGCAGCAGGTCAACGCCATCGAGTCGGCCAACATCAACCGCGAGACGCTGGCGGCCATGGAGCGCGCGGCATCGGCCATGAAGACGATCCACGGCGGCCTGACGCCCGAGAAGGTGGACGAGACAATGGAGCGCATCCAGGAGCAGAACCAGCTCAGCGAGGAGATTGTCAATGCGATTACGGCCAACCCGATTGGCGAGGCGATAGACGACGCAGATCTGGAGGACGAGCTGGAGCAGCTGCAGCAGGAGCAGCTGGACGAGAAGATGCTGCAGACGGGCGCGGTACCCGTTTCCGATGCCGTCCACCGCCTGCCAGCCGCCGCCAATGGCGAGTGTGAGTATTCCCAGATGGACCGTTTGACCGAATTAAAAGGCAGATTGCTGACAGTGTAGTGAAATCGGCACCAGTGGAGGAGGACGACGAAGAGGAGGAGCTGCGGAAGCTGCAGGCGGAGATGGCCATGTAAGGCAGCGACAGACGGCAGACAAACGGAGCCCAAAGAGAGACGACACGACGACACGACGACACGACGACACGACACGACGACAGAGCGGCAACCACCGGAAGACCCCCGACGAACCATTCAGCAGCAGCAGTGTACTATACCACCCATACTATGCCACCACCGCCGTCAATACAGCTACGAAACAGTGCAATCAGCTTCCTCGCTTCCTCGACGACCCATCAGCGTGCATATACGACTGCAGCTGGCATTCTACAGCTACAGTTTGCTGTAGTCTGAAATCGACATTATCGACACGTCCCCACCGAGTTGATATCCGCAGAGATGGATGCGAGCAGGGCAAGCAGAGCAGACAGGAGACATCAGACACAAGACAAAAGACAAAAGTGGCATGCATCATAGATATCGTCTACTTGTCGATACCCGAGGCGCCATCTCCAGCCCATCTGCCATCTCCACGTCCATCTGTCATCTGCAGCTCGTCGATCCCGCTCGTCTGCTCAGCAGGTGATGCCACTGCTGGTTGCACCTCGCACGCGAGCATCCCTGGCCGTGGATGCGCCCCTGACAGGCCTCGTCTCGCATCGCTCTCCCCTGATATCCAACACCCGTCGTCTCGCCTATCGTCTTGTCTCGTTTGTCTGCCGCAAGCGAAATCTATCGCATTCTGTCGCATTCGCCTTCTCACCTCGCTATACTCCAACTCATCTATGACGCCCGCTTCACCTTTACCACCTACCACCCACTTGCATATTGACCTTTTTTTTCTCTTTTTCTTTTCTTCTTCTTTTCTTTTTCTTCTCTAATTCTGCTTCTACGGGCCTGCCTTTTGTTGTTCACAGTCTGCCTGCTTCCTGCCCTCTATATTGCTATTTTGTATTTTGTATTTCCATATCTTGTACCGCGGTGTTGGCGTTTTTGTTTGCTTGCAAGGACTGCATACTTATTATCCATTATCAACTACTCTTTACCACTCTATACTTGTTTCTAGTTCCCTGGACAAGCTGTTTGCAATACTGCTCGTCTCTGTTCTGTCTTTGCTTATAATGTCATTTAGCTGTTAGAAGTAATATAATGCCATTGACTATTCTTTGCTCGCCTTATCTTTCCGCATATCTAATCGGCAACAGGCGGTCAACAGGCGGTCAGAAAGGCTGGGACCCTGGCAGAAAGATCCCGGCAACGCAACGTCAAGACCCAACAGACAGGACACAAGGTTGGCACTCGCGCCACTTTTCTGCAGAACGCTTTTCAAGCTTCACCGCTCGTTGTGGCTGGTGATCTTTGTTTCTCTCTTTTGTTTTCTCTTTTCTTGTCTTGTCTCTCTACAATGTGCCTTGATTCTCTAGACGCCTTTTCTTATCTAAAAGATGATAAAAAGATGATAAAAAGGCTAGCTCTAGACGTTTCTGTCTGCCTGCCACAGTAACATGTTCGCACTGAACCGAACAAACTCATCAAAATATATTTGTAGAATACTGACCGTCAGAGCTTTCAAAGTTTTCACCTCCTGTCCGATCCACTATTCACGCACCTCTAGCACTAGCTCTGGCCCACAGTAGCTACAAGACGGAATAGATCTCTCAAAGTTTGCATCACACCGCTTCTCTTGTGGATGACGCGAGAAGTATTTACAGAGCAGAGATGGAGCAAAGATTAAAAAGAAGCGAGAAAATGACGACTGGCTGGACGTCTCTCCTACTTTTGTGAAGTTGGCGCTTATCAAGTGAGACCGTCCATTGTTTGTGCATTGATACTTTGACTCGGGTTCCTTACTTTGTACTTTTCTGCTGAGTTATAGATTTGTGATTTTATTCTCTTTTTTATTCTCTTTTTTATTCTCTTTCCTTCTTTTTCCTGTTGACTCTGCTCTCGGTGGCGCCTCATCTCGCGAGTGGGATTATCCCCACTGACTATCGTACCAGTAATCAAAGCATTCAATGTGAAAACAGGTGAGAAGAGGGAGATCGGGTGAAATCAGGTGAAAAGAAGTAAAATCAGTGTGAAGTAAACACTGGCAAAGTAAATATCAGTACTTTGTAAGATACAAACTAAGAGTACTTGCAGATTTTGCAGGGTCCAGGCTGCTAATATACTTCTTTCTTTTTTCGCAACGATTGAGGGTCTCTTTCCTCTTGGGATTTACGGCTGGCCATTAGTTCTGCTTTGAGAAAGTGGGAGAAATTGGGAGAAATTGAGAGAAAGACTCCATTGTCTTGTCCGCTGCAGTGTCACTGTTTCTGGTCTTGCAACGGCCGCCTTTCAACGACCGAGGCCGACGAGTTGGTTTAATTGCTATCAAGTTGTATTCAATTGCTGTCGAACTGGTTCTGGCTTACTGTAAAGAGTGAAACAGTGTCTACCCATATTCCAGCATCTCCCGCTTTTGCCGCCGAGCATGGCAGACATTGTACGCCAGTTGTCAATCGTAGGGTAAATGGACATTCATAGACGAAACACGCATTTACGAGTACATATACATAGACTTTATACACCATACACAGCTTCATACGCGCCTTTAACGATACAAACCGGGCCAGCCCGCCGAGTGGCTCGACACAGCTCGACACCAGAGCGCGCCACGTAGCACAGCACCACAATTCGCATTTCTGGTCACATACACTTTGTGATTGTATCTTTCTCTCAGATTGCGAGATATTCTATATTATTGTGTTTGTGAATTGCACATCTTTTCTTGTAGAGTGCAGAGATAATGACAAATGACTCATCATTACGGAGCATTACTGACGATATTACTGCCCGCCTGCTCCTTCCTTTTGCCCTCGCTCTTTCCTTGCCCTCGCTCCTGCCCTCGCTGCCTCCGTCTCCCCACACTCGATCCACTCGCCCCGAGCCATCCACCCTTTCCTCTGTCTCTCTATCATTATCATCCCACAAAACACAGACAACTCACCTCGTCGCCCTCTAGAGATGAATGGATGGTGTGTGTTGTACAGATGAGCACTCTGTAAGATAACATCTGACCTGGATGACGGATGACCGACGACCGACCGGACTGTCCAACTGGCCAGTGGTTAATAGTCAATGGCCAATATAGCCAACCTCGCTCGCCTCGTCTCGCCTCGTCTCGCCTCATCCCTTGTCTCCTCACCGTGCCAGCCTTGTTTGCAAGATATCTTGATAAATAGTGCTGCTTGTAAATGACGCACTTTGCCCAATTGATAGCCCGATGATCATGGCAATCAATACAGAGTAAACAGTGCCCAAACAACAGAGCAGCCAATCAGCCACACGGCGAGTCCATATTCACCAGAGATTATGTGCTTCTGCATGCACTTTACGAGGCACGGACTCCTTTGCAGGATAGATAATACGTGCTTGAAATGATTTGCACAAGCTGTGAGAGCCCAAACAGACCCCATGCTGGCCAGGCCTTACCTTTTAAGATACCTTTTACCTGCCACTGCCTGCCACTGCCACCACCCCGGCCACACCATTGTTTTTGAATATCCGACAGACAACTAGCCTATCATTAATGTGTTTTATTTGAATACAGACAACTAACCTGACATTAATGTTTTTTGTGAATACAGACAGACAACTAACCTGGTATTCATGTCTTTGGTTGAATACAGAAACAATGCCGAATATGGATGTGGTTGAAAACTCTGCCTCTACCGTCCTCGCCTGGTCCCTTCATGAAGTCTGCAGTAGTCCCCCGTCTATCTACTATTCTACAGATTCTATTCGCCAGATCTTTCCCGCCCAACTCACCCAACTCATCCAACTCACACGACCATTGATGTGCTGTCCGCCGCATGCAGCAAGGCAGGCATGCAGAAGCGTACAACGCATCCACAGATTGCCAGTGGGAAAGTGACCAACAAACGTAGACACGGCAATCTGTTTTTAGCCAGCCGCATTGTTATTGTTATTGTTTGTTTTGTTTTGTTTTGATTCTTTTCCTTTACATTGGGCTGTCGACACCCAATCCGCTCCCAGCGTTGACTAACACACGACAACGTGTCCGCAGAATTATGACTCCTCGACTCGATGCCGATATCTCCCATGCCGTGACTGTCTATCATTCCGTGATGTGCCCCATCAATGCTATGCAAATGATACCCAATCCCACTTGGACAACCCAATGCTGATCACAAGCTCCGCCCCTCCTCTACCCTGTTTATCTCGTCTATTCACCAAGTACTGAGAAGTACTGCTATGGATGCTGCTCGCCGTTGGTGTCTCACCTTGTCTGACTGTAGCTGTGTCTGCACAGTTGTGGTGTCTCTTTATTCTATCTTTATTTTTGTGTCTTCTTGAGTTTCTGAATACCGAATTGCTTCGTTTTATGTGATTGCATGCGAGCCTCGTCAAAACATAGCTATCCCACTCTGTAATCAAACAAATAAACAAATAAACAAATCAAACAAATCAAACAAACAGTGGCCGGTGGATAGTGAGGGGAATACATGGATCCATGGATCCTCGAGATGGACGGTGCACCTGTTTTTATTTTCCGTTTTTATTTTTCTTCTTCTGTGTCGTACTCCGTCTCCTCCGCGACTTTACTCTTTTCAACGTCCGATAGACAATCTCTGCTGCTTTTATTTGCCTGCTCCAGTTTTGTCTCCAGTTTACCGCCAGCTGTATTTTGTGTATTGCAGATTAATAGATTATTAGATTTAATAGATTATTAAATTATTAGATTATTAGATTATAGATTATTAGATTATTCCCGATTATTGGTGATATAACTTGATTTACTTGATATTATTTGCAGTGCTCCGTAGACCTCTCGGCAAGCAACTACATAATATATTGAATTTATCGACTCTTTAAACGTTCCCCGCTCTTTCGTTCGCTCGGCTTTTCTCTTTTTTCTCTTCTCTTTTGACTGTCGAATCTGCTCTCGTCTCGTCTCGTCTGCTTCCGATTCTCTGATTCTGATTCTCTTTCTCCTCAACCTCTCACCACGGTTTGCGGTTTCTGTGTATTCCTTTACATTTTCCTTTATATCTCCTGCTTGCTTGTTCTCTTGTTGGCGGGTTGGATCACATTTACGTTTACGACTCTTTTTTCTTTTTATTTATTTTATCTTCCCCTCTCACGATTTCATGCTCATGCTCATGCTCATGTTCATATGAATTCATGTTCATGCTCTTACGCTTCACGCTTCATGCCCACGAGGAAAGATTAATTCACGAGTAATTACGAATCAAGTGGCAGACGAAACACGTCCGCTCCAAGCAAACACACACTCAAGCAAACACACACCGCAAGCAAACATCTGCACGCATCTGCACGCATCTGCAAAGCAAACGACAGTCCCAGAATCACCAGTTTCTAGCTCCAAAAGTTTTGTTTACTTTGTCAGCACCTTCTCTTTTTTACCCTCTCTACTCTTTTACTCTGGCTTCTGCAACCCAGTTGCTCCTGCCCTTTCCTGCTTCCTACCAGCTCTCTACACACCCTTTCGTCTCATCTACGTTCAAGACTGGCGCTGGAAAGCCCGCTTGCACAAGGAAAGAGCGAATCGTCACCAGAGTTCAAGAAACGGAAGGCACGATCACCACTTTTACACCCAAAACACAAAAAAAGATACCCCTATAATACCCTTTTTTTCTTTCACCTTTTACCTCTCCCCTTTTACCTCTCACCTCCCTTGAAACCATAATACACACACTACAATGTCCGACGAGAGAACTCTGTCCGGCGACGTCGCCGTAAGCGAGGCCCGGATATTCGACCCCGCAAAGGTCGACGTTGCACAGTACGACGATGTCAAGGTCGCCGACTTCTCAAAGGTCCAGTACCTCCAGGTCGACGACTCGGATGCAGAGCAGCCAGATGCCGCAAACCCAGAGTCAGACTCAAAAACAGACGACTCCAAAAAGGACGACCCGGCTTCAACAGCTGCCTCCACAGAGGACGAGCCTAAACTGAGCAAGAACGCAAAGAAGAACAAGAAGAAGAAGGCCAGGAAGAACGGCAAGACGGCCGCCGAGGATGACACTTCTGCCGAGGCATCTTCACCCATCGAGGCCCCTGCTGAGGCTGAGGAGGCCAAGGAGGCCGAGCCCGAGGCTGCACCGGCCGTCGAGGCACCCAAAGACGAGGCCAAGGAGGACACAACCCCCGTCGAGTCGGCCAGCGACGAGGCCAAGCTCAGCAAGAGTGCCAAGAAGAACAAGAAGAAGAAGGCCAAGAAGAACGGCAAGGCCGCCGACGACGAGTCCGAGCCTGCTGCACCTGCTGTTATCGAGGCACCTGTTGAGAAGGCCGCCGAGACACCAGTCGAGACACCAGTCGAGACACCTGTCGAGGCTCCTGTTGAGGCTCCTGTTGAGGCTCCTGTCGAGGCTACTGCCGAGGCACCTGTTGAGGAGACAAAGGAGGCCGTGGCCGAGGCTGAGGCTGAGACCATCGACGGTTCTCCATCACCAAAGTCTCCCAAGCGCGTCCACTTTACCGAAGAGAAGGATGCCGAGGCCGTGGCTGAGACTAAGGAGGCTGAGGCTGAGGCTGCCGCTGAGGCACCTGTTGAGGCACCACTCGAGACAGCCGCCGAGGCACCGGTCGAGGCACCAGTCGAGGCTGCTACCGAGACTGTTGCTGAGCCTGCTGCCGAGACCGCTGAAGTTGCCCCCGAAGCCGTCGAGGAGAAGCCCGTTGAGACTCCTGCCGAGGCACCAGTAGAAACCGAGGCCCCCAAGTCTGAGGAGGTTGAGGCACCAGTTGAGGCACCAGTTGAGGCACCAGTTGAAGCTGCTGTTGAAACCACCGCTGAGACCACCGCTGAGGCGCCGGTCGAGGCTGCTACCGAGGCTGTTACTGAGCCTGCTGCCGAGCCAGCTGATGTTACCCCCGAAGCCGTCGAGGAGAAGTCTGTTGAGACTCCTGCCGAGGCACCAGTAGAAACTGAGGCCCCCAAGTCTGAGGATGTTGAGGAATCAGCCGAGGCTGCTGTTGAAACACCAGTTGAAGCTGCTGTTGAGACCACCGCTGAGACCACCGAGGAGCCTGCTGCAGAGGCCGTCGAGGCACCAGTAGAAACCGAGGCCCCCAAGTCTGAGGAGGTTGAGGCACCAGTTGAGGCACCAGTTGAGGCACCAGTTGAAGCTGCTGTTGAAACCACCGCTGAGACCACCGCTGAGGCGCCGGTCGAGGCTGCTACCGAGGCTGTTACTGAGCCTGCTGCCGAGCCAGCTGATGTTACCCCCGAAGCCGTCGAGGAGAAGTCTGTTGAGACTCCTGCCGAGGCACCAGTAGAAACTGAGGCCCCCAAGTCTGAGGATGTTGAGGAATCAGCCGAGGCTGCTGTTGAAACACCAGTTGAAGCTGCTGTTGAGACCACCGCTGAGACCACCGAGGAGCCTGCTGCAGAGGCCGTCGAGGCACCAGTAGAAATCGAGGCCCCTAAGTCTGAGGAGGCTGAGGCACCGGTTGAGGCTGCTGTTGAGGCACCAGTCGAGACACCAGTTGAGGCTGCTGTTGAGACCACTGTTGAGACCACTGCTGAGGCTGCTGTTGAGGCACCAGTCGAGGTACCAGTCGAGACAGCTGTTGAGACCACCGCTGAGACCACCGAGGAGCCTGCTACAGAGGCCGTCGAGGCTCCCACAGAATCCACCAAGGAGGATGTCGAGGAGGCTGCCACCGAGCCAATCGTTGAGGCTACTGAGCCCGTTGCTGAGGAGCCCGTTGTCGAGACCACCACCGAGGAGCCTGCAGCAGCTGAACCTGCTGTTGAGGCTGACGAGGTTTCTGCTGAGGAGCCTGCCACCGAGGTCGCCGAGCCCGTTTCCGAGGCTGCCGCAGAGGAGTCTGCCGCTGCCGAGCCTACTGAGCCGGCTGCCGAGGTTAAGGAGCCCGCTGCCCCCGTCGAGGCTGCTGCTGAGACCCCCACTGAGACTATTGCCGAGCCCGCCGCTGAGACTGCCGAGCCCGTCGCTGAGTCTGTTGAAGAGGTCGCCGCCCCGGTTGAGACCGTGACAGAGTCCGCTTCCGAGGAGACCAAGATTGAGGAGCCTGTTGAGTCTACTCCTGCCGCTGAGGAACCCGCCGAAGAGACTAAGGAAGTTGTCGACGAGACACCTGCTACTGAGGAGATTGCCCCCGCTGTGGAGGAGGCCGTTCCCGCGACTGAGGAGGTTGCTCCCATCGAGGAAGCCGCTGCCGTCGAGGAGACCCCTGCTGCCAAGGAAGCCGTTCCCGCTACTGAGGAGGCCGCTCCGGTTGAGGAGACTAAGGAAGTTGCCGAGGAGACCGCCCCCGCTACCGAGGAGGCCACCCCCGTCGAGGAGACCGCTGCTGTCGAGGAGGCTGCCCCCGCTACTGAGGAAGCCGCTCCCGCCGAGGAGGCTGCTCCCGCTACTGAGGAAGCCGCTCCCGCTGCTGAGGAGGCTGCTCCCGCTACTGAGGAGACCGCCCCCGCTACCGAGGAGGCCGCACCCATCGAGGAGACCCCTGCTGTTGAGGAGGCTGTCCCCGCGACTGAGGAGGTTCCTCCCGTTGAGGAAGCCGCTCCCGCCGAGGAGATCCCTGCTGTCGAGGAGGCCGCTCCGGTTACCGAGGAGGCCACCTCCGTCGAGGAAACCGCTGCTGTCGAGGAGGTTGCCCCCGCTACTGAGGAAGCCGCTCCCGTCGAGGAAGCCGCTCCCGCCGAGGAGACTCCCGCTATTGAGGAGGCTGCTCCCGCTGCTGAGGAGGCTGCTCCCGTCGAAGCTGTTATTGAAGAAGCGACTCCCGCCGAGGTGACACCTAATATCGAAGAGGTCGCTCCTGCTACTGAGGCTGCTTCCGTAGAGGAGCCTGCCCCTGCTACTGAAGAGGCTGCTCCTGTTGAGGAGGTTGCTCCTATCGAAGAGGCCACTCCCGCTACTGAGGAGGCCGCTCCCATCGAGGAAGCCGCTCCCGCCGAGGAGACCCCTGCTGAGGCTGTTGCCCCTGTCGAGGCCACCACTGAGATTGTCGCCGAATCCGCGGACGAGACTGCTGAGGCTACCAAGGTGGTTGCTGAAGAGACTGCTGCTGTCGAGGAGTCTACACCCGAGGTAACTGAGGCTGCTATCGAGGCACCGGCTAATGAGGCCCCAGCCACTGAGGAGACACCCGTTGCCGAGGAGCCTGCCGCTGAGCCTGCTGTTGAGGTGGCCGAGGCAGCTGAGCCCGAAACAGTCGAGCCCGAGGCACCGGCGGTTGAGGAGCCTGCTGCCGTTGAGGAGCCCGCCACTATTGAGGAGACCCCCGTCGCTGAGGAGCCTGCCGCTGAGCCTGCCGTTGAGGCGGTTGAGGCAGCTGAGCCTGAGACAGTTGAGCCCGAGGCTAAGGCTGTTGAGGAGACTCCTGTCGTTGAGGAGCCTGTCGCTGATGAGGAAGCCGCTCCGGCAACTGAGGAGGTACCGGTTGCCGAAGAGGCCACTGCCCCTGCCATTGAGGAGGCTGTTACCGATGCTGTCGCAGAGCCAATTCCTGAAGTCACTGAGAAGCCTGCCGCCGTCGAGACCGAGGCTACTGCCGAGGAAGCTACACCTGCCGAGGAGGTTGTTGAGGAGTCTACCAAGGATGTCGAGGCTGCTCCCGAGCCCGCTGCTGTTGAAGAGGCACCTGTCGAGGAGACCCCTATCGAGGAAACCCCCGTTGAGACCCCCGTTGTTGAGGAGAAGGCTGTCGAGGAAACTCCTGCTACTGAGGAGCCTGTCACTGAGGAGCCTGCTGGCCCCGTTGACGAGAAGGAGGATGACTCAGCAGTTGAGATCGCTGCTGCTGCGACCGCCGGTGCTGCCATCCTTGGTGCTGCTGTAGTCGCTGTCGCTTCTTCTGACGATAAGGAGAAAAAGAAGGCAGTCGAGGCTGTCCCTGCCACAGAGAAAGCTGTTCCCGAGACTACCGAGCCCGAGGTTACCAAGGAGGTCGCCAAGGAGGCTGCTGTTGAGGTGCCAGTTGTTGAGAAGAAGGCCGTCGAGGAGACCCCTGCCCCTGTCGAGGAGGCTACCCCCGCCGTCGTGTCTCGCGAGATCGACACCGAGGCTGTCCCTACCGACGCCGCCCCGGTTGAAGCTGCGCCTGCAGCAACCGAGGCTGACCAGCAGAAAGATACTGTTACTCCGATCGCTGCCACCCAGATAGAATCCAGCCGCAGTGCGGATGGTTCTGACAGGCTAACTGATGCCGACAAGAAGAGAAGAAAGCGCAAAGGTGAGTTAAATGACTATGATGATAATGATAATGATGATACCCCTGATACCCTTGATACCCCTAGTGATGATTTTAAAGAGGAGGACCAGATAGCTGCACAAGAGGAGGAAGCTCAAGAGACTGTGAAAGAGGAGGAAACTGGAGAAGACACTACCGTGCTGGACGCGGTACCCGGAGCTCCTGCAGAAGCGGAGTCTGCAGGAGAGGCACCACAGGAGGAAACTCCCGAGGCCGCCGACGAAAATGTGCCTGTTGAAGAGGAGAGCGTTGCTCCGGCAGTTGTGGCAGCTGCTGTTATAGACGAGCCTGTTATTTCCGAGGAGGAAGCAGGCCAAGTGGAAGAGAAGAGAGACACACCCGCCATACCAGCGGAGGAGGACTCAATCACCGAGAAGGAGGCCACAGAAAAGGATGAGACGCAGCCGGCGCCGTTTTCACCCCCCACCCCCAGATCTGATTCCTTTGCCCCCGTTGAGCTAGAAGAAAAACAGCATTCTGAGCTCAACACCACCGCCAGCGGCGTTGTTGAAGCGGAAGCTGTAGCTGACGCTACAACTTCTGCCGCTGAACTCCTTCCAAAAACCTTCCGAGAGGCCGAGGACTATACATTGCATACAGCCTCCCCCTCCACACCTGATGTGATCTCCGACCAGATGCCACAACCTGAGCCTCTGACCGATGAATCTACTGTGGTAGAAGACGTGTCTGCTATTTCTGAGCCTGCTGATCCTGAAAAGGCAGCTGACGAAGTTGAGCCCACGTCTGCTGTTACCGTTGACAAATCTGATGACGCTTTGGTTGCTGAGCCCGATCTGTCCGAGGCCATTTCTGAAGCCACAGCTGAGATCGCACTTGAGCCTGTGTCTGAGAAAGATGTCCGCGATGTTGCCAAGCCATTATCTTTGAATGCAGACACTGGTGCTGCCATCTCGGCTACTGACGATGATATTCCTGGCGTCGAGTCCATTGCTCTTCGCGCGGAAGACGTGACCATCCCCGCTGCTGTTGAGGAGGAGGCAACTCCCACTGACCCGACTGTTGCGTCTTATGCTGTCGAGCTTGTCGAAGACACATCCGAGAACGCCTTTGTTGAGCTTGCTCCGGAGGTAGTTGTCGAGGATGCTTCTGCGGGTGATAGTTGCGCTGTTGACCAGAAGCACGTCCCCCAAGAGCCTTCTGCACATTTTGACACCGTGCCAGATTATGTGGCTGAGCCCATCTCTGTGCCGGCCGACGATGAAGCTGCTCTACCTGTTGAACAGGTGGAACCAGTTGTAGATGAAAAGTCCAATGACAGTATTATGTCTGCTGTACCTGACGATGAGGCTGTGCCAGTCATCCACGCCCCTACTCTCGAAGCAGCAGATGCCATGGACATCAAGCCGACCTTCGTTTCCGACACACCTCCCCCGCACACCGAGGAAACAACCATGGACTTGGATTCTGGGATTTCTCGCACCAATGACGAGTCCCATCTGCAAGCCGGTGAACCAGCACCTCCATTTCTTCCTGCTCCTGTTGAGCAAATCCAAAACGACGAACCCCTCACCGTCGCCCAGGCGGAAGCTGGCCCAACAGCTGAGCCTGAATCAAGTGCAGCCGCCACTGCATCTGATGAAGCTGCTCACTCCCACGAAAACGAGCTTCTGGATGTAGCCACTGCCACAGCAGCTTGTACCATCGCTACCGACATTCTTACGGAAAACGATGATGATGCTGCGGCCATTCCTGCTGAGGACAATGAGACCCAAGAGGGCGAGACAGACAAGACAGTCAAAAAAGAGGACCATGAGCACCACGCAGAACAGTTAGATAGCTACCTTGATGAAGCACCACTGGGCGACGGGGATATCACCAAACTCGAATCCGGACCGACAACTGCTGACACTGAATCTCCTTCAACTAGCCTGGTCCAAAGCGATCATCCTGCAAGACAACCTTCATGTAGTGAAGGTGCAGTTCAAGTCGTTCTGGAAAGCGACGGGCGGGTTTGTGACCTTCCTGCTGAGTCGGATCTTCCGCCCCTTCAAGCGGTAGATGTGCCACCACAGGAGGACGAGCAAAAGGAAGCAGAGAAGGATGTTTTGGATTCTGGAATACCCGTTGGAGAAAAACAACACACCGAGAAGTCAGCTGTGGAGCTTATAGAAGAAACTGTCAAAAAGTCTGTCGAGAATGATGTTGAGTCAAGCAAAGAGGATGATGTTGTCGATTCTGTGGATGGGACTACCGAGGAGGCAGACGTAGCGAAGCCTGCCGCGGAGTCTGTTGAAGCAGTCGAGGCACAGCCCTCTATTCAGCTAGATAGAGAAGAAGTCGAAGATGATACACCATCAACTACCGAGTCACCAGAGCAACCAAGTGAGGAGTCATCTGCACCTGAAGCAGCCGAGGCCAGCACAGGAGAGGATCCAGTACACGAGGAGCCTCCTGTCGTGCCGACGCCAGCGGAGGAAGTCATGCCAATCCAGGAGACAATTGTTGAACAAGATGCCATTGAAGACGCCATGCAAGCCACGTCAGCCGTGCCAGAAGCGCTTAACTCCACCATTGCCAATGAGACAATCGAGGAAGCCGAATCTGCCATCGATGCACCGACAACGACAGACAATATCCGCGATGTTCCCGAGCCAGAGCTTGCTACCGAAGAGCCGCACCCCAAGTCTGACTCTGATTTACCCGCCGTTTTCGACGCCTCACCCGATCCATCCCACGTCGTCGATTCCGTCGAGAGCTATTCTGCATCCGAACCGGAGCCAACAACCGTGACAACTGTTGAACCGATTCTCGAACCTGTCGCCGAACCTGCTGCCGATTCTGATTCTGTCCCTCGTTCTGATATACTGACCACCGACGCATCAACCACACCTGTGCCTGCCGACGTGACCTCTACAGAACACGGCGCTGTCAATGTGTTCGATTTCCTTGTTGATGATGTGGAGACTGAGCAGGAGATCATGTCCGAGATTCTTATCGGATCCGTCGAGAACTTTTTCCCTGAATTGCCAATTGATCAAGGCACCGCAGAGGCTGTACCCGAGACCACGAGAGAGCTTGTCACAGAGACACCGGTAGAAGGTCCCGAGGCTGAAGAGATTGCTGAACCTCTCCCGGTTCTGGACGGTGAACCGCAACTTGAGTCTCTTCTGGAGCCTGCCGAGGCAAATTCGAGTGATGTCATCGGCGAAGCCATAGAAAATGATGCTGTGAACACGGCCAGCCATACAGAGGAGCCAGAGGCTGATCCCGTTGAAGAGACGGTTGCGCATACTACGGTGGTAGCGAATGTGCCTCCACACGAGGAACTGGCGACAGAGCGTTCGAAAGAACCCGCTGTCGACCTTGTTCCCGAGACAACTGGATGCACCGCAGAGCCAGACACCTTTCACGCAGAGGCACTGCCCACTGAAGGCGACTCGAAGTCTTATGCAGAAGTCGAGGCAGTTCCAGATGTCAGTGATGGTGTAGCACTGCCAGAAGCTGCCCCCGAAGAAACCATGGCTGCACCCATTCCTGAGCCCATTGTCGAGACTGTAACTGAAGCACAGGTGGAGCAAGAGGCAGCGCCTGAGCCCACTCCTCCTGCATCCCAAGAAACTGACGAAGCACAAGTGGCAGTCGATGCACCCGGACCACTCGTCGAGACATCGGATATCTTGTCTCTTCCAGACACTGAGGATATTGAAGTGCCTGCTGTTGTCGCTGGAGATGCTGACGTGGAGCCTATTGCCGAGCCTGCTCCTGAGCCCACTAGCGAAATAACAGCAGACCCAGATTTTGAGGCCGTTGCTGAAACCGCTGCTGAGCCTCTCTCTGAGCCTACCGTTGAGGACACCCCATTGCACGAGTCTGCTCTTGAATATTCCGGTGTCATTGTTCCCCTCCCAACCGAGGCATCTATTCTAAGTCTTCCCGAGCATAGTGAGCCTGTTGGCAGTGATGACCATGATGGTTCGAGGGATTTATCTAGCTCTGATACTGCACTACCCGACGCGGCCCAGGACTCTGCAGGCGTCCTGCCAGCTCCCGAGCCAGATGTCGAGGCTGATAAGTCTGCCGACGAGGAGTATGTTCTCGTGGATGCAACACAGGATGTAGAAAATACCGGCTTCACTGATACTACGCCTGGTCTTGTCATTGATGAGGATGTGGACAAAGCGGAAGATATTCAGACATCCCTCACCAACCCCGAGGCAGCTACTGAGCTCCACTCAAGTCCCGTCGTGAACGAGGAGCCAACAGCTACAGACCCTGTTGAAGAGGCCACCAAGAATGAGCCAGAAGTTGAGTCTGATTCCATCACTGATCATGCTCTCGCCGCTGTTACTGCCGCTGGTGTGGCTTCTCTTGTTGGTGGTGCTGCTCTTGCTGCACACAATAAGACAGAGCCTGACCACGCCGAGGAAGTTCAAGAGCCAGTACCAGAGGTTGTTGAGACTGCTCATGAGGAACCTTTGTTTGTTACCGATGAGACAAACACTGAGCCAGTCGAGACTGCAGAAACCCAAATTGAAGAGGGAGCAGTCGCTGGAGCAGCTGAAACGACCCATACCCCACCAGGATCTGTTGTTGATGTTCCGGTTGAGCAATGCATCCCTGCAACCAACGCTCCTGTCGAGGCTCCAGCTCTAGTCGAGGCAGAGGCCGTCTCTGTTCCTGAAGACAGCACCAAATCTGAGCCAGTATCTACCGCTATCGCTGCTGAGGCTACTTCTGAGCCTACAGTCCAGCCTACTATTGAGCCTTCCCCTGAGCTCTTTGTCGAAGAACCTGTTCAGACCACCAAGCTTGTGGCAGCTACAGAGCCCACTGAGACATCCGCAGCAACCGAGGAGGTTGACGATGCCAACGTTGAAGAGGAACAACCAGTCATTGTTGATCGTGATACTGAATTGTCCGAGCCCGAACCCGAAGAGAAGGAAGCCGACCCCCACTCGGCAGACAACAACAAGAAGAAAACAGAGTCAGCAATTATACCAACTCCCGACAATATCGTGACTGTCCAGGAGCCACTCAAGCAGGATGAGCTAGCAGAGCCGACTACCACAGAGCTCACCACAGAGGAGGTTGTTGGTGTTCCCGAGCCAGTTGAGGATACCACCACTACCACCAGAGAAGTTTCAGCTCTCCCAACTGAGATCGTGATTTCTGAGGATATTGTCAACGAGGCTCCTGTGGCCATCGAGCTCCCACAATATACTGAGCCCCCATCTGAGGTGCCAGCGGTCCCCGATGAGAACGGTGCACAGTTCAAGGAGAGAATCGCAGCTGCAGCTATCGGCGCAGCTGCGCTCTTGAGCGGAGCTGGGTTCGTCGGCGTTGTAGCGCACACTGCCGACGGAAGTACCAAGGATCAGGACAGCCACGAGCGGGATGTTCAAGAACTTGAGAGGCTCGCTTCACTTGCCCCCTCTCCAGCACCCCCTGCGGACATGGCATCTTCCGGCGAGCTTGTTGAGTCCGAAGATGTTCGCTCCATTTCGTCTAGCCTTGGTGCTTCCCAGGTGATTGACGAGCATGTTCCGCTTACCGAGTTATTCACATTTGTGGACCTGCTGGACGAACATACAGCTGCACCCACTATACCTGTAGCCTCACTAGCAGTACGGCCTGGTATTAGCACGGAACTGTTGCGGTCACCCACCCCTGCTGTTGTAATTCCAGATTTGGCGGACAAGCAGGTCAAGGAGCTTGGCCGTGCGCGGAGTGTGAGAAAGAAACAGAAGAAGGACACACGAGAGGCAGAAGACACAATTGCTGCGGCTGTTGTGATCTATGCAACTGCAGAGGTGTTGAGTCCCGAGGCGTCGCCGACGCTGAGGTCCAAGATTGTGGGAGATGAGGGCCTGGAGAACATTGTGCAGCTGGGTAGAGCAGAGACGAGAGATGATAAGGCAGTCACGGATAGAGCAGTAGAGAATGTGGTTGTAGACAAGGGAGAGGAAGTGCCTATTGTATTTGAAGGAACGAAAGAAAATGACATCACGGGACAGAGTGCGTTGCGCGATTCTGTTGCTGACCTCTTTGCAGACGAGAGACTCAAGGAGTCATCTCACTCTCACTCATCCGGGTCTCGGGCCGCCGCCGCTGTCGCTGTGGGCGTTGTTGGAGCTGCTGTCGGAGCTGCCGCTGTCGCGGCAGGATCACCTGGCGAGCACCGATCATCTCGGTCGTCTCGGGGTGAGCAAGGCCAACATACTCACCGCTCATCGAGATCTAGCCGTGATTATAGCAAGGACATTGCTGTTGGAACTAGTAGCAGCAGCCGCCAGCACCGTCACAGCAGCCATCGTTATACGGCTGACAGTGATAGTGCTAGTAGCCGTCCTGGTACTGGTGGTGGCAGCAGCTCTTCCCAGCCGGCAGAGCCGACTACTCCAAAAATGGCCTCGTCGCGTCAAGACAGTGGCTTCTCTGCTCACAGCTCCAGCGCATCCTCGCCTCGCAAGTCACACAGACACTCTCGTGAGCACCGTGAGTACCGTGAGCGCGAGGATAGCCAGCAGCGGTCGCGCGGTGCACCGGTGACAACAACAGCGACGACGACGATGATGACAGCTGACCAGGACGAGGAACGGCACCGGGCCGAACGACGGGTGCGCCGAGAGCGGGAGGCTGCAGCTGCAGCGCCAGGAGGAGCTGCTGTAGCAACTGGAGCAACTAGAGCAGCCACTTCTACGACATCCCGAGGCAGTAGCCGAGGCAAAGAAGTGGACAGCTATGAGCGGCCGCGCGAGCGGCGCAGTTCTCGGCAGCACTCTTCCAGTGGTGGACACCATCACTCGTCTTCGAGATCGTCCACTGGCGATGCCGCTTCCAGTTCTGCACGAGGCTACACTACAGCTCCTCGGTCGCCATCAACTGCATCACCTCCTTCCATCGGTGCACCTTTGTCATCCTCATCGACATCTGCCTCGGCAGGACGCAAGTTCTTTGCCGTGAGGAATGCATCGAGCAGCGTGGAGCCCAACTTTGCCCTGAACGACGGTAACAATTACAACCCTCAAACTGCCGCCAGCACAGCCCCAGCACCAGCACTTGCACCTGCACAGACTGCCCGTTCATACGCTCCTGTTTCCGCACCACCTCCAGTCACCTCAACCTATACCGATTCCCCCAGCGCCACTTCACCGAGAAAAGAAAGATCTCCTCGGGACAATCGCCACCACCGCGGCGACGCCGACAGAGGCGGTGAGAGAAACGAGAGAAGAGAAAAGAGAGAAAGAGAACGGCGCGAAGCACAAGCCAAATCGCAAGCACCCCACCCAGCGTTCAGTAGCTCTGACAGACATGACCCATCTCTCAAGCGCTCAAGTACAACCCGCTCTCGATTTGGCTCAAGGAGAAAATCCGAGGACGCCGGCGGCAACAGAGCCGGGGCGACAGCGTCCATAGCGACCGAAGCGATCGAAGCGACCGAAGCGACCGAAGCTTCCGAAGCGTCCGGAGCAACGACAGCGACCGGAGCCGCGACAGATTTCGAGCTGAATACTACGACGGCAGCGGCAGCGATGTCAGCACCGACATCGTGGACTTCTCGGATGAAGCTTCAGAGGGGAACTTCGCAGAGAGAGGCGAGAGGAAAAGACAAGGAGCGGGAGCAGCGGGATCGGACGTCTCACGGACACAGCCGTCGCAACGTCGACACGCGTCGCTTGCAGCCACCGATTCCGTTGGGTCGCGAGACGAGCGAGTCACTGAGCTCGGCCAAGGGCCAGCCTCTTGCACCTACTCTGACCGCGGCCGAGGCGACGGCCGAGGAAACGTTATCATCGTCTAGCGCACCGCCCGGCAGCGGGCACGAGAGCGGTTCTGCATCTGGTATGCTGTTGGATGAGAAGCACCGCAAGGACCGCCAGGAGAGGAGAGACAAGGCGCGTGCTGGAGAGGAGAAGAAGAAGAGTGGTCTTCGGTCCATATTCAAGAAGTTCTTGGCCTCTGACAAGTAGATTAATATCTTTCTCAGTTGTTCTTTCAGTCATTATTTCGGATAGTATTCCGGTTACATGTTTGGATATTGGCGTGTTGTATTTTTAGCTTTTTCTGTTGATTTATTTGTTTTTTGTTCAGCTATTTGCAGCGTTTCTTTTTGTTTTCTTTTTTCTTTCATGTTTCGTCATATTTCTGTTTAATTTTCTGTCCAGCTACTTCTTTTACGACTCACGAGAAGTCTTGTGCATGCTAATCATATAATACGATAATGAATCAAGATTCCAATGACAAGTCCAACAAAATGTATATAGTGCCCGCCCATTCTGGTAAATCGGACTTCTCATATACCAACACGCATTCTCAGTCAAGCAAGCTGAATGCCGGCTGGTGGTATGACTCGCTTGGGAACGGGAGACTCACAGCCATCTCATTCACTTCTCCATCCTCTGACCACAGGTCCATCAAACATATCTCACTCTGCTTGTCTGGAGATATTGCCCGACTGCTTTCTTCGTCCGACAGGTACTCGACTAGAGGCAGATTCTGTGTGGGCTGGTTTGTCGTCTCTGCTGGCTCCTGGTATCTCTTCACTGAGCCGCAATCGTACTCGCTGTGGTCGTCATACTTGTTCGCATCATCGTTATTCTGTGGACGCTGGTCGCCACTCACAGCTAGCCGATTTATCGCGCTGGCGAGCACAGTCTGGGGTATAGTATTGCTACCTTTGCCGGTTATACCAGCCTCACCTTTCACCTTCACTGGCAACGACTTGGGAGACCCAGTCGTCATCATAGCACGGATCATATGCAATCCTTGGCGTCTTTGAGCTCTATCACCAATTGACATATTATAGTGCTTGAAGAACTGGGACTCCGACCCAAAGTGCTTTTGCAGCCATGCTTCTTCAAAGAAGTTGAGCTGCTCTCCAAGGGTGCCCATTGCTTCGCCTACCTCGCTATGACTTGCACCATGCACGCTCTCAGACTTCTCAGAGGCAATCATGGCACGTAGAATGTGCCGCCCTTTCTGCCGGTCTATTTCCGAGTTAATAAATAAGCCGTTCTCGCAGAGGAATTTGTACTCGGTGCCAAAGTTGCTGGCCATCCAGGCCTCTTCAGTATCGTTGAGTGGCGCTTTTCCGTCATTGCCATTGTTGTTCTCATTTCGGGCTGACTGCGGTGTTGGGGGTTTGGTGCTACTGTGTACCGCCCATTTGTCAAGAGCAGATTTTACTTTTGCTTCTTGCGTTTGCTTCGCTTGCTTCGATTGTTTTGCTGGACTGGCTTGTTTCGCTTGGTTGACTTGCTTCTCCTTGTTCCCCTTGTTCTCTTTGCCCTTTGCCGGCTTGGTTGAGCTGTCCATGGGGGGGTAGACCGTCGACATGACAAACGTCGGGGAGGCCACGGGTATCTCGTGGTGCACGGTGCTTATCGATTTCTTCCTGTTTACCCACTCGGCCTTGTCCTCCTTGGACCACGTAAATGGCGTCAGCTCTTCAGAGATTCGTCTCAGCCACTCGCACCCCCGTTGGCTGCCGCACTGCATCTTAATATCCACAGCGACGCGCAGCAGGCCCAGGTCCTCCCATCCGGTGTGGAAATAGCAAAATACATTGCCCGTGGTCTTGTTGGCAATGGCGGTGCTCTTGTGGCCGGCCGGTGTGATGTCGTACTTGATTTTTAGTCCCTCGAGCGGCCCGCCGACGACGTTGCCGGCCGCGCTCGGTACATGCAGCACATTCTCCATCTTGAAGACGTCAAACGCAGAGGGCCTGTCGTCCCCTAGGACCCGGCGTATGCTCAGATAGACCGTGCCGATCCCGACCGCGGCTATCGCCTTGCCAGTCGGCTTGTGCACTTTGGTTCTAAACGGCGTGTAGTCTGTAAACCACTCCATGCTCTCGACTACGCTGCAGCAGAGTTAGCAGATGCCTACTTTTGATCACAATCAGATACACTTGACACTCACTGCACGTTCGACCCTTTGGACCAGACCCAGTAGGGGCATAGTTTCTTGGTCTTTTTTGCCATGGGGATGGCGGCTTCAACTTGCTTTAACCTTAAGGTGAGAGGCTTGAAGAGGTAACAAGGCTCAACTTAAAGTTGGATTCACAGATAAGAGATCGAGGGCAAGAAGTAGCGACGCTTTGTAGAGAGTGAAGCAGACATAGGAGGGGAGAAGAGAGAAGAGAGTAGAGAGGAGGGAAGGAAGAAGAGGGAAAAAATTTGCAAGGCAAGTACCTAAATTATTCCAGGAAGGAGCGACCGAGCATACATTCTCTGCACTTTCCTATTCCGAGACTATTCACGACCGTATCCAGGCCAAGTGAATAATTCATGTCGCACGGATTACATCAGCAAGTTGTGGTTATGATGATTATATTAAAACAGCTATGATCATGCGCGACTATAAAATAATGAAAATAAACAAGCAAACAGAAAATGACAATGCAAACATGAGGATATGCAATATGAAAACCTGAACCGTGGTCGGTTCTGCCTTGCAGCATCCAAGACGCCAATTGATGAGCCCATACGAGAAACGGAAACAGAAAAAAAAACAAATAGCAAATGAGAACGAGTATGACCTAGAGAACCTTTACATCCTGTAGGATTTACAGAATCTACTTCTCAAGATCCTTGGCCACCATGGCGCGGCAGATGGGGTGGTAAAAGTCGCCGTACTTGGCAAACGTGGCCAGTGCCAGCTCGCGGGCAACCTTATTGAGGCCGCGGTACAGAGGACGCACAAACTTCATGCGGCCGACAGTGCCGAGCAGGTCGGCTGTGGGCTGGTATGTAGTGGTGTCCTTGGCGCGCAGGGACACGACAAGGTAGGCCGACTTGACCTCGACGTTTTGCGTATCGAGGAGACCGTAGGCGGTAGCCATCTGCTGCGACTGCTCGACGGTGATGGGTGCGTCAAAGCCCTGCAGCTCGCCCAGAAAGACAAGCTTCTGGTTGGCAGCCCAGTCCTTGACGTCGTCGGCGGTGGGCTTGTAGTCAGTGGACTTCCACTTGGCAGCCAGCTCGTAGCACACATCGATCAGGCTGGTGTCGAAGTCGGGCTTGGGGGGCAGACCGGGGTTGTAGAAGCGACCCTGCCAGTCAATGGTCTTTATTTTGTCGGCAAGATCGGCATAGTCAGGCTTAGCAAAGAACTCAAGGAAGGTGTCGCGGAACTCGAATGAGTCGAGCGACTTGAAGCTCCATTTTGTAAAGTGGTAGGCAATAAACTTGTCAAAGTTGGCGCGGCCGACCAGCTTGTCGAGGTAGTAGACCATGTGGAAACCCTTCTCGTAGGGCACGGCGCTGAAAGCGTCGTCGGGGTCGATGCCGTTGTGGTCGATGCATAGCTTGGTGTACTCATGATCAGGGCCAAACGCACGAACAGCGTCCTCTATATTTGTTAGTGTTAGATAATTTACAGGAACAAAGGATAGAAACAATAAATAAATAAAAAAGAAGAAGAAAAACATACCAAGAGCCTTCCAACCGAGGACGGCAGAAAAGTCAAAATGCGACTCGCCGTGGACAGCGGCAATAATGCGGCGCTCCAGGTACACGGTCCAGCCCTCGTTGAGCCAGTAGTGCTCCCAGCTGCCGCTAGTGACGAGGTTGCCACTCCAGCTGTGGCTCAGCTCGTGGGCAATAACGTCGACGTTTTGGCGGTCGCCGCTGATAATGGTGGGTGTGGCAAAGGTGTAGACGGGGTTCTCCATGCCGCCGTAGGGGAAGCTGGGCGGCAGGACAAGCACATTGTACTCGCCCCATTGGTAGGGGAACACAAGCTTCTCAATGACGTCGAGGAACTTGTTCATGTCCTCCTTGAGCTCCCACTGGCACGCATCGACCTGGTCGGGGCTGGTGGCAACCAGAGACCGGTCGCCGATGGATGCAGTGGCAATGTCGCCCGATGCCAGTGCAAACAGGTACGAGGGCATGGGCACTTTTTGCTCATAAACATACAGCTTGTCGTTGGCACCCAGAGTAATGTACTTGGATGCCGCCTCGGTAGCAGCAGCCTCGGTCTCGGCATCAGTCTTGAGGCCACTGGCCACAACAGGGTAAGGCGATGCGATGCGGAAGGAGTATGTCGACTTGACGTCAGGGGTGTCCTGGCAGGGGAAGATGGAGCGGCCGTGGATTGCCTGGGCCTGCGAGAACATGAACGGTGCCTTCTTGTTGGAGGTCTGGGCCGGGGTGAGCCACTGCAGGGCTGTGCACTCATCGGTCGTGGACACCTCAAGGCGGACAGAGATGGTGTCCTTGTCCTTTACATCGGCCGGCAGAGAGATGTGAAGGGGGGTGCCAAGAGGGCCGGTGCGGGGCTTGATCTCAAAGGGCACAGCCTTGTCATCAATGGTGACGGCCTTGATATTGACATAGCTGGAATCGAGGATGATCTCCTTGGCGGTGACAAGCTCGGCGGGGTCGGTCTCAGGGCCGCGCTTGAAGTCGAACTGAACAGTACCGTGCAGGGTCTGGGCGTCGAAGTCGATCTTGAGGTAGGCGGTCGTGTGGCTGGTGCGCCAGACGTGGTAGTTGGACGCCGTGCTGGGATCGCGCTTACCCATTGTGTTGGTGACAAAGGGGTTGTAATTGTCGGACGACGAAGTCGAGGAGGAGAGGGGGTACGAGGGGTACGAGGAGGGCTGGATGCTGGCGAGCGAGACGGGCTTTGTGTTGAGCGAAATACGCTTGTGACGGCACTGGCACGAGTATGAGCGGGTGGTGAGTCGACCTTGGAGCTGGAGCTGGAGCTGGAGCTGGAAAAGTTGGGAGTTGGGCCGCTTTTGAAGCTGAAGAGCAGGTGTGGATGCAGCGACGGACAGAAAGCGACTGGATGCCAGATGTTGGCCAGGAACACGTGTTAAGACAGAGACAAAGGAGGCAGGGGCGGTCCTTTGCGCAAGGAAGGTGCTTCTCATGAGGTTATGAGGAAAAGGATGAGGAAGGAGCAATGGGCGGAGGTTGAGCGGCACGGAAGTTGCGATGGGCCAAGATGCAAGATGGAAAGGGAAGGTTCGAGGCGCAAGTTGCAATTGGACGGCTGTAATAAGTGTATTATGAGTAATAACAAGTTTAATACAGCCCAATGACTCTTGAGTGGTCTTTGGTCTGAGAATACGGGTCGCGGCTAGACGAGCAACGTAACTTTTTTCTCGTCAAGTGCCGAACAAGGAAGGTTGTGTAAGACGGACTGGGGAGCAGCTCGCTAAGTGTAATCAAAAGTGGAAGTGCAAGTGGAAGTACAAAAGGAAAGTGCAGCGGTAAAGAGGGAAAGTTCAACGGGTACAAGAATAAAGAGGTGCAAGATGGGAAGGCACGCTCCATCCTTGGTCTAGCATGGTGCCCTCCGTGCCCTCTCCGTGCCTTCCCAAACAGTCATTCCCGCCACCCCCCACTTGCCCAAAGCGGAAGACAGCTTCGAGTCAGGCCGAGGGTGGGTCACTGTCACTCACTGTCGTTGTTAGTTGTTAGTCTCTTACTGTCTGGCCAATTTATAGTGCATTTTACAAATATACAGTGCTTTATGCCCTTCCCTGTGCAAAAGCTTAAGTGTCCCGTAGTCAAAGCGAAGCCGGCCGGCTTTCGACGGAGACGCTAGCCTGGAAAGGGCAGTTGACAACACGATATAGACGGAGTTACGGGGAATATCTGAAGATTTTTCGTTTTGGTAACAATGCGTGACACTTTGTTGTATTGGATGAATGACTGTGGATTAAAGTGTGATTGAGTAGAGTAGAGATAGATGCTGGTTATGAATTTATTATTGAATTTATGTTGCATTTACATCTGAGTTTGAAAGGAAAAGGGGTGATATTGAAATGGTAGGCAAAAAGAGAAGAAAATGTCACGAAATAAAGGAAAATAAATTGGAAAAAATCAGTCACAACTTGCTTAATTTATATAATATTTGTCAATGCAATAGGAAATCCCTATCAATTTAATATTGCAGAAAAGTGACTCAGAGTCGATGCTAATGTACAGGAAAAGAAAAGAGCGAAATCAAAACGCCAAATGATGATGGATCAGTCTGTAATGAAGCAGGCAGGCAGTAAATGCAGTAAATACAGGCAAAAAAAAGAAACAAGATGATAAAGTACAGCTGAAGAGAGTCATAAAGAATGACAAGAATAGAAAGGGGTATCAACGGTCAGGCGGGCGGTCGGTCAGTTGAATAAGAACTAGAAATACAACGCTTTTCAGTGCGCTCAGGTGACGATAATGATGAGAAATAGATAATGAGAAGAAAGATTGGTAAGAAGATAAAAAAAAAAGTATAAAGGGCAAATGATTGTATGCGGTAGGCCGTTATAGAATAAAAATCGTATGTAAATGAGCGTGTCGAAGTCATATAAAAAGGAGTGTCGTTGAAAAGCGAGAACCGAATGATTGGAGCTGATGAAGAAATAAAAGAAATAAAAAAGAAGTGAGAAAGAAATAATGAAACGGCGTCGGCCAGTGGTGGTAGTGTTACGTGGTGTGCTATTTTGTTGAGAAAAGGTAATGGGATGATGTGGCCAATCTGCTCCAGAAGACTTTATAGTCTACACAACCAGCATGCTCCGATCGGGGCGGAACACGGCATTGGTCAGAAAGATCTGGGGCTCGTCCTCGGCCGGCGACGGTGTGCGGCTGCTGGATGACGACGAAATCGCCGTGCTAGACGACGGCACCATTGTCTTGGAGCTGACACCCGCATCGCTCGAGTTGCTGGAGCTGCTGGAGCTGCTCGTGCCCGACAGACCAGGCGATGCAGGCGGTGTCGGCGTGCTGCGCTTGGAGCTGGCGTGGCTGCCACCGTTGAGAAGCTCCTGGCTGTGAGCGCGGTGCAGCTCGCGGCGCTCCTGCTCGGTCAGGCGCGTGTGCTGCGGGATGGAAAAGTAGTCATATGCATTGCCAACGACAGGCACAGGCACAGTCGCGGGTGCGGCAGCGGCAACGGCAGCTGACACAGCAGCTGCAGCAGAGCTAGAACCAGCACCGGCAGCAGGTGTGCCGACGACTGGTCCGCCCATCTGTGTGAACTGGCTCTCGACATCTGCCAGCAGAGCATACACGTCATCGCCGGCATAGATGCGAATGCTCTCGACATCGACGCGACGGCCACCAATGCCGTTGATGGTAGATGCAGGCGACAGGGGAGTGTCGGGCACAATGGCGGAACTGTCAGCACCAGCGGTGGTCAATGTGGGAAGGGCGGCAGTAGTTGTTGTGATGGCGGCAGGCTTAGATCCCGACTTGGCAGACAGGGCGGCAGCAGCGGCGGCAGCAGCAGCCTCGCTCTTGGCGATAGCGGCCATGGCCTCCTCAACCAGAGGCTGCTCAAGAATAGTCGAAGGGACCTGGGCAACGATAGCCCGCTGAGGCGACGACGCCGTGACAGGCGAGATGATGGAGTAGGCTGCGGCAGACGTGCAGGCAGGTGCGGGTGCTGCCTTGGTCGGGCTGCGCGGCGGTGTCGAGATGGCCTGCTTGCTGGCGGTGGTTGTGGTTGTGCTGCTGCCAGGACAAGGAGTGGGTGCGACAGGGTTGATGCCCATGGCCAACTGCAGGCTCTCACTGACACCCGCTAGGCCCGCGTTGCTTGAGGGGGAAGAGGAAGCTGCAGCAGCAGCAGCTTGGGCGGCATTGGCCAGCGGCGAGTTGAGCGCGAGTGCCGATGTCACTGCGGCAGCCGGCACAATACCGGCTGCAGCGACGGCGACAGCAGCCAGTGACGATGTCAGGGGCAGCGTCGCGGCGGCGGCAACGTGCTCCAGCAGCTTCTGACGCACACGCGTGCGGCGGTTGTCGGCATGCTCGAGCTTTGTGACCCAGTCGTCAATCGACGTGTCCAGATCGGCCAGCGCCTCTTCCTGCTTGAGCATGGAGTCGTGGCTGAACTTGGCAACGCGCGGCGACCGCAGGTACTGGCAGATGCGGCCGTGCAGGTTGCGGCGACCCGCGCGCAGCGACGTGTAGGTGCGCCGCAGGTACTCGCAGCGCTCGTCGAGGCTGCGCAGTTCGCGCGACAGGCTGTTGACGTCCTCTTTGCGCAGGACCTCGAAGCGGGCGGCCTGCTGCAGGGCCTGCGTGGCGAGGGCGGCAACGTCGCTGCTGTCCAGGAAGTTGGGGGCCTCGCTGGCCTTCCAGCCGCGCGGCAGCATCTCGAAAGCGCGGCGCTCGGCGGCGTTCTTCAAGCCGTTCTTGGAGGCGCTGCGCTTGAGGCCGGGCGTCGGGGTATTGCATGCCGACGTGGGTGCGGCCGCGGCTGCGACTTCAGCGGTGGACGCCGAGGCCGATGCAGCCATGGCAGTGCTGATGGCAGCGGTGGCAGCAGTAGCTGAAGTAGCGGCGGCCGAGGTCGGGGCACTGGCATGCTGTGCAGGCGCCGGCGACGAGTCCTTGCTGGCCTTGTGTGCGGTGGTGCAAGAGCTGCCGCTAGCAGTGACCATGGCACTGATGGCAGCCGATGTCACACCGTCGCGGGATGCACTGCGCTTGCGTGGCCGACCACGCTCCATGATGCTGCCGGTGTCCGACTGGCCACGGCGGTGGCCGAGCAGCGAGGCCGTTGTGGGCATGGCGGAAATCTTGACAATGCTGGGAGTGGTGCTGCGGGGCTCAGCGGGCTCGCCGGTGGTATTGGCATTTTCCTTATCTTTGGACGCCGCAATGGTGTAGTTGTAGTTGCTTTCGGTGAGCGTAGCAGACGTAGCAGTGGCTGAGATGGGCGTGGGCAGAGTCGATGTCGTCGAGACGGCGGACATGGGCGTGTAGGGCGTAAACGGAGTGCGAGTGCGAGGCGAGTCGTCCGAGCGGGCTGAGCGGAGAGCGTGTTCGACGGGGGTAGTGCTCGAGCGGTAGCGGTTGTAGAGTGTGTGAGGAGCCCAAGTCGGGCCTGCGGACTGGGACGGGGAGGACGCCTGAGCAGAGAGCGACGTAGTGGATGCAGAGGGACGCAAACAGTTGCTCGACAGCGATGACGATGTCTGGTGGTAATAGCGGCTCTTGAACTGGCTGTGGACGTAGGACGGCTGCGAAGACTGCGAGTGCGAGTGCGCGTGCGAGTGCAGAGGGGGGATAACGAGCGGCGCCAGGGTCTTGGGCGAGTCGGCCTTGAGCGAAGGCGAGTGTGACATGGTCATGGTCGTAGACAAGTTGGAGCTGGCCATGGCAGAGACAGTGGGCGAGAGCACGGCCTGGGCCGAGCTGCACCGGGGCACCTCTTCGATGGGGCTGCTGTCGAGATCGTCCAAGGACATGTAGACGCCGGCCTCGGGGATGTCGTCGTAGGCCGGCTGGATCATGCAGTCGACGAGGTGGTGCTTCTTCCAGCTGTTTCCAGGCGCACTGATGGAGCGCTCGTGCAGCGGTGGGCGGCCAGGAATGGTGGCTATCTATTAGCTGCTGTCTTCATAAATCGATAGTGAGCATTAAAATAAAATAAAAGAATACGTACGAGAATCCATGGCGACTTCTTGGACAGTAGTCATGGGCCCGAGATCCGGGACGCTAATCTTGCGGCGGCGGACAAGGCTGTGCTCCTTCATGCGGAGCCGGAAACCGCTGCTGGACTTTTCCTTGTCCGACTTGTCACTCTTCTCAGGCTGCTTGTCGCCGGCGGCAGCAGTTGCAGAAGCGGTGGCTGTGGTTGCAGTGCAAGACAGATTGGAGGTCGGGGCCATGGTCAAGGGAGCCGGCTGCTGCTTGTCCTTGGGAAAGAGCTGGTACTTGCGTTCCGATTGGGAATGCATTCTCCAAACATGAGGCTTCTCCTCGGCAGGTTTTTCCTGCTTTGGCTTTGGCTTTGCGGTTTGTTTTTGAAGATGCTGTTGTTGTTGCTGCTGCTGCTGCAGCAGTTGCTGGTTGTGGTGCTGGAGGAGAGACATGTAAGTATTTGATGATTCAGACAAAATAGGTGCGTTTGCATCTGTTGAACAAAGGTCGGCGGTGACAGGCTCTGGTGTTGTTGAGGTGGGTGAAGGTGAAGACATCATGGAGGCTATGGTTGTCCTCCTCCTCGAGATGGACGTCGACCTTGGTAACAAAGAAGACGACATGCTGAGGTAGGTGAAGATGAGGATAAAAGATAAAAGATAAAAGGTGAAGAGGCAGAGGTGAGGGAGAAAGATGGAACGAGGTGTAGGGGACCAATTACTATATACTGTACTTACATCTGGGTAGTCGTCTGTGTCTATATAGGAGGTGCGTTGGAAATAGTCGCCGTAGTCATTTATGTCTACATCGACCATGCAGCGGACAATGTGGTCCATTGCAACGACGAATGATGCGGAAATGAGTAGGGAATGTTTATGGTTGAGGTAGAGAGTAATACAGAGAGCAAAATAGAAAAATAGAAAAAGACGACGAAGACGAAAAAGACGACAAAGAGAGAGGTGAAGATGCGGCAGGAGTGGCCGATATTGAAAGGGAGATGGTGTAATAAGAAATGAGTAGGGAGTCGAAGCGTGGTTGAGTTATGCGGGCGTAACGAGGATCGGGTTGAGTAGCAGTTGAATAATGGCAGAGTTGCAGTGTGAGAGCGAAGGCGAGCGGCGAGCAAGCCAGCAGGCGAACAGACGAGGACAAAGAGGCAGAAGGTACTTGTAGGCCGGGGGGTACGGGACGGGAGCAGATAGAGTTCTTTAGATATTGTCGAGCCGTATAATTAAGACTGGAACATAACAAGCAGGTGAGGTAGTGACTGAACAAAGAGAATGAAATAGAGAAGTAGAGAAGTAGAGAAGTAGAGAAATAGAGAAATAGAGAAATAGAGAAATAGATATAAGAGAGACGGAAAGACGAAAGATAAGAGATGAGAGCAGACGCGAGTAGAGAATAGAGACAGAGACCAAAGCAAGACGAGGAAGAAGAATGAAAAGTATTAAAACAATATGAGAGCAAGAATTATTAAGAGTCGAGTAGATAGATATTAGAGTCAAGAGAATAAGAGAAAAGAGCAAAGAGAATCCGAGAATTAGAGAAGAGACTAATAAAACAGTCGAATAAGACAATGATAGTCAACGGTCCCGTTGTATTGGGAGGAGAAGCAGGGAGAAGCAGGGAGCTGACAGGGTGTAGAGACAGGGGAGGGGGGAGAGAGAAGACGAGAGGGAGAGGTCAGAATAAGTGAAAGAGGTTAATATAAGTAAAAGAGTAAAAGAGTAAAAGAGTAAAAGAGAAGAAACGGCTAGGGGTGGACAGGGAAGAACATAAGTAGACCAAAGTAGACCAAGCAAAGAAGCGAAGAGAGCGAAACGAGACAGGGGAACTGACGAGAAAGAGAAGACGAAACAATCGATATGATGGTGCATGTAGAGCAAAAGAAAAGGGACAGGGACATGGACTGTGCAGACAGACTGTATTATGAGTGTTTCTTCTTCTGCGAGACCACAAACTACTCTGTAATACCTGTTTCCTGTTACCAGCCGTTGTGTGGTGTAGTGGGACCGGGACCTCTCAAGGAGCCGTGTCCCCCCTCTATCCACGATACAGGGGTTTTATATTTATATTATACAGAATAGACTTTTACTTTGTAAAGAGGGCAGTTGTCAGAACAAGGCACGTTCCACTCTTCCAGGATGGTGCCGTCAAGGCGACGCCAACAAGGTCTGTGGTGGTGTAGTTTGTAGTTTGTATTTTAGTTTGAAGTTTGTATTTTAGTTTGTAGTTTGTGGTGATGTGGGGTGAATGGGAGAACACGGAGCAAAGCCAGAATGGGAATAGAGGTAGTGTAACAGGAGTAGATAGTATCTAGTATGGTTGAGGCTACGATGGCAGAGGATTGCAGTGCAGAGTATTCGGAGTTGATGGAGGAGAGAAGAGGAGAGGGAAGAAAAGATAGGAAGAAAAGAGGAAGAGAAGAGGAGCCGAAAGGAGTGAACCAGACAACCGGATGCCAGACAAGATGGATGCTGATAGATGAGTACTGGCAATGCATAAAGATGAAGAGTAAATACACTGAGCAAGAGAAACGGTAGCATCATAAATCCCACAGAAGACGCAGAGAAAGCAAACAGAAGCAACAGAAGTGTGAGTTGGTTGTGGGAAAGTGGTGTAAATGTGGTAAAAAGTGGTGAAAAGAATAGGAGTGGTGGGGATGGTCATCATAGAGAGTATTATAGAGAGTATTATAGAGAGTATTATAGAGTATCATGGAGAGTACATGGAGTATCGAGGTTGTATATTCATTAAAGATGAGGAGTATATATCGAATGCAGAGATAGATACTTGAAATAGGAGGCCAGAGACTGGATACCAATAGAGAGAGGATCATGAGAGCCACCAGAGACGAAGCAGAAACAAATGGGGATGCTACTGGCGAGGCTCTCTTGAGATGCTACAATGTGAGAGTAGAGTAGTGATCAAGTAAAGTGAATACGACTGTGCCTGCTCTGAGGCTCATTAGTGCATAACAGAGCCGTGTTAAGACAGGGACTTCAAGGGGTGGTGGAGGAGGATAAGTCACAGAGTAATATAGTAGCTATTCAGAGAAACCAAAGAGGAGCTATAAAAGGATTGCTATTCAGAGGTAGATGGAAGATATTTGAAGACGATAGAGAGTGGACCAAACTGAATTACTCAGTACAAAGTAGACAACTACTGAGTAAAAGAGCCGATCCTCGATAGAGTTGGTGGAGAGAGAAGAAGCATAACTGACAGAAAGCTTGTGAGCTTTGATGACTAGAAGAAATTAATCAAGGGAGATATGGAGTCACAAGAGAGAAAGTTAAAATAAAGTTAAAATACAAAGTAAAATACATAATACAAAATACATAATACAAAATACAAACACCAAAAGGAGAAGAGAACAAGGATGTTGCATCGTGGTAGAGGATATCATCTCACGCCTGTTTTGGCTCAGTCTCCTCCTTTACGGTGACCCGTCTGCGGTACGACGTCGTGAGACGTGATGGAGAGAGTAGAATAGAGAAATAGAGAAATAGAAATAGAGATGGAGATAACTGAAATATGTAAATACTAAAGGAAAACGTGGGAATAACCCGTTGGCGGAGACACCAAAGGGACTAAGACGAAGAAGACTAGTACTACTATGCAATAGTAAGAACTGGACTAGGCCATATATAAGATAATACTGAGTAGGTAGAAACTAGACTCTGTAGAGCTGTTTCAATGCCAATGCTGAGCCAGATGCAAAGATTCAGACCAGCTGGACAACCCGGGCTATGGTGCATAAATTATGGTGATCGGAACAATGAGAAACACCTGTCAGTGACGGTAGGCATAAAAATAAAAGGCAAAGGCAAAGGCAAAGAAACAAACGGAAACAAAACGACCAGTCGTTCGTGAGCAGCATGAAGCGGCATTGACAGAGGTTCTGTGCTGCTGATCAACCTCTTATAAGAAGAGACTATATAGTAGGCTGTAGCGATTATCGATGGCTGTTACTTATCTTAGTCAGCAAGAATATCATGAATATTTTCGGACCGGAAGCGAGATGACGAGACGGAATGACGGGATGGAAGAATATTTTTAGAATTTTAGAATTCAGATTTTAGATTCTTGGATTTTAGAATATCCAGAGTCGGAGCAATTGTGAGACAGAAGCTTGGGCATTATTAAAATAAGTAGTGCAAAGTCATCTGACGTAGGTAGAGTGTAATAGAGATCTACTCAGTAGAGACGAGGGCGAATCCGAGGGTCTCTACAGAGTAATGAGTTGCAGGTAGATTGTGTACAGGCCCAGCATCTCAGAGACAGAGTGTCAGAACTTGCTGATAGATGGTACAAGTGTCTCCCATCTCCCACCTCCCATTTCCCGCCTCCGTAGCCCCAGCCCCCAAATGCAAACTGGGTCAGGGGTTCTTGGTGTGGGTGCGGAGGATTAAATGCAAGGGTCAGTGGTTGTGTACGAGGTGCTCGGGTACATAATTGTATCTGGTTGGTAGATTTGTACAAGTATTGCTACTCATATTCATTCGTTGTAGATGGGTTTCCGTACGAGATTGACTCAGTACGAAGTTAGATAGCAACTAATTCAGACTAGACATGGCTGAAACAAAAGTGCTTTCTAGAACGAGTGCAGAAGAAGAATATGGTGATAGTTTGGCCATTGCAAATTCTGCTAGACTCCCTAACTCGTGGCGAGGTTGAAAAAAGGAAATGAAAAAGGAATAAGGACTGCCGGTGTACTCCGAAAGTAGTCATGTTCTAGAAGCTGAGATGAATATAGAAGACCCGAGTTGGTGATGCTGCCAGACTGAGAGACCGACGAGACTGCACGACTGTAATACTGAGTACTTTGTACTTTGCACAGGAGAACTGCGTCTGTTACAAAATATATACTTGCGTGCATGTCTCCTGGATCCGCAAAAAGAGGCTCGAGGGTCGCCAAGCCTTCGCTTCAGTGTCATTGTTGAAGACAAGTGGATTAACATGTTTGAGTTGGGCTATGTGTAGACTGTAGAGAATGTAAAAGATGTTTCAGGACAGTTACCACAAAGAGAGAAAGCGAGGAAGTGATAGAGAAAAGAGAAAAGAGAAGAGAGAAGAAAACGGAACCCGTAAAACGAGGAGAGAATAGGGAAGAACCCGCACGATACTGTACCAACTGTGAGGATATGAACTTTTCAAAACAACCCAAATAAAATCAAGAGAAAATCTTCACAACGGAATGACTGTCACCCAGAATCGCCTTGCTCAATACACTCCGTATTACAAAATAGTCAGCCCAAGTAAGAGGAAGAGAGTGATCAACACTCATTATAGTAGAGGATTAGAGAAAGAAGAGCAGAAAAGACTAATATAAATATACGGCCGAGTCTAATATGATGATGGGATCAAGCGGTTGCAGAAAGAGAAGAAGAAAAAAAGAATAAACCAGACAACTGGAAGATGAAGAGTAAATACTCTGCAAGAGAAACGGTAACATCACGAAGAAAGGTGTCTCAGTCGTAAGGTAGATTATTAATGAGGAGCAGTTGTGTATCATGGTACTGTAGTAAACAGTATTAACCATCGTACTGCCTGGTTGCCTAAGGCATTAACCCCACCTCAAGTGGAACCATACGGTTTTTTTCCACTCTTGTTATTATCATCTAGATTTCACTGTGCAGAAAACAATAGTGCCTTTTTCTACTTCCCTATCTTCTTTACTTCTTTACTTCTTTACTTCTTGCTTCTTGCTTCTTGCTTCTTGCTTCTTGCTTCTTGCTTCTTTGCTATCCCCTCCATGGCATCGTTCACCCAACCCGCGCAACGTGTGCTGCGACCCAGCTTGCCAGCAATTGGATATCTGCATCCTGGCTATCCGGAAAGGGAGAACTGCATCTTTCATTTTTTGACTGGAGCGTGTCGACAAGGTCCCCAGAACCGATGCTGATATTACGGAAACTGAAACGCAAGGGCAGCAAATCACCACGCACATACGGCGTGCACTACGGCACGGCACTGGTTGTCTGCCAGATGGTGGCAGCAAACGGGGACCGGTGACCAACCGGTCACTCTACCTCTAGACTCCGTGCTCATCGCGGGCGAGTACACCTCTTGCATCCTGACATGGTTCTGCACGACTACCAACCAAGCCCATCTGGCCCTACGCCAAGAAGGCCGCTGGTTTGAGAATAACAAAATGCAACGCTATGTCTGCGGTGCATATCCAACTACAAAGTATTTTACAAAGTATGTACCTCTGCATCTGGCCTTTGACCGCCGCATGTCTGTTGTTCTCCCAAAGCAGAAGCGGGCCGGCGGGCCTGTGCCGTTTGTAGGTCACATCCTCGATGCCGCCGCGGCGGAGTACTTGTACATACCCACGGTCCACAACCTTGCCGTCGACAACGGCAACCTCTGTGCATCACTACTCAGTACTCTTTGCTCGGTTTGCATGGGCCATCATAAGGCGTGTCAAGACCTTTGTGCTTCAAGGCCCGGACCGCGTTGTACATGTACTTGCAAAGGAAACTGCATTTGCATTTGCATCTGCATCACCGCTCACCGTCAAAACCATGACAGACGCTGAACTGCAGCAAGAATATAGGGCGGACAAAAGCCCAACGTCTACTCTGAAAAAGAAAGTGGGATGCTGGTGCAGACAATGTTGATGCTGACTACGGAATCTCGGACGACGGCGATTCTGAATACTCGGACCAGCCGTGCCCCGGAAAGCCGACGGCTCTCACCAGCGTCCGGCACGAAAACTATGTTGTGGGTCGCGTGGAACAAGGCATTACACCCCAGCTTCCCTCGACACTAGAGGAGCAGCTTCAAGAAGCGGCATCTGGTGTCACTACCCAAGAGACTGGCGAGGACGACCCGTGGTAGACGCAAATGGCCCGCTCTCAGGACTCTTGATGGATACAGTACTTGAACTGTAGAAGAAATGGTTCAGGGTGGTTGATATCCAGTACAAGGAGAGAATAGAAGAGAGAAAACAAGAAATTAGCGGAAGAAACCCAACTCATTGCGTGCCTCGCTCAACAGGACAGCAACAAGCTCAGCGCAAGCCGTTGCCTATTCGGGCCACTCGAAACAGACGCCATTTTCCTCTGCACGTTTGGTTCAGCGGGGCGATGCGACCCTGGTGATTAGACTCATACCCGGGGCCACTGACGATACCTTGTACATTAGAGCTTGCTGAGAAGAACTGTGGGAGGATGAGATATACGCCCACATACCAAGGCATAATGATCTTCAAGCACGAGTTTATGTATTTTTACTTTTTGCCCAGTACTATTTCATAACTGGATTTAAGAAAATGATACATGATTTAAAAGACTCGACTCTTGCATAATGATGATGTAGTTTTTATCACCACATCATCCTACGTTTTACTGCATTACCATTCCCTCATGTTTCACACCCGTGACTCGATGTGCATCCAGACCCCAACTGTCGACTGCATACCTATATCTGCAAACGAGAAATATACAAAGTACGTAAAGAAAGCCATCCTGGCTGCTCCTCGTCCATGGTTTCGTGTAAGCCGGTTGAGATCCGAGAATAAAAGAGGCCAAACACAAGAAGCACGCAAACGTGACATATCCTTGGCTTGAAACAAAGCCGAATCTAGTTGCATGGCATCCTGGGCAGACCCATCTCCATGTCCATGTCCATCACCATCACCATTGCATTGGACTTGCAGACTCGTACGAACAGACTTGCACTTTTCACTTTTCACTTTTGAATAAGTCCATGACAGCTCTTTGACTCGGGCTCTTCATTCTTGCTGTCGGCACTGGTGCCGCCGGTTACATGTTTTGTTTCCGGCGTGTCTGATGCAATACCGAGACGGCGGGCAACAACAAGGCGCCCTAAAGATAATGATAGCAGTAGCAGAGATAACAGAAGTAGAGATAACAGAAAGAAAGACAAAAGGACATACTCCGTCATTACCTATGGATTTGTGATCCCTACCTGCTGATTACCATACCTGCCGGTCGATCACAGTCTGGTGCACCTCGCATTGACCTCTACTCAATATCTCACAATGCTAAAGAGGTTGCATGAACCGTTTGTGCTAAGCTACGGTTCAAGCATTTATAGTGACTGTGTTATTACCGGCAATAGCAGAAATAGCAGAAATAACAGAAATAACAGAAATAGTAGATATAGCATAGCTATGATAAGACCAAGCTCAAAGCACAGCAGTCAAGCATCAAAGATCAGAGACTAAAGATCAGAGCACCAGCATCAATGCATCTACACAACTCAGAGTCAAAACAGATTTACTCTATCTTGGAAATACCACACCCAATCATACATCCCACCATTCCCCGCGGCCTCCCATCTGTCTTGCACGGTTCTCGCCACCATACTCTGCTGTAACACATACAGAATATCCATGTAGATTGTATAATACTATTACTGCATCTACGAGCAATACGGCATCCAGTATCGCCGAATACACGGAGCAAGCGCAGGCTCGGTGATCCCAACAAGACTCAAATTCTGTGACTAATTCCTGGGCAATATCCCTCTTATTCCCATCTGCTCACCCGCACTTGGCCAGATGGCATTGCCCCGACTAGCTGTTTCGTCTCTTGCTTTGTGCAAGGTGCAAGTGCTGGTGGGAGCGGTTCCGTTGTGCATGTTTTACCCTGCGCCGGAGAATATGCACGGATAAAACACTAAAACACTAAAACAAAAGAGCAACTCAACGTGATGCAATGCGACAAAGTATGCCATGTGCATACCATGTGCAGCTGGCCAGACCGGCCCATTGCAATGTGGGCATAAATAGTTTTATACTGTAGTCATGGTGATTTTCAAGCTGTGCTTTGTTGTGCTTTGTTGTGCTTTGTTGTGCGTTGTTTATATTCTGGTTTTGAGCAACTTCATTTACAAATAGTTTTATAAGAGACCAAAAACCATAAAATTAATTGATAATTAATAATTAAGTAGTTGAAACTGAATAAATTATAAAATAAATTAAACTACCAACGTGTGCGTCTTCTTCCTGTTTCTTCGTTTTCCATCATCACCTGCTCTTCCAGATATCTAGATACTGTCGAGACGTGACGATTCTACGGCATCAGATAAACAGAGTCCGAGTACCGCTGAGAGCCCAGCAACGTCGTATCACTGCATCTGCATATGCATCTGCATATGCAGGGACAGTAGTTGGAAACACTTTTGTGACTTTGTTTGTGACCATCTTGAATATTGCGACTATATGACAATGTGACTGCCAATGTCCGCCTATCAGACGCGCATATGATCTACTGTACTTGCTGCGTTACATTGTAATGGTGAGTCTTTATTCTCAAGTCTCTGCGTATCTTGGGTAGGCCATATGCTATCTCCTTTGTTGTATTCTGGCATCGCCGCCGAGGACCGTGCCGTCGATATGCCCGCCCTAAAAGGCAGTATTGGGCATAGGCAGATGCAAGCTGTACATAGCCGTGGCGATGTTTTGCTGGAATAGGAAGGTCTCTATGAATAAGGCTGGTTCAATGATAGTTCGTGCGGGTGCTCGGGCGTTTGCTGCTCGTTGCCACTCCTCCTTACCTCATTGCGCCTCCAAGTGCTGCAGCTGCTGCGACTGCGCCATCTCCATCTGCTCCTATTGCAACACCCAGCTCGGAAATCGCTCCGTGTTCGTGTTGGCCGTCTGTTGGTAAAATCTTTGCTCCGTATTTTTATTTTCTTATTCTCACAACAATCTTCTCCACAAAGCCAGTCTCTCGGGGCAAGACTCGAGTATCGTGAGTCTACTGAGTACACCTCGTCTCCAACGCAAACCAACTCTAAAAGTATCACCGAATGTGGTCCGACCGCTGTGCTGGGATCGAGTCTAGAGCCAAATAGAGAAAGTGACAAGAGAACTGAACGAGAACGTGTTGGTGTTGGCTGTCGGATGCTCCCCGGCGTGTTTGTTTTAGTATTCGGCTTGGTATTTTGTCTTTTATATGTGGAGTAAACGAGAGCAAAGTGACGAGTGACAAATGATGGGACGAACAGGTCCCAGTCTTGGTGTAGATAGGAGAATTCTTTCTTGTTTTTGTCAATAGTGTCTATTCTTGAGACGCCGCGTAGATTTTCCTGGTCCCTTGATTTTGTTGGCTTCGTACAGGCGGGCGCAGCAGGGTCAGAGCCAAAGAGTGATATGGACGAGAGACAAGAGCCACCACATGAGCATGAGCGACAACGGACTGCCACAATGTCCGTGAAGAAATCGTTGAATGTTGTATAAAATAATAAAATCAACGATCGTCGGATTCTCAGATTTGCACACAAGCATGCCAAGACTGTGATGATCATGCACAAAGTTCATGGTCGTGTTGAGGCCATGTTGAGGCTTGGCCATGACAGTATGCATTGAGCTCGATAGCCTGCATAGTTGTGTAGTTGTGCACGTCGACACAAATAAACCTCTATTCTCACCTACAAATAAAGATAAAGTTCAATACTGGCCGCTCGATCCTGATCCCACCAAACCCTATTCGGCTATGAGCAACAGGGCTCCAAAACATGAGACAAGCTAACGGTCGTCGCAGGCTCTGTGCGCAATAGTTCTGCTCTGGTAGCTATTGCTTGGCTTTTAGTTCAGGGAGCTCTTGTACGCGAGAAACAGTGTGCATAATACTTTACATGTTATCACTCGCTGACCGTTGCGAAAAGGCAAGGTGAGTTGATCATGTTTAGGGGCATCTGGATGCTAAGATGACTGATATAAGATGACTATATCAGCCATCTTATTATCATTTTAAACTATCCAACTTGGTAACTGTTGGATTTGATTGCTATAGATGGTATAGATGATATAGATATAGACAGGCCAGCCAATTAAGTTGCGGAGCAGTGTGCTACAGCTACCATCATATATCATATAGTAGAAAATACAAAAGTTGGTAACAGAAGCTGAAAGGAGACAAGAGAGTGAGACAGGACGAAACCACAAAACAAACCAGACAATTATCGTGATCGCAATCAGCGATCATCTCGGCTACAGCAGAGAATAGGGGGAATAGAGGGGAATAGAGGGGGCAATGGAGCAAAGTAACAGCAGGTCGGAGTTTTGTTCCTTGTTGGTGCTGATGTTTACTCTGCCTCTGCCTCTGCCTCTGCTGCTCTGTCCGGTTTGCCGGTTTGTTGGAAGCTGCCAGTTTGCCAGTTTGCCAGTTTGCCAGTTTGCAGCATCCGAGCACCGCCCTTTTAATTTCGGAATATTCTTTTTATTGATTCGCGACACACAACAGCGCAACGCAACAAAACCTTGGAAATATGATAGAAGCCTTGATGGCGAAAGAGATGTCGAGAGAAAAGAACGAAACACCTCTAGTAATCTTCGAAATTGATATTCTTTATTCATTTTTTCCTTTTTTCATTCGATTTTTATTATAAAAATTCAAGGCGCAGCGGTGCAGCGTCCGACGTAGCAGCACTTGCACGCTTGCGTGATTGCAGCGAACGGATATGTAAAAACGCAGCGGGAGAGTGCCCTGAACGTCAAAGCAGAAAGAGGGGTTCTATCTCTTCTTGCTGCATGCTATGCCACATGCATGCACAATGCACAATGTACAATGTTCATCCAGAGTGCATGCGCTTCCGCCCTGCACCTCGGGTAGGCAATGGACGCCTTCAACGCCTCCAATGCGAGCGCACGGTGTATGCTGTGGCGGGCGGGCGGTGGAAAGCAGTGATAGTGATAGTGATGGCCGTGATGGCCATAGCCGTGGCAGCCCGCAGTCGTCCTCCATGTCCGACTCCGCAGTCAGAGGCAAAATGGCCAAGAGTCAAAGAGTGTTGCAGATGCGGGCAACATTGGCAGCAAGATAAGACTCTATGATACAAACACGACAGGACTGTAGCAACCGGCAGGCAATGGCTCATATGGCGTAGCATCGTGCCGCTGTGCATCGTGTCTCTGTGTCATCGTGCCGTGGGTGTACCATGGGCCAGCATCATGCACGAGTCAAAGTGTGTGCAGGATCCTCTCAAGATACACTCAAGATCCTCTCAAGTTCATCTGTTCATCTGTACTTGTCGCTATGATATGCCGCCATGTATGCTTGGACCTGCATCTGCAGATCATCCAATCCGCCATCTCAAAGTCATTGCCAAAGTAATATCAGAGCCATTATCAAGGTCATTTATCCAAGCAAGCAAAGCCATCATCATTCAGTCATAGCAACGTACAATCTAAAAACAAAAACAAGAAAAAGCAAGAAAAGAAAAAAGAAAAAAAGCAAAACAACATCAAAGCAATCCCAGACGCCATCCAAGTATGATCTCCCATCATCAAATCGTAAAGGTGCCGACTAGCGGAAGACTGCGGCTGCTGGCCCCGACACTGACCGTGTAGTTGCCGGCCTGCAGCAGCCACTTTTGGGCTGTGACGTCCCAGATGCTCAGGTCCCGCCGTGTCAGGCCAAAAGACACTGTCGAGCTTGATGAGACGTTGAGAAACACCTTGTCAAACCCGCGCAGCTGCCGGACCGGCGTGCCTGTGCTGTTGCCACGGGCCCCGGGCAGAGACACGTAGAGCTGGGCTACTTCGGCTCCGGCCACCTTGCCCGTGTTGGACACACTGGCAGTCACCGTCACGAGCTCGTCCCACAAGTCCACCTGGCCGCCTTGCCGCACGGCACCCGTCGGGTATCGCCCAAAAAGCGTCGAGCTGTTTGTCCAGTCTGATTTGGAGATACTCAGATTTCCATAGCCAAATGTCGTATACGACAGCCCGTAGCCAAACTCGTAGCGCGGCTCGATGTTGTTGGCATCAAAGTGCCGGTAGTCGATAAACACGCCCTCGGTAAAGTCGGCCTGGGGAAAGTACTTGTAGATGCCCGCAGCCTCGGCCGGGTCGAGCATGCCGCCGTAGTCCGAGGCATCCTTGGCCACCGTGTACGGCAGCTTGCCCGACGGGTTGGACTCGCCGTACAGCAGCGAAACAAGTGCCTGGCCCGAGTACTGGCCGGGCAGATGCGCAAACACGAGGGCCGTAACATTCGGGTGGTCGACCCAGCCGTCGACGATGCGCGTGCCGGCATTGTGGACAATGACCATGGTGTTGTTGCACTTGTTGGCCACGTTTGTAATCAGACTGTCGGTAAAATCATCCTGGATCGCCGGCCGGTCGAAGCCTTCAGAAGCCCAGGCATTGACAAACACGAGACAGGCGTCCGAGGCGCCGTTGACATTGGGGTCAATGGAATGGAAGTCCCAAAACAGCTGCGTATCGTCGGTCCATGCGCGCTGCTGAAGGGCATCAAAGGGCGAGCTGACAAGAGTCTGTGAGGTGGCGCCCGAGCCGCCGCCCGAGAAGAGCGTGCCGTTGGGTGCGATCCCCAGCGGCGCCTGCGGCCGGCGCCCGCCAAATGCATTTGTCGTGTCGGTGGCGTTTGCAGACTCTGTGCCATACGACCATGCCGTCGTATCGCCGGTTGCAAAATCATTGTGGTCGGGTGTCTTGGCGGAGTAGCCGAATACTGATAGAAACTGCGGCTTCTTGAGAGGCAGTGCACTGTTGGTGTTTTTGAGTAGAACTTGCCCTTCAATAGCCCCGTCGAGCAAGGTCTTTTTGGCAGACTTGTTCCGGCCATCCACGACATCGTGTGGTTTTGTGAGATCGTTTGGCATGCCGATGCCTGGCTGGGGAAAGTCTGTGTCTTGTCCCATCTGATACCATGCCGCCACAATCCTCACGGCCATGTCGGTCACTCTAGACTCGGGCACGGATCCGTTGCTGACAGCATCGACCAGGTTGTCGCCCCAAAAGTCGCTCGTCGCCATGGCCATGTCCATGCCCGCGAGCGCCGTGGCCACGCCGGCGTGCTGCGCGCCCCAGTCAGACACGACAAAGCCCTGGAAGCCGAGCTCGTCTTTGAGCAGTCCGTTTAGGGTCTTGCTGTTGGCACACCCGTACGAGTTGTTGACCCGGTTGTACGAGCACATAATGTTGCCCGTGCCCGCATAGACCGCGTCCTGGAATGGCCACAGATACAGCTCGTGCATCGTGCGGTCGTCAATGTTGGACGACACCGACTGCACGCTGCCGCCTTCTTCGGGCTGCCGGTTGGTCTCCTGCTCGTTGCCGATAAAGTGCTTGGTGCTGGTAATGACGCCGGCCTGCTGCGAGCCGACGACGGTTTCGTACACCAGAGCACCGGACAGGTACGGGTCGACAGAGATGCCCTCCCAGTACCGTCCGCTGCGCACAGTCCGCCCGATCGGGCCTACCACGGGCCCCAGCAGCACATTGACGCCCTTTTTCTTGAACTCGGCACCCATGCCCTCGGCGCGCTGCTGTGCCAGATCCCGGTTCCAGCTGGCACCCACGTGAATGCCGCTCGGCCACGAGCTCACAAAGTCGGTGTTGCGCAGCCCATTGCCGGCGTCGCTTAGGCACATGCCGGTGAAATTGAGGCGCGGAACGGCCGGCACATTGCCCGAGCACCCGTTGGGAGCAGAGACACCTGTCGTGAGGGACACGCGCTCCTCCAGCGTCATGTTCTGCACGAGGGCGGCGGCCTTGTTGAAGCTGGTTGCCCATGTGCCGGCACCCGTCATGTTGGGAGACGGATAGACGGGCGGCGAGGCGCCGTAAAAGTAGGTGTCCGCAGTGATTACCGTGGCATCGCTGTTGTTGCCCGCTATCGAGTGCGAGCTGCTCCGTGTGCGCAGGGCTGCGAGGCCCGACAGGCCGCCACCAACGACGAGCACAATGGCGGCGACTGTGAGGATGACGCCCTTTTTCGTGCGCAAAAACGGCAGCCGGGCTTGCAGGCCGGCTAGTCAACTGGGACTTGACGGCTGTGATTTGATTGCTGATGTGCCGGCATGGTCGATGTCGTCTACATTGCCTGCCTTGCCTCCTGATGCAGGGTAGGGCGAGGAGTATGGCTGGTCAAGAAGACTTCTTGACGCAGCACGTTCGCTGTGTGGTGAATGCATGGCTGTGGAATGCAGTGTCTTATCGTATCAATAGTGCAAAGTGGTATCAAGCAAATGAAGTGAAGCTTGAAATCGGTCTTTGCGGGGGTGGAGATGATGTGCGTGTTTGTAGTGTATTAGAGATGAGTAATGGCTAAGAAGAAGCAGTCTCAGAAATGTAAATATAAACAAGGAAGGAGCGATGCACTGGTATTTCAATGTTTGAATGTGGAAGGAACGAGACTGGAGGCATCAGGCACTGTTTAGACGTATTCGTATGACAAACTGGTACATCAAGACATCAAATACTAGCAATCCTATTGTCAAAAGCACATGTTGACTTGATGTTGATTTCATTTGTTGGTGCGATGTTGCTGGGTCGATCACAGCAGTCATCAGGCAGAGCGACCCCTGTCGATGGTGCCAAGCTCACAATACAGCATTCAGACGTTGAAAATAGTGGGGACTTACACGCAGGTGCTAGCTGCCCGTAAATCTTCTATGCTAAAGCTACCATAATATCCTCATGAATCACAATTAAAAGACCTTTTCCTGTCTATATTCTCTAGATTTACTTCAATATTGTAATTATGTGTATTATTATACGAGTAAATATTTTATATTATTTTATACTTTCTTGATAAAAATCTTGGAAATATATCCAACCATTTCGACTTGTTTTATTATCTAAAACAGTTGTGCTTTATTTTGAATTTAATCAAACCAATGTCTTACTGCCTTGTCGACAATTATTCAAACCAAAGCAGAGCCGTATTCAAAGCTTATAAGTGCTCGCTACCTAGTACAGGTCCTCCGTCGGCTGCACGATGAATACTGTCCGACTCCGGGGCCGGGCCGGGCTCTGGTTGCGCATCATGCAGGCCACGATGCTGTTGATAATCATGGAGAAGATGCGGGCACCGCTGATAATTAGTACATGTATACTGTATAGTGCTGGGCATCGAAGACCTACCAAACAATAAATGAGAACGCGAGACCAAGGAGCCGCTCAGTGGCAGACTCGTCTCGGATCGTGTCGTCATCAGTCGCATCGGCCAAGCCGGCCCGGATGAACTCGACAATCGAGACAATGGCAAGAACGACAACGACTGCCTCGGGAATGAGGACAAGGGAAAAGTATCTGCTGCGGTCGTAAAAGAGCTTGACCACAGCGAGGTCGGATATAATTGCAACGACGGCCTGTATGTAGATTTTGAGACGAGGTTAGACGAGACTAGACAATATAAAACGAGACAGGACGAGACAGGACGAGAAAAACCTACAGCGACAAGGCCAATGGCTGTTTTGCTATAGACGGACGGCCAGCTATAAAGAAGCTTGGCCGTGGCAACAATCAGAGGCACGCTGAGGACGACAGTCACGATGCGAAAGATGACAAAGGCCCAGGTCGGCGCCGGACTCGGTCGTCTGTATTTTTTGCCGCTCGAGGCGGCCGCTGCGTTTGTGTCGGCAAAGGCAGACGCATTTCCAAATGGCTGCGGCGAGAACGGAACAAACTGAGGCGAGCCCTGCGACGAATAGTACGGCGAGTATGGCGATGCATATTGGGGCGAGAGCTGGTGCGCATACTGGGGCGAGTAGGGCGGCAGTTCTTGTACCGCACTCCGCCGTGTAAACTGCGGCGACTGGGGCGACTGGGGCAGCGGCGAGTGTGAATACATTTTGATTATATTTTGATTATATTGAAAATAATAATAAGAATAATATATTAGTGTATTAGTGTTGAACAAGCAGAGGCCGCTGCGCAAAAGGAAAACCCGAGGAGACAAGAATCGTCTGCGCCATCAGGACAAGAGACTGCGGGAACATGATGGACCTTATACTCGTCGACAATCGACATTCTCCTCTACCAGGGCGGCGGCTGACAGCCTGCAACACCCACAACAAAAGTGTACTTCCACTGCTGCCAATCACGGGAGAAATATGACCATCTCTGCATGTGTGTGTGTGTGTGTGTGTGTGTGCTCCCCATGTCCGGTGTGCATGCATCGCTGGCTGTTGGATGTCTGGATTCAGCTCGATACCGCGCCGCAGCCAGCAGCGATCATCAATCACAACGGGTGGGCAGCCACCAGTGCGACATCTTGCATCTGTACACTGTACGGTACTAGGATACTCTGTGTGTATGCCAGTCACATACGTGCATTCAATCGTCAAAGTATCGCTGCCGGCTTTTCATTCTCTGTAGACGACCAACAGCCGGATAAAGTGGATAAAGGCAGGGTGACAATGCGACAATGCGATAACGAGACAGCGAGAGAGAGACAATACAGCAAACAATGTCTACATACAGACCGTCGTAAACGAAAAGAAATATGTCTTCTGTAAAAGGCAGCTCGTCTACGCATTTGTCCATCACTGCCTATTCCCTGCCCACCACTACATAAACGGGCCGCGCCTCCATGAGAGGAAAATGGAGGGGGGGGAGCAGCACCCGGCGGCTAACTGGCGCGATATTGCGGACCACCCTAGGAGCTAGGGCTCGGCGTGTATGTACGAGATATGGAAATACTTGAGAGAAAATGAGAGAAATTGAGAGAATCAAGAAATGATCTGCCATCAACAGTCCAACACTGCAGTTGGTACGTCCCTTTTTCCCGCATGCCGATGGCCATCCTGTGCTGGCGTTGAGTTGTCTCTACAGTCTCTTGAGCTTGCATCTCCGGATGAATATTCACAGTCGCATCCTACAATGCCGATCTTCCCATGCAGAATGCACACAGTGCATAGTGAGCAAATCCTAGGTTGTGCGTTTGCGAATACGGCCGCGGCAAGCGTTTATTCATCGAACAGCCCATGCGCTATTACTCTGTATCGTGCATATTGTTTCAATTTATGATAGAATACCATAGAATGATACAGTCGCTTAGCTACTGGACAAACCAGTGGACTAAAAGACAACTAGCATTTGGAATCGAGTGATTAAATCGAATTGATAAATTCTGTGTTTAACAAAAAACCAACAACCGCGGCCTTGCCGTGTTATCGTCTCCATGGTATCTACGCAACATGCGGCATCAACTTTACATAAAGAAAGACATCGAAAACAGTGACAAGAAGCCAAGAATAGAAAGATCAAAAGATCGAGGCATAATATGAAAACATCAAAACGCTATAGAATATATATAGCACCAAATATCAAACCAACGCCGTGCCAACCCAAAACCCTGAGACTTCTAACAAAAGAACTTGTACCATTTCTTCCATCGCGGCCAGTAGCTGCGCTCTTCCCGCTCCTTTTGCGCAAGCCGCTTCACGTCAAACTCGCGCCGGCCCGTGTCAATGTCCATCTCTGCAAGCTTTACATACGACGTGTGGTAGTACAGCTTGTGGCCAAGATACATCGCCATCACAATCGGCACGGCCAGGAACTGCAGGAAAAAGTTTTGCACATTGTCCGACACCGTCTCGTCGCCGTAGTTGATCGGCCACATGCCCACCCAGAACTGCGCCACTAGAATCAGCACGTTCAGGGTGAACCCGACCCACGAGCCCATGACACCCGACTGCGCCCGGAACGCCAGCTCCTCCAGCGTTCGTCCCTGCAACATCCACGCCTTGCGGAATCGTACGTGTGCCAAGCAGATGCTGCCCCACGTGAACACGCTACTAAGGCCCGAGATGGCCAGCATCCAGTTGAGCACAGTGCTATTGTTGTCCACCTCCACAAGGTAGGCCAACAGTCCGATCGTCGACGCCACAATAATCGCCGCCAGAGGCCGGCCGCGACGGTCAATGTATGCAAGGAACCGCGGCGCCTGGCCCTGGTCTGCCAGCGCCGCCAGTGTACGCGAAGAACCAAAGACAGCTGAGTTGCCAACCGACACCACCGCGACGAGAATAATCGCATTCATCACCGATGGCAGCACCTGGATACCGGCACTCTCAATCGCAATCACAAAGGGCGAGGCTGTAGCGTCGGCAATGTTGCTGTGAGGGTCACCGGGCAGGCGCGGGTTGTCGTACGGCACAAGCAGACCAATCAGCATCAAAGCCACGACGTAAAATAGTGTGATACGCCAAAAGACCTGCTTGATGGCTGTCGGCAGACTCTTGCGCGGGTTCTGCGTCTCGGCTGCCGCAAGACCAACAAGCTCGGTACCGGCAAACGCAAACGCGGCCGTCACAAGCACAGAACACAGGCCCTTGAAGCCATTGTGGAACGCGCCCGGCTCGTGCCAGTATTTTCCGCCAATATAGCCCTCCGTCGGCGTGCCGCCAATGTTGATGACAATGCCTAGCAAAATAAATCCAACAATGGCCGTCACCTTGATAATCGCAAACACGAACTCGGCCTCACCGTAGCCCTTGACGCCAAACAAATTGATGCCAATAATAGCGACAAGAAAGATGGTGACGAATATGGCCTTGTTGATGTTGGGGCTCCAGTACGTGACAGTCATTGACGCTGCGATGATTTCCAGTGGTAACACGACCAACCATTGCAGACCTGGCACTGTTAGCATTCCAAATACCAAATACATAAAGAGCGAATAGTGTGATAAAAGGGAAACATACCATAATTCCAGCCCATTGCAAAACCCCAACTGGGGTCGAGGAAGCGAGTCGAAAACGCAGAAAAGGAACCGGCGACAGGGAACACAACAGCCAGTTCACCGAGTGCGTGCACGGTACAGTAAAGCATCACGCCGATAAACATGTATGCCAACAACACCGACGCAGGACCACCCTCCGACAGGGCCTTGCCAGACGCAACAAAAAGACCAGTGCCGATGGAACCGCCAATAGCAATCATCTGCAGATGCCGGCCTTTGAGCTCGCGTGAGAGGCCCGAGTGTGCCGTCGCAAAGTTGGCACTGTAGATATCGTAATAGTGACCGTTGCCGTGGTCGCCGCCGCCGCCGCTGCCATTGTCACTTGGGTAGTAACTGCCGCCACCGTTGCGGTCGTGCCGTTGGTGACCATCATCACGGCCATCGTCGCGCGCATCGCGGACATCGACTTCCTCATCCTCATCGTCGTCTCGGTATTCGCCCTCCTGTGAGCGTATGCGGCGATCTCTACTGGGGCGACTAGACATGTGCTGCATGGGATAGATACTGGCAGAGCGGGTGCTGCGGTCGTCGGGCTGGTTGCTGGGCATAAATTGCACGCCGGGGTCGCGGCGGAACGAGTCCATCCAGCGTGACACTGGGTTTTGTCGACGTAGCTGGCCAGTACCGAGGCCAAAGGATGGGCGGCGCGCGTGCGTGCCCCGTTCTGGGTCATCATAGTAGGACGGGTCGTTGCCACCTCCACCGCCTCCGCTGGACGGCGTATTTCGCATTGTGTGGACGCTGCCGGGGCGAAAAGCGTCCTCTTTTGTCGTCAGAAAGTTGAGGTCAAAGTCTCGATCCATGGAAGCTAGATACGACTTGTTTTTGTTCCCCATTTGGTCGGCTTCAAGATGCGAGGGTGAGAGCGGGTGCGAGAGTGCGAAATCTGCGAGTATTCAATTTGGGATTGAATTTTGGGGTTTCTTGGCCGTTGCCCAGTGCGGAGGCCGTTGCGTGGTCTGTGTGCCGGCGCAGCTCTGCAGACAAAAAGTAGTGGGAATGGAGGGAATAGTTTGAGCAATGGACTCGATATCAAAGAGGGCGAGACAAGAATGTGCAAGCAATGTCTCAGATTGCTCCGTGTGCGATTAACGAGACGATAAGACACTCCGGATTGTTGTCGAGGTGCGGCGAGCCAGTCGCACGACGTAATCTGTGCAGCGCAAAACAATTCAGCGCCTGTTTGTGGGGACGGCTGTTGAGTGTTTGGGTATTCCCACGAAAGTGGAATGAAGTTACGTAAAAAGGTTAATGGAAGATCGTCCTGGAAGAAAATTGTCTGTGGATGGATGTGGATAGATACGGAGATGAGCGGCGATGTATGAAGAGAAGATATCGGTAAAATAGAGCTGAATCAAAGAGACGTAGGAAAGGCTGTGAGCTGTAAGTGAGCTGTGAGTGAGTTGTAAGTGCTGTGAGGATGTCTTGGTAGGGGGCTGTGCGAAGCAGGTGCGACGAGCACGTTGATGAGAAAAGTGTTGATCGGGGAAGGAAGTAAAGAAAGCAGAAGGAAAATAAAGTAAAGTTGAGGAAGGAGTGATGGTGGACTGGAAAAGGCCTGGGATCTGGCTGATGAAGCGAGAAACTATCCTGATTATGGGTGTCTGGTTCGCTGATCCCTGAGGTTATCCTGATCGTGGGAACTGCGTCGTACGAAGTATTAGTCTGTGCAGTCAGCGCAGCTGGCTGGTATGGTGGTGGCTCGATTCTGTGTCTGTAGAGATAAGGAAGACGAAAAATAGGAAATGGCGGCTGGGACAGCGCAGCCGAGAGGAAGGCCGAGGTGATTGGGAGGGTTGCATTGACAGCGAGAGACGGTCATAGACATACTATGTAGAAGCAGGAGACAGACACAAGCCGGGGGGTTTCCTGATTTTGTCAAGCAGTCTCGGAGTCTCTAGTTGTCTCTGCTGTCTTTGCTGTCTCTGTCTCTGTTGTCTCTAATTGTCCGATAGCTGGCCTGTGACGATCGGAGCTCCTTTGGGTGTTTGGAATCCCCAGAGGACGGCTTACTGAGTAGGGTTGCGTCCAACCCCCACGGACGTCGAGCAAGATGGTGGTTGATGGTGTTGATATGGCGTATCAGAATATGAGGGCATCAAAGGATCAGAGGATGAGGTGGCAGGTAAAAGATACAAGGCAGAGGCTGGAGTGAGCCTTTTTTTTGCTCTTGCCTTGGTCCGGCCCAGATCACAACATGTGAGCGAAGGAAGGTGCGCCGAGAAAAAGTAAATAGATAGGGAAGGTACGACTCAGGCCAAGTACGCTAGCTTCACTGAGCATTGGATAGCGAACATTTGTAGACGAGGACGGGTGAAAGTACTCTGCAGCGTCCGCAGGCGGGGAGAGTGACATGTAACGGAAGGCACACACCCAATACAAAAAGTAGCAGGGGCACAAAGTGGAGCAGAGGAGGACTCGAGCAGTAGCGGGCAAGCCAATGTGGGGCGCTAGGGCGATAAGGAAAGAATTTGTAGTAAAAGATGCATACAACTTTAATGGGAAATATGTGAGCGTCTCAGAGTCTCAATCTTGGGGCGAGAGGCGTGGCACGACATGGTATTAAGAATTAAGGTGCAGTACTCAGTAGAAATGCCGGGGTGAGCAATAGTGCAGGTGCAAGAGGAAATATAAAATAAGAAGAGCGACAACGTACGACTCGCTACGCCTTAAACTAGTAGCGTTTGCATAGTGCATGGCCAACTGGGAAGGGCGGCTGAGATAGCGAGCACGGACAGCAGAACGAGATGATTTGCTCGCGTTGTTTGAGCTGCTTGAGGAGTCGTTGATCGAAGCTCGTTGTAATGCGTTTCCAACTGTAGACGCCACGGTTGTAAGATAGAATCCCAGACAGCCAGCTGCCTTGCTTGAGTTCTGTTTCATGGAAACCAGATAGCATCAAGTCATTTGTTGCAGGACTACTTCGTAGACAGCAATGAAATCTATCTCACAAGTTACCGAGCACAGAAAGCATGCCGTTTTCCGACCGTTATCACAAGCCAAGGCTACCAAAGCGTGCCAGGGGCACTCTAGTGGCGAGCCGACAAAGGTAGTGCTGGCGTGTAATTAAAGATAATTAAACCCAGGCACAGGCAGGTCCAGAAGAAGTCGAGTACTTTCGTATTGATTCTACTGGGGTCAAAGCACCATGATGGCATCTCGAAAAGGTTGAGACTTTGTACGTGAGACTGATATATAATGCTGACTAATAACTGACTTGAATATATTACATGCACCCTTGATAACACCCATCTCAAAGGATATCTTTGTCTATGGTCTCCCAACATGTATCAAACATCGCTCCGAGTATTCTACGTCTACCCTTGTATTTGTTCACCCTCCGTGCCAGCCAGACAGAAATCCTGCATCAGCCACGCCGCCCAAGGAGTCGTCCAGTGTATCATCGTCGATGGAAATAATGCGCGCTCGACCACTTCAGAGCAAAAGAATACAAAGTGCTAAAATAAAATGATATGGGTATATCAGTAGCGACGAAATAATGTACATTGAAATAACCAACTTGAAGGCGAGAAAAGCAAGCACAAAAACACAAAACAAGCAAATGCTAAACATATTCAAAATCTGCCTCCCTTTTTAGAGAACGCTATGACGTGCCGCTACCGTCTATGTCTATATTTGCTCGTCCTTGACCGGCTTCTGCTGCCGGATCTCCGCATCCGACTTGCGCACCCAGCCCGTTTCAAAGAGAGGGCCCATATCGAAGCGCGGGAACGGATGGGCCTCGGTGTTGATGACTACCTTGTCCAGCGGCAGCACGTCGTTGGGCGAGAACAAGAGATAAAAGTATTTGAGGGTTTCGGCCTGTAGATGTTAGTATGCATTCGAAATAAAATAAAAAGTAGAGTAAAGAGAAACAAAAAAGACTTACCAACCAGAAACTCTCCATGTTGTCTCTACCAACCGGGGGAATCTTGTTTGCATCCGACAGACTCGTAAATCCACCGCCCTCGTCCACGGCCGTGTAGTTCATAAACGACTTGAACATCTCCCAGCCCCACTCGCGGTAGAGGGAGTCGCCCGTAATGCGCCACATGTAAAACAGACTCTCCACCGTCTCGGGCCGCTGCAGGTTGTGCCGGTCCAGCGGCTTGACATCAAAGTCTTTGCGCCACTCGGCCTCGGGGTCGTCGCTAAACACGGCAGGCGCGCGGTGCGAGGCCGACACGGGTGCCGGCGGATCGGAGATCCTGAAATGGGTAATCTCGGCCGCAAGGCCCGTGGCCATATACTTGTACATGCCCCAGCACGTCTGCGTCAGCTCGTGCGCAAAGCGCATGTCCAGCTCGTGGCTGGCCGACCACCACTTTTGCTTGCGCGCGTCGGCCAGAGGAAGACCTTCGGTGGCCGCGAGCGCAATGGTGCCGGGCAAGAAGCATACCAGGTGGTCCATCTTGGGCGACAGCGACCGCAGCAGGCCGTCGGGGCGCTCGCCGATAATGGTGAGCTGCGAGTGCTTTGTGTATGTGACCAGATGCTTGCGCACGGCCGCGAGGGCCTCGTACCACATGTCCTGGTACACCTTTTCCTTCTTGTTTGTCTGCAGGTACTGCTTGATGAGGTATTCGTAGTACGAGTCGCCGCGGCTGCCGAGCCGGATGTTCTGGCCCATGAACTGGCCCGTTTTGGGGTTGACAAAAATGGGCACCAGGCCCTCAAAGCTGCGCGCATTCTCGTCGACGACGGCCATGACGTTTTCCACCTTGTCCCAGAAAACCTTCTCGCCGGTCAGCTTGGCGAGGTACTTGAACTCGAGCTGCAGTGTTGTTGCCTCTGCCGTCGACGCTGAGCCCGAGTTGTCGTGTGCCGGGATCGCCTCCGACTTGCCAATGTTGACGCTCGACCAGGGAATGCCTGTCGGGCTGTCAAAGGCAGACAGCAGCCGGTCTGCCAGATCCTTGGCCTTTTCCAGATACAGGTCCTCACCGCCCGTGTCGCCCAGCTGCTTCTCGGTCAGCGGCGCCATGCTGGGGAATTCGTTGGAGAGGTAATGTGCCGACAGCAGACCGCCCATCATGCGAATGGTCGTCTCAAATGTGTTGACATCTTGGTCCTGGTCCCATGTGAGCGACTTGTGCACCCACTCGCGCGCATGGCTCAACCGCGACGTCAAGTTCATCAGCATCATTGTGTCCAGCGAGTCCACAATGATCCAGCCCAGACCCTTGGGCGCCATGTACCGTCCGCTCTTGGACTCGGGGTGGAACTCGTCCTGGCCCCATGCATAGCGCTCGTACGCATCCCAGCTCAGCTCAAAGGCCTCCACAACCCGCTCGCGCCGGCTCAGCCAGTCCACGCGACGTCCGTTGCCTTTGTCCTCTGTGCTCAGCCAGTTGCTCCACGACCGCAGCGGCACGCGCTCGGCATGCTTGTCGAACCATCCCCGGTAGTAGAGGATGGACAGCAGCACCATTACTATCAATGCGATCACCCGCTTGCGCCGCAGCCATGGCCGTGGCCGCTGGGACGAAGGGTAGCCGTATGGCTTGTCCTTGTACATTGGCAGCGACTGCCGTCCACCGCCACTGCCGCCGCCTGTCGCCGAGTCGATCAAGTTGCCCACACCACCAATTATGCCCCGTGCGCTTGTTGTCGATGGTTGCTTGCGGCCTGTGGCCGCCGCCCAAAACTGGTCCTCCGCCTGGCGCTGCGGATTCGTAAAGGACGGCACATTATTTGGAATATTGAATGCCATGTCGTCGTCACGGTGGAAAGAGGAAGTGTGTTGATGGTTTGCGACGTTTGCTGCAGCTGTGGCCGCAGACTCTAGTGCGTTCTCGACAACAGTCTCGACGCTCTCGACGACGCTGCCGACTGCCTGCTGGATCTCCTTGCCCTTTTCGATTGCCTGGGTGCCAGCCTCGATGGCTCGTTCTCTGAACTCGAGCGCCGCCTGTGTAGCTGTGGCGCGGAGGATGCCGATGGCCGGGTTTCGATGCAGGCCGAAGGGATCGCGGACGTTCATTGGCGAGTCCAGGCGGTCAGGTGGTCGGAAAAGAAGAGGACGTCGGATACGTTTGCGTTGGTAGCAGAGACAGTGAGTCGAGGGATGCTGTGTCTCGGTGAAGGCTCGAAAGAACAGATAACTGCGGAACTGCGAGCTTGGCCTGCCTGGGCATCCGTGGCCACTGGTGTGGTTCTTCTCGAGACACGAATGCACGAGTCCACCCAATGGAGTAGAAGAGCAGAGCTAAGAGGACGGTAACGTAATGGCCGATAATGGAAGAAAATGAGAATACCTTACTTTTTACAGTAAAAGAAGAAACGGAGGAGAACGGGCAGGGTGGACTCTTCAGGTAAAAAGGGCAAAAGGGAGGCTCTAAAGAGAACTAAGACCTATTAGTTGAAAAAGACACGGAGATAGATGGCAGGAGTGACGGCACTGGACAGGAGGTTCGTCTCAAGTACAATGGGGGTAAATTGACGCTGGGGGGGGCGAGTGAATTCAAAGGAGCTCAAGGAATTTCAAAGGAGCCGTGTACAGCCAGGACATGACGATATGTACCAAAAAAAAATGTATAATTTACAGAGTACAGGAATGTTAATGGACATGTGGCCGAGTGTCCCGGCGAGGCAGGTGTGAACGCCGGCCGTGCCTTCCCCAGGATCATGAACAAAAAGGAGCTTCTGTGAAAAGGACAGCCTGGAGGTGCCTGCCACTGAAGACCAAATAGGGAGAATTTTATGTAAGCTGCCGCAGCGACAGTGACGCAGCCTTCGTGTAAGCTCGATCCACTGCCCCAAGAGCAATCTAAATACGAGTATAATTACAGGGGTCAAAGGCCCAGCAGTCAATCGCGGTCGGCGCTACTACGCTGAAGAGTGCCCAAGTAGGAGCGACGTACAGTGCATATCTGGCACATCAAAGACTGTATAGATACACCCGCTACACAAGCTTAATATACAGTGCATAAAACCCAAGAGGGGCATCGGCCTTACTGGCTCGTCTTGACGACACCCAACATGCACCACATGTCACAGGCACGCCGTTGGGAGTAGAAGACTCAAGACAAGTTGCATATGCATAGTCTCGCTGTCGTCGTCTTTTCTCTCCGGAATATGCCACCCAGCCCGGCACAATGAACACGCCGGACACGGCAACGCCGCCTGCTTTCCCCTCGCCGTCCTCGACGTCGCCGTCGACCTTTAACAAGAAGAAGAACGGCGAGGAGTTCCGCGACTATCCGTTTCTCAACCACGACGAGTTTACAGAAGTATGCCACGACTTTGATCGCATCTACCGGCAGGCCACTCTTGGCCCGCTGCGCAGGAGGTGGCGGGCCTCGGTCAACGTCGCCTTCAACACCTCGTTCGCGGCCGGCGACAGAGACTTTACCACATTTTTGCAAATATCACGGCCACTCGAGAACTCGGCCGGCGAGTACGACGACGAGCTATCTGGTGTGCTTGACAAGTTCTCCTTTGGCGATGAACAGGATGCAGACATGGGCGAAGACATGATGGCGGCCGAAGAGGCAGACGATGCCGCCCTCCCGCCGCCGCCATCACGCATGCCCGACTACGGCTATGTCACCTACGAAATCCATCTGCATCCAACGTACCGTGCACCCTGCCTGTGGTTCTCACTGCACAACCTGCCCAACGACGAGCCAGCTTTTAGCATCGACACAGTCTTCCGTCACCTTGTGCCGAGCCAGTTCCAGGACACGCTGCGGTCCATGGGCAGCATCGGCGGCATATCCGCAGACGTAAGTGCAAGCACATGTAGACCTGTTTGAATGGAAGATGAATGTGAATTTTATGAAATTAAAAACCATAATAAAAAGAAACGCTATGCTGACTGATTACCAGTACCATCCTGTCACTGGCGTGCCGTCCTTTTTTGTGCACCCGTGCCTATTGGGCGAGGCCATGTCTGGTTTTGACTGCACAAAGAAGAGCTACCTCATGGTCTGGCTGGGCCTCGTGGGCGGCTGTGTCGGCCTCTGGGTGCCGAAAGAAATGGCTCTCTTGTGAGCTCGTTTCATAGATGTCAATATCCTAGACAAGACATCAAAGAAACCCAAGATACCCAAGATATACAACCTAGAACACCAGCTATGGCCTGCACACAGATAAATGCAGAACTGAAGAGACTACAACTGAATAGCAGCTCTTGACACCAGCACAGCCATACAAGGACAGGGTCTTGGGTATCATATGTATTGTGTGTGTGCTCCCGTATACACTCGCCACGCTATGGGCCGTATCGCTACTCGTCGTCGCTGTCCTCTTCCATGGCCACATCGCTGTCGCTGTCTTCCTCCTCCTCCTCTTCTTCGTCACGCGTCCGTTTCTGGCCTGCTGTTGCCGCCGACGGTGGTACTGCTGGTGTTGACGCCGATACGCCTGGTGCTCCTGGTGCTGGTGTTGAGGATGAACCCGGTACTGGTGCGCTAAAGATGCTGTGCTGCAGGTCGGTGACCTCGACGGTCTGTGCTGCCGTCTGCTGTGCCTTGAATGTGCCGTCGAGCCGCGAGATGATGTTGGACTTTGACTTTGCATAGGTGATTTTCTATACTGTTAGCATAGCGTTTTGATTGCCATTGCCATTAATACATGTTTGCAAGTTTCATTAAACCCACCAGATCGTGACCAAAAAATGGGAAACCCTCGAGCGAGCGCATGGCCTGGGTGGCTGTCTGCACGTCCCGGAAGACAATGTGTGCCTGGCCGCGCATCTTCATGGTCTTGAGGGCGACGACGTCGAGGACGGGGCCGTAGGTCGAGAACAGCAGGTAGAGCGCTGTGCGCAGGTCGTCCTTCTTTATCTTGGCCGAAGGAAGGTTGTGAACGTAGAGGCTGGTATGTTAGTATCAGTGTGTCCCTGGCCGTGTGTCTGTCTCTCTCAAGCTGAACTCACGTCTGGTTGGGTGGGATAGGCACCACCTTGGAGGGCAGGCCTGGTGGCGGAGGCGGGCGAGCAGTCGACATTGTGACGGAGGGAGGATGAGTATTATGGTTTCAGTGCTCAAAGAGAGAACAATTGAAAAGGTCGTCGAGAGAAACCGAGGTCAAAAGTGCCGCAGTACAGTTTATATCGCCGTGAGAGGTGGTTGTGGTCTTATTTGCGGTCGGGGTTGTGCCTGGCTCGGCGCGTGTCCCTCACGAAAAATGCTTCTGCTTTGTCGCTTGCAGCTACCTATTTTATCGATTTAAACATTAATTAAAATTAATTATGATTATGTCATCCGAGACTGTCAGTCACAGGCAGGCGCAAACCGCCCGGCCCCGCTCAACGTAATGCCCCTAATCTCTAGTGACGTCCTCCAGCCATCCCGAACGACTTCTGAACTTGGATTTCTCTTCAACAACCAAGACAACCTCCTTTTCGTCATTCCTCGTCGTGATAGTAGAGAGCTACTCCTATCACTCGTCGAATTCTTATCCTCTAGCCACCCCTCTGATTCATCGACATAAGCACTACCACCGCTACAATGGCCGCCCCCGAAGTCCACCACCTCTTCCACCACCCCATCGCCGACCACTCCTTCTCGGCCGATCGTCAGACCCTCGCTGTCGCCCGTGATACCTCTATTGATCTCTACGGCCGTGTCGGCAATGCCTTTAAGCTCAAGGATGAGCTCAAGGGCCACGACAAGACCGTCACCAGCGTCGACATTGCCCCCAACTCGGGCCGCATCGTAACCTGCTCGCAGGACCGCAACGCCCTCGTCTGGGAGCCCTCGCCGTCCGGATACAAGCCCACCTTGGTCCTGCTGCGCATCAACCGCGCCGCCACCGTCGCGCGCTGGTCCCCGTCCGAGGAGAAGTTTGCCGTCGGCTCCGGCGACCGGGTCATTGCCGTTTGCTACTTTGAGGAGGAGAACGACTGGTGGGTGTCCAAGCACCTGCGCAAGCCCATCCGCAGCACCATTACCAGTGTTGCGTGGCACCCCAACTCGGTCCTGCTGGCTGCCGGCTCGACCGATGCGCACGCCCGCGTCTTCTCCAGCTTCCTCAAGGGCACCGACCAGCGCCCCGAGCCCAGCGCCTGGGGCGAGCGCCTGCCGTTCAACACTGTGTGCGGCGAGTACCTGAACAACGCTGCCGGATGGGTGCACTCGGTTGCCTTCAGCCCGAGCGGTGATGCGCTTGCGTTTGCTGCCCACGACAGCAGCATCACGGTGGTCTACCCCAGCGCCCCGGACCAGCCGCCGCGTGCCGTGCTGAGCATTGCCACGCAGCTGCTGCCCTTTACCAGCCTGTTCTGGTCGACCGAGACTGAGATTGTCGCGGCCGGCTACGATTGCGAGGCATTCCGCTTCCAGGGTGGCGAGCAGGGCTGGGCTCTGATTGGCTCTCTCGAGTCCAAGGGCGGCAGCCGCGGTAGTGCTGGCGGTGGCGACCGTGAGGAGTCTGCGCTCAACATGTTTCGGCAGATGGATCTCATGGGCCGCACCAAGAACGACACGCAGCTCAAGACGACTCACCAGAACACTATCAACACGATCCGTCCTTTTGCCTTTTCCGGCAGCAATATCACCCAGTTCTCCTCGAGCGGTGTCGACGGCCGTGTTGTTGTCTGGCACACGTAGGTTGTTTCAGTTGTATTTTGTTCCCTTTATTTATACACTGAATAAAGATATACATTCAATAGTTCACCTTACAAAATCAAGCGTATACAGTAGCATCAAAAAAAGTGCAGGCCCGCTCTATACTTTCTAAGTCGAATTCTTCCAGTACATTGTAACTCCCCATGTTAAACAGTTGTTCCTTTTTTGTTCTATTGTGATCCGTGTTTCCGTAATGTTTTGTAAGATATCCTTAGTATTCCAAAATTGCCATAATTCATCTGTTGAGACGGCATTCTAGCTGTTGCGAGTGTTGTGGATGTCCAGGACAAGAATGTCCGTGGCGCCAACCTTGACGAGGTTGTCCATAACGGTGGCAATCAACTTCTTCTCAACCATGGCGCTGACGGCGACCCAGTTGGCCTCATCCAGCGACGTCACGGTCGGTGCGCGCTTGCCGGGGGTGATCTGTGTTGCCTCAGACAGCTGGTCGCGGGGGATGTTGTACTGGCACAGAACGTAGCGCTGGGCCGAGATGACACCGGCAATGCGCGATGCAATGAGCTGGACCATCTCAGGGTTGCTAGGGGCCTTGGACTTGATCAGGATGGCAGTGGACTCGACGACCGTGTCGATAGCCTTGAGACCAGCGGCTCTCATGGTCTCGCCAGACTCGACCAGATCGACAATACCGTCGGCGACACCCAGAGCGCAGGCGGCCTCGACACTGCCACTCAGCTCAATGATCTTAGTCCGCAGACGGCTGCTAGTGGCAGAGCCGTACTTCTTCTCCTCCAGACGTGCAAAGTATTCCTCGGCCAGGTGGACAAAGCTAGTTCCAATGTTCTTGCCGACCAGATCGCTGGGCTCAACGTAGCTGCCCTTCTCGGGAACCTGGACCTGCAGCTTGCAGGAGCCAAAGCCCAGGTCAAGGACGGTCTCGCAGCCCTTGGGCTTGGCGGCATCGGCAGCAGCCAGGTCGGGGGTCGCGGTCAGGCGTGCGCTGGTGCGAACTCCGGCATCGTGCTCCTGGACCTGGTCGAAACCTGTGATACCCAGGTCGCACTGGCCCTCACCCACAAAGGTCGGGATGTCGGCGGCGGGGAGGAATACGAGGGCAATTGGGAGGTTCTTGACAAGGGCAATGTCGAGGCGGTTCTCGCGGCGGAACTGAATATCGGCACCGCGCAGCAGCTCAAGTGCGGCCTGCTGAAGACGGCCCTTCTTGGGGATGGCGAACAGCGTGCGGCCGCCCAATCTGCAAGGCTGAGTCAGTATTGTTGCGCACAGTATCGATTAAGACAGGCCGGCGCAAGCACGTCGCTACCGGTCTCGGGCGTAGTGACTTACGAGTTAACGAGATCCATGGCTGATGTGAAGGGGGGTATATGCTGGGGAGGTAGAAGTGAGGTCGTGAGGTCGGGGAGCAGTGTCAATGGCAAGACGAGATGACGAAGAAGCCCCAAGAATGTGACTCGCTATGCGAAAAGGGCGTTAGGGCGTTGCGATGTGGATCGTCGTGAGCGGATTGACAGCCGTGGTATTGGTGGACAGAATCGAGTTTGTATGTGACGATTTCGGAGTCGTTATGGCGGGGTAGAGAGATAGATAAGAACAACAAGATGTCAGTGTTTGCAATTATTGGGAATAGAATACTATTTATATTATACAAGGTGAATGCAATTCGCTCCTTCTTCTTTATGACTCGACGTCAGTAGCTCTTTCCCAGTCCTGTCACGATTTTTTAGTCTATTTTTTCGCTTTCTTTCTTATTTTGGCTAAAAAATTATCTTATCTTCCTATTAAAATTTATTCGTGACTATGATATGACCATTGTCTTAGCCCGCCCGCCAACCACATGGTCCTAGATCGGACTTTACCAGGCACGCGCATTGGCTACTACTGCTAGTTGGTCCTCCAGGGCCCTTTGACTAGAGGACTACCATTATTACCCCTTTCTTCAACGGCCTGTCGTCGATGTCTGATGTGACACGAGGAGATGATTCGGCAGTCGCTGTTCCGCGCTTGCGCATGCATCGCGCCTTCCTTCTCGGCCGCTTCCTTCCTTTGACTCTATATCCAAATCATCCAATGCGGGCGACGATGAACAGACAATGCCCATTGCACCTGCCGTAATCGCAGCTCTTGGTCCCACAGTCTGACTTAACAGTGCGGGTGGGATAAGATACTCATGCGTACGAGAGCTTCTGAGCAGGCCGTCTTACATAAGTTTGACCGCATTATACCAAGACTGTCTTACTTGCGACGCGTGTAGATGTGCATATGGGATTGACATATGTCAGTGTTTATATTTAGATACCAGGACACATGTAACCACTGATACAGGATCTCATTTTATTAGGTACGCGAACTGATATCTTGCAAGACTGTGCTAATTGCTAAGTAGACTTCCAGAGCAATTTTTGCATTTTTCCTTCTCTGCATCTGTGTGCTTCATTTTATGTAAGAGCTGCGTTTAAACTGCCGTATTCGTGTCCCTATTTGGAAAGAGCAATCTGCGCGGTTGTCGAGTGGGCGACGTCACCATTTTTGCAATGAAATGCGCTCTACGATATGAGGAAGGAGCTCCACATTCGCCCTGCGTTGCACCTGCCTGCGCTGACACTGTGGCCTCTACGACCTATTTCTAGCGTCCCCCAGAAGCTCCAAGACCTAATTACGGGGTAGTCAATACCCTGACTGCGTAACCCGACCCTATTTCGGGTCTCTAATTGCTAGCAATCAGGGGCTAGAATTGAGGATCCCAGCAAATCTCAGGCCCTGGATCGTAGTGTGGAGGATTTAGCGGCCAGCTGTTTGCCTCTACTTACACGACTTCCCCTGATTTTTGACTCCCTTGAATCTGCCCCCCCCCCTTTCCTGTCACTTGATGGTCTTCCTTCCTATTTAGTTGCAAGTATGTATTGTGTTTTGAACTGTGAACTCAACAATCTCCAGAAATAGTAGGAAGAATCTTGCTCTCGAACCTCTGCAAGGCAGGCGCAATCGCTACTCTTAGCATATCCGGTAAGTGATCGCAAAGATGGCGCGCATGTGAAGATGTCAATGCTTGAAGGGCAGGAGCGATGGGACTGTCCGACTCGAGGGCTCGATACGCAATAGCACTAGGAAGGAACGACCGCGACAAGACAACCGGAAGAGTTCGACCACCTACGGGACAAAAGACACGGCGACGCCAGCTCGGGCAGGACACAGTTGCAGTGTGCCAAGCCCTTATCGCGGTCTTGAGCTCGACGTCAACCGACGACCGTTATTAGCAAGCAGCCCTTCTCGACCGCATGGTCCTCGACCCTCGACCGGCGACCTCTCAATCTCTCGATTTCTCAATCTCTCGATCCCCCGACGCCACGGTCACTGCAACTTTGTCTCTGGCACATTTTCTGCCGCTGCCGCATTAAGGAGCTGAGGAGTTGCCAAGGCTCTCTGCCATGATGTGAAACGACACTGACCTCTTCCTCAGTGACAGCCAACGGCACAACAAGCGCCCAAACCACAAACTGAATAAAAGGCACACTGCCGTCTTACCCCGACAAACCTCTTCTATACACACATCTTACCCACGAAAGACTGCATGAAGCGGAAACCCGGCATCCTGTCCCTGGTTTCCTCGCGAACCCAAGAACTCCGAGAGTCGAGCAACGCGCCGCTCTGGTGGAAGGGACCTCAGGACGCAGAAATCCTGCGCGACGACCACAACGCGGACGACGAGGACTACGACGACACGTCCTACGCCGACAACCACGATATTGACTACGACGAAGACAACGGCGACGACGACGAAAAGGAGGCGTACATTACCATCACCGAGCGCGAGCATTTTGAACACGTGCGAGACGAGTACGAAAAGAACGGCGACGACCAATACGCACGGCAGAAGCAGCCGAGCATCGAACTCAACGGCCACTCACACCTCTTTTTTGGCGTTGGGCGAACTCCCGAGACAATGGCGAGCTGGTCGGGACAACCGTCCGTCAAGGGCTCGACAGACACGTCACGCATGATACTGTTGACGTCTGCGAGTCTGGGCCTAGCGTAAGTGGACTTTGCAGTCGACTCGTGACCACGGCAATCCGGTTCTGAAACTAACGTTCATCTGCAGATTTACATGGGGTGTCGAAATGACGTACTGCACGCCATATCTCCTGTCCCTCGGTCTCTCAAAGGGCCAAGCATCAATAATCTGGCTCGCCGGACCTCTCTCCGGTCTGATTGTGCAACCAGTAATAGGTGTCGTGTCCGACCAGTCCACAGCAAAATGGGGCCGGCGGCGACCATTCATGGTTGTCGGCTCGATCCTCGTCATGTTTGGTCTTTTGGCACTGAGTTTCACGCGCGAAATTGTGACAGCGATAATGGGCGAGGAGACGACGCGGTCCAAGATCTCGCTGAGCCTTGGCGGCGCTGCACCACCCACTCCCCACCGGAAACTGGTTATTACACTCGCCGTGTTTGCACTATACCTAGTCGACTTTGCTATCAACGCCGTCATGTCCTGCAACCGCAGTCTTTTGGTCGACACTCTACCACTCGAGAAACAGCAGGAGGGTGCGGCATGGGCGAGCCGGATGGCGGCGTTTGGCCACTTGGTAGGTTATGCGGCAGGAGCTATTGATCTCGTGGCCATGTTCGGCCCTGGCTGGGGTGACACACAGTTCAAGAAGCTGTGCATTGTCGCAGCCATCAGCCTGCTGTCTACCGTCGGTATCACCTGCTGGGCCGTCACTGAGCGCGTCCTGCTCAAGTCAGCACTGGGCGGCCCCAACAGCGCCAACGACGGAGCCATTGCCAAGCTTGTCAAGATCTTCCGGCAGATCTGGTCGACGCTGCTGACTCTGCCGCCCCGGATCCAGGCCATTTGCTGGGCTGTGTTTTGGGGCTGGATCGGTTGGTTCCCCTTTGTTGTGTACAGCAGCACATGGGTGGGCGAGACGTACTTTAGATACGACGTGCCAAAGGGTGCATCATCGTCAGACGTCGTGGGCGAGATGGGCCGTATCGGCAGTTATGCACTCACAACCTACTCGGCCATGACTGTGCTGGCATCAACAATTCTGCCGCTTCTCGTGCGCAGCCCGTACAACGACACTTTTACCAAGCGGCCACCAGCAAGCATTGCCCGCCTTGTGGAGATTATCGACAAGTCACGCCCAGACCTGCTGACGGTGTGGACATTTGGCCACGTCATGTTTGCCTGCTCCATGTTCATGGCACCGTTTGCCAACAGCTTCAAGTTTGCCACGATCCTGGTGACGCTGTGCGGTATTCCATGGACGGTCGTGACGTGGGCACCGTCGGCGTTCCTGGGAGTCGAGGTGAACAAGCTGACGGGCGGCGCCAAGACGACACCAAACCGGCGCATGTCCAACCCCGTACCAGCACCCATTCCTCTCGGTGGCGGCCTGCTCGATGAGAAGACATCTCGGCTGGAGCAGGGCCGTGGCAGCAGCGATCCGGCAGCCGTGTCCACGGGCGAGCTGAGTGGCATCTACTTTGGCATCCTGAACATCTACACGACCCTGCCACAGCTGCTGGGCAACTTGCTGAGTGCTGTGGTATTTGCTGTGCTAGAGCCCGGCAAGAGTCCCGAGCTGGCGACCGATGCACACCCGTCGGAGCGCCACAGCACGGACGGACCCAACGCGATTGCGGTGACACTCTTTATCGGAGCCATCTTTGCGCTGATCAGTGCCGCAGCCACCCGCAAGCTGTCGCGGTTGTAGCCTCTCTCATCAAAATTCCAAGTATCATATCCCATATTCGAGCCTTTTGACATTGTTGGCGTTTTGTTTATTTGCCGCCTAGCATCGGGATCGGGTTGCATAGTTTTGTTTTGCTAGATTATTGATTTGTTTGTGTTTCATTCTTGCTTTATTCACAGTTTACTAAGCCAGCTATACCGTTTGTTTCTCTTGTCTATTCCTCCCTTGACTTGTCTTGTATTTTAGTCTCTCCATCCTTTCCTTTGTCATTTGATTGTTCTCTTGGCGTGTCTTTAGTCATGAAGAAATGATGCTTTTATATTGGCCATCTTTGGACTCATCCGTTAGCTTTCAATATCAACTAATGTCAAGTCAATGTGAGACATAATTGCATCTCTTAGTCACGACGTCGCCGGAATGGTAATCCGCGTATTGACCTAGAGTGCCAGAACACATCGGTCAAATTAACCACTCAGAGACGGCGGAATGCAGCTGCACCACCTCTAACACAGCCCCCAACGGTACGAACTAATCGAAGCTATCGAAGCTGACTCGACTCAATCGCTGTGGGCTCAACGTTGCGCAAACTCCAAGCTCAGCACAGATGTAGTATCGACAATCGACAGCTGCAGAGCTACCAACGCAGCCCGTCACACTTTAAACTGTCAACTCGGGACGGCAGTTTCAACCACGGATGTACTGGCGTCCGACTTCCGCGCCAGGGCGACAGAGCGCTAGTGTGGAGGCGGAATGGCTGGCGACCGGGAGGCGAAAGACGACCAAAAGCGTTCTTTTGTCTTGCATTGCTCCAACCGTATCTACGAGCCAGTGGCCTGATTAGGCTGTCGCTTATTAGTGCCACATCCCTGGGAGCTACCATGGAGTTGGTGAAGCTATAAGAGGTCGATCACCACTTTGTTGACAGCATCTTGAACAACAGCCTCACCACTTCAAGCGTAACCATATCCAAACGAAATAGCATCAACACATCACAAACAATGACTCTCTCTCCAGAAGCTGCGAATGCGGGCATTGACGCTCACATGAGTGATCTATCCGCTTTAAACGACTATGTGAGTTTATCCATTCCTAGATCTCACCAACACCACTAATAACCAGATCCACGCAAACCCTGAACTGGCCTACGAAGAAGTCAAGGCGCACGACAAGTTTGTCGATCTCTTGACGAAGCTCGGCTTCAAAGTTACGCCACATGCATACGGTGTGCCGACATCGTTCCTCGCCGAGTACGGCTCCGGCGGCCGTCTTGTTGTGTTCAATGCCGAGTACGATGCCCTCCCCGGTGTAGGCCACGCCTGTGGCCACAACTTGATTGCTACATCATCCTTCGCCTCGTTCCTTGGTGTAGTCGCAGCCATGCGTGAGGCCGGTGACTCTTTCAAAGGCCGGGTGCAGCTGCTCGGCACACCAGCCGAGGAAGGCGGCGGCGGTAAGCTCAAGCTTATTGATGCCGGCGCATACAAGGGCGTCGACGCCTGTCTCATGATTCACCCTGCGCCAGAGGTCAAGAAGCTGCCAGATGGCCGGGATGCATCGCACATTCGCAGTGTTGCCAACATCACCATGCTCGCCAACGTCAAGAACAAGGTGTTTTTCACCGGCCGCGAGTCGCATGCCGCCATGGCGCCGTGGCAGGGCATCAATGCCCTGGACGCCGTCGTGCTGGCGTACAACGGCGTGTCTATGCTGCGGCAGCAGATGCGCCCCGTTGAGCGCGTCCACGGTGTGCTGAGAGAGGGCGGTACGCGCCCTAATGTGACCCCGGCCCACGGCGCTCTCGAGTACTATGTGCGCAGCGACACGCGCGCCAATGCCGACGCGCTGTGGGAGCGCGTCAAAAAGTGTTTCGAGGGTGCCGCCGTCGCAACGGGCTGCACGGTCGAGTACGAGCACATCAACTCGTACTCTGACCTGCGCGCAGCACCGCGGTTGTGCCAGGCATACGTGGACGCCATGCCCAAGGGCACGGTAGCCTACAGTGCGCCGACCGAGTTCAGCGGCGGCTCGACCGACATGGGCAATGTGTGCTACGAGTGTCCTGGCTTCCACGGTGCCTTTTGTATTGAGACGCCGCCTGGTGTGGGCAACCACACGCACGGCTTCACGGCGTCGGCCATTACAAAAGAGGCGTTTGACCGGGCGGTTGCGTGTGGTCGGGGCATGGCCGTGGCGGCGCTGCGGGTGCTGGGCGATGCACAGTTTGCAGCCGATATCCGAAAGGACTGGGAGGCCGACATGGAGGCGGCCAAGATCACGACAAAGTAATCATATCCCATCATCGGGACAGTTGATACCAGCTCATAAATGTGCTGAAATTAATTAATATTTGCCTTGTGAATAAAAATAAAATAAAATAAAATTCTATTCTATCCTATTTTGGTTTGTTATATTTTACCTTTTAATACTTTTTTAAAAAAAAATTGTTTGAACAAATAGAAGTTAAAATGAATATGAACTACACATTAAATCAACCAAAAGTATTTGACCTTGATTAGAAAACATTTAAAATTAATCAGCCTACTAGCAACGTTGATTAAGATAATCATCAATTTCTTCAAGTATTTCAGTTTTGCATCTATCAACAATTATCACGGCGACTTCCCTATTCGGTCATAGCCAACTGCTTAAAAGTCCCTACACCACCTGCATACACTACAGTGCTTTACCCCGCTAACCACGCCGACTTCCGGTCTCTTGTTCTCTTATCTCTGTCGCTTTGTATGCTGTGGGTCCCCGTAGCCGGAATGTCCAACAAGCACCTCCGGCGGCATACGCCACCACTGATCAACCCCAAAGGCGTATCGAGATAGCTACTACAGCTTGATAGTACTTCGTAGGTGCTGGCTGGAGCTGGCATTATGTTGGCTTTAGCCGATCGTAGGATTCAAGGATTGAAAGCGGTATCTCTGACTCAAAACTTACAATATCTCGATGCATGTCGTAGACTATATTATTCTCTTCGGAACCTTTGATTTATATCGATAACACTTTTATTTATTCGACTAACATCGAAACGGCATCGACATCCGACAAGGCGCTAGCCGAATCTCACATCCCACGGATCAGGAATATCTTCTGACCCCCCCTCGCCACCATGCGCATCGTACACACATCCGAGGATCTCTCTGGCGCCGGCGGCTCATCTGGGCCGGCAGCCACTACGAGTGCAACTGGTCCCGTCTTCTCGTCGCCGCCACAGGTGCCGTTTGGCAAACAGATGCGTGCCCTGTTTGAGTTTCATCCCAACTATACCCCGCTCAACCACGGCTCGTACGGCACATACCCGACCGTTGTCCGCAAGTTCCGCGAGGCATCTCTGCACGAGCACGAGGAGCGGCCAGACACGTTTCGTCGCTTTACCCAGCCCGAGATCATCAAGAAGTCGCGTGCTGCTGTCGCTCCACTGCTCGGCCCCGATGTGCACGTCGACGAGGTCGTGTTCCAGCTCAATGCTACCACCGGTGTCAACACGATTGTGCACAACCTGGCCGGCAACTGGTCTGCCGATGCGGGCGATGCCGTGCTGCACTTTACCACCATCTATGGCGCCTGCCGCAAGACGCTGCTGTCCCACCAAGAGTATGGCCGCCTAAAGACTGTCGAAATTCACATGGCATTTCCCGACGACTCGGACGACGACTTGGATGCCAAGCTGCGGGCGACCCATGCACGCGCTGTAGAGCAGGGCCTCACGCCGCGCCTTGTTGTCATTGACACGGTCGTGTCCGGCCCGGGCGTGCTGCTGCCGTGGCAGCGTCTTATAGCGACTGCGCGCGAGCTCGGAATGCAGTCGCTCATCGACGGCGCGCACGGTATCGGCCATATCGACCTGACCGAGCTGGGCACGATCCAGCCCGACTTTTTTGTCACCAACCTCCACAAGTGGCTGTTTGTGCCCCGCGGCTGCGCTCTGCTATATGTGCCCTTCCGCAACCAGCACCAGATCACGACAAGTCTTCCGACATCGTGGGGCTACCAGCTGCCCAACCAGCGCGACCCGTCGCGGTACTTCCCTGACCTGTTTGCTGACTTGGGAACATCGGATATGAGCCCGTACGCGTGTGTCGAGACAGCCATGGCGTTCCGGCGTGACGTGTGCGGCGGCGAGGCGACGATCCGCGAATACTGCGTGTGGCTGGCCAAAGAGGGCGGCGACCGGGCAGCTGCAATTCTGGGCACGGATGTCATGGACAACCCGGACAGCAACATCCGCGAGTGCAATTTCGCCAATGTGCGGCTGCCGCTGACGATCAAGCCCGATGCTGAGATTGCGAGCGACGACGCGACGTCGATACCGCTGTCGCGCGTGGCCGAGGTGGCGGACTGGATCCAGATGCGCGGCGTGCTCGAGGGCGACACCTATCTGCAGGCCATGTTTTACAACGGCATTTTTTGGACGCGCTTCAGCGCCCAGATCTACCTGGATGTTGCCGACTTTGAATGGGGCGCGAGACAGCTGCTGTCCTACTGTGAGCGCGTCGTGGCTGGCGAGTGGAAGAAATAGAAAGTCAAAGGACAAGGTCTGAATCAAGTCGGACATTTGGAGATTATAAAATGATCCAAAAGAGACGGATTTGCATAAACAGCTGACATTCTACTGGCCTTGAGCACGCCATTCTATAAAGTACACCCACAGTGGTCAACATATTCTACACTACTATAGCATCGATCAGTCTTGTGTAAGCGGTAATCATCCATGGCCGGGAACGTAAAAAATTATCAAATTTTATTTTAGAATACCAGATACATGTGAAATCAACGCTGCTCCTTCTGCTCTGATAGAGACGCCACAAAGATATACACCCCAGCTCAAATAACACCGGCCTGCATCTTGAGAGCGACGTTGGCCGATCTCTCATCATACAGCTCCTTGTCACGGACGGCATTCTCATCGCGCAAGGCCAGGTTGGTGTTTTCCAGCTCCCGGATCTCCTTGGCCAGTCGCTCGCTGTTGTCCTTGAACAGCTGCATCACATCCTGCAGCTCGCGCACATTTTCGGCCCCGTGAGCAGCACTCTCTGCCTTGGCCTTGTTGTCCGTTTCTTCCTTCTCCATGACCATCTTCTTTTGCACCTCGACAGCAGACTGGTAGTCCAAGGCCAGCTGGTCGCGGGCGCGCGTGGCTGCATTCAGCTCAAGCAACAGCATCTTCCACTCACTGCGCTCCTTTACCAGCTCCGTGTTTGCAGCTTTCAGCTGAGCGTCTTTTCCTGAAAGATCTGTCATGAGATTGGTGACCTGCTGGCGCAGGAGACGTAGATCGGCATCGTGACCGCGCGTGGTGGGCATGATAGGTTCGGCGGGCCTGATAGGTGTGATAGGTGCGACAGGTGCTGCGGCCTGTTCCTGTACCTGCTTCTGCAGACTCTCGTATTCCAGCTTCTGCTGGCTGGCACTGGCACGAAGGTCGGCACACTCGGACTCCTTTCTGGACAGCAACTCTTGGGTATCGGCGAGCTCGTCTCGGACCGTTGTGAGCTCGTTGAGCATCGTGTCAATGATGTCCTGCTCGGCGATGGAATCAGTCTCGAGTCTGAGCACCTCGGCTCTGAGGCGCGAGATCTCTGCAGCATCATCGTTGGTGACTAGAATGTCGGGCATCTTCTCGGACAATGGCTGTTTGACCGTCTGCAGTACGAGGTCCAATTCTATAGTCTTTTGCTGAGTTGAAGCTAGCAAGGTTTCCGCGGCCAAGCCACCTACAGGCATTTCGTTGTTGATCATCTTTGGCCTAGCTATTTGAAGAACAGTGAAGTATAGGTGACGTTGAGACAGAAAGATGCTTTGACTCCGTGTGCAGAGAGTGTCCGTGTAGCGGGGAGCGTGTTATTTGATGATGCAGAATTTAAAGGGTCTTGTAGATATGGTGAAGGAGGGGTGAAGTAGGAGTGAAGGAGAAGGACTGAAGTAGGAGAAACAATATGCTCTAGCGTGCTACTACGCGAAGAGGGCAAAAGTAAGGCGAGACAAGCAGAAACGATTGAATAGGCAGCTGTAGATGAGATGGATGCGTTTGACTTGCCGCTGACACGCACATCGTTTGCCGAACTAGTGAATATGTTTGCAAACAGCGACCTCAATAAGGGACTTCCACGGTCGACGAGAGCTTACACCCCATTGGCCAGGCCGTGTAAGTGACGGCGTAGCGCTAGTATGCATGTTTCAGTGTGACTGTTGGCCTCAAGATGCAACCCAAAGCCAGGCCTCAAACAGTCGCCTTCTTCCCATGGTTCAGTGATTGTCACCAAAATAAAGCTCATTTTAGTAGCCGCCCATGCTGGTAGTCAACCGGAATGAAACCCAACGTAGATAGAAACATGAGTAGCTGAGAGTGAATAATTTAATTAATTTAATTATAGTAGTCTCCACGACAATGGGCTGTTCACTTGTGATGGCCAGGGAAGGCAAAGGTCAAACTATGGTGGTAAATCTTGATGTAAATTGCCAAAATTAAAATCAAGTTAAATAAATTAAAATAGTAAACTGTAAATCTACGAGGAAGCAAATATCAAATCAAGCCAATACGCGCCATCACACTACTGCCTCCACTCCGGTTCCCTTCCGCACCACAATCTCGCCTCCTCGAATGTCAACAACATAATCCGTCTTGCCTTGTGATGCGTTCTCCTTAATCTCAGTGTCATCCTCCAGGTAGGTCTCGACCAGTTTGTCCTCCACATCATCAACCGCCTTGTGCAGGCTGCGGGCGCCAAGGTCTTTACTGTACTCGGCCTCAGCAATCTGGCTGCAGACACTGGCATCGCGGCTAATGCGCAGCCTCACATCGCCCAGCAGCTGTTGCCGCTGTTCGCTGCTCGAAGCACCAGGAGTGCCGCCCACATTGTGGCCAGGTGATGCAGCCAGAACTACAGGGGCAGCCACACGTTTAGCCATATTTAGCAAGAACTTGTGCGTGACGACGGCCTGCTCGCCCTTGGAGAATGGCAAAAAGGGAATAAAATCAGACACGCGACCTGTGACGGGGGCACCGAAGCGGCCGAGAAATGACGCGCGTAGATCTCCAGCTAGCTTTCTAGAGAGCTCTGACTGGCTACCAGAAGCAGCATCCTGCAGAAGAATCTCCGGATTGGCATCGCAGAACGTGAGGATTTTATAGTCGAGAGCATTGGTAGCCAGGATCCAGATAGTGCGTTTGCAGTCGATAGTCTTGAGTGTGCGGCGGTCCTGGTACTCGCCATTGTCAAATGGCACCAGCAGAGACTGATGGATCTGGTGCGAAGTCTTTTCAAACTCATCCAGAAACACAATCGAGCGTTGTGCATTGTGATGTGCAAGAAAGTTGTTCAGCGGGCTGCCACGCTCACAGCCATGATAGGGTGGGCGCGGACCAAAAAGCTCACGCTCATCGTTGACAATAGTGCAGTCGACAACTTCAAGGGCAAGCCCCAAAAGGTAGCCAAGTTTGCGCGCCAGCTCTGTTTTGCCGTGACCACTGGGGCCAGCAAAGACAAGAACAAGAGGCCTGTCCCGATGCACAGTCAAGTAGGTGAGCAGCTTGCGCAACAGCTGATCGGCTGCGACTGTTTGGCCGATAAGGTAATGCGGGATGCCCAGGACACCCTCAGCATTTCGCATGGTTAGTACCTGGCGGTGACGTACCCCGGGACGACGGAGTCGAGTCGCACGGTCCAGATAGTATCTGTTTGTTAGGTGTGTGGTGCGTGCCATGAGGTTGCGAGTGAACAATGACTGACACCAATTCCACTCTGGGATGATGGGACTGCTCTTTGCCTGATCTTCGCCGATATCCACACCGTCAATGTGCTGGGGAATATCATCCACGGACAGATCGCGGTTGAATGGCTTGTAGAATGCGTCTGGGATAGACTTGGGGGATGCACCAAGACTGAGCAGTGTGGTCACCAAGTCTGATGTATCGCGTCCATCCAGCTGCTCACTCAATGCTATAACGTAGGCAAGCAGAGGTGTCCCAGATGCTGGGTGTATAGCCGATGGATTAGCTCCATACGTGATCCAAAGCCGCAGCAAGGACGGGTCGTTGCTCTCTGCGGCAAAGAAAATGGATGGAATGCCTTCCACAGTGTCGTTAATGAGGCACTTGACGTCCTTGTTATCAAAGTCCTGAAGGTGGCTCTGGACTCGAGTATAGCCGGCGCCGTGCTGGACAGCAGCGCACAGCTCTCCAAAGTTGAGCGTATAAGCCGTTGCTCTAGTCGGATCTTGGTAGATCCCGTCTGAGTCGTACTTGACAGCATCATCCAGAATGCCTGCAGCCTTTTCTTTGGGTAGCCGAGGAAGTACAAAGTCCCAGGCCGCCAGATTCCCATTGCCGCCCAGTTTCTTTGAAGGATAATGTAAAGGAACATTTGACTTGTTGTCTCCCGGAGACTCGTCGTAGTCTGACGGCGGAGTGGCAGGCAAAGACGATGCAGAAGGTGTAGATGATGCAGACATATTCCCTTTTGCTGCCGAGTGACCCTTGCCGCCGAGCATAGCCTGAAGCATGAGGTGATGTTTGACTGCCTTCTTGGGGTCATTTCCACCAAGCTATGTTCATGTCAGTGTCTTCTCAACCAGAATGATTACCTATACTAAGTACACACTCACCGAGAGCAGTTTCTTGGCCCGATTTTCCGAGCACCCACACTCCTTGCGGACGTACTCGACGTTGGCATCCATGATAATGGGAGCAATGACACGCAGTATAATCAAAGAGAGTTGGTGTGCTGGTGCGAGAGAAATAGAAAAGTAGGTGAAAAGTAGCAAGTCAAATACGAGTTGAAAGAAGTAAGCTGCAATCTCAGGATACCCGTGACGAGAAAGAGAACTTTTGCTTGATTCATCTCAAAGTCAATGAGCTTCAGTCGAATCAGTCATTATGTAAGTCTCATATAGGCGCCCGCACACTCGTCACCTATATATAGTGACATTCAAAGGCCGCGATATCGGGTCGCTGTTGTTGTTTGTCCGGTGGCACCTTCCCTAGCTGCAGATGAAACACACTTGCACAGCTGTGATTTGTGAAGATGTAAATAGTAGGTGCGGCTGGTTTTGAGGCCAACCTGGCTGAGTGCATCAAGTCACTCGTTCCTTCCTTCTCAAACAGAGGTCGACCTCCTGCATCGGCCGGGACCCAGTGGCCGTTTGTTTACTACCCCTCCTCTTCACACCCATACTATAGCCGCCAGCGCTTCACTTTCAGCTTGAATCCTTTCACGCCTTGTCACATTCACTTCTCCCTGGGATGTAACTGATCGTCTTGCGTCTTCTGCTACTCTCATTCGTTTGTCAATCTAGCCGCGTCGTTCACTTTTCTTCACACGCTATTTAAACCCCATTTCTCCCAAAAAGCTGACAGATGGATTTTATATTAGTCGAGTATCTCCCAATCTCACGATATTTACATTGTTCTATACTTGCTTTCTATTAACAAAAGTCTCATCTCACTTCCCCGGCGTCACAATTATCCCCTCCAAATGGGGCACCGGCTTGAACGCCCGGCCCTTGGGCAAAAGGTCCCTCTCGGAACTCTTTACAATGCCCATACCGACACATTCCAAAACTTGTCTCTCTTCTCGGAGCATCCATCTGGCGATGCCATGACTACGAGCCATCTCCAGAAAAGTGCCACAACTACCAATTACACCGACTCCTTTCAAGGGCGTCTTGCACTCATGGAAACCGACTCTGAAATCGGAGCCAGCCTCTTCTCCGGCCTTGCTGATGCGGGAGGTGCCGGTCGCTGCCTTCAGGAGAGCAGCCCCGTTCACAGGCCAGGTACCGTACAGCAGTATGCTGCCCTTTGCCACAATGTGGCCACGGTAGACGAAGGTCTCATGCCAAATAGCCAAGAACTCAGGGACCACATCAAGCTTGAAGTTCTCAAAAACAATACCAAGGCGACGCATGTGCTAGTCAACATCATCTGGGGCTGCAAGACCGTCATCACCGTGCGTGGTGTAAGCCAACTTGGCTGCGAGGTCGCCGATGATACCACCCAAGCTACTGTGCAGGACTTGCAGGAGCACTTCAAGAATGCATTTCTCGAGTTTAGGAGCGCGGTGGAGAGTCTTCAATACCTGCAAAACTCGGAAATAGGCAACTTTCACCCCAAAGGCACCAAGCTCCGCGTTTCTGCGTATAGCGAGGTTTTCGACAGCGATGGAATGGCCCTTGAAGACCTGGAAGAGGCGTTCAATCTACTGCGACTGATACCTGCACTCTTACGACACAGCGGAAAGAATGATGGCAAGGGCGAGCCTGCCCTATACTGCCTGCTACCCATCCAGATGATGGCAAACTTTCTGGGCCTGCGTGGTGACGAAGCAGGCTCCTTTCGTGCAAATGTCAACGCGATCCCACCGATTCCAAGCGATTCGATTGAGGAAATCCTGGGCCACTTTGGTGCTCTTGATGCTGTTTACAAAGATATCCTGACCTACTCCGGAATTCTCGCTAGGCACAGGCCCTACGTCCACCCTGAGCTTATCCTGGATGTTCTCCGAGCCATTGATTGTGTCCGGGATGGCGGGGCAGGCTTGAAGCAGGAGTACTCACGCATGCTCCTCCAAGATCGCATGCAAGGAGTTAGTCTTCAAGCCTTTTGGAACCTGAAAGATGAAATTCAAATGTACGAGATGCAGTGTGTCCGGTTTTTGGACATGGGGTCAGAAGTTCAAGCCAAGGTTTGCTTCTCACGGCAAGCAGTAACCGACGGTGCCATTTACATTGGGCATAACGGCATTGATGTACACAAAATCCTCCTGAACACCGCCGAGGCTAAACGCGACACATATGTATTTCTCTACGGCAGCAAAGCCATGGTTGGGAATCCGAATGATTGGGACGCCAATGTCGCACTCTTGAAGGAGTTGCTCAACCGAAAGGCAACGACATCCAGCAAAGATGTAATTATTCTCTTGGACTGCGACGCAATCGGCCAACAGCTAGATCAGGCCCGGATTGTCCATTATAATCGCGAAGGAGCAGCTGTGACACAAGATCTGTACGAGCAAAGGCGGTTTATAGCAGGTCAACCTCTTGCATGCTACAACCCCAGAGACCTTGAGAAGGGCGATGACATCAACAAACCAGTGAAGCGGCGGATGGTAAAGATACCTTGTCCCGGATCTCGCTGTAGCAACTTGGACGTGTGTCAGTGGATGTGCTCGGAGTGCCACAGCCATATCGAGTTTGGATACACAGATGACTACTTGTACTGTGAGTGCGGCCGTGCCAAGTACAATGTGTGGCGCTTCAAGTGCAACAGTCCCAACCACGAACAAAAGAAGTCGAGCATGGGAAAGGACCGCATATCCAAACAAAAGAGCGATGGATCGAACATCAGCTCCGATGGGTATGCATTCTACAAGAATAAGGCCCAGCTGCTGTCGATGCTCAAGAGTCTGGACCAGACTGACTACGTCAACATCCTGATTCTGGGTGAAACGGGCGTGGGAAAGTCCACCTTTATCAACTCGCTTGTCAATTATTTGGCGTATGACACGCTAGATGAAGCGAAACTCTCCGACGAGCTGAGCTGGGTCATTCCGTGCTCCTTCTCCATTCAGACTATGGACCGATCGCGTCCCAACGGCGCCATCAAGGAGCGCAAGGTGCGGGTTGGTGGGCGTGACGATGAGAAAGACGGCAGCACCGGGGAGTCGGCAACGCAAAAGACGGCTGTGTATCCAGTAAATGTTGGTGACAAGACCATTCGTCTTATCGACACACCAGGCATTGGAGACACGCGTGGGCTTGCTTACGACAAGAAGAACATGGCGGATATTCTGCGCACGCTGAGCAGCTACGAACACCTGCACGGAATCCTTATTCTCTTGAAGAGCAACAATTCGCGGTTGACAGTGACATTCAATTTTTGCATGCAAGAGCTGCTGACACACTTGCACCGCAGCGCGTCCAGCAATATGGCGTTTGGTTTCACCAACACACGCATCTCCAACTACAGCCCAGGCGACACATTTGGGCCGTTGACAGCACTGCTGGATAAGCATCGCGACATTGGTCTTGTGCTTGAGAACCAAAACACGTTTTGCTTTGATTCAGAAAGCTTCCGCTACCTTGCCGCATTCAAGAATGACATTGTCATGGAGAATGAGGAGGACTTCCGTCGCAGCTGGGTGCATTCGCGCGAAGAAGCTGTGCGGCTGGTTGGGTTCTTCCAGTCAAAGACACCCCATCAGGTGAAGAGTACATTGAGTATGAATGGCACGCGGCAGCTCATTGCGGAACTCACTAAGCCCATGGCCGACATATCACAGATCATCAACACCAACATCAAGCTTCTTAACGATCAGCATGCTGAGTTGGGAGATACGCAGTTGTCGGGTGACAAGCTTCGTCAGCGTCTGCAAGTACCCAAGGTCCACCTCCGGGCAATCAAGCTGGACAAGCCACGCACGGTGTGCCGCAATAAGGACTGTGTGGAATGGCGAGATGATGGGGCAGGTGAGCTCAAGGGGGTCTACAAGAGCCTGTGTCACAACCCGTGCTACCTGAGCAATGTGGAAGTTGATCGTATCAACTGTCCCGAGTTGATGAACTGCTCGGCATTTCACGGCAATGGCGGTTTTTGCGTTCGGCCTCAATGTCGCCACAGCTGGCAGGAGCACTTGCATGTCTGCTACGAGCTCGAGGTATGTTTCTTTATCGCCCCTGGCGAGGACTGTGAACGAGCTACTAATATTGTTTTCCTTAGGAGTATACGGCCATGGTAACGGACACGGAGGCAAAACGACTCTTCGAGAAGAATGCCAGCGATATTATTGTGAAGCAAGCAGCTCTAGAAGATATCGAACTGCGGATCGACGAGTACCGCACCGAGCATTCCCAGATTCAGGAAGCGGCAGCGCGGTTCGGTATTTTCCTAAAGAAACACTCGATCACACCCTACAACGACGCGACACTAGAGTACCTGGACATGCTTATCGACGAAGAAAAGCAAAAGGCACAGGTGAGACGTGACAAATCGAAGCTCGAGGATCTCAAATCATGTTATGCATCTCACGTTGAGCTCATCAAGACGCTCGAGAGTAGCATGGTCACAAACGGAGCTGCCGATGCTCAACTCGACGAGGCCGGTGTTGAAGCTTTGGTGCAAGACCTATACAATCTTCCGCACTTTGGCAAAATGCTGCGAGACGTCAAGGAGGGTGTCATGGAAGCGTACGAGGCGACGTACCGCGAGCGTCCATTCAAGGTACATGCACCCCGGCGGCGAGGCGATGGGTTCCGGTCGAGCCAGCAGAACAAGCCACGCGAGCCGTCTCCCCAGCAAAGTCAGTATTATTCAAGCTCCGAGACACCCAGCTCTGGTCGTCATTCGTACCGCCAAGGAGCCGGCCAAAGGAGCTATGGCCCACCACACCAAGGTCAGCAACAGTACGGCAGTGGCGGAGGAAGGTCACTGGGGAGAATGGCGGTGGAGGTCTGGCAGAGCTTTAGGAGATGATGATGGTGATGTAGTCTTGTCGTTTGTATTCTATTAGATTTTGTAAAATACTCAGTACTGTTCTCCGTGTTTACATGCCTTTCTACTGGCATAATGCCCTGCCTTGATCTTTTGAAATTTTACAACTACAGCGTATTTAGTTGTTAGATGAACGTATTACTAAGAGTTATCCTCAAGCAAATATAAAATACCTCCTACCTTACTCAAAAGTTTCGTCTTTGAAATTTGATGGCGATAATGGGTGGCCAGTCAAGGATCTCTTTGTATTAGAATTGGACTAAACGCACTGTATAGCTATCGTTCAGAGCTAGGGAGATAATGATATTCTCATCGCATAACATGTTAAGGGCGAGACTGCGGGAATAGAGAACCAAGATATTATTGTTCTAGAGAGAAATATGTCAGCTTATTGATCTATGTAAAGCCCAAAGTTGAGGTTTTCGTTAACATTATGTGCTGGATTTGAGTGTGTAAACACGCATCATATCAAGAGCAGTGTGTATAGTAAAATAAAGTACTTGTAGTCAGTATAGTCGTCAAACAGTCTACTATGTACAGTCACGTGACCCGACTGTTTGCTTATTTTATAAATTGATATTTCACTCCATCTTCTTTGTAGATGTCGTTATTTGTGCCAGTCGTCTCTTAAGCTTCATTTAACATTATGCTAAATCATCAAATAAAAAAACCATGACATTAGGTTCGTATTCCCCTGATCCAGCCCCTTGCGCTCCAAAGCTAATCAGTGTTAATTACAGACGCTATTGTTCTCTCCGGCCCCTCAGGTGTGGGTAAGAGCACCCTCTGTAAGCGCTTGCTGGCAGCCCACCCAAACGTTTTCGCTATGGCGGTATCCCATACCACACGCGACGCACGACCAGGCGAGGTACACGGCGAAGCCTACCACTTTGTCTCCAGGGACGACTTTGGCCGTCTAGTTGGCACCGGTGCGTTTATCGAGCACACGGAATTCAACGGGCACCTGTACGGCACCAGCAAACAGACCGTTGTGGACCAGGCAGCCAAGGGATCCATTGTGCTGCTGGACATTGAAATGGAGGGCGTGAAGCAGCTGAAGAGCCTAATGTCGACACAAGAAAATTCCATTATCGCTTCATCTTTGTCCGTCCGCCCGACCTGGCCACGCTCGAGTCTCGCCTACGCGGGCGTGGCACGGAAACCGAGTCGAGTGTACAGCGCCGGCTGGCACGAGCACGCGACGAGATGGCCTACTCGGAGACGCCTGGCGTGCATGACAAGATCATTGTGAACATCAATCTGGATGCGGCCTACAAAGAGTTGGACGACTTTGTGACGCGGATAGCAGAACGCCGTGGGGGCAATTCATGAACCAATAACTTGGCTGGGCGTTTTTTCAATCAAAGTTATTATTACCCCTTTTATACGGTACCTTGTTTCTTTAAGTCGCCTAATTTATGCTTTTCCAAGAATAAAAATGATACGACAAGTGGACAGAGTGAGTGGAAGCAATCTGCGCAAGGATTCTGATCCTTCAAGAAGTACTTCGTAAGAGCTGAGAGCTGAACATGTTGGATCAAGGCGCATGTATGGAATGACGAGGATGACAGGGGCGACCTGAGGCGTCTACGGCAATTAGGGTAGCATTGCATCCAGCCAAACAAAAGGAAGAAGCTGGTAATAGTGCATATAGTCGAAATGTTTCTACACACCACATCTAGTAGCAAACCCCTTGAAACCGATCACAAGTCGCTAGACACGAGCAGATACGCAAACTGCTTGTGCCTGGATATGTTCTGGCTGTATTGAGGATGAGGAAAAAACAAGACAATCATTAACAAGTTGAGAGAAATAAAGCTGTTGTAAAAACCGAGACTGCGGCCCTCATTGAGAAATGTAGCACCACGTTGTGCGGAAAAGCCGAAGTAATACACAGTAGTAACTGAGTATTACATGTAATAATCCACAGTCCTCTACGAAGTATATTGATATATGATTCACATTCGGTTCAGGGTCCCTTCAACAAGCAGAGACACCAGCAGTTCGTGGCGTTAGGACATTTCTATATCTGGGTAACACAAGGGTCCCTCGCACATCCACCACAGAATGTGAACTGATTTGAGCTTAACCTGGGATGGAATCTGATGTATCTTACATTGTTTATTTTACTAGATTGTAAGATCATGCAGTCGCAATAAGTGATAAGTGAGTTTCGTATGAGCTTGTCTTGAGATAGCAAGCATATGGAAGCACTTTGGTTTACTATATTTATGTGTAACTGAAAGAAGTGATCGGTTCTGGCAGCGGTAGAATACAAGATAGGATATACCAAGAACAACAACGAAATTGCAGGTAGAAGCCGGTCTAGCCGTAGTTCTGATCATCGTCAAAGTCGAAAGGTTTTGATTAGGGTAGTATTCTCGAGCAGGGTTATGACGAGGTAACAGTTTAATGTTTGCGCATACCAAGGTTCGTTGTAGCGGAGAAGTGAGCCAATCCATACATTCAGTCTTCAGCAAGTCTAGTAAACATAAACACTAGAGAGAACAGTTCGCTGGTTGGCTGGCCTGCTCCAGGGGCAATCTTGACGACAACGAATGACAACGCACAAGTGGCAATGGATTCTGGCCAAGGTCTACCAATGGCCAGTCACTGAATCCTGCTTGAAGGATCAAGGTCTGTTTCATTGAAACTTGAAATAATACAGGAATTATCAGAGACAAATAAGATGCAGTGCAGGCTGGTCATCCCAAGAATAAGAGCAATGATTGAGTGCCCGTCATATAGGCAGTCAGCCCTACTATACACAATAGATAAAATACATAAATGCGTCACAGATAGGATTCTTACCTTGTCAGCCCAATGCTGTCCCAACGACGCTGCAGGCTGCCGTCAAACACTGCAGGTTGATGAAAAGAAAGAGGTAATTAAAGGGATAAAGGGACCAATGCGATGTCGTACCTGTCGACCGCAGGCCTCTTCCCTTCTCTGACGTACTCGTATAGAGCTCATATAGTATTTGTAGATATTTATATAATGCGTGTGAACCCCTTCTCCTTTTAACTCACTTGTTACTGAAATACCGTTACCACTTCTCAGCCGACCATGGGCTCTTCTCATAGCACCCCGACTGCACTGCAGACGTGCCTGAACAATGTCTGCAATGGCCGCTCTGACTGTGTCGGCTATCCTTCCGACATTCTCTACCAGCTCAACTGGGTCAAGCCTTATAATCTCGCTGTCGACGTCACCCCCATTGCTGTCGTGAAGCCAAAGACAGCCGACGACGTCTCGGCTTTCGTGCAGTGTGCCGCGGCCAACAGTGTGTCGGTCCAGGCCAAGTCTGGCGGCCATTCGTATGGCAACTTTGGTCTCGGTGGTGTATCTGGTCAGCTCGCTATCGATCTGTCCAACATGAAGTCGTTTTCCATGGACGAGACCACGTGGCAGGCCACCATCGGTGCCGGTTCTCTGCTTGGTGATATCACGACGCAGCTTATTGATAACGGCAACCGTGCGTTTGCACACGGCGTGTGTCCCGGTGTTGGCATCGGCGGCCATGCCACGGTCGGCGGTCTCGGTCCCATGTCCCGGATGTGGGGTGCAGCTACCGATCATATTGTCGAGGTCGAGGTCGTCACAGCCAATGGTACGATTGTGCGGGCCAGCGATGCCGAAAACACGGACCTGTTCTTTGCCATTCGCGGTGCCGCCTCCAGCTTTGGCATTGTGACAGAGTTTGTCATGCGCACACACCCGGCACCAGGCGACGTCGTCCAGTACACCTACAACTTTGTCTTTGGCGATGCCGCCACCCTGGCCCAGGTGTACTCGGCATGGCAGGCCGTTGTGGCCGACCCCGACCTGGACTACCGCTTCGGCACCGAGTTTGTCCTGCACCCCCTCGGCGCAGTCATCACTGGCACCTTTTACGGCAACGACAGCGAGTGGGAAGCCACCGGCATCCCCGGCCGCCTGCCGCAAAACGGCAACGGCACCATTGTCATCAACGACTGGCTCGGCGCGCTCGCCCAAGACGCACAGAACGAAGCCCTGTATATCTCCAACGTGGCCTCCAACTTTTACTCCAAGTCGCTCGGCTTCCGCCGCAACGAACTGCTGTCCGACGACTCCGTCGTGGACCTGTTCCAGTTTGCCGAGGACGCCGACAAGGGCACGCTCGTGTGGTTCATCATCTTTGACGCCAGCGGCGGCTACCTCATGGACATTCCCCAAGACTCGACCGCCTATGCTCACCGCGACAAGGTGCTCTTCTACCAGTCGTACGCCGTCGACCTGGTGGCACTGTCGGCGACAACAAAGGCGTTCCTGACCAACTTCCACGACCGCGTGCTGAGCCACCTGCCGAGCAATGGATCCTACGGCACATACGCGGGCTACGTCGACATGGCCATCCCCGAGCCGCAGGAAGAGTACTACATGACCAACCTGCCAGTCTTGCAGGAGATCAAGACCAAGTGGGATCCCAACCAGGTCTTTCGCAATCCCCAGAGCGTCCAGCCGATATCATGAGCGTTTGTTTGCATTTGGATATTGCAATACTTTACAGTACTTTGGTTGTTCTAATTCTCTAATTCATACTAATTCATTATTTCTAATCTTTGCTATTAAACATGTTGCAACTCTTGATATCTTTGGATCAAGTAGTAGAAAAACAATACATCATAGACAAGCTCGTCGTAAATAAGCAAGACAAGCGTCACCCAAAGTCTAAGCAGACAATAATACAATACCATTAAAAACAAAAGCCGCCAGCCAAAATCCTTTTCCGTGTCCTCGGCCGGCTCATTTGTCGTATCCGCTGTATCCTAAAAGCCGGTTATGGGATCGATCTTCCGCACCTGGGGGATAGACGTCGGCCCATAGTTTTGCACACGGGTGCCGATCAGATACACTTCGTCCCGGACCAGGGTTCGCCACGCCTGGAAGTTGGCCGCAATGCCGTACACCCGGAATAGGCCCACGACAATGGCCGCCACCAGCGGGTAGCAGAACCGGCGCAGGATAACCGCGTCCGTCGTCGTGTCCAGCAAATGGTCCAGCACCCACAGGCAAGGCGCCTCGCACACGTAGCTGAGGACGCTCGCCAGGGCCAGCGGCACGAATATGGCTGCAAGGGCCATGACCAGTCCGGGCACCACCAGGGCGCGTGTCAGGATGCGCGCGTCAGGCACCCAGCGTCCACGGCGGAAGACGGCACGCAGCGCCGAGGCCACACGCGAGTGCGGGAAGTTGTAGCTGACGTACAGCACTGCCAGCTGCAGGAACAAGACGCCCAGAACCCAGACCTGCTTCAGCTCCACAGTGTACCGGGATGCGTCATTGGGGTCGTTGGGCGTGGTTGAGCTGCCTTCCGCCTGCGGTGGAAACATGTAGGTGTGCAGCGGGATGAAGACGTAGAGCTCCACAATACCGGCCGCAAGCAGCGGGCTGATAATGGCAATGGTCAGGTAGCTGTAGATGACAACGTGAGCCTGGCGGTGGGCGTTGTAGATCTTTTGCAGCAGCTGGCCCGCGGCTTGGGGCGTCGCCTCTGTGAGCCATTTGCGCGCATTGATCGCGACGTAGCCGAGGGCACTGAGAACATAGACGCCAGTGTTAAAGGCAAATACGTCATTGTACGGCACGCCGGCGGGCACAAAAAGACTAAAGACGCCGCGGCCGGCCAGCAGCGGACAGAAAACGGCCACGACGCCGCCCAGGACGGCAAACGTCCACACAGAGAAAATGTACAGTCTGTAGCGCATGGTGAAGTGCGGCGGCATGTACACCTGCTGGAAGTAGTCCGTGTTGTAAATGTCCTCTTCCCATACCCGGTCGTCACGGCGCTCATTGAGCTCGGTGACGCGCAAAAACACCTTTTGGGCGCTGACAATCTTAATGTTGTCCGCAGTAGGCGCCCGCACAAACCAGCCATCATGGGTCATCCGGCCCGACTGCACTAGACGTCTCTTGGCTGGCTGGAGCTTGGCGGCGTGCTCGTCCTGCTTGCCAATGTTTGCGCTTTCGTCAGCTGCAGCAGAAGCTGGGGCATTTTTGGCGTCTGCGGCATCTGCAGCATTTGCGGAACCTGTGGTGTCGGCAGCTTTCTCGGCCTTTGTGGGACTTGTGGAAGGCGGGCCTAACAATACGGGGTACACTGTATCGGAAGCCTCGTCGTATGACAGGAAATAGGTAATGTACCACGGGTACTTGCGGTAGGCTGAGTCCGGCTCCAGCTTGAGCTCGCCCTCCTCGTCGATGCGGCGCTCGTTGAACAAGAACCAGGTCAGGCGCAGAGCACGGGCAGACTTGCGGAACCACCACTCGTTGATGGCATAGGCGGTGTCGTGCAGCTTCAGCGTCTTGACGGCCACGGGCATAACAACGATATACAGCACGAGGTCGTAGGGGAACTCAAAGACAAACTCGTTGGACGAGTAGTGGATGGGCATGAGGCCGGTGCCGGCCGTGGCATAGGACAGCGTCCACAGAGTGCCGCCAATGAACGCGGAGATCATGATACCGTAGGCCAGGGCAGACCACAGAATCTTTTTGAGGTGCGTCCCGACACTGCGGTCGAGCGCATCGCGCACCGGGTTGTTCTCTGGGTCTCTAATAAAGAACAAAACACCCTTGCGCAGGAGCTTGCGGCACATAAAGACAAACAGCGAGAAGTGGAACATGTACGTGGTGCCGGCAAGCCAGTGCATGAAGAGCGACGTCAGCGGGAAGTTGTAGAGAAACGTCAGGCGCGTCATGACGGTGGCACCCTCAAACAGCGGCAGCAGGGCCAGGTCCAGCATTGAGCCGCAGTAGAGCGGGAATGCAAACATCTCGATGCCGATAATCAGCGTGACCTTGAGCACGCCGCTGGCCTGCGTCAGCACGTCCACAATCGCCCGTTCCCATTCGTGAGCGGGGTCGTTGAGATTGTGGGCGGTGCGCGCCTTCTTGAGATACCACCAGCCAACCAGGAACACCGTAGCGTAGCCAAACATGCTAGCCAGGAAACGGTCGCCGTCGTCCCAGTGCGCAAGCCCAGGATCGACCAAGGAGTCGTCGCTGGTCTCGAAGCTGATGACCCAGGCAGAAGGACTCGACAGGGCCGACGGCAGTGCTGCGACAAGTGACCAGGCTGCCGTAGCGGCCGTGGTGATGGAGTTGGCCGTGTGCGAGGCCATGCTGCCCCACGTGTCTGTAAACAATGCGTAAAAGATGCGGCCGATAAAGCCCATGGCGCTCGACCACTGCCCCTTGAGTGTCAAGAGGGCCTCGTGGCTGATGGCCGAGAAGTTGCGAATCTCGCCTGCGGGCGTGATGAGCGCGTCCAGTCTAAAGTTTTGCACGAAACGAATGGTGCTCTCAAGCACGAGGCGCCGAACCTCGTCAATGTACGACGCCAGGAGCTCGGACGGCGCACTGATGCCCACAATCTGCAGCATCTGCACACAGCCGTGCAGGAACAAGAGGGTCACCAATGCACCCAGGCCGAGAACGGTTGCGGCGCCATCCTGGATGATCTGGGCAATGCTGAAAAGCAGCAAGACGGGCCGCGTCGGGTTGGCGACGAGCCAGATGGTGAAGCGGCCGACATTGTAGGGCAAAAAGGTGCCGAGGAGAAGGGTCACAATGACAAGGAAGAGGCAGAACATGGCGTTTTGGAACAGGGCCACGAGAGGACCGTTCATGCCGACGAGCTCCATCATGCCCTCAAAGTCCTCGCCCTCGATCTCGGCCTCGGCCTCCTGGTCCTCCCAGTTCAGCCCATCCTCGTTCTGGAGGCCACCCAAGTCCATGTCATCGTCGAGGCGCGGTACTATAAGCCCTCCGAACGCGTCTGCTTCTTGAGCCGCCGGCGCGTCGCCAATAAGTTCGCCAATGAGGGCGTGGTTGTCTTCTTCTGGGTCGGGCAGAGGTGGCAAGTCTCCGGGGTCGATCTGGTCCAGATCTCGCCACATGAAATGGGCAATATTCCCGATGATGCCATTGGGCTGCTCCGGCTGGGCTTCGGGCAAATGCTGTCCAAGCTCAGAGCCGCTGTCGTAGACAGGTCTAGGAAGAGCAAGGGCAGCTGTCTCCATACGGGTATTTGCAACTGGTGCATTCTGCACCGGGAGCAACAAGTCCTCGTCAGAGGTGTCTTCCCACTCGCCCTCGTCGTCATCATAGAGCTCATCATCGTTGTGGTTTTGATATTCTTCCTCGTGGTCTCCATACTCGTCATTCACGTCATATTCCCGGTGGCCATTGACGAGATCTTCGTTGTCCGGTTCCGGGGCTGGCATGTCCTGGTCCTGGGCCGTGTCCGCAAGATCGGGAGGGAATGCCCAGTAGTTGTTTCCGAGACCGCTGCCACCACCGGTGGTCAAGGGACCAGTGTTGGCTCTTGGCCGGTACTCGAACTCGAGAATGTCGACGCCGTTTGTCTGTGCAGTATCGTGCGTAGTCTCTGCAGGTTCTGGGGTCTCGTTCAAGTCGACAGTAGTGGTGCTCGGGCTGGTACCAATACTCCCATTTTCTGACCGTATAGTCCATGAGTCTCCTGATGGAGATGGTCCGTCTTGTGAAGATGGGCCAGCTTCTGCCAGTTCGTCGTCGTCTGATGATTCTTCTTCGGGCTCTTCAGCTGCTGCCGGTCCAGCTTCCACTGGTCCTTGTACCGGTCCCTGTACTGGACCTTCGGCCAGCCCGTCTCGAGGCTCTTCTGCAGGCTCTTCTGCAGGCCGTCCATATCCTGGAGGAGGGCGTCCTGTGATGGGATAAAGGGGCTCCAGCCACTGTTTGAGATCCTCTTCGAGGCCTTCTGCGTGTGCCATGCCCACGATGCGGTGGGGGATGCCCCGAGCCTTCCGACGGATGCGCAGGTATTGATATAGATTGTCACCAATTTCGGGTGTCGGTGCATCGATGTCCTTGAAGTCGTCCTCGCTAGGTTCAGAGTCGTCGTGGTATTCCTCGTCAAAGAGCTCGTCCTTCTCTTCCAGTCGATTGAAATCGATGGGAAACTCTTCAAAAAATTGATCAAACGCATTTGCTTCTGGGCCGCGCTGGTGTTGCAAGACATAGTCTCTGACAAGGATGATCAGAATGAAGCAGACGACGACAACGAGAGTGATTGCGATACCCTCGATGCAGTGGACAATGAGCCGGTTCACAGCGGACGAACGAGTCAGGTTGTTGATATAGGGGGTATCGCTTAGCCAGGATGCGCTTTTGCGGATGGAACTAGCTGCTGCACCCGACGCGACAGAGGCTGCTGATGATGAATTTGTAGCGTTGGTGGCGTTGGCAGGGCTCACTAAGCTGGCAGGCTCGGCGAGACCAACGAGCTGGAGAATTGAGGTTCCAGCAGACAGCACAGACGACGAGAAATTCGCGATACGGCTACCGTTTGATTGACCTGCTGCTGTCGCAGCCGCTGCTGCAGCCGCGGCTGCAGTGGTGGCGTGTGATGAGCCGACGAGGCCCTCTTCGCTGACCCAGAAGAAAAACGTCCAGTTGTGGCGCGTAAACATGGGCACGACGACGAGCCAGACGGCGCCGACGAGGCCGACACGCAGGGCAAAGACTCCCTTTTCGATACCGCGCTTGATAAAGTACTTTGCGAGCACAGAGGTCGGCAGTTTGCGCGGCATGAGGGGGTCGTAGAACTTGGCGAAGCGGTAGGCCGCCTTGCAGAGGTCGCAGCGCTTCTTTTTGGATGTCATCAGCCAGTCCATGAGACAGCTCTGATGGACAAACTTGATGCTGCCCCTGCATCTGCAAGGGTGGAAGAGGGGTTCTTCATCGGGCGTCTGGTCTGCGCGACAGATGCGACAGCAGTCGTAGTATGTCTCCTGCTTGGACTTGTGATTCCGGTTCAGGTACTTGGACCGGCCCGTCATGGTGGCTGTAGTTTGCTAGATGTGCAGCCTAGCTTTGGGAGGGGGTGGTCGAAGAGGAAAGAGGAAAGATGTGTTGAACAAATGCGTTCGCACGTGTCCCGATGCCAGAATAGTAGAGGCACGAGGGACGAGAAGAAGGGGGTTGTCGATGCGTCGTCGAGGCGTCGCAGCTCTGCCTGTGGTGCACAGTGCTCAAGTTGGTGTTTCAAGCTTGTATCCAATATTAGTGTGGCATGCCTATTGCTATTCGCGGCATAAAGTAGCAAGGCCGGCGGCGATGATGGTGGTGAGGTTGACGATGCTGTAGTGGTGGTGGTTTGAAGTCGCCGAGCCAAGTTGATCAATGTGGTGTCCGCCGAGACTTGAGTGGGTCTGATTGGTAGTAAAGGTGGGTCGGTAGTGAATGGACCGACGGTTTGGTACTTTGACAAGTGGAGTGCGTTTAGTCGACTTTACTATTACTACTGTGTAATAGTGCGTAAATATACGCAGTGTACAAAAATGGCTATGCACACTAGACTTTTTGCGGTGGTGTGGCATCAAACTCATTGGAAGTGATTGATATTAATTGCGTCTTTAACTTTGTTATCAACTATGCTCTATCCGCTATTATTTTGATCGCTTTTATTGCATAAGAAGGTATAATATTAAAATTTAAGAAAATGGAATTAATTAGAAGTTTAGTAGTTTACATAAATCAAGACAGGAAAAAAGAAGAAGAAACAAAACAATTAAAAATAATTAAAAAGAGAAAAACCTACTGACAGAAACAGTGAACGAAGAAATGAATAGTATAAATCGGAAATGAACTTGAATTTAAGCTCTTACTGAATGTTAACTATTTATAATATCAAGCAGGGGATATCACTCACAAGTAGTACCACATTACGTACCATTTTTAACAAGAAGAAAAGAAGAGCCCAGCCTGGGTTTTAACCACTTAGTTATCTAAGAGCCGCATGACCAAGATAGCAATGTATATTTGTTTCATTAGAGGAGCAATCAAAATCAAATCACAAACCAATGTGATTGTTTACTCTAGTTACACAGATACTCGGCTGGGGTTTCACATCGCGAGCCTGACTCCAGCTTTGAGCAGAACACTGCATTGACGTGGCAGGATGTTTATCAGACATTCCGCAGTACAGCTGGCCCAGTGCCAAGTTGACAGCACTTATCTGGCACCTGTCTCAGACGTGGCCACGCCACAGTTTGCCACTATCTTTGGGACCCTGCTGGTCATATTGCGGCTCACTTTTGGTTGATTACTGACTTTATAGATGCGGATCAATGCGAACACCATGGACTCATTGCGTACAGACATATATGGTTATCACATCAGCCAATATTATAAATCAGCATAGTTGCAACAAGAGCGACATAATATTGGTAGGCTTTTGCACAATCTGTACTAATATGGCCGAATCACAGGCTCTGCATCTTTAGTCTAGAGCTAGCAGCCTTTCTCGATGCCTGGGCTTGGCCGCAAACTGCGGCAGTGAGACTCAACAGTGATGGACAAAAGACCGACGCCTCGATGGCTGGTCGGGGGTTTCCTGGTCTCCCTATTGAGTTTGGTGTATAAAAGCACCGAATTCGCAGTGATGCTTGACTTGCGATTTTGAATACACATTTTTTGCACACTACAACACCTTATCTGCCTTTGTGCCTCAACATTCAAGAACAGCCTCAATCCAGCCAACACTTTTTCCTGCTCTGATTACTCGTTGTCACCATGGACACCAAGCCGCAACACATCATTTTCAAATTGAGTCCCCATGTTGAGATTGAGAAAGGCGTTGAACCCAACGACTACCTTGATCGACGCAAAGAGGCCGAGAGCCACCCACGCACGACACAGTTCTTTATCGGACTTTGTTACAAACTCGAAGTCATCACGATCAAGTCGCACGATGCCCGCAAGCACGAGCTCGGCATCTTCATCGGACCGTCGCCGCAATTCTGCGATATCGTCATTTCCGATAACACTGGTTCCGAGAAAGAATCGCCTGCTTGGGGCCTAATTACGTATGACGTACAAAATAAGCTCATTTACCGAGATGTGCGACATCCACATACAAACTTGATTGACGCGACAAATGATGAGGAGAACGGCATCGAAGTCCAGAATAACAGCGACGGCACAGGCAGCGGTGTTGCCATAGGTGGAAAGCTCGAAGAAAAATACAAACGCCGCAGATACACCTGGGTTCTGTCCGGGAGCGAGTTTCTGACAAGTACTCGACCCGAAGTCACGATCCATCTCAATGATTACATCCGTCTCGTTGTTGACGTGCCAGACAGCGACCGTTTTACAAAGGAGCGTGTCGAGAGCTTCCACAATGCGCCATCCATCTACAAGATAGGCGACCCTGAATCAAGTGAGTTTGAAAAGACGCTGTGCCTCCGACAAAGCGACTTGAAGCAAAACGTCTCGCCCAGCTGCCGCCACAGAGAAGGTGACGATATCATTCTCAAAGAAAACATCGGCAAGGGCTCGTATGGTACTGTCCGGCGGCACTACAATGTATCAACTGGTATATGCACAGCCGTCAAGAAGCCCCGATACAGCACCAACCAACGCGTAAGGGAGTATGCTGAGAAGGAGATTGAGCTGTTCAAAAAGATTCAAGAGGTACGTTTCACCCTGTTTACTTTATATCAGCAAGCATCCGTACCGCAGAGAATCTGCTGACCAATATTATAGTTTTCAAACAAGGACGAGCTGTCAAAGGATTACTCTCGGTACATTATCAAGTACATTCGCAGCAAGACGGGGCCTCAAGTGAAGCTCGAGCTCGAGTACGCCTCCTACGGCACGCTAAAGTACCAGCACGACAAGCGTAGAATGACCCTTCTCGAAAGCGTGTCTGCGCTGGAGCAGATGCTCAAAGCAATCTCGTTCCTCCACCGCTTCGATATCGCACACCGGGATATCAAGCCAGCAAATGTGCTTGTCAAGTACCGCAGCCGGTTGTACCAAAAGAGCAGCGATATCCGCATCCGCCTCGCCGACTTTGGCATGTCGAAAATTGGCAACCATGAGACGCGAGCCGTCGGCACGTCGCGGTACAACGCACCCGAGCTGTTTGGGAACAGCCCATACACAACGCCCGTCGACATCTGGTCGACGGGCGTCATGTTCTACGACGTCTACTTTGGTCTAGCGCACGGAATATGCTCCTTGGCCGAGTCTGTCACCTCGCGCGTCTACGCTAGCGCAGGCGTAGCAATGTGCGTCGAAATCGAAAAGGCCGTTGACAAAACGGCCCGGGCGCCAACGCCAGACGCCTACCTGGCCAGTTTTCTTCGCGACAACATGGTACGGGTCAACCCCGAGCAGCGGCTCTCGGCTGACGCATGCCTCGAAAAGATTGGCGAGCTGCGCAAGGCGGTTGAGGCTTTCGAGCCCACCAACGATGCATATCCAAGCGTCATGGCGGCGGGCCTAGAATCTACGGCAAGAGGTACAGGCTCGCGGACCACCCGCACGGCACAGACTGCGTCAATGGCCTCAACTGCGTCCACGTCCCATAACGCAAGACAGCATTCAAACAGAGAATTGATGAGGTCCAACGATGTCGCACATGCTGTGGGCCACGATTTGCCCACACCTTTTGAAAGCGGCCGGCCTCCGCACAGCAATACTTCTAGCATCGACATGGAGGACGTGTTTAGCGACTATGTCAACGTGAACGAATCCGTCGAGGCCAGGGACCGTGATGGATTTGTTTTTGTGCCACATGTAAACGGCTCAATGTAAGCTGTGATGCATGGCGGCTGCAGTCTGGAGTCTTGTTTTTTTTTTGTTGCTTGCTTTTTTTTGGATACTGCATTTATATTGCCGGCTTGCTTGCTTTTATTGGATACTGCATTTATATTGCCGGCGTTATTTTGTATAGCACTTTCCAAGTTGCTATTATACGTACAGCTACATTATATAACCTCAACATCATGCTTCTCTGAAGCATCAGAGTGTAGAGTCGAATATAGACCGACACGCCACAGGATCAAAACTTTTAGTATTCTCCGTGACAAAGCAAAGTGAAGTAGTCTAGAATCTATATCCTGAGATAAGAGCCAACTTGTTTATGTGCACGCAGTGGCCAATAACATTTACGCGTGATGCTCGTGTCCAAGTTGCAGTGATGTCTGAGAGACACCCGTTGATGTGTGATTAGTCATCGTGCAGCACCCATTGGCCTGTGCGTATGGCACCATCAGATTTGAGCTGAGCCGCAGAGCTCGACCTGCGATGTTTGAAGGCTATATGAATTGCAATTGGAAGATAAATGCACTTTTGACGGTTCAAATAGGCCAAACACACCAAGAATACTCGAGTGACGTTGAACGAGCCCCACTACGTCGTGGGCACCACGGGGTTAACACGGGATCCATATTTATATAAGACCCACTTCTCTAATGAAATATAATTGGCCAGATATGTAGCGATAGCCTTGACAACTCAATATAGCACTACTGATATCTTTTAGACGACTGCGTTAAGGTGTGTTCTTATATCAATTTGTAGAGGTATGAAGACTTCATAGGAGGGAAAGTTTTAAAGCTCTACCCTCGTACTGGATTTTATTTGAATTCTGTACTGAAGTCTACCGGCTGACTAGTCTAAGATGATCATGTGATATGACACGTGGTATTGCGTTACCCTGATCCTGTCACAATTAAGACGAGAATACGTCCGTAGAGTGATGAATAGTAATATTGCTCCTCTTGCGTTTGCTCATTGTCCGTGCACATGGCCCCACTTTCTTGCATTCAAATGAGAGTCCATGACCATCTGGCCCGTCACTCAGCGCAAGTAAGAGGCTGAATCCGTCATGTGATTAATTTGTATGCAATTCGAGTCATACATGCAATTGAATACAATGCAAGATGTGATTTATGTACACCTGAATGTTGACCACTCACTTGTTCGGTGTCTTGACCGCTATATCTGAAACTCTGAAGCAATGGACAACGCATCCAAGACTCGAGGTTGGCCTCAATGGTCGGCGGCGATCATTGGTGATTAGTGTGCAGTGCCCAATCAATAGAGCATGCGTGATTCACGACATGGTCTTAATCAGCAAATACGTTATTACTAACGTCTGCCTAATACAGGGCCGCTTTGGGCATCTGGGGTTGTTGGTGGGGGGTGTGAACGTACGTCGGTTACTGTGCCACTAGCATCCTCCAGGCTAGGCAGGCGCTGCCCATGATACGCCCAATACTGACAAGTAGAAGAGGTGACAAAAGATGAAGTGATGCGGTCGCGCTTTCCATTTGATTTGCCAAGGTGGTACCATGACTGTACTACTCCTGCTGTTTTCGTTTGTCATTTGTTGTCACTGCCCTGGTTTATATACAAACAAACACAGACTGCCAACAGCTCGAGTGAACTGATTCTCATCTTTTCATCTTTTGTTTAGTTCTTCTCATGTTCTAATTTCGTCCAACAATCCACACATATTCCACACTCCTCACTGAATACACACTCTTCCATCTTCGAAGCTTTATATCAACCAGAATGTCTGGACGCGGTCGTGGCGGCGGCCAAAACTATCGTGGCCGTGGTGGAGGCGGCGGTGGTCGTGGAGGAGGTGGAAGCTATGACATGCCGCAGCGTCCTCGTGGAGGAGGTGGTGGCGGTAGCTACGGCGGTGGCGGCGGCGGCGGCGGCGGGGGTTATGGCGGTGGAGGAGGCGGAGGCGGAGGCGGAGGTGGCCAGATCCTGCCTGCCATCACTGGAGCTGCCGCTCCTAATCCCAAGGTCACCAGCATTGAGAATGCTCTTCAGCTGAAGCAGCCCAAGGTCGACCCCAAGGCCACCTTTCCCGGCCGTCCTGGCTACGGAAACAACGGCACTCCAGTCGTCCTCTGGGCCAACTACGTCGAGCTCATCGCATCGCCGAAGCTCGTTCTCAACCGCTACGACGTCTCTGTCACGCCGGCGGTTGTTGGCAAGAAGCTCACCCAAGTCATCGCTCTTGTGCTCGATTCGCCCGAGCTCGCTGCCCACAAGAAAGACATTGTCACCGACTTCAAGTCGACCCTGATCTCGCGCACGCGCTTCCCCGACCAGACCATTACGTTCCAGTACCGCTCCGAGGGCGAAGACGAGCCGCGCGAGGGCAGCGTGAAGTACCAGGCTAAGATCCAGTTCACCAATGTGCTCTCTGCCGGTCCCTTTGTGGACTTTCTCACGTCGACAGACCGTGGTGCCACTTACAGCGACAAGCTGCCGATGATCCAGGCCTTCAACATCTTTCTGAATCACTACGCCAAGTCGGAGCCTGGTCTCTCGTCGCTGGTGTCGTCGTCGGGCTCGTCCAAGATCTACTCGACATCTCCGCTGCCTGCTGACCAGAGAAGCCTGGGCAACTGCGTCACAGCCGTCCGCGGCTTCTACGCCAGCGTTCGTGCCGCCACTGCCCGTATCCTGGTCAACGTCAATGTGAGCCATGGAGTGTTCTTCGAGTCCGGCCCTCTGGAGGAGTTCTACAGGAAATACGACTCTTCCAAGGGTCTGTACCGCGCCGAGTCGTTCCTGAAGCGTCTCCGTGTCCAGACGACCCATCTGCCGGTCAAGAAGAACAAGCAGGGAAATGTGATCCCGCGTGTCAAGACTATTTTTGGACTTGCTACACCCAATGATGGACAGGGCACTCCCAACCCTCCGCGTGTTCCCAGGTTTGGTGCCTCGTCCAAGGATGTCCAGTTCTGGCTGGACTCGAGCCCCAACACTTCAGCATCTTCTGCTCCGGGTGCGGCATCCAAGGGTGGTAAGAAAGGCAAGGGTGGCAAGGCCGTGCCGCCAGCAGCGTCTTCGGGTAGCGGAGCGTATATTTCTGTCTACGACTTTTTTCTCAAGAGTGAGTCCAGCCTTTTTACGTATGTCTCCGAGAGATCGAACTTATACTGACCTACAGCGTACAACATTCGCATTGCTAACCCGGCTCAGCCCGTCATCAATGTCGGCAACCGCCAGCATCCGACCTATCTGCCCCTCCAGGTCTGCAGCGTCATTCCGGGCCAACCCGTGAACACCAAGCTGGACCCAACCCAGACGCAGGGCATGATCAAGTTTGCTGTCCGTCGGCCCCAGGACAATCAAATGTCCATCATTCAGCAGGGTCTCCAGACGACTGGACTTGTGTCCTCCAACAACTCCAAGCTTGTATGTACACTTTAAGACGTGTCTGTGTCAAGAAGAAGAAAGAAGATTAGAAAAACTAACAATCTATAGACCGAGTTTGGTATCAATGCAACCAGCAACCTAATCACCGTCCCCGGCCGCATCCTCAACAGCCCCCGCATCAGCTATGGCCAAAAGAAGTCGGCCCAGGTCATGGGCGGCAGCTGGAACATGGTCCCGCGCGGCGCCGACGCGCTCAAGTTCAGCGTCACCAGCAGCATGCAGCGTTGGGCCTGCGTCTACATTGACCACACCTCGGCGTACCCCGGTCAGCAAAGGTTCAATCCCAGCACCATGACAGAGATGATGACCAAGCTCGCTGCCGTTCTCCGTGACTGCGGCATGAATGTCACGCCCGCTTCCAACCCCAAGTATGTCGACTTCAACCAGCCCAACGGTGAGGCTACTCTCGAGCAGATCTTCCAGCTTGCCAGCGGCAATATTGATCTCATCTTGTTCATTGTCCCCGCAACGCCGGTGCCTGTCTACAACACCATCAAGCGACTGGGCGATGTCAAGTACGGCATCCATACCATCTGCACCGTGGGCTCCAAGCTCGCAAAGGGTGGTGGTCAGGACCAGTATCTGCGCAATGTCGCTCTCAAGTTCAACCTCAAGCTGGGCGGCAGCAACCAGCTGATCGAGCCGGCCAACCTTGGCATCGTTGCCGAGGGCAAGACCATGGTCGTCGGTATCGACGTCACCCACCCGTCGCCAGGCTCGTCCCTCAACGCGCCCAGTGTCGCCGGCATGGTGGCCAGCACCAGCAGCACGCTCGGTCAGTGGCCTGGTGTCTTGAGCATCCAGTCTCAGGCCCGTAAGGAGATGGTCTCGCACCTCGGCGACATGCTCAAGTCGCGCCTCAAGATCTGGCGCGAGCGCGAAAAGGCCCGCAAGGGTACCCTGCTGCCGCTGCCCGAGAACATTCTCATCTACCGCGATGGCGTCTCCGAGGGCCAGTACCAGCTCGTTATCGACAATGAGTTGCCCCTTATGCGCGCGGCGTGCAAGGACGTCTACCCGCCCGCCGATACTGCCAAGGGTCTGCCGCGCATCACGCTCGTTGTCGTCGGCAAGCGCCACCACACGCGCTTCTACCCGACCAAGGATCAGGACGCCGACCGCTCGGGCAACACCAAGGCCGGCACAGTCGTCGACCGCGGCGTCACCGAGGCGCGCAACTGGGACTTTTTCCTGCAGGCCCATTCCGCTCTCCAGGGCACTGTGCGTCCCGGTCACTACTATGTGCTGCTTGACGAGATCTTCCGGACCAAGTACCCCGCCAGCAGCGGTGCAGGCGGCACCAATGCAGCCGATCGACTGCAGGACCTGACCCAGAGCATGTGCTACGTGTTTGGCCGCGCCACCAAGGCCGTCAGTCTGTGCACGCCTGCCTACTATGCCGATATTATGTGCGAGCGTGCCCGCTGCTACCTCAGCAGCATGTTTGACAGCCCCAGCAACTCGGCTGCTCCGTCTGTGGCCGGCAGCCATGTGACGGGCGGCCCATTGGGTGCTTCGCAGGATGATGTCAGGATCCACCCCCGCCTCACCAACACCATGTTTTATATTTGAGCATGGATTATTTCGAGTGCCATTCACTGCACTCTGATGCGCAAAAAAAGACTTTATCAGTGTTTGTTTTAACGGATGTGATGAATGCTATGACAAGGATGAGCAGGCTATGCTATTTAGTTACGAGGTCAAATAAATGCAATTAAACAACTATGCTCGTAGAGGAGCAGTGAATCTGTGCAGTAGAAAATTTCTCTAGCAGTTGTTTTATTGGTCTTAATAACTGATTCAAGAAATCAATTGTCTCCCACAAGACAATAAAATAAAAGACAAAGCCAGAGATATATTTATGATTAATAAAAACTTTGAAAATGCACAAAAAGTTGACTTAGATCAAAATAATACAAAATAAATACAATGATTAAAAACAATATGCATTAAAGTTTTCGGTGTTTTGTGAACAAAGGTTCAAGCTTATCATGCTGGCATTGGTGGATATAGTGTATTTAGTGATTTATATGTACACAACACGTAACAGCACTATCTCCAAAGCTTATGGCTGTAGCGTACCTGATCACATACTCGTTTTCAGGGTTTCCTTTACTGACAACACCGGCATGGCCTCTACACTTCAATCCCTTGAAGTCATCTTTGACTTCTCAATAAAAGAAGCAGTATTTGCTAGCGATGCGGCACGCAGCCATGCCACGGCCCTCTTTGCGGCTGTGTTGCAGCAGCTCGAGGCGGCCGAGATCAAGCAGTTGTCAGTCCCTTTCCGTCGCATCGAGATGGTGCGACAGATCAGCCAAAACTCCCTGAACCAGCAGTCCAACGACGCATACTTGCGCTCTTTTTTCGCTACGGTCGGCATCGACATGGCTTCTTCTCTGGCCACAAGCATCGACACAGCTGCACTCAACAGCAAAATTGTCCAATTCACGGATTACTTGATCGAATACTTTTTTCTTCCCTGTACGTTTTCCATCCCAGCATGCACAGCTTACTTCGGCGCTCACCTTTTCTCTTCCCTGATTCCAGTGAAAGCGTGCGCGGTCAAAACACCACAGGCGACACCCGCTCCCCTGTCCGTCCCCACGATACCGGCCGAAGACGCCCTCCCAGGGTCCCGTGCGCGCGTCTCGACGCTTCGACGAGACTGCCTTGTCCGCGACAAGCACCGCTGCGTCGTAACACGCAAATTCGACAAGCAAGAAGCACGGCGCCGCCACGCGGAGCACGGTCAGAGCGCCATCGACGACGATGGCCAGGTCTTTGACTGGACTGACGGCACTGCTTTTCAAACATTGGAAGTGGCACATATCCTCCCGCATTCCCTCACAAATCTCGAGGGCAGCCCGCAAATGGTAGGCAACCGCTTCACTCATAGGCTTAGTATTACCTCTTCTCTGACGTTCTCTAACGATACTGCATAGACTGCTGCCCGCAAGAAGGCACTGGATATCCTCGGCATGTTTGACATGGATGTTCACCGACTCATTGCCGGGACAGACATTGACCGGCCTACTAATGCGCTCACCCTCACGCGAGAGTGCCGTGAAGAATTCGGCTCGTTCCGCATGTACTTTGAGGCTGCTGGCCCGTCACGAACATATCGTATTGCATCCTACGACCGACCTGCCTTTAGTGCCGTCCCGCAACCTTTGACGCGGACACTGTGCCAATCACCTACAATACAATTGATTCGCCGCATCCGAGGTTGTTGGCTGTTCATGCTGCCATCGCAACGGTATTGCATATGAGCGCTGCAGGCAAGCATTGTGACCACATTTTACGGGACACTGAAGAGGCTACCGTTGTCGAGTCCGATGGCACGACAAACCTCGGGACACTTGTGGCGCTGCGTTTCCGTAGTTGGTGGGATGGTGGTTTGGCTTAATGGATGATGAGATGAAAGGACTGGTTGTACGATACATTCATGATTATACGATAGCCAACGAAATATGTTTAAACGATGGCTACTTAATTTAGCCGTGTTTGCACAACTTCATCCCCGTAGGTCTTTGGGTTCACCCATCAATGAGTTTTACAGTACGTTGAGCTTGACGTCAATCGTTATTGGCGCTAAGCTTTCTTTGTATCAGCCAAAATTAGTCACCCTGAGCTGTACGACCCCCACTTTTTGCATGTCCCTTCCAACGCGTCTTTCTAGCAACGCGTAAAGTGCTTTTTGACGTCCCTGCAAATCTCGGCGAGCTACATCGACAGGCTGGACCACGACGTCAGATCACGACACACACCACCACAACTACACTGCTTGACCACCTTGGCCTAAACAACTTTAGTATTACCCAACCATCCATCACACTCAATGGCCAGCTTTTTCGACCTCAAGGCACGGAAACAGGCCGCTGCCAACGGCGCTGGCAAGGCCGACAAGCAGACGACCGAAGCTCCTCGTGCGCAGCCATGGGTTGAGAAATAGTACGCAAGCTGCTAGAGATCAATGAACTTGAACAACAGCTAACAGTGCAGCCGGCCAAAGTCGCTCAATGATGTGACTGCTCAAGATCACACCGTCACCGTCCTCCAGCGGACTCTCCAAGCCTCCAACGTTTGTGCCGCCATCTCGACCTGCCTCTTCTGCTCCCGCTTTGTCTAACACCTCTCTAGCTTCCTCACATGCTGTTCTACGGCCCGCCCGGAACAGGAAAGACCTCGACCATCCTCGCCCTCGCCAAGGAGCTCTACGGCCCCGAATTTATGAAGTCGCGCGTGCTCGAGCTCAACGCCTCCGACGAGCGCGGTATCTCCATTGTCCGCGAAAAGGTCAAGGACTTTGCCCGCATGCAGCTCACAAACCCGCCCCCGGGCTACAAGGAGCGCTACCCGTGCCCACCCTTTAAGCTCATCGTGCTCGACGAGGCCGACTCCATGACCCAGGACGCACAGAGCGCCCTGCGCCGCACCATGGAGACATACAGCAAGATTACGCGCTTCTGCTTGATCTGCAACTACGTCACGCGCATCATCGACCCGCTGGCCAGCCGTTGCAGCAAGTTCCGCTTCAAGAGCCTCGACCAGGGCAATGCGCGCGCGCGGCTCGAGCACATTGCCTCTGAGGAGGGCGTGCCGCTGGCGGACGGCGCCGTGGACGCGCTGATCCGGTGCAGCGAGGGCGATCTGCGCAAAGCCATCACATACCTGCAGAGTGCGGCGCGGCTGGTGGGTGCTGGCGCGCCGCCGACGAACAAAAGCAGCAAGAAAAAGGATGCAGAGAGCATGGATGTCGACAACGACGAGGACACGCTTGTGACACCCCCCGTCACGGTCCGGATTGTCGAGGACATTGCCGGCGTCATCCCCGACAGCACGATCGAGACTCTCGTCAAGGCCATCCGGCCACCCGCAAAATCACATGGCACAGGCGCTACGTACAAGACGGTATCCAAGGTGGTGGAGGATCTGGTAGCAGACGGCTGGAGTGCCGGCCAGGTGCTGGCGCAGCTCTACCAGGCGATTGTGTACGACGACGCCGTGGCCGATGCGCACAAGAACCGGATCATGCTGGTGTTCTCCGAGGTCGACAAGCGGCTAGTGGACGGCGCCGACGAGCACCTGTCCATCCTGGATCTGTCACTGCGCATCTCGGGCATCTTGGCCGAGAGGTGATCTACGAGGTTAAAATAGAGGACGAAGCGTTGCGGATTTCTGGTATTGACATTGTTTGCTGTTGTCTTTATATTCTTGTCATTGTTATTTTCATTTTCGTTGCATGTTGCATGTTGATTATTTGTTTGATGTATTCTAGATTTATGGAAATGCATAGCATGGGTATAGGTTTATCCTCATCTGATCATTATCATATCGCTCCATCTGTACGACTGTGCAAGTGCAGCCTCAGCGGTTGTCCGACTTGAGAAGCCCGACCTCGCCATTGAGCCCTGCCCAAATATCGCTGGCTTCGCGTCTTGGCACACTCTCTTGGTCGACGTCCTCATCGGCGTCCTCTGCCGGTTCGCGTCCGAGCAGCATGTCGGCTTCAGTTAGTGCCTGTGTGGCCTGCTCTAGTGCCACCTGGCCCTCCTCGACCTGTTCAAACACAGACTCAAACGTAGCAATCTTGGCGGAGTCGGCTGCCAAGGTCCACGCCGACACACGCTGGCAGATCCCATCAGGACCAGCGCCGTCTCTGCTTGCAGGTGCGAGGACACCCTTTTTGCGCAGCAGCAGTGCAGCACCACCCCCAGCTCCAGCCCCTGCTCCTCCACCGGCTCCGCGGCTGCCCTGCGGCCCATAGCGCGGCAGAAGCTGGCTCTCATCGGCAAGGTGGTCGAGCAGTTGTGATGTATCTCGTAGTCTCTTCGACAGCAATGCATTGTGGTGAGCCTTGTGGCTTATGTCTGACTTTTGGTCGTGGGCTACTGCTAAAAGACGTTCAAGGTAGGGAACAAGAAGCAGTTGGCCAAGCGCGGCCGACTTTTCTGCTGCTGATACTGACACTGTGCTTTGCGCAGATGGTGCCGTCGTTGATCCGACTTCTCTTTTCTCCATCCGCGGCGGTCCTAGCTGTGGTACATTGGTGAACAGGGGGTTTTGTGTACTTGCTGGCGTGGTCGAGGCCGAGGAGCCGCCCGCGGACATGCTGCCTACGGTATCAACCAGCTGCTGTCGCACCTGCACGTAGTGCGCATACTTGTGTCGGATCTCGCCCAGCTTCTCGCCCAGCTCGGCCTTCTTCTGGGTGTCGTGCAGGCCGGTCGAGTCTGCGATGCCGTTCCCATTAAGTAGGCTTTGCCGCAGCATGCGCGACGACTCGACAGCCGACTCGTCTGGGTCGTTAGCAGCATTGCCAAGCTCTGTCTCGATCCAGCCAATAAGCTCATCTCGTGCTGCCCCCAGGGCTTGTAGCTTCGCTGCTTTCGAAGTTCTGGTGATGGCCTCTCTGCGCGCCGATGTTGCCCGGGCTGCAGAGAGCTTCTTTTCCTCCTCTTTCAGACGAAGCTGCGACCGCAAAACTGACTTTTCAAGCTGAGACACAAGCTTCTCTAGGTCGGCGGTCGTCTTCGTAGTATTTTCGGTAGTGTCTGTGTCGCCTGTTGATGCTGATGCTGATGCTGCACGCTCAGCTTCGTCTTCCGCCAGACCGTCCACCACGGCCTTTGGTACTGGAGGCAGGACCGTTTCGGCGTCACCGTAAATAAACTCTGGCTGGAGATAGTCTTCGCCCGCTGCCACTGCTACAGGGCGCTCAGCCAGTGCATCGAGATATCGGTTGACGGTCTGCAGGCGGTCTTGTTTCCGGCCAAGCTTGACCGTCACCAGATGGTCCTGTAGTATAGACGGGTCATTTGAGCTGGGCCGAGTTCCGAACCGGCCTCCTGGCGTATCTTGACTTGAGGCCGAGGGTGTTGCTGCTGTCGCAAGAGCTGCTGTTGATGCTGCCTCGGCGACTTTCTGGTCAAATGCCCTCCTCGCTTCGAGGTTGGCCTGCAATGCACGCAGGTAGCTCTTGTGAAGACCCCGTGCTTCCGGGAGCACATTGACATCCCGGACAAGGTTCACGAGCCCTAGGCTGCTGCCGTCGAGCACATTGTCGTCGCCGTCGCTCTGGATACTTGTTGCTAGATGTGCCTTGAGAACGCGCCGAATAGCAGCCGCCTCCTCGCGCGGACGCACAAATGGCTCCAGTGCCGAGCGGATACGCTGCGCCGTGGTCTCTGGTAAGCTCATGTCGTCAATCAATCAGACAACCAGAAATGCTTTGGCCACAGACTACGCCCATTTTCGGCCACATCTCGAAATGTCGAAATGTAAATAGACGCGTTATTACGGTGAGGTCCAGCTTCCGCCAATCGCTAACACGACAAGCTCATAGTGGAGCCAGTACCTGGAAACTACCGCTAGCGCCAATTTTGCCACTTGTCGCAGCCTGCTATTTCTCCAATTAATGTTGAATTTAATTTTAATCAACCGTTCCCCAGTTGGCAGGCGCACCAGGCTGGCGCGCCTTCCCTCTTTGTTTGTCTGAAATTTTTAGCTGTCACCAATTTTGGCGGGCTGCATCGCATCACGACTAACCCACCTTATCTGCCCCCTGCCTCACCCACACACGCCTCAACGGCAGCCCTCTCGATATACCACGACCTTGACGATACCCACAAGCAGTGTATACGGCGCCACTCGAGATCCGGGCAAGCAATTGGCCCTCTAATTTCGATCTAGCGGCCTGCGAAGGCGCGTGCGATATCTTGTTTTCGACTTTCCTTGATCTTCACTACTGCTCAAACCATTTGAGCTCGACAGTGACACAAGATCTACTATATTCATAACCACTGCATATAGACGACGATATAGACCTACAGATCCTCACGAGAACACACGGCTACAACTACACTACACAGACATCTAGCACGACACACCCCTCCCTACCGCCACGATGTCAAACTACGACCGCGATGTCTCGCAATACAAATACTCGGCAATGTCCAACCTGGTCCTCCAGGCGGACCGTCGCTTTGTCGCTCGGAGAAAGAACGAGCCGACTGGCGACCCCGAGTCCATGGCCGGCCGCCTGAAGATCCAGGACATGGGCTCGCGCATTGGCCGCGACTCGGCACCCAAGCCAAAAAAGCCATCAGCCATGCCGAATGTCCAGCGCGGCGACTTCCGTGACGGCGAAGCTATTCTGCAGCGTGAGAAGCGCAAGCGCCAGGGCCAGACAGCTCTGCGCGGCACATCTATCCTGGGCGGTTCCGACCTGCTTGTGGAGGGCCTGAGATACCGGCCACGAACAAGCGCTACACGGGCCACCTTTGAGCTCATTCTGTCCCTCGTCGCTCGCACACTCGGCGACGTGTCCAACGAAATTGTTCAGAGTGCTGCCGACGCGGTCCTCGAATACCTCAAGGACGACGATCTCAAAGACTTTGACAAGAAGAAGGAGGTGGACGACATCCTGGGCGCGACACTGAGCGCAAAAGAGTTCAACGAGCTTGTCAACCTGGGCAAGAAGATTACAGACTACGACATTCAGGACGACGACGACGACAACGACACAAAAATGGCCGACGGTGCCGACGACGACGAGATCGACGAGCGCCAGGGTGTTGCAGTCGACTTTGAGGAGGATGACGACGAGGACGCCATCGTCAACGAGGTCCGCGACATGTCTTCTGAAGACGAGGATGACGAAGATGACGGCGACCTGCCTGGCCTCAAAGACGATGCTGCCGGCGGCGATGCTGGCGTGGACCGCGACGAGGAGGAGCTTGGCTTTGCCGACGGCGACGCCATGATCATCGACCCATCAGCGTCCGGCGCCGTGGGAAGCCGCGGTGGCCGGCGGCAAGAAAAGGTCAAGGACGAGAACTTTGTCCCGGCACGCAACATTGACGCCTACTGGCTGCAGCGCCAGATTGGCCGACTCTACCCCGACGCACACATCCAGCACGACAAGACGACACAGGCATTACACATTCTGTCCGGCGAGCCCGACGAGCCCGAGGGCAGTGAGAAGCCTCTGCACGAAATCGAGAACGAGCTGATGGAGCTCTTCGACTACGAGCATGCCGAGGTCACACAAAAACTGATTGACAATCGCGAAAAGATTGTCTGGCTGACAAAGCTGGCGCGCGCCGAGAACGATGACGACCGCGCAACCATTGAGCGCGAGATGGCGTCTGAGGGCCTGCGCTGGATCCTGAACGAGCTTCGCGGCAAGACGGACGACTCGAGCAAGAAGGGCAAGATCGAGGTCAAGATGGACATTGACGCCAGCTCTGCTCTGGCCGGCCCTGCCAAGCCGGAAGAGGGCAAGGATGGCGAGCTCGTGGGCGGTCTGCAGCCTCGCCGCACCATCAACCTCGAGAACCTGGTCTTCGAGCAGGGCAACCACTTGATGACCAACCCCCGCGTCTCCCTGCCCGACGGCTCGACCAAGCGTGCCTTTAAGGGCTACGAGGAGATTCACGTGCCTCCGCCCAAGAAGCGCAACGATCCCAACGACCCCAGCATCCCCATCACCGACATGCCGCAATGGGCTCGTGGCCCCTTCTCGACTGCCAAGGCACTCAACCGCATCCAGTCCCGCTGCTACCCGTCTGCATTCGAGGGCGACGGCAACATGCTCATCTGTGCCCCTACCGGTAGTGGCAAGACCAATGTGGCCATGCTGACGATTCTGCGCGAGGTTGGCAAGCACCGCGACCCAGAGACTGGCGAGATCGACCTGGACTCGTTCAAGATTGTCTACATTGCCCCCCTCAAGGCCCTGGTCCAGGAGCAGGTCGGCAACTTTGGCAAGCGCCTCGAAGCGTTTGGCATCCGCGTGTCTGAGCTGACGGGTGATCGCCAGCTCACCAAGCAGCAGATTGCCGAGACACAGATCATTGTCACCACACCCGAGAAGTGGGACGTCATCACACGCAAGGCCACCGACCTGTCTTACACCAATCTTGTGCGCCTCATCATTATTGACGAGATCCATCTGCTGCACGATGACCGTGGCCCGGTTCTTGAGAGCATTGTTAGCCGTACCATTCGCAAGACAGAGCAGACTGGCGAGCCCGTGCGCATTGTCGGCCTGTCGGCTACTCTGCCCAACTACCGCGACGTGGCCAGCTTCCTGCGTGTCGATGTCAAGAAGGACCTGTTCCACTTTGACGGCACATACCGTCCTTGCCCGCTGCGCCAGGAGTTTATTGGTGTCACGGACCGCAAGCCCATCAAGCAGCTCAAGACCATGAACGATATTACATACACCAAGGTCCTCGAGCATGTCGGCAAGAACCGCAACCAGATGCTGATCTTTGTGCACTCGCGCAAGGATACAGCCAAGACGGCGCGCCATATCCGCGACAAGGCGCTCGAGCTCGAGACCATCAACCAGATCCTCAAGCACGACGCAGGCACCCGTGAGATCCTGCAGGAGACTGCTGCCGAGGCCACCGACAAGGACCTCAAGGATCTGCTGCCGTATGGTTTCGGTATCCATCACGCCGGTATGAGCCGTGCCGACCGTACTGATGTCGAGGAGTTGTTTTCGCAGGGTGCCATCCAGGTTCTTTGCTGTACAGCTACTCTTGCCTGGGGTGTCAACTTGCCTGCTCACACAGTTATCATCAAGGGCACGCAGATCTACTCGCCCGAGAAGGGTAGCTGGGTCGAGCTCAGCCCCCAGGACGTGCTACAGATGCTGGGTCGTGCCGGTCGCCCGCAGTTCGATACCTACGGTGAGGGTATCATTATCACGACACAAAACGAGCTTCCCTACTACCTGTCCCTCCTCAACCAGCAGCTGCCCATTGAGAGTCAGTTTGTCAGCCGTCTGGTCGACAACCTGAATGCCGAGATCGTCCTCGGTAATGTGCGCTCGCGCGACGAGGCGGTCGAGTGGCTCGGCTACACCTACCTGTTTGTGCGCATGCTGCGGTCGCCTGGTCTCTACCAGGTTGGTGCAGAGTACGAGGACGACGAGGCTCTGGAACAGAAGCGTGTCGATCTCGTGCACTCGGCTGCTGCCGTGCTGCGCAAGTCTGGACTGGCCAAGTACGACGAGAAGACTGGCCGCCTGCAAGGAACCGAGCTCGGCCGTATTGCATCGCACTACTACATCACGCACGGCTCTATGGAGACGTACAACAACCTGATCCAGCCGTCCATCTCGACGATTGAGATGTTCCGCATCTTTGCACTCAGTGCCGAGTTCAAGTACATTCCTGTGCGCCAGGAGGAGAAGCTGGAGCTTGCCAAGCTGCTGGGTCGTGTGCCCATCCCCGTCAAGGAGGGCATCGAGGAGCCTCATTCCAAGATCAATGTGCTGCTTCAGGCCTACATCTCGCGGCTCAAGCTCGACGGTCTCGCGCTGATGGCCGACATGGTCTATGTCACGCAGTCCGCAGGCCGTATTCTGCGGGCTGTTTTCGAGATCTCGATGAAAAAGGGCTGGGCCAATGTGGCCAAGACAGCACTCGACCTGTGCAAGATGGCCGAGAAGCGCATGTGGCCCACCATGTCGCCGCTGCGCCAGTTCCCATCGTGCCCGCGCGACATTGCCCAAAAGGCCGAGCGCATGGACCTGCCGTGGAAGAGCTACTTTGACCTGGACCCCCCGCGCATGGGTGAGCTTCTGGGTCTGCCCAAGGCTGGCAAGATTGTGTGCGACCTCGTGTCCAAGTTCCCCCGTCTGCAGCTGCAGGCCCAGGTTCTGCCCATCACTCGCTCAATTATGAGCGTCAGCCTCACCATCACTCCCAACTTCAAGTGGGATGACGAGCTGCACGGCCAGTCGGAGAGCTTCTGGATTGTGGTCGAGGACTCGGACGGCGAGGAGATTCTGTTCCACGACCAGTTCATCCTGCGCAAGGACTTTGCCGAGTCTGAGAACAACGAGCACATTGTCGAGTTCACTGTGCCCATCACCGACCCCATGCCGCCCAACTACTTTGTGTCTATTATGTCTGACCGCTGGATGCATGCCGAGACGCGCCTGGCCGTGCCTTTCCAGAAGCTGCTGCTTCCCGACAAGTTCCCGCCGCACACTGAGCTGCTCGACCTGCAGCCACTCCCCATCTCGGCCCTCAAAACCAAGGACCAGATGGCCCTGTACCCTGACTGGGACAACTTCAACCGGATCCAGACGCAGACATTCAACTCGCTTTACGCCACCGACCAGAGCGTGCTTGTGGCTTCGTCGACTGGCAGCGGCAAGACGGTTTGTGCCGAGTTTGCACTGCTGCGCCTGTGGGCCCAGCAGCTGAAGAATGGCGAAGATGCAGATGACGTTCGCGCGGTCTATGTTGCACCGCTGCAGGAGCTCGTGGATGTGCGCTTCCGCGAGTGGGAGAACCGGTTCAGCAAGATGCGCGGCGGTGGCCGTGTCGTTGTCAAGCTGACCGGCGAGGCCAACAACGACCTCAAATTGGTGAAGAAGGCCGATCTGATCCTAGCTACACACACTCAGTGGGACGCCCTGGCGCGCCGCTGGAAGCGCCAGAAGCTTATCCAGTCTGTACGTCTGTTCATCGCGGATGAGCTGCACATGATTGGCAGCGGCAGTGCCCAGGGCTACCAGTACGAGTTGCTGGTCTCGCGCATGGCCTACATTCGCGAGCAGCTGGCTGAGCAGCAGCAAGCCGCCAAGGGCCCGGCCTCTCTTCCGCCCCTGCGCATCGTCGGTCTGAGCGTGTCGCTGGCCAACGCTCGCGACATGGGCAGCTGGATCGGTGCCGGCAAGCACGAGATCTACAACTTTAGCCCGCAGGTCCGTCCTGTGCCGCTGGAGCTGCACCTCCAGTCGTACTCGGTTCCCCATTTCCCGTCGCTGATGCTGGCCATGGCCAAGCCGACGTACCTCGCCATCACGCAGCTGTCTGCGGCCCAGCCGGCCCTGGTGTTTGTTCCTAGCCGCAAGCAGACTCGTGCCACAGCCCGTGATCTTCTGTTGGCATGCGTCGCCGACGACGACGAGGACCGTTTCCTGCACGTCAACCCCGAACAGCTCGGCCCTCTGCTGGAGAAGGTCCAGGAGGAGGCGCTCAAGGAAGCCCTGTCGCACGGTGTCGGCTACTACCACGAGGCTCTGAGCGAGACGGACAAGCGCATCGTGCGTCACTTGTACATCAACGGTGCCATCCAGGTCCTGGTGGCGTCGCGTGATGTGTGTTGGGAGCTGGACTGCACTGCTCACCTTGTTGTCGTCATGGGCACGCAGTTCTTTGACGGCCGCGAGCACCGCTACCTCGACTACCCTGTCAGTGAGGTGCTGCAGATGTTTGGCAAGGCCCTGCGCCCGGCCCGTGAGGCGAGTGGCCGCAGCCGTGGTGTTCTGATGCTGCCGGCGGTGAAGCGCGAATACTACAAGAAGTTCTTGAACGAGGCCATGCCGGTCGAGTCGCTGCTGCACGACAACCTCGCAGACGCATTCATTACCGAGGTCAGCACCAACACGATCACGTCTGGTGACAGTGCTCTCGAGTGGGTGACGCGGACGTACCTGTACCGCCGTCTGTGGGCGAACCCGAGCTACTACAGCCTGCCGGCACGGACAGACGACGCCATGGGCCAGTTTATGACGGAGCTTGTGGAAGACACGCTGCGCGAGCTGAGCGACACCAAGCTGGTCACGATCGACGACGACGACGGCACAGTGACGCCTACCAACGGCACTCGTGTGGCCTCGCACTACAACCTGTCCTACATTACGATGCAGACGCTGCTGCTGTCGCTGACGGCGCGCACAAAGCTCAAGGGCATGCTCGAGATCATCACTGCGGCTGCCGAGTTTGAGACAATCCAGACACGCCGTCACGAGGAAGGTCTGCTGCGGCGCATCTACGACCGCGTTCCTGTCAAGCTGCCGTCCAATGACGGCATTGTGGACTTTAACGCGCCGTCGTCCAAGGCGTTTATTCTGCTGCAGGCACACTTTTCGCGCATGCAGCTTCCGATTGATCTGGCCAAGGACCAGGAAGTGGTTGTGCGCAAGGCGCCCAGCTTGCTGAGTGCCGCTGCCAACCTTCTGGTCGACGAGGGCCACCTGAACGCACTGCAGGCGATTGAGATGATGCAGATGGTTGTGCAGGCCATGTGGGATCGCGACAGCCCACTGAAGCAGATCCCCCACTTTGGCCCCGAGGCCATCAAAGCCGCCACCAAGCATGGGTAAGTGTACTCCCCTTTTACGTTGTGATTTACGATTACTAATACAATATAGAATCAAGGATGTATTCGACTTTATTGACGCCATGAACCCCGAGGAGAACAAGCAGTACGCCAAGCTCGTCAAGGACCTGGGTCTCACACAGGCACAGCTGGTCGAGGCTGCCCAGTTCACCAACGAAAAGTACCCCGACATGTCACTCGACTTTTCCGTCGAGGACGCGGACCAGCTCACTGCTGGCGACGAGGTGGTGCTCAAGGTGCGCCTGGCACGGGAAGAAGACGAGGACGAGGATGAAGACGACGAGAACGAGGACGAGTTTGACAACTCGGTGCACTGCCCCTTCTTCCCCGGCGATCGCACCAGCGGCTGGTGGCTCATCGTGGGCGAGGAGAGCAGCAAGACGGTGTATGGCATTCGCTATGTGACAGTGGACCGTAAGCCGCTAGACCTGCGGCTGACTGCACGTCTGCCCGACGATCCTGGCGAGCACAAGCTCAAGCTATACCTAATGAGCGACAGCTATGTGGGAGTGGATCAGGACCCCTCTTTTACAGTCAACCTTGCGGAGGGCATGGACGAGGACAGCGATGATGAGAGCGGAGAGGAGAGCGACTAGTAGCCAGCGACCAGAAGAGCGAAGCTCGCAAGCGGCTCTTTTTTGTTTACATTTACTTGTTTTGCGTTATGTGCTATATATCGGAACTATTGTTTTCATTGCATAGTTGTACTATTTCATACATTACATTTGATCTTGTATCTTTTATCTTTCTACGACGTCGTCATCGGCTGTTAGGATCATTTATTGGCGAGTAGAATCACTACTGCATTCCTGCAATCATACAGCGGCTCGCCGGTCCCCCAGCACGAAACGACGTGGCTATGGTGAGACCATAGTCTGACGTGGCAAGCGCATGTTGGAAACTCGTAAAGGTTGCCAATGAAATGGCGAGTTGCAACATCAGCATCTTCATCGCCCGCCCTCCGGCAAATGTGCACTTATCCTGTGGACCACGAGCCAACAGCGTTTGATTTGTGAGCGAAGCGGGATTTAGTGTACATGGCCGAAAATGAGGCGAAGCCTCCCCCCCCCCCCCCCCCCCCCCAAATACGAAGTAGGCAGAGGCGCCGTACCATCTTATAAATTAACGTCTTATGCACTTGTCAACAGCCAACTCTCTGCCTATCTACTTTCCGTCCCAATACTCTTCATATCATACTCTCTCATCACTCCCATTTCAACTGCCTCACCTTCCAACGCCTCGGTCTCGTGCCGATCTCGTCCTTGAGAGATATCAAGGCCTTCTACAAAGATGGCCTCATCTTCCGCCATCCCAACATCTCGGTACGGTCTGAAAGTCTGGTGCTCACCGCGGTCCCCGACCTTTGAGGTCTGCTTCATCCACGGACTCAATGGCGACAGGGATACGACCTGGACAGCTGAGGGTGACGATGCCCCCTGGCCCCAGACGCTTTTGGCTGTATCGTTCAAGAATGCCCGCATACTTACCTATGGATACGACTCTGACGTTGTGCCAGTTGATGTGTCAACAACCAACACCTTGAGGGTTCTTGCAGCAAGTCTGATCAGATCACTGGGAGAACAGAGGCAAGCTTCAGGACACCTAGACCTGCCAATCATCTTTGTCGCGCACGGCCTCGGGGGCCTTGTTTGCAAGCGAGCCATCTGCATGGCACACTACAGCAAGGAGGTCAAGACGAAATCTATAACTTTGGCACTGCTGGGTATCGTGTTCATGGGGACGCCGCATACTGGACCTAGCTATGCACGACATTTCACCTCGCTCGTTCCTGGGTTTTCATTAATCAAGTCTTACATGTCGCTTTTCGACTCCCCCGGAAATTCACTGCTCAAGGCACTGTTCAAAGACGGCGAAACTGCAACAGACCTCAACGATGACTTTGTCAACATTTTAGATGCAATAGACAACAACATCAACATCTTTTGCTTTTTTGAAGGGAAGCCCATGGCCCTTGGCAGAAGTCTCCTTGTTGATCAAACGTCAGCTGCTTTTTCGCGGTGGCCCTCAAAGGTTCTTGAACTAAATCATGCCAGCCTCGCCAAATTCCAATCTCGCGACGGCCCTCATTTCGGGCTACTATGCGACGTCATCCAGGACTTCATTGTCTCTGAGCGAGCCCAGTCATTCCCAAACCTACCGATATTACCTAACTCCTCTGAGGCGCAGTCCTGGGATGCTTTGTTTTCGAGTATTTCTAGTATGGCACAGCTACTGGACATCAACAACCACCACGACCAGGATGGTCAACCTGTCGAGCCTCACCAAAGTCCGAGGCAATATGCAAAGAGCAGCTCGCCAGACTCCAGCTATACTGCAGATCAGCAATCAGTATTTGATCAACCATCCGCCGTATTGTCGGTCCTAGAATCCGCCCCAGGCCCTTGTTTAAACCCGCAAATAGCACCCAGTACTGCACAGTCTGTGTCCGGCGCTGTTGTAGTCGACAGTCGCCGCCACCGCCTCACAGGTCAACTCGACACAAACAATAAACCGGCCCAGCCTCGGTCGCCCCAAACTCACCAGGAAACCCGTGCCTTCGACAACGCAATGCTACGGTCGCAAATTGATCTTGCAGTTGCGTATGCACAAAGCGGCCAGTATCACAAAGCAATACCAATATACGAGCACGTCGTCAACATTCGCCAGAAAACACTTCCTGAGACTAATGAAAGACTATTAATTTCACAATACAATCTTGCATCGGCGTACTACGAGACCGGTCAGCTTCAAAAAGCAATACCAATATACGAGCACGTCGTCAAAATTCGCCAGAAAACACTTCCTGAGACAGATGAAACATTATTAAATATGCAACATTATCTTGCAACTACGTACTATAAGACCGATCAGTATCAAAAAGCAATACCAATATACGAGCACGTCGTTAAAATTTACCAAAAAACACTTCCTGAGACAGATAAAAGACTATTAAATACACAATATTATCTTGCATCGGCGTATTATAAGACCGGTCAGCATCAAAAATCAATACCAATATACGAGCACGTCGTCAAAATTCGCCAGAAAACACTTCCTGAAACAGATAGAAACCTATTAACTTCACAACATAGTTTTGCATCGGCGTATTGTAAAACCGGTCAGCATCAAAAATCAATACCAATATACGAGCACATCGTCAAAATTCGCCAGAAAACACTTCCTGAGACAGATAAAAAACTATTAATTTTACAACACAGTCTTGCATCGGCGTACTACGAGACCGGTCAGCTTCAAAAATCAATACCATTATACGAGCACATCGTCCAAACCCGGCAAAAGTTAAAAAGTAAAACAAATGAACAACTCTCGGACTCGCAAAACCATACTGCAGCTACTACAACAGATAGTTAGGGTTCAGTACAGGAGGAGATACCCGAGCACATCTCGATCCAACATGTTCGAAGACTTTGTGCTGTCAAGACTATTATGCACGTGCTGATGCCTGCTGCTGTTCTCGTCTTGAGTTTGTCTTGAGTTCCGACTGTGTCTGTGTTTTAGATCAGGAGTTTCTTGCTGCTAGGTCTTTATATATTCCAGTCAAAATGTTTCGGATTTGCTTTTTTATATACCATTTGCTGCATGTTTGTCATCTGCTCATTTTCAATATTTTCTTTTCTGATATAATGCAATCTTCAGCTCTGACTTTTGAGATGTTTGTCTTTACCATTGTGACAGCTCGTTGTGTTCATCGTAGTTACAAAGCCAAGAGCTGCTTTTCAATCTGTGTTGATATAAGTATGATACTTTCCAGCTAGAGTAATCTGGAGGAACTGGATATGGACAACAAGGAGGAATATGTTGCTGCTTATGTGGCTTATGTCTGTTTAATTCCATGCCATTTCACACCACCAGTTTCTACATTGTATCAGCAATTGCTGCCATGTATGTTTTGGTCTTCTAAGCAACTCAACAAGACTCTTAATAATAGAACACGCATTAAGCTGTAGCAGCTATGATATAGTATGGGCATATACAGCAAAATTAGTAGATGACATTTGCAGAGCATTTATGCTCCGATCAATTAACACATGTGCTAATCAAAATAAGCTATTACTTGTCCATGAAAGCAAGCTGTGTCAGCTTTTATTTGCTTATCCCAAATATAATAGAACAACAGGATCCCAGCTAATAAGTGAGTGTGTCGTAATGTTCCTTTCTGCTCCTGGTTCTTCTGCCTTCTGCCTTATCTAGAGGCATTCTTCATTGGTTACACGTTGCAAATGTGCAGTCATGCGTCGTTTTCTACCCAATGATAGGAGCGTTGGAAACGCCCGCAATCAGCCGCATATGTTCCTGTTCATCCCGCCTTTACCAATCAAGAGATAGAAAGGCTCATCTCCCATCTTCTCCAACGCCTTTTGTTTTCTTCAATCTAGCTATCCATTTGATCATTTTTTTTTCAATTTTCTTAACCACTGAACCATTCCCGGATGACACGATCAGCAACCGTGTTGAGTAGGTCTTCTACAACGATGACGCAACCTTCAACAGGCACCACGTCCTGTCATGGACTGAAAATCTGGCACTCACCACCGTTTCCCAACGTCGATATCTGCTTCATCCATGGCCTGTTGGGAGACCGCGACGAGACATGGACATCCGCAACAGCAGACCAGCCTTGGCCTAAAAAGTTTCTAGCACCAGTCTACGAGCACGCCCGCATGCTCACTTATGGCTACGACTGCGAATCAACACCTTTGGGCGCAGGCTCCAATAAAGCGCTGAGCGCGATCGCGAATGACTTGAACTGGTCGCTCGTGGAAAGCCGAGAATCGTCACAGCACAGGGACCTTCCCATCATTTTTGTTGCCCACAGTCTGGGGGGGCTTGTCTGCAAGAGAGCTCTTTATCTTTCCTTTCACAGTATTGACTTGCCTGTCAAGGGAATATCATCATGTCTTCTGGGCATTGTTTTCATGGGAACACCGCATACCGGGTCCGTTTTGGCGGATACTTTTCGTCCTTTGGTACCGAAATCATCGGATTCTACAGCTACAACCAGATTCCTTGCTTCTCTCGGAGACAGCTATGAGACTACTACAAACCTCCATGACGACTTTATCCACACAATTACTGCAGTTGACCAAAAAATCAACATCTTCTGCTTTTTTGAGACCCTGCCCCAAGGAGACGGAACACACTTGATAGTTGACTACCGCCCGGCTATATTGGCTCAATACGGAGCACAAGCAATCAATTCCAGCCACCTCAGTATGACCAAGTTCAATTCTGACGATAACCTGGGCTTCATATCGCTGTGCAGTGTTGTTCGCAGTTTTCTCACGTCAGACCGAGCCCAAATGTTGACTACTTTACAGTCGCCAGAAGGTGCAAATCGAGGGGCTATAGGCTCTGGCTCTGGGGCCTCACTCATGGGAGACTATTATGCCACCTTTCGTCTTGGACAAAACTTGACCGGGCCACCTTGGGTCAATTCCGACCAAGTATCTATATCTGAGCGAGATACTGTTCCGGGTCCCGTGAACAATCCCCTGGTACGCTCAAATTCAGTGCTCTCCTTGTCTAGTTCATACCAGGCATACACAGCCCATAGCCAGGATCCAACAGTACACCCCGCAGCACAAAGACCACTGTCTGTCGTATCAGAGGCAACAACCATATCCAGCGGCACAATACCAAAAGGCATTTCTCAGTTGTACTTTTATTTAAATCCCCCTCTTGTCGGGCGAGAAGATGTTTCTCAACAGCTGCATGACTTCTTCTTCAACAAGAAATGCCGCAGCGTGGCTTTATGGGGGCTGGGTGGTGTTGGGCTGACACAGGTGGCCAACGCCTTTGCACATCGGATAAAGCTGTCTCAGCCACAGTACTCGGTTATCTGGCTGCCAGCTATAAGCAGAGCTAGTTTTGAGCAAGCCTACGGGGACGTGGCTAGAAAGTTGGCAGTCGACACCAGGAGTGGGATCGATCTATTCGACAAACTCCGCAACAGAAATGGCAGTCTCATCAAAGTTCGCGACTACATCAACAACGACACAAAGAGACAGTATCTAGTCATCTTTGACGACGCACATGACCCCAGATTGGTTTGCGGTAGTACCATCACAGACCCACTGAGTCAATACCTGCCAAGGGGCGTTCATGTGCAGACTCTTATCACCACTCGAACATATGCTGTCGCCAGGGCGCTGGCCGAAGAGCATATCAAAGTGACTGCTCTAACCCCAGAACAAGCATTGGTAATGGCTCGTCAGCTCTTGGTGCAAAAGTGGCCCATTTTGGTTCCTGCCGATGCAACTGTCCAAGCGTTACTCGAGGAGCTGAGATTTTTACCTCTCGCAATCTCGCAAGCCATGGCATTCATAGAGCACACGAATATTCCAGCGGATGTGTACCTGAAGCAATTGCGCGGATCAAAGACAACTTTCCATCACAGAGAACAACCAGACAGAACCCGCTATAAAGAGTCAGCACACGCCATTGCTACCGTCTGGCTATCTTCTTTTGAGCATTTAAAACGAAGCAATCCATACACTGCAAAACTTTTGGAGTTCCTCTCTCAACTCGCCCCAGAACCAATCCTAGTCTCTTTGTTGCCAAGTCGTCTGGCGACCTCGAGTGCAGTCGATGCTCTCAAAGACTACAGTTTTGTATCCCAGAAAGGCAATTTCCTTTCCATGCACAAGCTAGTGCATTTAGCCGCTGCCAGTTGGGTTGAAAAGAACAATAGATCCGAACAGGCACGCCTACTTGCTGTCGAACAGATCTCTGCTGTCTTCCCTTTGCCAGATGTCGAAAATAAGACAGAGTGGACGCACCTTCTTCCGCATGCAAAGTACTTACTCGACGATATTGTGAGCATCACCTCTTCAGAGGAAGTGGTCCTGTGTGCCAAACTTTCCAATTCGATCCTTCTCAACGGAGACGGAAAAGATGCAGTACAATATAGCGAATTGGCTTACAACTACACTTCTCAATATCTGTCCAAAGACAGCGCGGATCGACTGTATGTCGAGAACGCACTTGCATTGGCGTACGCCAAAGACGGCCAACCTCAAAAGTCGATACAGCTCCTCCAGCATGTCGTCCAAGTTTGGCAAAAGATCCTCCCCGAAAATGACCCAGAACGGTTGATTTCAGAGTATGCTCTTGCATTGGCATACCTTGATAACGGCCAACTTCAAAATGCAATACAGCTATACGAGCATGTCGTCCGCGTTCAACAAATGATCCTCCCCGAAAACGACCCAAAACGATTGATTTCAGAGTATGCTCTTGCATTAGCCTACCTTGATAACGGCCAACTTCAAAATGCAATACAGCTATACGAGCATATCGTCCGAGTTCAACAAATGATCCTCCCCGAAAACGACTCAAAACGGTTGATTTCAAAGTATAATCTTGCATCACAATACCAACTTAACGACCAACTTCAAAATACAATACAGCTATACGAGCATGTCGTCCGAGTTCAACAAATGATCCTCCCCGAAAACGACCCAAAACGATTAGTTTTAGAGTATCATCTTGCTATAGCATACGGAAGCGATGGCCAACCTCAAGAAGCGATATCGCTCCTCCAGCATATCGTTCAAGTTCGGCAAAAAATCCTCCCCGAAAACAGTTCAGAACTATTAATTGCAGAGTGTTCTCTTGCATTGATGTACCTAAGAACCGGCCAACCTCAAGAAGCAACGCAGGTCCTCCAGCATGTCGTTCAAGTTCGGCAAAAATCCCTCCCCGAAAACAGCCCACAAGTGTTGATTGCACGGTATTATCTTGCAAAATTGTACTTAGAAACCGGCAAACATCAAGAAGCGACGCAGCTCTTCCGGCATGTTGCCCGAGTTCGACAAAGCATCCACTTTAAAAGCGACTTAGAATGATTGATGTTAAAGAAACTTATCGGGACACCTCTTTTAGAAGTGCGTATAGCTAGCTAATTAGTTAATGTATTATATTCGTCGGTAACAAAGTAATACTTAATAAAACGCAGGTGTGCGTCGTGTCTGTGTCTTTTGCTTGGTTGTTGTTTAGTGTAAAAACTATATATACATATTATATATGGCTTTGGAGACGGGGCCATAGTGGGTCTACCCACGGGCTGGCGCAGGCGGGCTTGGCATTGTGCGTGTTAGTTAGCATACGGAAGTGAAGGTCAATCTCAAAAAATCAGTACAGATACTACCAAGTTCGACAAAACATCCAGCCCAAGACTATGATGGCACCACTCGAGTAACATTTTTTTTAATTTTTGTTAACATGTTTACAGTTTCTCACCGTAACAAATATCGTTGTATTATTATAGTAAAATTTTATAATTTTGAAATATTTGCAGGGTCTATATTAAAGTGCCACATATTGCTGAAATGGAACTACACTGGCGCACGCCGGTGCTGACCTTGGCTATCTCGTTTCCGCTGCAGAGTTCGTAGCTGTCGTCAGCGGGCGTGTGCACGATCGAATGTCGCCATGGCCGCCGGTCTAGGAAGTGCCCACCCGGCAATGAAGAGCCGGGAACCCGGGATGAGGCAGTCGGCAATGGACTCCCCTGGCACGAGGTGGGCGCCGCCGCAGTCATGCACACTGGTAACGCCGCGGTTCTGTATCTTGGCGGCCACGTAGGGCTGGTTCAGGATGCGCATGTTATGAGGGGTGTCGCTTAACTGCTAGAGCTCGGCGTAGCCCGGTATGACAACTGAGTGCACGTGGGCGTCGCAGTGGATTTAGTAGAATGTGACGAAAACGACCAAGGCTATGGTAGTAGAATGCAAGTGGCTAATGGGCTTCTAGCCAAAATGTAAGTCTTATCTACAAATAGTTCGAAGATAGCATCCAAGATTATTATCTTATTATCGGTAAATTCGTCGATTTCAGCATGAGTCAGCTGATCAGAGCGTGTCTCGAGGTCCCTAGAGGCTTTATAGCAATTTTTGTAATAGTCAGGTATATTATCTTATATCAAGCTTCACCAACAAATATACTATACTATTTTAACTACAGTTGAATCATTTTGTCATCTCACAGTCAGTAGTTTATTACTACGATATAATCACCGTTCTTTCAAGATTCACTACAAGGGTACCCAATTACACGCGGAGAGAGATAGCTTAGCTTTAGTTTTATATATAACTAAGTATATCTTACTTATTTATATAAGGTAGCGACCATGCACTCTCCTGGCACGATGCCGAGCAGCCCAGACTGTCGTCCTCTAGTCACAGCAATTGCCTTCTGACAACAGTTAATAGTTTGAGTAATGCCGGACCAGGTGCAAGAACCCCCCTCATATCCCCCGATCCGTCCCGGGACCCTCGATTCTGCCAAATTGCCAAAATGCCTTCAGAAGTTGCGCCCCATGAAGATGGACCATGACGTCCCCGTTTTCCCCGACGACAAGATGGCGTCCCGCGGCGGCCACGGCACCATGGACGCCCTCGCGCTCAGCCGTGACCTTGAGAGTGTCGGCATCCCCAACTGCTTTTGCGACGTCTCGGCGCTCATCTACTACGGCGCCGGCCGCGTCCGCAATGATTGGTGGATCGCAGTGCCGACTGGCCTGGTGGACCGCGCCCAGGCGCACATCCGCACGCGCGTCGATGACGGCACCTACATGCCCGTGCTGCCCTGGCCCTACGCCCAGCCCGAGAGCCTTGCCCACACGTTTCCGCGCTTCAAGGCCGTGGGCATCAAGTTCTACTTTACACTGTTCCCGGACAAGTACTTCCATATCGACTGCAGCGAGCCCACCAATGTCGAGCGCAGCCCCAACGGCCTGCCCTACCCGACGCTCGCTGCCTTTATACAGAGCTGCTTAGAGACCTACGACCGCGTGGCGCTGGCCGACGCCGTCGACGCCAGCGATGTCAGTGACAAATGGGGCCAGGTGCACCTCGACCTCGACGGCACCATCGACCTAGACTGGGCGAGGTGGAAGAATGAGCTCATGGCAGCGGCCGAGGCGAGCGGGTTCCCCGTGATGGGACGGGCGACGACGGTGCGCTTTGAGAAGCGAGCGCTGTGGAACCTCATGGTGACGAATAAGGGGGGGCGGCGAGGGTGGACGCAGCCGCCGGAGCTGTTTGCAACGCGATTCCGGCTGCACAACACGCCAGACCCGTCTAAGAAGCTGCGGATCGCATGTTGAAGGACGGGAAAATAAAGGAGAGAAGCAAATGGAAGGCTGGCATTTGCTGCTTCTGGCGTATCTGATATATTGGCGTATTTGTTATATTTCCTACTTTTGTTGTGTATTGTAAGTTTAATCCATTTTCTCGGCCAGAGTAACGCTTGCTGTCACTTTTTTAGTGGTTTGATTAGCTCTATTGATTGTTTACATATTACCCTATCTTCGTTCGCATCTTTGCCCAGTATGCAATCCGATGAACATCTGTAATTAATGGCATGGTACTAAATGGTGTTATTTTCTTATATTCTAGGAAAGAGTAAATATAGTAGATATAGTAGATATAGTAGATATAGTAGATATAGTAGATATAGTAAATATGAAAGGATGAGTAGAGAGGGAAATGTTAAAAGTTCTGCTTCTGATCATGAATGCGCTCTTGTCAATCAGGACAACAAGCTCACAGGTGGCGCCATCAGTACTTACAGCAGCTGGGCCGGACATTTGATGTGTCAGTGAAGCCAGCACCGGGCGGCAAAATCTTGTTGACATACCTGCGATCCCAGGGCGGGTATGCTGTTTTGTCCAGAACATCAATGGCGTGTCCTATGGTGGCAGGCATTTATGCGCTCTTGATGGAAGCCATTGATGGAAGCCAGGGGCACACGCGATCCCAAATGCTGGAAACACTTCTTGCAACAACAGCCCAGCACATTAACTTTAACAACGGCCAGGGTGCATCGCCACAGGCACTTGTGGCTCCCGTTCCACAGCAGGGCGTCGGTCTTGTGCAAGCATACGACGTAGCCTATACCACGACGATGGTAAGTGCCGGCAGTCTCTCCTTCAATGACTCGGACCATCATGCCCCGACACGGAACTCTACAGTCACCAACCGCGGCCAGTCATGTGGTCTTATGTGTCGCTCAACTTTTCCAGCTCGTCATCATCGGAGTCATCCGCCAACGGCACAACAATCACTATTCCATCTGGGCAACGCCGTGTAGTGTCCGTATGCAACGTCTCCGTCTGGTCTCGTCCGCAAGCATATGTATACTCGGGGTGCATTGCTATCAGTAGATCTGATGCTACAGCTTTGACGCTGCCGTACTTGGGTGTGGCGGGCAGTATGTCTACTGTCCCTGCCCCGGATCCGCGTTCGCCAACCGCACGTCTCTTATCCAGACCAACCTCGACTTCATCATGGGCTCCCCGCTCATTCGCGCCGACCTCGTTCCCATCCGTCTAGAATCAACACCGCCTCCTAGTCTTCAGGATATCCTTGCCACACGCTTGACCCTATCAAGGGCTTGCTTGTGCAGTGGATGGCACGCGATACTTTCAACGCAATCTGGGATGGCAGCATGGCTGATGGGATGTATGTGCCGCCCGGCCTGTGCCGACTCGTGTTCCATGCACTGCACATCGTTGGCAATGCAACGCAGCCCAGCGATTACGATATCGTCGAGACCGACCCTTTCAGGATCACGTATTTATCAACGTCAGCAATTACCGCCCCCAGACAAGGGCAATGACTGCGCCTAGTCGGTAGTCGTACTTGCGTAGGGCAGATGATCCAGGTCCAGTGTCAGGCATTTCATTACATGATCCCGTCGGGCTCGAGTTAGACTACGTGGCGTCAGGGGACGGCCTTGTTTTCCTCTGGGTTTTGGAAGATGAACCCAACATGCTCTACTACTTCTGGAACATATTTCAGACGGTTCAGGACAGGACACCCATATCCAGGTGCGGCAGCCACAGGAGACGGCGATGGCCTAATGTAGCCTGCTTCGTGTGCTTTTTATCATCACATACTCTTTCAATCTCTGATTCCCGCCGTTTGCTACCGTTATTGTAAATATATTCATGTAATGAGCAATATTGTTAGACAAAAAGAGGAGAGATCACGACACCTTTCTAAAGTAGAGTATATTTAACAAGATAGCAAAAGCTGAATAAAAGGACACTTGGGTTGATAGCAACCGGGAAACATGTCTCTTGTCTCGTCACTGTCAATATCAGAGTCTCAAGCCAAGCGTGCCAGTGTGTATGTCTACTCTACTCGGCGCTGCTTTATTTAGCCGTGTGATGAACTGTTCACATATGACGCAACGGCTTCTTGAATGGCAATAAAGAGCACGCCGACGTGTCTTGGGCTTGGCCCATATTGTTCAGCTTTTGTATTACTCGTGCATCGGCGTGCATCGGCGTAAATCGGCATGCATTGGCTTGCAGAGGCGTTGTTACATTGTCATCCACAGCATTGTCAGTGTCGCGTCGGTGTCGCCCGAGAGCCGCCATTATTGGCAGTCGTAGTCTAGCCGATGCGAGCGACATCAGCGAGCACAGAGTTTCGCAATCCGTTGCCCTTCCTGAGCTGGACGCGCCCGGCCTTGTGGTATTCCCTGAGCCCAGACTTTTATGCATCCTCGGTGCGGACCTTCTTGGTCTCGTCGTCAGAGCCTGCAGCGGGCTCTTCGGCCTTGCGCTTAGTACCGTTCGACTCGGAGACAGTGGGAGAGGCTGCCGACACGGGTGCTGCGTCTTTGGCCTTCTTCCGGACCAGGCCGGACAGATCGGTGGCGCCCTTCTTGGCCTCGGCAACATCAACGCTGCCGCCAGCTCCAGCGGCGCCAGCACCGAGGGCACCAAGCAGGCCACCCAGGCCAGCACCAGAAGGGCCGTTGACGGCCGCGTTGAGGTCAATGGGAGGCTTGCGCAAGTCGACGAGCTGCGATTTGTTAGTCAAAGATGATTAACGACAACTGCATGTAGCATGTAACGCAATGTAGAAGAGAAAAGAAAAAAGAGAAACTTACACGCTGCTCCATGTCTGTGATGATGTCCTTGACCTCGGCAATCTGGCGGCGTGACGAGTCGTTATCCTCGGGCGAGTGCAGCGTGGCCAGCTCGACCTCCTTGTTCTGGAGCTTCAACTTTGTGCTGGCAATGGCGGCCTCGAGCTGGATCACGGCCTCGTCGCGCAGCTCTTGGTCGACCTGCTGGGGCTGCTTCTGGGCGTCGTTCTCAGCACCCTCGTCACCCGATGTTGTGACAGAGGCAAATTCGAGCGCCAGAGACAGCTTGAAGTGTGCCTCGGCAATGAGCTCCGACTCCTCGGGCAGGAACTGCTTCTTGTAGGACAGCGACGCGCGCGAATCGACAATGGCGTTGGGGTACCGCTCGTTCTCGAGCGAGATCTCGGCCAGCAGATCGTGTGTGTCGGCCAGGCGCTCCAGGATGTGGCGGAGGGGCCCTGAGATGGTCTTGGCGCCAGTCGCGGGCTCAATGCCCTCTCCATTGGACTCGTCTTCTGCTGGGGCTGGTTCCTCGCCATTGGCCTTGGTCTGCTCCAGCTTCTTCTCAAAAAGGACACGCGACAGGTCAAGCACCTCGAAAGCGACGGCGAGGTCATCGTCCTCCTCGTCCTCATCGTCGCCCTCGCCATTCTCGCCGGCATCCTCGTCTTCGTCGTCAGACGCGTCCCACTCCTCGTCGCCCGAGAACTGGAACAGTGGCTTTTTTGCGTCAGTAGGCCCTGATGGCTCGCTGTCCTTGGAAGAGCCGCCAGCAGCGCTAATGGCACCGGCAATGATGCCGCCCTCAGTCTTCTTCGCAGGCTTGGCGTCGCCCTTCTTCTTGCCCTTGACACCGTCAGTCTCGGGCGCCTTGCCACCGAGCACGTCGCTCTTGCTCTGGCCGACCTTGAAGAGGGCGCGGCCGTAGAGGAACAGAATCTCGGCATTCTCGGGGTCCAACTCGCCATTGATCTCGGCCTGCATCTCAGCGGCGCGCGCATAGACCTCTGCGGCCTCTTCGTAGTTCTTGTGCTGGCTGTAGAGGACGGCAGCCTTGGCGCAGAGGTCTGCGAGCGAGACCTTGAGGCTGTAGGTGACCTGGTCGGGAGGCAGCTCAGACATGGCGGGCGTGATGGTACCGGACGCGAGGCCGGGCGTGCTTACACCCGAGGCCAGGACGGCAGCAGGAACAGCCGATGCGACAGCGACGGGAAGCGCAGCGAGAGGCTCAGCAGAGGGCTCGGCGTCGGCCTTGGTTGCGGGCTCGATGATTTCGACGACCATCTGCTCGATGGGCACGGGGGTCTCGTCGGCCATTGTTGTGGTATGTAGTGTTGTGGTTGGTGTATAAAGTCGTTGCAGTGGCGATTGGCAACTGGCGATTGGGAACGGTAACAGGTCGAGAGAAATAAAGTACTGTGATAAAAGGTAAAAGTACCAGCAATGCGCCGATGAAAGAAAGAGAGGGCAAGAAAGAGAAAGAGGAGACGAACTTCGAAAGTGGAGAGACTTTCTGGCGGCTTGTCTTGGAACAGCTCTTGTCGCAAAGTAATAATCAGCAGACGGAAGGAGCGATGGGATGGGATTTTATAATCGCGTCTGTTCCTTCTTTCTTGGCTGGTATTTGATTTATGTTAGAAGCTTAAATACAATTCTGAATTCTGCGATAACAGCCACTCGCTCTTTCCTTTACTCTGCTCTTGCCTTAAATTGCTTGACGCTGCACACGGCACACAAGCTGCGTGACGCGCGACGACACCAGGGCGCAAGAGCTTGGCCCACATCGTGTACGGACGCGCTTGATTGGTCAATATGCTTAAGAGCTTCTCGTGTAGTTGGGCCAACCAAAAGACATGCAGAAGTGGGTCTTCTTGAAGTCAATTGGTCCTAAAGAAGCAGCAGCGTCATAGTAGTGCAAATAGTGGGTCTCATGGGCCAGCGGAAGCCGAGATGAATTGGATCATGATTTGCTTGTGACGACAAAGAGTGGCATGATTGATGTCATGAGGAACGCAGAGATTATGTGAAATATTGTAGAAATATTGTAGAAATATTGCAGGATTTTGAAGAAAATGTTGGTAAATTGGAAATATATCGGCATGTAGCCATCTGAATGTATGGGAAATAAAGAAAACATAAAAAAGCATCAAGAAACAGATACACATGAGAATATCAACTTTTACAAAGATATCCAACCGTTAGACAATCGTAACAATAAATCATTTTCCTCGCTTAGTGGAATTGGTCTTCAGTCACACCCTTGCCCATGGCAGCGGTGCTGCTGATGCCGCCCGTGACCATCTTTTGCAGCTCGTCGACATAGGTGGCACCCGACCACTTTTGGTGCTTGACGACATCGACGCCGCCGTCCATCTCGGGCTCCTGCACCAGCTCGCCGTATGCGCGCATGCCGTGGTGTGCGTACGCCTTGGCGAACTGGTTGCTGATGAGGGCCGTCGTGTGCAGACCGGCCAGCGTGATGAACTGCCAGCAGTAGCCCAGCGACGCGAGGCGGCGAATATAGGTCTCCTGCTCGGCGCGCGGCATGGCCGTCTTCCAGTTGAACGACGGGCTCAGGTTGTAGGCGAGCTTCTGCTCGGGGTAGACGGCGTGCACGCCATTGGCAAACTCGGCGGCCTGCTTGAAGTCGGGCAGCTTGCTCTCCATCCAGATGGCGTCGCAGTACGGCGCATAGGCAATGGCGCGCGCGACGCCGCACTCGCAGCCGCCCTTGAGGCGGTAGAAGCCCTCGCGCGTGCGCGGCGCGTCCCAGTCAAAGTGGATGGCGGCGGCGGCGTCCTTGCCCAGGGCAGCGGCCGCGGCCGCGCGGGCCTCGGACAGCGACTTGCCCTTGGCGGCGGCCTTGTACTGGGCGAACGCGCCCGACTTGCCGGCGGCCTGGAAGGCGGCCTCGACGGCCTCGTCGAAGCGCTTGAGGCCGGCCTCGGCGAGCCACTTGTCCTCGATGGCCTGGAGGGCATCGCCGGTCTTGCCGGCCTGCTCGGCCTGGGTCATGAGCTCGTTGAGGGGCTGCAGCTTGGGGTTGGTGGCGCCCAGGATGTAGGCGTGGTCGCGCGGGTCAATGGTGGAGGAGATGAGAGTAGCAGCCTCGGCGTCGGTGCGGGCAATGGCGACAAGGTCGACGCCCATGATATCGGCCTGGGCACGGATGGCGACAAGACGGTTGATGTGCTCGCTGGTGGGCACGAGGACCTTGCCGGCCATGTGGCCACACTTTTTGGTACCAGGGGCCTGGTCCTCAATGTGAATGCCGGCCGCACCCTTCTCGATAAAGAGCTTGGTGAGCTTCATGACGGCGGTCAGACCACCGTGGCCCGTGTCGGCATCGGCGACAATGGGGCGCAGGTAGTCGACGTGTGCGGCCTTGGCGTCGCGCTGGCTGGCGGGCAGGGACAGCCGCTCGTGGCGCTGCTTGCGGTCGTGGAAGAGCTGGGCAGTGAACAGGTGGCCGACCTTGTTGGGGACGGTGGTGTAGGGGTAGTCGGCCAGATCGGGGCCGGGCTCGTCAGAGGACGAGGCGGTGGAGGAGGACTGCCAGCCGGAGACGTAGACGGTGTCGAGGAACTGGGCCATCTGGGTGACCATTGTGGGCTCAAGGCAGCCGTAGGTGTAGGAGGCGTCCTTCTCGGCGAAGCGCTTCTCGAGGATACCCCAGAGCTTTTTTGCCTGGCTGTTGCTGGGGTACTGGATAGGCAGGGTGCCGCGCTTTGAGACGATCTGCTCGGCGGTAAAGGGCCGCTTGGTGAATCTCCAGCGCGAGTCCTTCCACCACTCCTGGACGCGGGCGACCTCGGCGGCAAAAGCCTTGTCCTCGGCGGAGGCGTCAATGGACGTGGGCAGCATGTTATTTGAAGCCATTGTGTAGGACGATGTGTGTGAACGTGAAGTAGATGGAGGATGAAGAGTGTGGTGTAAGATGGGATGAAAGACAGTAAAAAGAACAGTCACGACTGCGAGGGGTATAGATGAGAATAGAGAACAGAAGAAAAGACAAAAGACAAAAGACAAGACAAAAGACAAAAAGACAAAATCAAAGGACGACCCGTGGACTATATAAAATAGTTTGGGAGTCCTTTGGCTCGTGCTCTGTCCCTGGACTCCATGGCCTTTGTGTCTGATCTCTGCCGTAATAATACGGAGCAGTACTCTTGTCGCCTCGTCCGTCACATGTTCGGCTACCGCAAGTGAACCGCAATACGTTATGACTCTATGACATAGTTGCGAGTACAAGGTCCAAAGGTACATCTGACTTGTAGTTTTAGTTGCGTCCGGCTGGCTGGAATGCGAGCCCCGGATTGGTCGACTCGGAGTGCAAGTACTGAGTAGACTGGACTGACTGAAATGGCACATGAATGTAGCTGGCAAGCCGTTTTCATGGCAAAAGATACATGTGCTCGGCCCCGCCTGGTCGTGTTGTCCAACAAGTGTCTGACCTGCTAGCATTAACCAAAAAAAGAAAAAAGAGTCAAATTCCAGTAAGGTTCAGAGGCTCAGAAGTTCCTCGGAGAGCTGCCATTTGACCGATCGGTTACTAGGTAGAAGAACAAAGGGGGTGTGTGTGTAGACAATGTGGAGGCTAGCCTGGAAGGGGGAGACTAGTAGAAGCCGGGGGCGAATGTCGAGGAGGAGGAGGAGGAGGGCAAAGAGATGATGGATTTCAACGGGGAAAATTGCTGTCAAGTTGTGAATGCAGATATTTGTGTAAACGACGTCTCTATACATCTGTGATTTGTTTGTTTATTTTGACGATGGAGTTCACGCTGTTGTCGACGCTCAAGGAGAAATGGCGATGAGACCGGGGGCCAAGTCCGGCCAATCAACTTATACAGTACTCTATACTCCACGCAGGCCCAGAACTGAGTATATGTAAGATATTATGATGTGTGTCTGCTAGGAGTGAAGGAGTTTACTGTATAGGAACCGCACACGCCCCAATGGTCCCACCTCCACATTGCCGCAACGGACCCGAGCTCGCAGTCTCTTCTCTATTCTACGTTTGAATTTCAATGGCCATTAATATGACTCTTGTCTATATGCCACACCGTTTCGGCTCAAAGGTACAGAGCTGTATCCAATACACCCCCAGCAGGAATACTCGACAGCCCAATCACGGCAGCAGACCACGGCCTTTGCCTTGTGTTCGACTTGGGATGTCACTCGGCGCCCGTCTGCGGGGGAACGGCTCAAGGCTGCATGCTCAAGTCAACATGGTGATTGCTGTGATTGCGTCTGTCCGTCTAATGCTGTAGCTATTCTGTTGAGTAGTCAATCTTGTATGTACTTGCAGCAGTTCTGAGACCATGACCACCCAAGCCCAGAAGCAATCTCATGTGAACATCGTCCTCTATTATCTACAAGTATTTACAAACCTGAGCAGGTTGACTGTTAGACAGCTGTACTGGTCGACTCCAACCTGACGTGTCGCATGCTGCATCTGCTCTCCCGCCCTAGCATGTGAATCTTAACACCATCCAGCAACCAAACAGCTCCTCCTCATGCACGCTCGTCCTCACTCTATTACTCTACTACTCTATCTCTAAGTATCACCTGCTATTACTCCAATTACCACGCCTGACTGTCATGCCTTTTCATCGTATTCCTCAGTTTTACTCTGTATCTTGTTTCACCTCATACTCTACACCTCATTGGCAGCTCTCGGCCCAGTGAACCTCGGTTGTCGTCCCTCCTAGTCACATTCTCCATACCCCATACTCCGTAATACTCCATAAAAGCCCAGCTCCATATCGATGATACTGAGGACTGCTGCTGCAGTCCTGACTAGCGATGAGCGCTATTTCTGTACTTTTCGCCGAGCCTGCTCCAGAGCCGTCCCCTGGTAGCCGCATCGGTGCCGACGACGGCCAAATCTATTTAGTGCAGCATTTTGATTTCTGATTTCTGCAGAGTTGCAAACCGTTTCCCCGGCCAGGCCAGCCAAGTCGAGAGTCGAGTCCCCCAGCTGCAAGTGACATCTGGCATATGCAGTCGCAATTCTTACGGATTATTCTCGTATATTCTGATTCTTGCATCGGCCCTCAATGAGCTCAACGAGCTGCAACGGTGATCTCTGAGTGTATTGATAGCTCACATCTTGTTCAAATCATAGTACGCCGACATCTTCATTGCCTATTTCTCATAGAACATGGAATATCACTGCCCCAACAGCACCGAGAACACTCTCACCGCCTATACATAGTAGACGAAAACGGCAATACAGCTATATCTGGCAACTCTCGCAAGGCTGCAACAGCTCTGCGGCTGCCAATACGCCGATGCGCCAGAGGCTCCCTGTTTTTCTACTCAGTAATTACGTGTTCCTGGTCACTTATAGTACACTCGCGTGCCGCTTCGGTGCCGTTAATCTCGGCACTCGCCCTCATGCAGATCGATCTATTATCGCAAGACTTGAAAATGCAATAAAACAGTAAATTAAAAACAATTATATATCGTAAATCAAACTAATAAAAAAAGAAAGAGAAAAAGAAAAAAAGCAGCGCGTGTCTATCAACCTCTATCCTCGTTATTGCCTTGTGTTGTCATTCTTTATCGCGTAACAAAAATCATACACTTCCGTCCTTCTCCTCCATCGATGCCAGAGCCTTCTCGCGCTCTTGCTCAATCGCCGTCGTGAATGCATCCCATGTCGTCATCGTGCCCAGCGCGTTGCGCGCATGCGACCGGATAATCTGCAGGCCATACACATAGCTAGCATTCACCCATCCGAATCCCTCCTTGGCCACGCCCTTGAAGTCCAGGCCCTGGTTGCCATACTCGGCGTCCACGCGGTGCGGGTCCGTGCGCTCCGTCACATTGTACTTTTCAACAACCACGCCGTTGTAGTCATAGTACGCCTTGGTGATCATAAACAGCCACTTGTACGCCAGCCGCTCCGCCTCCTCCACATAGCTGTACCGGTACAGACCCGTCCACGCCAGCATCTGCTGCGGCGCCCAGCCATACGGGTAGTCCCACTGCCGGTTCGGCCGCTCCAGCGAGATCTCGCCGCGCGACTTTTGCGTGCCCGACAGCAAACCACCGAGCGCCTCAAACTTGGGCAGTGCCTTGGTCACCATGGCTGCCGCCTGCTTGGGGCTCGACACACCCGCCCACATCGCCCAGAATGTCGTCACACTCTCGTACGTGCACTGCTCGCGCTTCACCGTGTCATAGTCAAAGTACATGCCCTCCTTCTCGTTCCACAGGTACTTGTCAATCGCCAGCTTGCGCCGCTTCGACCGACGGTCCCAGAGAGCCGACGTCTCCACCTGACCGGGTACCATGGAGCCCACGCAATACTCGGCAGGCACCTCTAGCTTGTCGCCAAACACGGTGCGGATGGTGCGAGCAATATCCAGCTCGTATTTGAACAGCAGCGAGTTCAGATCAATGGTGGCCAGGTTCGCGCACACGTGCTCCAGACGGTACGATGTGTCGTGGCCCGACTCTCGGACAGCACGATCGTGCAAAAAGTACTCGTCCAGATCCGGCTCAATGACCTTGCCAAAGTTGTAAGCGAGTACAAATTCCTCCATGGTCATGTTGTGCTTCTTGGCATATGGCTCCAGGATGTGAACAAAGTGGCCTGCCTCCGTCTCAGGCGGCACACCAAGACCCTCCGGTCGGTAGCGCGACAGACCCGTCACGGGGTCAAGTCTCGGCTCCGTCACCCACACACTGTGGTACTCCTTGATTGCGGCCAGAATGGAGATCCGCAGGAACTCCTTGGCGTCCGGCTCATCGCGTATCCGGTCGTACACACGCAGAGCCATGTCGGTTAGGAACGGCGGCTGCGAGCGGCACAGGTAGTAAGAACGTGTGGCGTTGAGGATCTTGCCGTAGTGGCGGATGCAGAAGCAAAAGTTCTGCACCATGGCCTTGGCCAGGTGCACCTTGTTGTTGATCAGCAGACCCAGGGACTCCATGTAGCTGTCCCAGCCGTAGAGCTCGTTGAAACGGCCACCGGGCACCACAAAGGGCCGGCCACGCAGGGTCTTCTCGCCCGTCTCGGGGTCCACAACTTCCTCCATGTCCACGGCCAGCAGACCAGGCTTGTCATTCAGGTCACGCATGACCTCGGGCGTCACCTTCTCAGGCAGCATCTGAACATCGAGACGGATCTCGGGCCGCTCCTTGGCGACCTTGGTGTAGTACTCAAACTGCTCAGGAGCACCGGGCGGGATGTAAATACGAGGACGCGGGTCGTCTGTCCAATCCTTGGGATCGCGAGCGGCAATTTCGACGCTTGAGCCATCGATACGGCGTGTCAAGCTGTCCCAAAATTGATCGCGGATCATACGCGACAAACGGTTCACAGGATTCTCGTTCAAACGGCGCTCATCGAGCACGATCTGACGGCGACCGTACTCTTTGGCGAGCGTGAGCTCCTGCATCAAGTTCGACAGCATGTATGTGCCGCGAATGTCAAAGCGGTTGTGTCCGTTGGAGCTGGCAGTGCGGAGAGTAAAGACCTTGGGGCCGTTGTCCTCGATAGTGATCTGCATGTTGCCGTCTGTGTCTTCCTGGTCCTTGAGGTTTTCGAGTGTCGTGTCAACATCGATCAGGAACCGACGCGGATGCTCCGGTGCAGCCTCATCGTGGCTGGCACGGCGGAAGGGCTCTTTGGGACCCAGTTGGCCAAACTGCTTTTGCAGGCCGTTCTGGGAGTATGTGCGGGTGCGGGTACCTGCCCGCTTGTTCTCGTGGCGCTTCTCAGACTCGTAATACTTTTGGGCACTGTCGTAGACATCCTCACCGTCCGAGTTCTCGTCCAAGTTCTCGGCCGGGTCGTGCTGTGGCAGCTTGTCGGTAGTAGAAAGAGCAGCCATGGCTAGTGTCGAGTGGAAGAGCGGTCAACAAGGTTGGGAATGCGGTCGTGTAAAATAACTAATCGATATCGTTAATTAACCTGCACGTTCAAACCCAATTGCGTCTGTCGTTTGTTTGCAACCCAGCCGATGACAGCCCAATTGATTTGTTTGCAATGGCGGCAGAGGTTGGGGTATCAATGAAAGCGGAAGCAAACGCGGGAAAGCAATGGGGTGCAGAATGGCGGCTCGAACGGGAGCTAAAATGTACCTTTTAAAGCCAATAATCGTCACTTTGAGAGGGCGTATGATGCTTTCTGTGACACGATCACAAAGTGCAATTGCAAGAATGAGAATGCGAGCTCAGGCAATTGATGAGAAGAGGGGGGCGAACAGCAAAAGATATGCGCGAGTCCTAGCGGTCGGGGTGGGAGGACGAATATGCGGGATGCAGGGTGCAGGGTGCAGGGTGTGGGATGGCTGAGGTTGAGGAGGGGGTGGTTCTCGGATCTTGTTTATTGCACAGACAGTCCTTGGTCGAAGCTGCAGCACAGTGGCGAGAATGTGAGAATGCGCAAAGATGCAAAGCAGGTGGTCTGCCGGCGAGGATCGAGAGAAACAAATGGACTAGAGAAGTGAGATAAGAAAGAGGGAAGTGAGGGATGAAAGAATGAGATGAATCCGGGGAAGGCGACGATTTTAACAACAGACAGTCTCCGGGGAAAACAATGGACAGAGTGTAACAGGCGTCAAGGTACACGAAAAGAGGTCTGGTGGCGGAAGCGGTAAGGAAAAGGAGAAGCGCTTGCGAAAGGAAACCGCAAAAAGGATGCCAGGTAGGCGAGGGAGGTGTGCGGCAATAGTTAATAGTTATAGGTAGATTGTCGATGTATGACGAAAGGACCCACGGTGACGGCCAAAAGATAGAGCTAGAAAGACGAAAAAGGCCCAGATCAGGGCAGGGTTACAGGGAGTGGATGCTCTAGGAGGGTCCGAGAAGCTCTGAAGAGTGTGCTAAGAGGCGAGTATGTATTACTGAACGACGCGAGCAGATAAGTGGATAAAGGTGGGAATGTCGTCGGAAGCGCTGTCCAATGCCGTGCATCAGAAGCATAATATGGTTGCTGTAGGTGAAAGCTGGAATGGCGCCGGTCTCAGATAAGGCCAAAGGGTCCTCTTTCCGTATTTTTAGTTTGGTTGTTGGATGTGGGGGCTGCGCGGCATACTCTTGTGCTGAGAGGTATCTTGATAACTTTCCAGAGAGTGAGGTGGAAAAGAGGCGGAAAAGCAGCTGGTGATGGGATGTGCTTAATGATTCTAGGAACTGGGAGATACCAGAAGGGAAAGAGCTGCTGCTACGATTCGTCCAAAATAGAGAGGCGCCAAGTCTGGACTGATCCCATGTGACTGCAGTTTGATTGTTTTGAGCAGACAAAAGGAAGGTACAATGGACATCCCAATTCCGTGGGGATCAATTGAGGCAGGAATGTGCTGCTCGTAATAGCTAAACATGGAAAGAGCAGCCAGGCAGCGCCTTCCTGAATGTTGATTGCGACAGGTCCGCTACTACTGCCCTTTTGGATTCTTACAGAGGCTGCTCTTTCCTCGCGGAGTTGTATTCTAATAGCAATGATGGGTCTCGCTTACTAAAAGCCTAAAGCCTTTCCAAGACATTGAAAGCCCCGAGCATCAGCCTGACCGCAAAATGGAATCTACAATTACGACGTACAACACCAAGCTTTGGTTCGCGGTAGTTATCAGACCATCATTTATGACTGTGCATACTGAGTACAAAGCAACCCCCACGGCAGCGAACAGCTAGACCAAATGGGATAAGCCGCACAGAGAGTCAATCACGGGGCGGTCAGAAATAAAAAGTCGGCATGGGATCGAAGGATGAGGAAAAGAAGGTGAGCGAAAAAGGGTCTTTACGTCGTGGAAATACGCCACCGGTGAGATATCAATATCAAAAGGGTCCGTGTGACATTAGAGGCCAGACCGCCGGGGAAGATCCGGGGAGGCTGCAAGGATAATGAGGATATGCTGAAAACGGAAGGACCAGACAGGGACAACAGGGGTCATGGGTCTGGAATGTGACTTCTGTAATTGGGACATTGTGCAATGTGAATCAGACAGCGGTTATCCGTGTTTGGCTGAGCAAAAACAATGACAATGAGATGGAAATGCAACTGCGGCCATGTCCTCTTCAACTGAACAGCGACAACAATGCGCAGAAAGTACACTCTCTTATTTATACAGTGGTGCCATTCCTTCGCCGTGGTAGTTATCTACCACTTGCTGCCACTTGTGCCGTCGTCGTCGCTCGCTTTGGTTTAAAAGGCAGAAGCAATCCTTCATGGCATCAGCCACTTAAGTGGCCGGCGGCGTGAAGCGTTGTCTAATCGAACTGCGAAAGCTTTTTCCCTTGTCCTTAATTCGGCGCCATATGCCGGTGCCGGTCTTCTTGTCAGCAAAGGGTTTGGATTCCGACGGCAAGGGCTGCTCCAGAATAATGCCCCCGAGTATAGACGCGGACGCGGTTTTGCGGGCGATGACTATGCCTCTCGGGTCCTGGCTGGGTTCCTCGGAAACGTCGGCTTCTTCGGAGACTCGAGCCCCCTCGGGAACTTGAGTCTCCTCGCTCTGGGATTCGGATATGCGAAAGCGCAAAGGCAAATTCTAGGCGTCTTCGCTACCTGTTCTGCAACCCACCCTGCTCAGTTCATGGTCCTTGGTCTTGGTCCCTGTTGTCCCAAAGCCACCGTTCGTACGCCCCGCGGGCAAGCGCATTCTCCACCTGCTCAGCCGCGTCAAGGCTCAAAATGCCAGCCTGCACCGCTTCGTCCACAAGGTCTGCCCACACAGGTGAGAAAAAGTTGTCCAGGGTGGGATGTTTCTGTTGGTGCGCAGATTGGTGTTGACCATCCTTGGGTGGCGGCGGCGGTGGCTCGCTAAAGATGTCGCGGAGGGCCGCGGCCGCCCGCATGCCGGCCAACAACTTATGCGCGCCACATTGGAGCTGCAGCATGTCGTAACTCGGCAATGGGTGCCCGACTGGGTCGTCTGTGGCGATCTCGTAGACATCGCCGTGCCGGATACGCGTGGGGCTCCCCAGGTCGTCGGTGGTCCGACGATGGTCGGCTACGCTGCCCATCGTCTTCAGCGACCACGGGTCTGCGGACACTGGTGTGTCCAAGTCGATATCCCCTAGCCATAGCATTTGAACCAAGATGAGGCGTTCTGGGTCAGCGGCAACGTGAATTGGCTGGAGAGCGAACTTGTATCTGTCGAATAAACGATGCGTGGTGGGGCAGAGCGGGAGAATGTTTGTAGTCTCTCGTCCTTTGATAGAAATTTCTGCCTTGTACGGGAGAGGAAAAGAATCGTAAAGAGCATTCCAAATTTCACCCAGCGCCCCAGCCGTGGCTGTCGTGCGTACTGGCACAATATGTGCCGCATCCACAAGGGGCATACCGCTCAGGGCACATATGCGTCCGTACCAAGGGGGCACAACCCTCTGAGCGCGCTCGTCACATTTGGGGCGTCCTATTTTGGCCATGGTGTATTTTGCATCATCTTGGCCGCGGCCCTCTTCGTCGTCATCGGCACTGTCGTCTTCTTCGTCTGGGACCTGGCGTTTGGCACGAACGGTTTTTTGAACGTCATTGGCATAGGCCCACTCGACCGCTTTAAAATAGCGTACCTTGCTGTCCATCACGGCGAGAGAAACGTTCTTAAGATGGTTTATGAGAGGACAGTCTGGTTGATTTCGAAGCTTTGCCTGCAGGATTGGCAATTGCAAGAATGGAAACGTCGTGGTCTCGTCGAATGCCAAGGCCAGCGAAGTCCACAAGTACTTCATGTTCTCCGCGCGTAGTAGGTATTCATGGTAAGTGACGTTGCCGCTGTTATCTCTGTTTTGCATCTTTCCTTTTGCCTCAACTATTAAAGCTTTGAGGCTATGAATGAAAGCAGCACGCAGCTCGTCTTCCGTTTCAGGCACGTGTCCAGCATCAAAAGCATGCTCTGACGGTATCGAGTTTTCTGCCGCAGTTGCTGTCAAGGATGGATTTTCCATAGCTGCAGGTTCGTGACTAGTATTTGTGCCAGTATGCTGAAACTCGAGCACCGACTCTGTGCCAACGCGATAGTTACCGATGTACCGCGTGGTGAGGTGAATACGCGGCTGAGACGTGTCTGACGCCATGGTCTATTTTGGAGCTCGGTGCATCAAATCCGATTTGGATTTCTGTTGGCGGGCGATGGTTTGTGTGGAGGGAGAGGGATGTGGAAGAGAGGGAGAGGTGTGAAGAGAGCGAAAGGTGTGGAAGAGAGAGGGGAGGGAAAGAGATTTCGTTGAACGCGTGAGATCTTGGATGCCGGGACTGGTCGATGCTGCAGGCGACAGGGTCAAGATTTGCGGAATACTTGCTATTGGTAAAAATCTAAAATGAACTATCAAAACATATACACACACGGGATTCCTTTTAGACATCCACTTTTTGTTCGTCGTTCCTTCCTTTCTAACCTGATGCCTGAGTCATCAAGCCACCCCTCCATCATCAACAAGACTCTTTGTAAGCGGTATCAAGATACATAAGACGAGCAGGCCTCGCCACTTGTACCCTATAAAGTACCAAATCGCCAAAGGTCGCACAAAAGTTCATATGCATCTGCTAAGCATACTACAGTATGAAGGGATAGCCCTTGACGGCCGCGGTATTTTGATGCTCTATGTAGCACCCGTTTGACACTTTATGGCCCTACCGAATCGTCGTACAGTGGTATAGTGCGATGGGTGTAGACAAACGGAAAGGGTGTCTTGCTTTTCGCACAGCAGTCGTTAACTCAACACTGCGGTGCTGCTGGCGGCGGCGGAGCTAGGTTGGCGGCGCAAGGGCATGTGAAAGGGCTCAGAGGACACCAGGAAGTGAAAGTTACCGGGCCGACGGACAGAAACGTCTGGAATACGCAGTACAGAGTGACATAAAGAGCGAAGGCGTGGTTGAGCGAGGCCATGTCGCCGCGCTGCACTTTGGTGATGCTCGTCCGTTGCAAGACAACTACCGCATGTTATACTCATACCGCCTTGATGGCGACTGCTTTCTGCCACGGCACTACGTAGTTGTATGCACACAACGCTACATTTTTCAGTACCGTCAACTGCACGCCGTCTTGAGCACCAGTTCTGAACCACAGCTTCTCTGCCGGCGGGAGAGACTGTCCAATACAAGTACAGTCCCGGCAAGGTCAACGACAAAGACAACGTCACCTGAGACGACGGTCCGGAACCGTATAGCGGCACATGGCAGTGGTTCACAAAACGGGTAGAAGCACGGGATAGATAACATCGTATCACTTTAAGTTTCGTCGAACCTTGGTAATATCGTATAGACCGTGACCCGAGTCCCCGGACTGGGTATGAGAAGCATCTTTTGATGAATTGTATTTTATATCTGATACATTTCTGTCTGATCTTTAATTTTATTTTATTGTTATGTCCCGTAGTTAATAATATGGATATTTAACTTCTATAAAATATTTGATTTGTTGGGCTGTTTTCTAAACAAAACAACACAATAAATTAATTAAAAAAAGGATATATAAGAGGAGAAATGAAAAAACTACGATGCAGGAGAAAGAAGCCAACCGGACATCATGTCGGTGCCATACAAATGAATATGCTTATGATTTGCAAAAATCACTCGCTACCCTACCGTTGGTTTGATTATTGATGTTGAGCCTATTTATGCTTCTGACACATTGGAGGGTAGTATTGTCGAGTGTAAAAGTCAAAATTGACGACAATGATTACATAAACACCACACAAGAAAAGAGCACGTGGATGTACAATAATAAAGTCCACGAGAGCTCTGCATCTTCATCAAAACGGTACAGGAACCCCGTCGTCGGCCTTCCGTTTCATCTACAAGATCCATTTTGATCTGATAATTCTCTGGCTTTTCTGACGCGTCGGACACCTCGTAGATACGTGCGGTGGCGAGAGGGGGGGACTAGCCAGTAGTTTGATCTGATAATTTGGATGGGTCAAGAGAAGGCAGACGGAAGAGAGGGAGGTAGGACATGTTTGAGGAGAAGGATATGGTATGGAGAATGAAAACGTAAAAAATAAGATGACTAGAAAATGCCTCGAGAGAGCCGAAGCCGGAAGACGGGAGAGACACGACAAGGTGAAAGAAGAGGAGCTCAGAGGAGGCAATGAAGACCAGACCAGGCAGGGTAAACCAGGAGACCAGGGGTAAATATCAAAACCAGATCAACAAGGGCACAGAAATTCCGTCTACGGAGTGTTTTGTGTAAAAAGAACAATTTTCTTCTAGTTTTCTTCTAGTTTTCCTCTTATTCTAATGTTCTTTTGTTCTCTAAAGACCCTTTTCGATGTGGAGAAAAGTCTTGGTAAAGTTATCAGATCCGAGAAAGCGGGCCTTGCGGTGGAAGATCTCATCATTCGGTGGAGAGGTGGACAGGCCTGACCGACGGAAGAGACTCTTCCTGCAACACTGGTTTCGTGGCTGTCTGGATTGGATGTCGTTTGAGAGTAATTTATTTTTAAAAAGAATTCATACATAGATGGCAGCTTACATCAAGTCGGTTCTCTATGGCCATATTGACAATAAAGCCTGCTGCAACGGAAGACTGATTGAAGAATGATTAATGCGACAGGCTTGCCGGCGGACATATTTTACACTGAAAAAGCATTAGACCGTGTTAGTTTTTTATCCTAATATTTTTGTGTATTTTCTGTCCACGTTTCCGCATTTCGTAGTCCTGGGCCTGGCCCGACGTCCACCGTTTTGGCTTTGTCTGAATCCACACGTGCATTTAATTTACAGAATCTGAATTGGCAGACAGTCGTAAGTTATTGAATATACGACATGGTTTCGTTGCTGATTGTGAGAAATGCCCTGCCCATCTTGCTTACTGACGGATATTGGACACATCAGTCAACGAGTGCTTACTAACAGAGGAACGTGATAATGCGTCGAAGATGGAAGGTGTCAGAGTACGGACCACAATGTGGGTATGTCTGGCAATGTATGAAGAAGCTTGTATTCTTTACTATCAAGTCCGAGGTTCCGGACTGCTATAAATGCTGGTAAGGTCACCTGACGAAGTCAGGTGATCACTGGGCTGTGCCCAGTGCCTCCAACTGTCACCTGACAGAAGGCATGAGCGAAGTGACGTGATATAGGGAAGGTACCTCCCCGCAAATAGACAGACAGGTACAATAACGAAAAGTGCCGTGGCTTGTTGTAAAGTCAAGTGGCCCGCACAATACGTAAAGGCCCCATAAAACCAATTAAACCATGTCATCATTTGACAACTGGCTGTTCGTACCGAAACTGTTGGGAGTGCTACTGTGTAAAGACTCAAAATAGGTAGGCCTGAGCTGAGGAGAAGAGGTGGGACTAAAGCAAGAGTACGACATACACGACCCAACGATTCAAGGGAGGAGAGTAGGCAAGTTGTTCCTGCCTAAGAGAGACAAATAATTGAGAGCAGTGCATCCGTAAGACAACACACAAGACGTCACATGCAGTACTGCCGCGTAGCAATAGTGAGCCCATAGCACGTCGAAACGGTGCCTAGCACGTCGAAACAGTGGGCCGCAGCAGCGGGCAGGCCCCTCTTTCCTCTTGATTTCTTCCTCTTCAGCGCACCTGCCCGGTAAAGTAACCCCACATCTAACCGACTTTTACTTTCACTTTCACTGTAGAGACGCGACGTGCTTGTGACATGATGAGATCAGTTGGAACTAGGAAAGAGAAGACCTCGCACTTTCCAATCAGCAACTAATTCATCCCTTTGCACTTCCGTTTCTGTCTATTATTAGTACAGTTTTTGACCGTCTTTTGTTATATGACGACCGTTTTGCTCCTGCCTTTAACAGCGTAATTACACCATAGCTTTCTTTGGGTCCCTTTATTTGTATTTACACGAGGCACGTCTCCATTCTCAATACCTCCGAAGAAGGAGCAGGTACACACCACAGACCCAGCTCTTGCTTTTTTTGCTCATCTGCATCCTGATATTTGACTCTTTTAATTCAATTCTCTTTTCAAACTCGTCCACACACACCTCTACCCATCTAATGCTCCAATTGCCCTTCAGCTGTGCCCGACCGCCTCGTGCCCTGCCTCCTGATCCGATCTTATCCTGATCCTCCCTAGTCTTATCTCGATCTGATACTCTGATACGGCATTGACACCGACCTCAGTCTGACCGTCATTCTCGAAATATTTTGACGAACTTGAACAATTTTGATTGTTCTTAACCTTGAATCTTGACTCGAGCAACTGCCATTCGTTATCACCACAAGAAGACTTCTACAACATGGCCTTCTTTGTCGATGTCGACGACGATGACGTCGAACCGTCCCATCACGTCCAGCCTGGCAAGCTCATCTGGAGCAGCACTGCCACCGCCCTCGACCGCTCACATATGCGTCCAACACCTCCCCCCTCGCCTCCTCCACGGCCTGCCATAGCCAGGGACTCTACGGTTCCGACAGCTTTGATTCCGAGTGCAACACCATCTACAATTTCGGATGTCCGTTCTGCATCTTCGGCAGCCACTGGCGAGAACCCCAACTGGAATAGAATGACGGAGGCTTTGGGATGCTACCCGTAGGCACCCTGTTTTCTCTTTGCTTTTACTTTTTCTGCTTTCTGCTATTTTATGTTCATTCTTGCTTTGTTTTGCCTGCACGTTCTTCCCACTAACGTGGCAACAAGAATTGCTGCTTCCATTGCCTCGTTCCTTGACCAAAATGCGCTTGACAGCCTTGCTCGCACATGCCGCCAGGTCCGCGCCGGCCTGCTGCCCAACCGCAAGCCGCTGCTTGCGTCAACGCTGCGCTGCTGCAACGAGGACATGCCCGTCGATGCGGAGGAGACGCTGCGTTACCGTGCACGCGCCGGCAACTTGTTCTATATGGAAGACTTGTCCCGCACTACCCACGATGCAAAGTCTGGACTTTGTGCGCGCGACATGGTTGCCGGCTGCCGCCGCTGCGGTGTAGTCGTCTGCCGAGTATGTAATTTACCACCTTTGAATTATTTAAGCTCGAGAACTAATTATAGAACTGCACAATCAAACCACCAGCACCGATTGTGCTGCGGGACCGGCACCGTCGTCTTTGTGACGGCTGTACCAAGGCTCCCCTGGCGACAGTCGTCAAGCCGCCTCTACCGGCTGGTACGACACTGCAGGACGAAGCCTTGCAGCGCGCCGTCTGCTGCTGCGCGAGCGAGGGTGTTTGGCTGTGCCAGCCCTGTGGTCGCAGTATCCGGAGTGCCGACCACGATTACAAGGCGTAAGTTAATTCACTGTTCATTTGGGAAAACGCCCACGACTAACAATACAGAATTTGGAAGTGGCGGACACAGTACGGGGAGATTCTAGGTGGCCTGGGCACGGGCATTGCTGAGGGTGACCGCGGTGTTATCTGCGGCCGCGACCAGGACTGCTGCTGCGCCAAAGAGCGTGAGCAGGAGACAGACTGCGATGCCGAAGATGCCCGTGAGGCAGAGCGGACACCTAGTGGCGGTTCCAGAGGCGGGTCCATCACCGATTCGATTAATGGGTCTGTCAATGGCTCATCTAGCTCGTTTGGCTCGGCCGCGGCGTCGCCCACGGCCAACCTCACAGAATCACCGTGGGCCATTCCTATTGCCCCTGCTACACAGTCGGCAGCCACTGTGGGATCACCACTGTACTCGCCCGAGGTAGCCGCCGCACTCACAAGCCGCCGCACACCGTCGCCTGCATTTGGTCCAGGCTATGCCCGCCAAGAAATTGAAGGCATTGGCGGTGTTGTGAAGCGGGTGCGTGTCAAGATGGTGCGCATTGGTGCGTGCGTACACGACTGGGAGGACGAGCTGGCTCGGGGCACGATCCTCGAGCGCGAGATCACAGGCCGCACCCGCAGCTGGTGCGGCTGGTGCCACCGCGTCGTGCCGGGCCAGAAAGATATCGACCCAGATAGTGTTGTCTGTACACGCCCTGCCCGTCGGTAGTTTTCTCTTTTATTCGTCTTTTTTATTCGTCTTTTTTATTCGTCTTTTTCTCTTTTGCCTCTCTTTTATTTTGCATTGCGTCTTTTCCGCTTTATTTTGCATACTTTATGTTTTGCCGAGGTTGGAGCAGGCCTTGCCTTTTACTGTCCATGCGCATAATGAAGTCATAACGAACCGTTCAAACATATTCTTTTATTTCTTACTTTAGATTCAAAATTCATGCTTTATTTATTTGTACACGAGACGACTTTTCTACTGCTAATGTTTATACACGAAATGAAAGATGATGAATGTTGTGAAATCGTTAAACAGTGTAATGCAATTCGTTATTGCGTTTTCCCCATTCCTTTTTATATATGTCGCAAACCAATGCCTCGATCCTTTTAGATCTCGCCATTGTACAGCATCTCACGCCGCTTTGCCCGCTCTGCCCGCGCCTTGGTCCGGATCGGGCCCCACCGCTCCTTGACTGCTTCCAACCGTTCCCGCTGCGCCGTCTTGTGTGCCTCGCCCGCCGTGCGCTTTGTCGCCAGCATCACAAACACCGCCGAGCACTGGAACTTTGATGCCAGTGCCAGCACGCTCCACTGCTTGGGGTCCTCGGCCCGCAGCCGCCGCATCTCGGCCACATCGGCCTCAGTTAGGTGGTACCGCTCCGACGGCTTGAACCGGCGGTTGACCTCGGGTGCGGTTGCTCCTCCGGAGGCGGCGGCGGCAGCTTTGGAGTCGGCGGCGCTGAACATGGACGAGATGCTGAGGACCCGCCTTGGGTCGGACTTGGGCAGAAACTTGAGGGGTGTCTGGTAGACAGATGGTGCACTGGCGGGCGGGTTGTAGAGGATGGTGGCAGCAGCGCCGGGCGACAGGGGCGACGAGACGGTGCCGATGACAGACGCTACCGCGCCCTGCGAGCTGGCAGCGCCGGTGGCATGCTTGTTGGGGCGGAAGGTGTTGGCGGAGCCGGGCACGGCAAACGAGGCATGGGGCGCAATGTTGAGGGCGCGCTTTGTGCGGTTTTTGGTGGACTGGTAGCGGCGGGAGGCAGGGATGGAGATGGACGTAGTTGTCAAAGATGATAATGAAGACGGTATTAATCTTGTGAGCAGAGAAGAGGAGGTTGCGGAGGCGGAGGACGGGAGGCCGGCGGCCGGACACGCGACCCTCCGGAGCAGGCGGGCGTCCATTGTGATTGTGTAGAGGAGGTGAGAATGCAGTGATTTGTTGTAAAAAAGAAGCCGAGGCTCGTCAGTCGTCAGAGTTGTGGCGGTAGGATGGTCGCCGAGAGGGGGTCGCCAATGTCGTCGTCGCCGGGTGGTGTGGTTGCTGTCTCGTATTGTACGGTGGCCGAGGACAACGAAAAAATTGCGTCCTGATTTTTGTTAAGCAAAACCGACGACCCACTTTGGCAGTTGGAGCTTTGTCATTGGGCAATTGGGGTAGCTTTCGCATCACGTGTACGTCTCCCAAAACTCACGTGTGCTGTGAACACGGCGGCCCCAAAGCGGGTACTCGTAAAAGTGGGCAGGCGACTTACACCAGAGATCGGAGCAAAATGAGCGTGGTTGGCGCGCACTATGCCACTGGCGCGGCCAACTTTCTGGGGAACATCTGACACTGGCTGACACAGGCAGACAGAAAAGGCAGGAGGCAGGAGGGGAAAGCACCATAGAACAGGCAACCGCAAACCGCCCTTTTTTGCGCGCACTGAAGCTATTCTTCCCTGTTTTCGTGCAGTAGATCAACGATCGATTCTCGGATTCGATTCTCTTATCTCTCGCTCTTGGCTGTCTGCTATTGACATTACTTCTGTTATACACCATATCTCCATCCCACACACCACATTTGGCTCTGAAGTGTCCCGTCTCTAGTTTCAGTCAGTCAAGTCAGTCTCTCCACAGATCTGCCGTGTTTTGACGACATCAAAGATCACGATATCTCGACCTCGCGACATTGCAGGATATCTGTCTCGTCTCTGGCCGAGTGTGTAGCTTAAAAGCTGCCAGCCATTGTATCTTGGACCGCTATTATCAACCCTACCCAACTCATAACCGACCAAACTACCACGCCATCTTCCACACTTCATCTCCATCACGATGACGCGAACAGTCGTCTACGGCGGCGCAATGCTGGCCTTTACAGCAGGTATTTCTCACCTCTTCCTGACTTGACTTTTGCCAAATCTAACAGACAGCCACTGCCATGACTATTGCCGCCAATATCATGCCCAGCTGGGCAAACTACGTCATGTATCCCACCACCGGCGGCAGTGACCCCTTCTGGCTCTCGCTCGGCCTCCACAAGTCGTGCACTTCGGACAACACCACTCCGTTCATGACTTCGCTGTCCGCCGCCGCATCGACCTCGCCAGCAACGCCGCTGCTCCGGCCATCGGGCTCTGCCACCTGCCGGTCCTTCCCGCACCGCTCGCTGGATTGCGGCGTCGAGCCTGAGCAGCAGGTTTTCTGTACTATCTGGCGCACGACTGGCTTCTTGATGGCCGTCGCATTCGTTGCCGAGCTGACGACGCTCGTTGGTTTCATGGCCGTCCTGTGTGGCGGCCGCATGAAGCGCGAGTTTGGCTGGCGCGTGCTGGTCCCGCTCGTTGAGTTTGTCGCCCTCCTGCAGCTCGTCGCCATGGCTCTGGTGACCTATGTCATGGACCACGACGACCGGTTCCTCGTTCCCGGCTGGCACCTTGGCTCGGCTTGGATCCTGTGCACGGTCAGCTGGAGCATCTCGGCACTGAGCGGCTTCGGCCTTGCTCTCGCAGCATATCTCCTGCCACCCGAGGACGGCTACGAGTTTATGAGCGACAGCGGCGAATGGTAATGCCAAGGCGATACTTGGTTTTCTTTTTTAGTAATGTTCTCATTTTATCTCTTATACCATGGCATTGGATACACAAACAACATGGCGTTTATTATTTTATTTTTATTTTTTAGCTTTGCTAAACTGGACGGGAGCAGCAGGATCGTATTCGTCTTCAGGATTTACCGCATTAATACTATTAACTGATAATGCAGACATGTAGTCTGGTGGCAATTAAATAAATCAGATTAAATTCAAAGGGTATCATATTTGTGCACATCCAACCAATGCATCCATAACTCATAGCTCATCTGTGTCTTCCGAATCGTCAATCACCTCATATACCGCACACGAAGACGCTGGTGGAGGCAGTAACGGGATCTCCTCGAGACTAGCCTGTGCCGGAGGAGCAGGTGATGGAGCCATGACGGGGCTGCTCGAAAGCATCACAACAACTCTATTGTTGGCAGCACTGGTATCCTCACTCTTTACACGCACCTCTGTAAACGACGGCAGCGATGGCTCTCCCTGTGTCTCTCCTTGGGTGTCAACGATGACCTGCACCCCGGGCTCCCTCTTCACCCGCACCGGCTGACTGACTGGTTCCATACCATCTTCACTCTTAACGCAAGGTGGAAGAGTGGGTTCGTGCTCGTTGTTGACCGACCTGTCAAGCTTGACTGCAGACTTGACGTTCTTCCCCTTGATGTCTTCATCTTCTTGACCAAAGATGTATGGCTCACGCCGTTCGATAACAGTGTCGCTGACAACCACCAACGGCTCAACAAACACTGGGGCGGCAGTGACTCCTGTCTCGGCTTCATTCGATGCCGTAGATGGTTGCTCAGTATTGGAAGCGGGTGCGTCAGTCACACGAGCTTCGTCGACCTGATCGGCTTCTGGAGCATCGTCCTCCGTCTCTCGACCTTCTTCCATAATCTCTCTGAGCCGCTGCTCCCGCTTGCGATAGAACTTCTCCAAACACTCCCGCCTCTGTTCTGGAGTCCAGCCTTCGACGACCAGCGCAAAGTCTGTCGATGTCGCAAAGCCGGCTTCTTTCGCCAATGTGCAAAATTGCCGCCGCTTCACATCTTCGGGCGGGTTGTACCGGAGATGCTCGCTCAGCTGCACAGCAAACATATCATCAGGGGGGATGGCAACGCTGGTGTCGGCCATGCTGCCATACGACTCGCGGGGTGCCCGTCGAGGCGGTGGAGTGCGCTCAACCAGCCCGCCTTCCTCGTCGTCGTCGTCGCTTGCACCGCTGCCATAGGCTCGGCTGTTATTGTGATTGTCGTCTCCAACATCGTCCATGTCGCCCAGTGTCATCTCGGCGTGTCGCGATAGCTGCGCTTCGACTTTGCTGCTGCCCACTACTTCCGAGTTGTCGTGTGTGTACTCGACACCGGCACTCGCCAGAATGGCCTGAATAGCGTCACTTTTGGTCTTGGGCGAGTTGCCCTCGACGGCTTTGCCCTTTCTGTCGGCAGTATCCTCATCGTCGTGTTCTTCCTTGACGGCTGGATCGAGTGCATTTGCCAGCGCATTGGCTCCGGCGGCACCCTCAATCTTGACAAGCACATCAATGTCCTTGTCGGCAGCGGCCTGCTCCATGTCAATGGCTGTGAGGTGCACACCGGCCTTGGCCTCGGCAATGTTTGTCTTATTGACAATGTCGCGTAGCACGACCTGGTCGGTATGGAACGTGAACAAGTTGTTCAAGCCAAAGATCTCGCCCTTGCGCTCGCTGTCTTCCTGCACACCGCGAAAGTATCTTCTTTCTGTCGATGCATTGTAGCCAATATTGGCCTGCTGCTGCTTGTAGATCTGGCGTGCATACACAATCTCCTCGATAGTGCCAGCCGACACAAGCCGGAACACTTCGACATCGCGCACCTGGCCAATACGATACGCACGGTCCTGTGCCTGAAGGTCGTAGGCCGGGTTCCAATGCGGATCAAAGATGACAACCTTGTTCGCCGATGTGATATTGAGACCAACACCTCCGGCCTTGGTCGATATGAGAAACACAAACTGAGCAGGGTCACTGTTGAAATCATCAACGACGCGCTGCCGCTCGTCGTAGCTCAGCGAGCCGTCGAGATAGCTTACGCTGTAGCTCGTATTGTGAAAGAGATGCTGTAGGATGCGCAGTAATCGCACATTGTGCGAGAACACCAGCACCTTATCACCATTCTCGTGCCAGAACCGGAGCAGCTTGCGCAACACCTTCCACTTGCCGCAGAACTCAGGATTGGCAAGATTGACCAGCGAGTCGCGGTTGCGGTACAGCATTTCCCAGTCGTCGGGACAGCACACTTTAAGGACGTTCATCGACCGCTTGTGGCGCTCATTGGCTGTCTTGACTGCTGGCGGGATGTGAGAATCCTCGTCTGAATCACCATTTGCGTCCGGTTCAGCTGGAGTATGAGCAATGGCATCAGTCAGCGGTACAAGCAGAGTCAGGTGATTGGCAAGTTTCAGCAGACTCTGAATCGTTGGGAACACCAGACTGAACCAATTTGTTTCTGTACCAGGAAGAACCTTGAAACAGCACCAGCCGCGCTTGCGCCCCCTACCGCAGTCGCAAGTTTCCGTTGCTCTGCGCAGATATTCGACCTGTTCGCTGTCGATAAAGCTGGAATATGCCTGTGTCTGACGGTCGGTCAGAGGGCAGAAGACGACACGGTCTGTCTTGCGCGGCAGCTGATTGGCGATGAGCGATTTCATACGCCGCAGGAAAAAGTCTGGTAGCAAGTTCTGTACAAGCTTCTTGGCGGTGATGCGTGCCACACTCAGCTGGTACACGGTGGCATCGTGCGACTGGCCCAGCGTGAGTGGCCGACTGATAGTCTGGCGCCACTCTGGCAGTGTGCCGAAGCGGCCGGGGTTTGTCCAGTTGAGCAGTGTCCACAGCTCGTCGTACTTGTTCTGGATGGCCGTGCCAGTCAGGCCGATGCGGCACAGGGCGTTGATCTCGTTCATGGCTTTGGTCGTCTCGGATGTCTTCTCTTTTAGCACATGGCACTCATCAGCGACCACAGCATCCCAGCGCACAGAGTTGATGCGTTCACGGTGGTTCTTGTACGTCACGTAGGTGGTGACCATGATCTCGAGTCGGCCTGTGCGGGCCGCCTGCAGCACGTCGTCCTTGCCTGCGCCGTGGTAGAGATCGACATGCCACCAGCCCCAACGATTCAGCTCGTTGCTCCAGTTTTGGATGAGCGACCCCGGGCACACTACCAAGACGCGCGGGTACCAGCGCCCGCCCGTTTGATCCGCATCATCTCCTGCATCATTCCCGCTTGCAGCCTCGGCGCGGCGCATCTTGCGCATGCGCTTGTTGTCACGCTCGTCGCCCGTCTTGCCAAACGCCGCCGTCAAGAAGGCCGCCACCTGCACCGTCTTGCCCAGACCCATGTCATCGCCCAATATGCCACCACGCTGGTAGACAAACAGCTGATGTAGGAATTGGACACCAGCCACCTGGTAGTCGCGCAGGTACTGGGCAATACACGCTGGAATGATACCGCCCGAGTACTCGAGAACAATATCCTTGCGCTCGCGCGACGGGCGTACACTCTTCTCAAACTGCGGCCGACAAGCCAGTTCACCTCTCATAGACGTCCGCTGGCCACCGCCGCGGCTGTTTCTGCCCCATTGCCGGCGGTCGTCGTCGGAAAAGTAGATATCGGTATAGTCTGGCGGAAGTCGAAGCCCCGCCTCTCTGAGAGATGCTCTCCTCTCGTCGAACTCGCGCCGTCGCTGCCTGATGTAGTCGGGAATCGCGAGGTCTTCCTTGTCATCATCGCTATCATTGCCATGCCGGGGAGCGCCGTGCCTGATCGAGTCTGTGTCGTTCACAAAGGCCTGTCTGTTGCCGCGTCTGCGCGCAGTACCCCTGCTGCTGGAAGCAGTTGATGGTGATGCGACTGCTTTGCCCTTGCCCTTGACGTCTGCATTTGCCTTTTTCGACTCGGCTGCCTTCTTCCCGCCTCTACCGCGACCTGTTGCCGTCTTCTTTTTCTTGAGTCGTTCATACTCGCCGTCAGAGTCGTCTGTCCATTCCACTTTGACGGCCAACTCTTCTTCCGTAGGTGGTTTTCTTTTGACGAGGCTACTGCTATTCAACGCCCGTGCCTCTTCATCGCCACCCCGCCCATCCCCTGCATCGCAATCCTGTCGCCGCCGTTTGACACCTGCCGTCGCCGACGATGGCCCGGGAGTAAACGGCTCGAGGATATCGAGATCAGACGAGGTCGACGAATCACTAATCTCAAACGCCTCTTGATGCGCTGAGATGCGCCCTGCCATGATTGGTTTAACGATGCGGCGTCATGAGGGGTAATGGTCGCATAAGTAGTTGCATATTATCAAACCATATTAGCAAACACACTGGCAATATGTATATGGACGCGTTGAGGGAGGGTCCAAGATGATGGGTGGCACCGCGTAAAGTGTACGTGGGCACGTGAATCTAGGCTACAGCGCGACGATCCACTAAAATATCCACTAACATCTTCAGCAGACGAGGAAGGAACAAATTCCGCTGTTAGTGAAACTTTCCGCTGCCTCGGCCTGCAAGTGGGTCCTTTGTTTGCGGAGAAGACGACGTCGGGCGACGCTCTCGACTGATTCAACAATTATTTTATTTCTTTTATATATGATGCTAAAGGATAAATTAATCTGTTGGGGGACTTGTCTCTCTGTATTGTAAAAATTATGCCCGACTATCAGAATTTACCCTACCATAATGGAACCGTCAAGCTCGAATTCGGGCTTCTTCCAGGAGCTGCCGGAGATTAAGAACCAGTTCCACGACGATGTCAGCATTCAGCGTGTACTAAATTGTAAGTAATATTTGATTCTGCGACTCAAGTCCAACTGACCAACACATAATATAAGTGCTCGTCCCGCCAGAGATTGCACGGGAGGTTGAGCCGGAGCTGGCACAGCTGGGTGCCGACGTACTCGAGCCACATATTTTCGATCTCATCACAGATGCTGAGCGGAATTTGCCCTATATCAAGGGCAGTGGACACAATGCTCTTGGGCGTGAGACAACTGAGCTCGTGACGGGAGAGGGCTGGCGTGGTCTCCAGAAATTCGGAATCGAGCGGGGGTAGGTTCTACACTACTGCATTGTGCTATACGAGTGGCATCGACTGACCGCCAGGATTGTCGCATACAATTATACTACAGACTACGGAGCACACAGCCGCCTGCTTCAGATGCTTCGCTTCCATATTTGGGAGCCGTCATCAGCAACGACAACATGTCCTGGCGCCATGACTGACGGTGCAACGCGTCTGCTCCAGAGACATCTGGACATAGACAGGGCTACCAAGGACGAAGCAAAGAAGCTTGATCCGTTACAAAGACTTGTGTTCCAGAATGCCTATGACCGCCTGACATCTCGCGACCCAAAGCGGGCGTGGACAAGCGGCCAGTGGATGACCGAACGCCCTGGCGGCTCGGACGTTTCTCAGACGGAGACCACGGCGAAGTATGTCGGGATGGGCGGCGACGGGGATGTCGACACTGATGGCCTCCCTCTCGGACCCTGGTCTATTGACGGCTTCAAGTGGTTCTCGTCAGCCACCGATGCAGGCATGACGATCTTGCTGGCACGTACCCAGCCGGGCAAAGGGCTATCTGCATTTTATGCCCCGATGCGTCGGCGACGCGCAGACTCAGCACCAGCAACGAGCATTGTAGCTAATGGAAACCGCCAGACGACCGAGTTGAATGGAGTACGCATTCAGAGACTCAAGGACAAGTCCGGTACGCGGCCTGTGCCCACAGCCGAGCTCGAGCTCAAGGGTATGCGTGCATGGATGATTGGAACCGAAGGGAACGGCATTCGCGAGATCGCCACCGTCCTGGCCATTACTCGCGTGCACTGTTCCATTGCGTGCCTTGGAAATACGAGCCGCGCACTTGGTGTAGCAAAGGCGTACTCGCTGAAGCGGGCCATTAGTGGCGAGTCGGGTGGCCGTTCGCGTCTGCTTCTCTATCGGAGCCCACTTCATATGCAGACACTGGCTGACATCACGACCGAGTACCACGGGCTGATGCTCCTGACGTTATACACGTCCTACATTATGGGTATTGAGGAGCGTCTGTCATCTTCACAGGCAAAGGGACCGACCAATGGAGCCAACAGCCTGGTCAATGTTCCCCCGCACGTGGTTAGTCCTCTTTTGCGTGCTCTGAGTTCTTTGCACAAGGCATATGTCTGCAAGCAGTCTGTCCCACTGCTCCATGCTGCCGGTATGGAGGCTCTCGGCGGCGTCGGCTACCTCATGAACAGTGAATCGGAGCCCATGAACATGGCGCGTCTTTTCCGTGACGCTATTGTCAATGCCATCTGGGAGGGCACGACGGACGTTCTCAGCATCGATCTTCTTAGGACGCTGACCCATAAGAAAGCCGGCAAATCTTTGTTGGATGCGCTTGAGTGGCTTGTGGTCACTGCCGTTTCAGGAGAGTCCTCGTCTGCGGGATCAGCAGTCACTGCTGCCTGGAAGGCCTTGAGACAACGGATCGAGTCAACGCCAGCTGATTTGCTTCTGGCTGATGCACGAGTAGTTCTATTCTCAGCCTCTGAGATTTTGATTGGCAGCCTCATGATTGCTGACGCTGGCAGTGATGGATCGCCTTCGGCAGCAGCAATGACAGGTCGTTTCTTGTTGAAGAAGGGCTTCCTAGCAAAGGGATCGGCCGAGGCAACGGCAGCCTCCACGGCCTCGGTCGAGCAACGCCTAGCAACCGACACGGTCATTGTGTATGGGCCAACAGGGCCTGACCTGACGCAAACAGCCAAACTGTGATGGAGAAATATGTCTGGCCATGTCCCGATCTAGTGGAAGTGTATCGCACAATCAAAAGGTGCGTGAACTATGACGCCACTGCATGTATGATAGTACTGTGATTTCTATAGTTAAAGATGAGAAGTGTTCTGAGACTACTTTGGACACTGACTTTATTGAGAAAATAAATCATAATTTCAAGTTTTCGACGGTAGTAATTAGGGGCCCGTGGCATTCCTATGCGTCATTTGTGCCTCTATGTACCCAGCTGCTTATCACCAGCCCAGCCACACTTTACAGAGACAAATGCCACAACGTCATCGATCTCGTCTGGGATTTTATACCAGTGGCCCTGCCCCTCGTAGGCCCGCCATTGCACATCGAATCCGAGCCGGTCCATTGTGCGGTGCGCTGCTTCGCCCAGCGAAACCTTGATTTTGTCATCGGCCTCGCCATGACCAAGAAATACGGGGGTAGACAGGACCGTGTGCGCGCCGTCAAAGGCATTGTCCAACTGCAGCAGCTCCCGTACGTAGTCTATGCTGTTACCCAGGGGCCTGTCGTGGTCGTGTTTGTCCGTGTCTGCCGCAACAGAGACAGAGCACCGTTCGTCCGTCCCACCGAGAACTACATTATCAAGTTCTGGCCTGTCCCTATCAGCTGCTCTTGCCCCAATCTCTTCTTGAAACGGTAGCCAACCACTCATTCCGACAAACCCACCAATGGGCCGCTCGAGTGCGATCAGGCAAATGAGAGCCATGGCACAGCCCTGGCTCAGCCCGCCGATGATAATGTTCTCTCTTGGGATGCCCACGTCTCCGCACTCGTGCTCCAAGATAGCTAGAATCTCGGCAAATGACTCGCGCAGCCCCGCGACCTGCTTATGGCTGCGGTCGGAAGGGTTCTCGAGGGATGCGACGTCGAACCACTGCGTGAGCATGGATCGACGGAACGCCGTTGAGCGCCTTCGCTGGGATGTGGGGAAGATGAACTTGGCTCCAGGAAATTGCGATGGCAGTCCAAGGCCATCAGAGCCAATCCCCGTCTCCAGAAGCTCACGGCCAAATTTTTCGCCATTGGAGCCAAGGCCATGGAGGAGGATAAATGTGTGGGTGTGGTGTGCGGTTGGCCCCACAATAAACGGCGCGGGTGCCGGCCGGCCAGATTTGGACTGTGTTTCCATAAGGACGAAGTAAAGAAACAGGTAAATATTCTGTAGGGAGTGTACACCATGCTGCGGGCTGTATTTAGATGAATGAATTGCAGTGTGGAAGATTGTTTTTGTTCCCATTTAGTGAACCGTAGTCCTTCGCCGTGCGGGGTAAATTCAGCCCTGGTACTAGGTCTATCTTATAGATATATGGTGTTTTGTCTTGTCTGTTCATCTATTCAATGTTGGAAAGTACGTCAGATATATGTACAAGTGGCGAAGTAACAAAGTATTACTAAGAATTAAATATATTTGAACAATAGCCTTTTAGCACCTAATCACAGCGTAACATAGCATAATAGCACTAAATGCATCAAATATGAGCACTTACGCGTGCTAGCGCGTCACTTAATCAGCCTTTTCGGATTTCAGAAATTTCTCTTTCAACAGCAACGAAATCGCGACTTTGTATATCATGTGAGTGGTTACTTTCTGAAGACTACCATATGCCTTGCAGGAACCACTTTCTGTATATGATCTAATTATCATAGTAGGTACAAAGTACTATGGTATGTAGATATTATTGCACATACCGTAGAACGCTACACAGCCTGAATCCTGTAGCCCGCGTAATAAGGCGACCATCAATATCGAAACTAGGAGCACATGTCTAACCACAAAAAAGCATCTGCCACCCAGGGGATTGGGCTGCTTGGGCTGATATGCAGCCTGTGTCTAACGTGGAGAAAACATAGGCTAACCAATGCAACCAGGCCCAGGCTGAGGTGGCTATAATATGCAAGGCGAACTGTAACAAGTGCGTATATATCTCCTCACTAGTATCACAGATGAAGGATGCCATGCCATAATCTGCAGGATTCCAGTACGACGAAGCACAACAGCTGTCTTTGATCATCTTTACCATAATTTACGTGGTGCCTATATAGAAAGGATTTCGTTACGATGACAGCGTAGCGGACATGTACACAAAGTCAGCACGGCTACTAGGCCTCGAAATCTCGTATATTACTCCCGCGACCCTGCAGGATATTGGCAACATCCAGCTTGAAGTTGCTGGGATCGCCGGCTGTGCATAATTCGATTTCCCTGTTTGTGCGCAACAAGCATATTAAGCTTCGCACAACCAGCGGCAGCACCAATCGTTGAATCATTAGTGATAAATATATGCTTCAAATTGATAGAAAATTAACAGATATAGGCTCCTCGGGGAAGTCATATATGTAAACTTACCGATCGCAATAGGTGGCTCAGGAAGGGTCACGGCTGAATTTACCGCTAGTTTTATTATGTTATAACTATAGGCTTATATAGAGTAGCAGTTCTCGGAGTATGGCTAAGACGCTCCAGAAAAAGCTTAAAGATGATAAATTCGCATCTGGAGAAAATACTACCATCAATATGTACGACAGATGTTTCATAAATTATGCACAATGTCTGTCAAAATGAAGGCTGTTAATATATTTGCCGACACAATTCGGGCCAGTGACCTGTCGATCTATTATAGAAGCCAATATAAACGGTATAAAAGATCCCATTCTTTACAAGCGACTCGAGCAGTTTATGACTTTCGCGCGTCATCATTAGCCGAGCACGCTGCGGAACTTGCGGCTGAACTGGAGACACTTGCTGCAGTGGTAAGTATTTTGAGCTTTCTGGTATTTGGTGGGTCGGGACTTTACAACTCCTAAATTCGATGAAGTTGGCAGTGTCTTTCAAACTGCTTGCCACTTGATGACTGACAGCCGCCATTTGAGCCGCATTGATATCTGAGAATAAAGATACTAAAAACTTAATTGCGTTTCTCACAATAAGAATTACGTATGTTTTCCTCTTTCGACTTAAAATAGGTCTCAATTTCTCGCCGATGCATTCCTCCCCGACTTGAGTCATACAATCGCATTGCAAGTCTGAAATAAATGTACAATACAACTCTGATGGTACTCTTCTATGAGCAGATACCTAATATACATCTTGGCAAATAACCTGCTAAAATGTATGGATTACTGCATTATAAGTCCTGGCACTAATGTAAGTGTTGGTTGGAACCAGGCATTGTGGCGCCTATGAATAATTTGTATGCACAAACGTGTATTTGGATGACAATTGAGCAGAAACCCAAATAAAATAAGAGGATTAATACATCACTGAAGTATGTATGTTTGTGCCTGGTTGTATTGAGGGTGTGATGGTCAAATTTGAAGGACTGGTTTTTGGCGCATTCCTGTCCTTGGACAAGCAGCTCTCAATATCACAGCGAATGGCTCGACTGAGGACCAGGACTGGAGCGAACGATAGGAAACATACAAGAGGAAAACGAGCAATTAAGAGGCATAAGTTGTAAAATCCCGACATGCGTCAGGCGCAATCCCTCTTCTACAAAGTGAGTTTACTGGAGAGCTATTCTGGCGAAAAAGGCGTCGGCTTTCCAAGTATCCGATACATGTGTAGTGTCATGGGAACCATAATATGCTTGGACTAGCACACCGCATGACAGCATGCAGTAATTATGCACATTGGGCGTACTAGCTCTATAGATACGGCAATGCTCACTTACGGGCGGCTGTATGGCAACATCATCGAATAGTCATACACCGTATATATGTACATGGTAGGGATGCCCGTGTTTACATCGCCTCAGTATCCTACTGTGACAGTCATACATCACAGATAAGTCCACATACTACTTGTGTCACATATCACTGTCTCAGAACGAACATACAGCTTCAGCAACACCACCACCCACAACTCATACATATGACACAGCGCTTGTTATCATCTCTCCTGTTCCCTCACCGTCACGGGCAGGGTGAACAAAACAGAGGTACGGAGCTCGAATCTAGACTCACGAGCAATCGAGACGCACCCTTCGGCTCTACTGATGTTATCAGTCTTGTCTTTGGTCTAAGCAGAGAGCAGGCGCAGTTCTATCCCGGGCTCCGAGGATACGTCCAGTACCTAGAAGCATCGTTCCCTATACTGAAGACTCCCAGCTGCAGACCGCTATGGAATGCGATCGGCCATGAAGGGGATGTGACAAGCAACAATTGCTGGGCGGTTTTCAAGGTTGTGGTCGCACGCATTGAACAAGGTCTATCTGATTCACAATCACTTCCCTTATTCTCCGACGATATCACTAGACAACTCGCAAGTGGAGGCAGCCTCGTTGTTAGCAACTCTATGGGGAACGATGTCGAGGCTGAAGTAGCACATGATCAGGGTATTGTGCCGCTACTGGTGCTGTGCGTATTATCTTGGGTGACTATGATCATGAGCCCTAAAGAGATCCTCAAAGTCAAAGTCAGGGGCCGCGCACAGCTCTCAATCTTCCAAGGAAGCCGCCCCATTCAGCGTGGCCTCCCCGAACGCGACATCGCCATGTCACTGGCACATTTTCACCGAGGATTCAAAGTTCCTATATGGAAACCAAAACTCCAAGCGGGTGTATACATTACGCCACAGCCAGTGACAGAGTTCGAAGTATCCTGCCTCAATTTGGTTACACTGGAGAACATCCTAAACATCAATATAGTCTGGGTCAGTGATCTGCAGAGTCACCTTGCCTTTGACGAAAAGACGAACGAGCTTTGTGTCTTTCGATTCCCAAGTTATTGCGCTGCCAGTGTATTGTCGGGCGCAAGACCACTGGCCGCACAACTATTCACGTCGTAAGTACTAGCATCTGATTCATTAGAAGACATGGAAATAACACGCAATAGCCTTCTCGGTGGCCGGGTTGTTGATGATACCGATGAAGACTATGACGACGGAGAAGAGACGGATGAAGAGCCTCCGGCAGGCGACCGCCGACAGCATCATCTGCAACACCTGCACTTCCATCGGGAAGTTTTGTTGTCGTACCGGCTGCTATTTGGCCAGGAGCGTAGCTCTAGACGGAGAGCTGGTAAGCTTCTTCAAAGCCTAAAACTCGGAGCTTGTAATATCCGCATTGAAGCTCCAAGTGACCAGTATGACGATCTCCTCGATGTCTTGTGCACCATGTCCCCGGATAACCAGATCCTGAGATCATATCCAAGCGATTTGTGGCCTGTTTCAAATCGTTCAATCGATGGCAAGCTCTCCGAGCGCAGTTCATATACTGTGTATGACTTTCCTGTCTTCAAAGACCGTCTTCATGCTTTGCAAACAATCGTAAAGCGTCGGCCAATCGGTCGCATAACGGAACTGTGGCGCGACACTAGAAATACATCTCAGTGGTTAACATTTTGGGCAGTGCTGATAATAGGTGGTTTGTCTTTATTGATTGGGATTCTACAGCTGATTGTTTCGATAGCACAACTAGTGATATCACCCTAATAAATTCAATCGCTTCTCGTAAAGGATAAAAACAACTAAATGTAAAGAAAATGGGCAAATTGCGTACATCATATAAGACGCCGTAATATATGCTAGGACGTGGGTCCCAAATCTAAAAGCAAGCAAACGAACACTGAAAAAATAGAAAATAGAAAAGCACCGAAATTTCAAGGATCGTGTCTGCAACCGAGTACCAAAAATGAATCCCAAGGAAAGACCGAAAAAGCAAATGAATAAAAATAACAGAAAAAAATATATATCAACGCCAGCTGATGCAAACAAGACGATCATACGTCTCTTCAAGGTCGGGATCTTCCTTGTTTAACGGAAAATGTTCGAAAAGAAGATGCTTGGCTTCGGTCCTGAGACGTAACCCCTCCCCGTCGTAGGGCGGGTCCTTACAGCGCTCAGCTTCGATCAATACCACTGACAGCTTGAAAATGCACCGCATGTACTCCCCCTTCATGTGCTTTTTGTTTTGTGTGGTAGCTGCAACTGCTTGTCGCAGATAATCTCTGTAAAGAAAGTTAGTGGACATGGCCTCGGACTCAATATTGAGTTTTACTTACATGGCAGTCTGTGTCTTGCCCTGTGCCGACGAAATACAACCCAAGCGATACAAGCAGGCTCCGATGATGGGGTGACTAGACTGGTCTCCTTCGCTCCATTTTCCTATCGTTTCTGCAAGAAGCTGCGCAGATTCATCGAGCTTGTTTTGGAGCCAGCTGATTGTGGCCAACGTAAACCGTATAAATGCCGAAATAGCCCAGTCGCCGGGCAGTTCTGTCTTCACTTGCTCGTCAGCTTTCATCATTTCTTCGCGAGCACGAGCATGTTCACCGTTCCATGCCAAAGTGACGGCGTAGCCAACAAGGAGGGCTGCAGGGTATCGGAATCTGTAATCGGGTGGACGGGAAGACCATTTATCGAAATGGCTGAGGGCCTTCTCTTGCCATTGGAGCGCGAGGTCGCCGTTGTTGAACGTGTGCAGCGCATCGCCGGCGTTGCCAGCCGCCCAGCCGCACTCCTGCTCATTGCGAGGAGATTCCTCGTAAAAATATGCGTATGATTCCTTCAGAAAGTCAATACCCTCTTGACGGCGCCCCGTCTTTGCTAGTATTTGACCTTTGTGTGATATGGCATTGCCTAATAGGCTGTTCAGCGGATGCTGGGAAAGTAGCTTGATTGCGCGCAAGTTGGTCTCAATCAAAGATTCGCATTCTTCCGTCAGGTACTTTTCTAGCAGGTATCTACCCAGTGTTAGTACCAAGTCATAAAAAGAGTATTGAATAATAACATTACCTCTGGCAGGCATTGTTCATCTCGCAGAATGTCCGCAACGGCCGGAGACTGGCATCTTTGTCAAAGGCACCCGCGAGATATAGCACATGGGCCACATACGGTATGCACTTGTCCCACTGTCCGTACAACTGAGCCTCGGTTGAGTCGTGCCGAGGAAATGCGGAAGATACCAGAATGGTTGCGTTGTTGAAAGCTTCCTTTTTCTTCTCCGGGGTCATGTACGTCTTGAAGCTCTCCTGCACAACTCGATGTAGCGAGTAGAACGTCGCGGTGGAAGACTTGTTACTGTGAACCAATTCCTTATCTATAAGAGGTTGCATAGCAAAGGATAGCCTGTATTGTGGTGAGACAATGGCCTCCCATCGCAAGATATAGGGTTTTACTCACCTTTCTTCGCCGATGACGTCTCTGAGGGAGGCTGACAGCTCGGTCGTGGATGAAGGCTCGAAAATTTCTTGGGGGATGTTGTCGGGTTCCAGATAAGACATCAAACCGAGTAGAACCAAACTCCAGTGGTCCAGGCTCTTGAAACTCAAGGTGGAAACAGTCTCGATGATCAAGTTCCCGCTGTCGTCCTTGATGTCATTTCGGCGCTTGTGCTGATAGTCTTCCTGATAGACTTTATGGAGGACAGTGATGCCTGTCTTTCGGCCATTCATATGTGCCGCAAGCAACTTCATAGTCAGCGCATGCCAGCCGACCTCGTGTGCGAGCTTTTTGGCGCAAATCGTTTCCTCTTCAGAAAGTTGCGCGACATTGTTGACATTGAGAAGATAGAGGAACCAGCGGAATCGCCATTCCTCTCCCAGTGCACCGACTTCGATAGCTACGTCAGAAAGAGTGTCGGGCGTAGGGAATTGGAAGTGTTTTTGGCGTGTCGTGAAAATAAAATGGCACCGACTGGAGTCAGGCAAGTACTCGTTGACGAGACAAGGATCGTTTGCATTGTCGAAGATTACCACGTACGGGTGATCTGTGCTTAATATGAGAATTGAGTTAAACAAATTAAAGAAAATGGGTGGTAAAACTGACTGGTTGTGGCAAGTAGTTCCAAAACGGCCGCTTTATTCCGGTCCGGATCCCCTTTTTCTGCACCGGGGAGCTTCAAATCCATCGCGATGCTATTGATGCTTCTCTTGAGCACCATGGGGCTTTCGCTGTGGATCAAGAGGTAGTCGTAGTTCCGACCCTTTTGCTTGTGTATAGTTGCATACAGCAGGGCGATAGTACTCTTTCCCATTCCGCCAACCCCGTGGAGGACCACACGCTGAAGTGGCACCGCATGACCTTGACGAGACACGCCGTTGAAGACCTCGTCAATTCTTTCGATAAAAGCGTGCCGGCCGAAGCACTGCTCCTGTCTGTCGATCGTGGTGTACTCAATACGTGGAACATTCACCTCGTTGTTGGGGCTGACGTCGTGAATCACTGGAATGGCAGCTCTTGGTCGTGTCCCGGTTGAGTTGTGGTTGGATCCTCCATAAAGGGTGACAGGCATATCTCTCTCGCTGTATGCCCCTAGAGTCCCATAAGCCGAGTCCACCTCGCTGAGTGTAGCAATATGCTTTGGCTTGAGGCGTTGGGATACTGGACGGGTTTAGTAAATGGAATTGCATTTGAAAGGTGTAGTTAGTACTCACTGGTTGAGGGGGCGTGCAAGATGTCGACTTCTTTTATGATTTCTACAAGAAATGAGACAACCTGAAGAGCGAAGTCGACGCATATATGTTTCAGGTCATTGGTGAAGTCGGATGCAGCCTGCAGTGCCAGGTTGAAGATAGTCGCTTTATCGAAAATACATTTCAGTAACTGCAGCACATCTCGGAGGTCTCGTGGCTTTTCGTCGAGCAGCTATAATGTGCTTTGTTAGTGTTGTATGCAGGGCTGCTAGCACTACAATGTTGATAGATCTTTCCATTCTGTGATTTTATGCATACCGAAATGGCAAATGTGTACAGTCCCCAGATAAGGGAACCACCAACATCGGAAACTGCTTTGCATAGCCACCGGTCAATGAAGTCGCGTAGATTGTTGGTGCTGTTACTGATGCTCTGGAAGCTGAGGCGCTCTGGCCCGCTGTCTCCAAATCGTGTGATCTCGGCCTGTAGTGCTTCCCATGAACCACGTTTCACTCGTTGCCTGTCATAGCGTCTTAGACGTCGAAGGCTTAGGCGGGTATCCACCTGCCATCTTTCAGAGGGGGTTTTGACCCTAAAAACATTAGTTCAAATGATGATATCTCAGATATATAATCGCATGTCAAGCCGCAAACTCACGTCATGAATAAGCTGAATCCGTGGGGTTTTGAGCACTATTATTTAGCGCATGGTGATGGGGGAAACGCATACAAAATGCTTGTGTTGTAGGACAGAAGTAACGATGATGAATAATGTGGAAGCAACAGAGGACTATATAAAGATGACTCCTAGCATAGAGGAAAGAAGAGAAGTATACACAGCAAATGTACACCTGAGGAGGTGGGGGCTGTGTCATACTTAAATGCAGGGCGTACATATTATGGTAGGACGCATACCCGTTCGACGGTTCTCAGTCTCTTGTTTGAACTTCCTGGTCCCAAGCTCCAAGTTACGATAACGGAAGAGAAAAGACTACCTAAGCAAGCATACTCTCATTGGTAAAACTGCAAGCAATGGCACAACTATTAAACCAAGTAAAATACTTTATCTCTTCGTTTTTTTCACAGGCCATAACAAGATGGTACATGTTCAGGGGACTCCGTAATTTGAAGATATATTCGAGGTCCAGGCTTACTTTTCTAAGTCTGGTAAACGGGCACGCCCTACTAACCTTCGGGTGTAATTGCGCCAATACGTTATGGATATTATCCCCTGTTTTATCAAAAGTAACCATTTCGTCACTTCTGATCATCTGCGGCAGGGCTCATCCCCGCCGAGTTCTCAGCCGTTTTTGGGGAGAAGGGGTGTGGTGTATGTTTGGATGCAAGCACGGCCTGTTCATCGCATATCTATCGGGAAAACAAGCACTGGGTCAGTCATATTACTCACAGGGTGCAGTTTAAGATAGGGAAAGAAGGCAATGAAGCCTGGTGTGTCATTGATGCGAGGTTGGCTCCTCTGTATGTGCCAGCGGCAGGTTGGTCTTGTTTTGCTTGCATCTTGGCTCGCAACCCCGCAGAAGTCGCGCATGCAACCTTCGCAAGCTGAAGAAACGTGTACTGTGCATGTGAAATAAAGCCGTTGGTTTATCTATCCAAGTTCTGTCCTAATGATTCCGCCGTTATTCCCACATAACAACCCTCGGTACTCTAGCTCTTCGCAAAAGTGTCATTGGCACTCTGCTCATCGAATAAGTTTGTAGCACGAGCCTTTGTCGGAAGGCTTCCCTGGCCCTTGCCATTGAGGGGCTTTGGTGTCGCAAATGGGTTGGAAGGCCTCTTGCTGGGCTTATACCATACAGTCCATGTCCTAGTCAAGCTGTCCTGTGATTCCGGTGACATGGTTTTTGTTCGTTGAGAAGAAGTCTATATAGCTGTGATTGGTCAGCCCTGTTTTCAGAAACTGGATGTTTGGAATTTGAACAAACTTTTCTTGTATGTAAAATAACTCTGCACTTCGATCTAACAGTGGCCAGTTCTGGGGGCTACAAAACTGTAAGATTATGCGGTAGAGGGGAAGAAGAGAGCAGACACAGAGGTCCTATAGAGAAGCGGCTATATACGACGAGATAAGGAGGAGATGGTGGATCCTTTACACAGTAATAGTCATACGTAATTAACTCAAGAAAAAGAAAAAAAATTTACTTTCAGCTAATAAGCTGATACCTTGTGAAACAGTCTTTTTTTTTTTTATATGGAGAGCTGGAAAGTGTCTTGAGGCATTTTGAGTGAGTCTCCGGTCATTGTGAGTTCCATTTCGAATCCTCCGTATAGTGGATCAAGAATAGATAGTTGTGGCCTGGTCCCTTCCATTCTTCGCTATTAGGGTCGGCCCGTCATCCCCTAAAAACGTTCTTTATAGTCCCTCATTATATTTCTATATTTACAGCCATGTACACCCACGTTCATTCCAATTAATAAATAAATACAAAGCCTCAGGAACTACATGCATATATTGCCGTATTCCTCCAGAAAAGGATGGTTCGCAAAGTCACCAAGGGGTTTCCTATCTGCTAAGTATCTTATGAGAATTCCTAAACTCATACAGGTATCACATCGAAGGATCTATAAATTTGCACTACGAGTGTACTTTTGACAAATGCTCCACCCACACCTCGACGTTGACACGGTTGCGCCTGAATAGGGCAGCCGACATGTTTGGTATTACATCGTCAGTGACAACGAGACCTAAAGAAGTCGCCAAATTAGGTCTGCTGACCAGCAGCATACATGTAGTACAACTACTCATAACGCTGTCTCGCCCATGTGGAGATTTGGACTCAGTAATCTGTTTGATGTTTATGAGATATAATACCTCGCTCATCAGGTTACAAGTTGTGTCCAGCTCGTAAAGCATTTCGTGTGGCGCAATTTCTATGGGCAAGAGTATTTTCTAAACGGATTATTTCTTCAGTTTAACTCTCTGTGAGCATTAAGAAGTCATGAAGAGAAGGCGACGTGAGATGCAACTTATAGGGGGTTAAAATAGAAAATAATTGGGCCGAACTTGGCATGATGATCCTATAGCCATAGCCGCTGGCAAGTAAGCTGGCCAGAAGTACATGGTACAACATCCTATCGATTAGCATTATCTGTGCCGCTCCATTTTCGTTTATCTTCAGCCTCTTTACCTTTCTCCAACTCTCATTGAACAAAACCATATACAGCCCCTGTCCACTATCTCTGTCCGTCGTGGCTAGATGTGATTCGATGCGTTCTACCGTCAGCACTACTATTAGGTATCTACAACGCGATGCGCTGTTTGAAAAGGAGAAGCCATTCACGGCAGAGTTTGACACAAGCGGCATTCCTGGTGCTTCGCAGTCCAACTATGTCCTGATACCCGTCAATGTCAGCATAACAGGCTTAGATGGCGACGAAGCCAGCACTGGGAAATTCAGTCTTGAACGGAATGGATTTTGTGTGGTTAACGCCGAAACCCATGTACCTGTACATGACATTCTAAGCAACCCTGCCGGTGTCGAGGACGCGTATCTTTCCGAAGTGGCTGGAATTCTAGCCCGGCAGTTCCCCGAGTACCGTCGCATCGAACCTTTTGAATTCTCCGTAAGTATTGCCACTTACTAAAATACTACAAAATTTGGGTGTACCTATCTCTGACGTTCAAAGGTCCGCAAGCGGCACGAGCAATTTCCATCTGAAAATGCCATAATAATTACGCATCAGCAGCCCGCATGTGTAGCACATTGCGATTACTCAGCCCGCGGAGCGATGCTTCAGCTGGAGCAATCTTTTCCTGGCCAGACATCATACTTTGACGACAAAGAATTCGACATGATAAAGTGAGCTGATACGAGCGCTGGCAATATCTCATTCTCAGACAATTTTATCCCAAACATTGCATTTCACGAAAGCCCTACTAACCACCCGCACTCAAGCGTCTGGCGGCCACTTGTTGGACCAAACAATGACTGGCCATTGGCCCTTTGTGACTATACCAGCATAGCCGCAGATAAAGACTCACTGCCCTCGGATCGTCTGCATGAGGATAGTATTGGGGAGAACGAGCTGCTTCTTCCGAACCAAAGCCATCGCTGGTACTACATTAAGAATCAGCAGCCTCATCACCTCATCGTGTTCCGCAATACGGACTCAACTCAAAAAAAAGCCCGTACGTCCACTCATCTACTGATTTGTTCCTTGCACTTTTATTGACCTTTCGTTAGGAGCTTTCCATGCCGCCTTTCATAACACAGAGTCGAAGGACCCCCCGAGGCAGAGTTGTGAAGCCCGTTTCGTTGCAATTTGCTAAAATTATAGTATTATCCATGATCGGAGTTTCTTTTTTATAGATAAACAAGATAATGATATCAAACAACTGATAAATGACAAGTATCAAATCTATGCTATGGGAATCAAGAACAGCAGAATACAAAGGAGGGTGCTTTACAACATGCGGTTGGGCAAACGCGGGGATACAAAGGGGGGAACGGGCGGGATGTCCCGTCCTGTAAATAAACGACATAACGTAGCTGTGACAGGCCTTGTATAAAAAAGGCATTGGGGTCGTATATACGCCCACAAATACCTGTTGTCCAATAGAAATCTGATTGATACTGAACCATGCGCAATATGAATGCAACGCCATTATAACTGGGTTGGGAAAGTATGATGTAGAAATCAAAAAGATAGCAGTCAGTAGGCCACTTAGTCATAACAAAGTCTCCCACTTGAAGCAGCATTGTAGTATTATCGACAGTACCAACAGTAAGTTTCCTCATTTGTACCTAAGTGAGTTGACACCTTTGCTAGAGCAGATCGTGAAGACATCAACTCTATCCAATCATTCAAAAACAGGGCGCAGAGACTGCGTCTACACTCGGCCACAAAACCTCAGGGCATAAAGCCGCCGACTACATTTGACTGGTACTTGTCTGACGTCATACAGATCCGTGAACGGAGGGCTGTCTCGAGCTAGATCATGGGATTATCTATCAGTTATATTGCCCAACCAACGGTGAATTTGATAAAGGCAACCACGTCATCAATCTCATCGGGCACCTTGTACCAGTGCCCAAGAATATCATTGATCTTCAAGTTGACCTTATAATTTGCCTTAGCAGAGTTGCAGTCATCTCTTCAGCTAGTCGGACTGGCAATTTGTCATCGGATCGGCCAGGACCAATAAAAATTGGAACGTTGCAGTGAACCTCAGCCTCAACTCTAATATAACCGTCATCCGTAATAGTATCAGGCTGCATTTCTAGCAGGTCTTGCTCAAAGGCGGCAGCGCTGGTCATAGGGTCGAATGTCTGGTCCTCGATAGGGACACCAGAATGCCCCCAAAAGTTATCCTCGTCCAGTGATCGATGAATGGCCTTCTCTGTAGCGGTCAAGGTCGCATGTATATCTCTCTGGAAGGGTATATATTCATACATGCCAACGAGGCCACCGAGTTTCTGCACAGCCGAGTGTTATGATAAGAGGAGAGATAATGATGCCGCACAACCTTGGCTGATGCCACCGAGTATCATATTGGTCGGGGCAATGACCTTTTGCTCATCTTGCGGCAGTTTAATAAGTGATGAGGCAGTTTCCTGCAGCCCTGGCAGTTGTAGCTCACGGTGGTATGCTGGGCTGGGCAAACGTGCAATATCAAACGACTGGATCAGCATAGAGCGGCCAAAGGCCGATGACCGGCGGCGGGGTGCAGTTAGGAAGACAAATCGGGCTGTGGGCAAAGGTTGTGGCAGTGTTTGGCCGTCCGATGACAGGCCCGTCTCACACAGTTCGCGGCCAAATGACTCACCATTTGAACCAATACCATGAAGCAGAACCACGGTGCATGTGTGCGAACCACCAGTCGACTCGACGATGTACGGCGCAGGTTGTAGTTGTGTTTTGCGAGGAGGTTCTTGAGGCATGTTTTATGTGTAGTTCAAGATAGAGTTGCGTCTTCTTCACTGATACATAACGAAAGAAAGAGTCTGCCTTAAAGCCTTATAATTACTTGGCATGCATGACAACCCTTGATCAGATGCATTGTTTTATTTTTTTGATTGGTTTTCCAAGTTCAGGTGATGCCATTTGAATTGTATGTTTTATCAAAAATCATGTTGTTCAACCCAATAAATCAAACATATGGTACATTTTGATTATATTTACTTCAAATATAACTAGACTATAAATATATGTAAATTTGATATTTTCATCTTCTGAATAGTAAATAGTTCAGATGTTATGATAATAATAAAAACGCAAAGTATTAACACCTGAATTCAGAATTAAGATAAAAACAAGATATGACAAACCGTGTGTTCGTCTCGTACAAGCATTCTTCGGCATTGGAATTCTGTTTCTCAAATATAGTTTCGGAGACGGCCCGGTCCGTTTAAGCCCGTTGCCACATAGGACAATGTCAGTAGGAAAAGTACACCCCGCAGAAGCATATCAAACCACTGCTTGATAACGAAAACTAGCCATGTACGTTCTGTTCTGATTGCCATTAATAGATTCGCATCACACCAATCTTCTGAAGAGGAGCGTCGTCGATACAAGGGCAGTACGTTCAAGAGGCAGATAAATCGGCCACAAAGCTGCTGACGTAATAAAAATATACGAGTGGCCACTATGCAAAATCATATAGCAACAAGTTTGTATGAAAATGTAAAAATATCACTGCTTGGTAATTAACGAGAGCAGAGAAAAGAAAGATGATTATATTGTGATTATTAGTCATCGATGTGGTCATGGTTCATTGGCGTACATATGATTGGCCAGCACAGACAGCACTGGTGGGGACCTCCAACGTCACAAAAAGCTCAATGGGTCCAACTTGGAATTGCAACCAGCATCACCACTACCCTAGCAAGCAAAGCCAAACCTTTACAGTCTCGACATATTCTCTCCTTGCATGCACTTTCTACAATCCACCAAATTCAGACCGACCTCTACCCATACAACAATGATCTGCTCTGCGTGCCGCCAAGCTCGGCGGCTGGTCCGGAAATCGGCCTCCTCGAGCGCCCCCGCTGCCGTCTCGGCCCTCCTACCAAAGACCTTTGCGCCAGCACCGGCTCGCCACCTTTCACAACTCACACGCCATCTGCAGCGGTCACATACTCTCCCGTCTGCTCCTTTGTCTTCTTTGTCTTCTTTGTCTTCTTTGTCTTCTTTGTCCGTCCGCCAGTTTTCAACCTCTCTTCTGCGTGCATCGTCAATAGAGTCTGCGTCGCCCGCGCCCGCAGCCTCGTCCTCCTCCTCGACCATCCCAAAGCCTGATTTCCTTGACGAAGCTGAGTCGCACATCTGGGACCTGCTGGTGGCCGAATTTGACCCCAAAGAACTGAGCGTGCGCGACATCTCGGGCGGCTGCGGGTCCATGTACGGCATCGAGATCAGCTCGGAAAAGTTCCGGGGCGTCAACATGCTCAAGCAGCAGCGCATGGTGAATGCGACGCTGGGCGAGCTGGTCAAGAGCTGGCACGGCGTGCAGCTCAAGACGCGGACGCCATAGGCCCTAGGCCCATAGGCAGACTAGCCTAAGAATGGGACAAAAAGAGACAATGGTTGTATTTTTAGTTTAATAATGGCCTGTACAATAGACGAGACACTCTCAAGCAATTGTGTTTTCACTCAAATCACTAGACTTTACAGAACCAAAAATGTGTGGATAACGTATTACAGTTGTAGGTGACTTGGTATAGAAATGTAGAAGATGACGTCAAACATACGCAAAAACATTAGCAAACAAGATGAAGAGACAGGATCAACCACGCCAAGCTGTTATGAGTACACTATTGTTGATATGAAATGTGACAAACAAAAGAAACAAAAAGATGCGCTTCAATCAGAAACGAGAAACGCCTACAGTTCGTCGTGGGTTGCGGAGGCCGTCGGCGTCTCGGTGTTGGTCGACTTGGTGGCCTCAATGTCTGCAGATGCAGATGCGACGTCCAGAGGAACGTCATCGGCGGCGACGACCTCGTCAACAGGCAGGTGCACCTCCTCGTCTGCTGAGATCTTGATATCGGCCTCGTCAGGTATAGTGGTCTCCGATGATGGAACCTCCTCAACAGTGCCAGTGGCCTCACCAACTAGCACAGACACCTCCTCGGGAGAGATGGTCTCGGCCTTAGTCCCGGTCTCAGTCTCGGCTTTGGTGATCTCGACGACAGTGGTCTCGGCACCCTCGATGACGGTCTCAACATCGGCCTCGCCAGTGTTGGCTTCAGCCTGGGCCTGGGCCTCAGCCTGGGCCTGGACCTCGGCCACCCGTGCAGCAGCAGCCTCGGCGGCGGCAGCCTCAGCAGCGGCAATAGCAGCGGCCTCGGCCTCAGCCTCGGCAGCCTCCTTGGCAAGCTTGGCAGCCAGAGCAATCGCTGCGGCGTTCTCGCGCATCTTGTCTTCATCAAATTCATCAGTATCGTCGAGCAGCTCAAGCTTCACGTTGGACGATCTCTTAAGACGGGCAAGCTCGTGGGCAGCCGACGCAGCAATGTCCATGGCCTGGTCCTCAAGTGCCTGGGCGACAATCTGGGCCTCCTCGAGGGCCGGGTGCGAAACAATTAGCTGCTCCAGGTCGCTCTCCCACTCCTCGAAGCGGTTCTTGAGCAGGTGGTACTTGGCCCAGTCCTTGTAGGTGACACCCTCCATCCATGCCCACTTCATGCCAATCTTCTGCAGGGCCAGATCTCTAATACCGCCCAGGATCTGGAAGTGGTTCTCGGCTGCACGGCTGACAGTATCCTTCAGCTCTTGGTCGTAGTCCTGGCGCCACTGCCGAACCGCCTGCGCCTTCTCCTTAATTGTGACGCCGGCGCGACGAACAACGCTAACAATTTGCTCCTCGGCCTCCTGGGGCGTCACGTTCTCCTTCTTGACAGTGCCGACGATATCGTTGATCTCGCGGCGCAGGGCCACCAGATTACCAACAATGACCTCCTCGAGCTTGTCAACGTGCGACTGGCCAATAGTGCGTGCGTTGCGACGAATAATGCGCTTAGAAATCTCCTCGACGCGGTTCTCAATCTCAATGGCGCCCTCATCAGCAGCCTTGGCGTACTTGTCCTGCCACATGCGCAGATCCTCAGCGACTTCTGCACGCGTGTTAAGGCGCTGCTCATCCTCGTTGGGCTCGGGCTGGTCCTGTACAACCAGCTCGGGGTGCTTCAGCTTCGATGGATTGGTCACGGCGGGAGGGGCCTGGGCGGTGCTCGTGGCGGTCGTAACACGGGCCGCGGTCGAGGCATAGGTCGTGCTGGTCTTGACGGAGCTTGACTTGGCAGAAGTCGAGGCAGAGCTGGCCTGGGCGGGCTTCGAGAACGAGGACGGTGCAGTGGTGTGCGCTGTGCGGTGCGAAGTGCTGGGAGTCTTGTCGAACAGGTTAATCTTGAGGCCGAGCTTCTCGAGCTGAGGCTCGACCGATTGGATGTAAATAATACGGAGTCGGGGAACAACGTTGGCATCGACAAAGTCGGATGCAGCACCGTATGCCCAGATAGCACTGGGAATGGCCGTGTCGGTCGTAAAATGGTACGCAGCCGAATAGCCCTGCACGGCGTAGGGCGAGAGGAACTCGTAGGACGGCAGAATGATTTCGTGGTGTGTTTGGAGGGCATTGGTGCGGGCAATCTCGTAGTAGGGGCTGACAGCTGTCGACAGCTTCTCAACATGAGGACCGAGGACCTGGTCGTACTGCTTCAGGGCAAGGACCTGGGCCTTGGCCAGCTGGGGCTGAATGTTCTTGTCCCATTGAGCATAGCCAAACGCCTGTGCCTGCTCGACCTGGGGTGCACCGTACTTAACGGCATACGTCCATGCGGGCGTGATGACGGCACGGTCGACTGTGTCGTAGTATGGCTTTGCAATCTCGACATAAGGACCGGCGTAGGTGTTAAATTGCTTCTGGACATGCGGTGCGATGGCCTGCTTGACCTGGAAGTAGGGCTTGCATATCCGCGGCGACGAGGCGTCACATTTGTCAAGTGTCGAGGGGCACCGGAAAAGGAGGACGTATATAGAGTACCACGTGAAGAGCCTGCAATAGTTAGTAAGGCTGTACAACATATCAAGCTGGTGCTGCAGCAACTGCAATGAAAAGACATACCTAGCAACCGTGTTCAAAATATAACGAAAAAAACCTCTGGATGCCGTCTTCTTCTGGACGACCACCTTGGTCTGTGGCTGGACCTTGGTGTCAGTCTGCGAGCTCGGTGCTGCAGCCGTCTTGGTTGAGCCGTTTGTGTCGGCCATTGTGTGTGATAACAGTGGCGAGGGCGGTTGTGATGATGATGTGGAGGACGAGGAGATGAGGAGGGGGGAACTGGACGTGATGGAAAGCTCGGCCAGGCAAGGATGTTGTAGCGTGGCGTCGTGAATATCGTAAGCTTCGTCAAATCAGTACTGTCGTAATCAAAGACACAGTCTTTGCTTTCTAAAAAGGTCAGAGACTGTTGCTAGCTAGCCTCTGTGCGTGGTTGGTGAAAGTAAGGGAGACTTGAAAAGAAGTCGAGAAGTCGAGAATCCAGTCTGCGATGAAGTAGAGAATAGGAATAGGAAGGAGCAAGGAGTAAAAAAGATAGCAGATGGCAGGCGCGTTGCACTAAAGAACACGCTAGACATTAATGGTCGAGGGCAGATAAAAGTGGAGAAGCGAACTCGATTATCAAGATGCACGAAGGCGAAATGATGTCAGGTCTACTTCACTGAACAATAGCAATGACGACTGGAGTGAAAACAAGGTTAATAGTTAAGATAGGATGAATCTGGGAAGACATAGAACACGGTTGCCAAGACATTTTATAGATGTAATAGGATGTAATATTTTATGCATTTATCAGAAATAAAAACAACGAGTGACAGATAAGTGGCCAATTAGGAAGGAACGAGCCACCTTGTTAGTTTTGTGGACGGAAAGTGCATCTGGCGCAGCTCGGTGCTCCTGCCTCAGCACGACTCTAGCTGTTACAGCCTCACATATGAAGTAGCAGCAACAGTATTTTTCAAAGACACGATTACTTTACAGGCCCGTTATGGCTCTATTTGCACTTAGTTTTCACTTACACTAGGTATTTCAAATGACAGCTACGCTACCACATTACAAGGAGGTGCTCGGGGGTCAGGGTCAACCCCTTGTCTCAGCAAGCTCCTGGTACCGGGTCCACACGCTTGTCTTCGAAACAGCTCAGACAAGCCGGTTGGGCGAACTCTACATCGGAGCACGGCATCTCGGCTTATTCTTATTTACTCAGTAAAGTCTCTTTTGTCAGAGCATATGCCAAATGCATATATGTCTTGTCCGTATCGCCACGTTGACTACAATGACTACAATGGTCAGCCCAAAGTTGTAATTACATAATATGGCGGCGATCAATGTTTCCAAACTAGGAAGGCGCACACAGGGAATGATGGGAGTGGACAGCCTGACTCAGCTTCAGCCTTGAGACTGAAGCATATTGACAGATTGACCTGCCTTTCTCGGGTCTTGCCCAATGATCTTCCTATCATATTTGGCTGAGCTGCAGCCTCGCGTTCGCGCATCCCCAACATGCGGTCACATGATACTTTTTGCTCACAATTCTAATATGTACATTGTTGCATGGTTGTCATTGTTGCATATCGTATTGTCCCATCTCTAGAAGTTTTGTATTAATGTCCCGCATACGTCACTAGATTTCTCCTCAAGAATAAAAATGTAACATTTGTCGACTGTCGAATACCTCGCCCGGCCTGTCTCGGATGCCTGTATGGGTTACCTAATACAAATTAATGCTTATGCTGCTCAAGGCACCCCGCACACCTGCTGTGAACGCACCTGGCCCGTCATATGCTTCGCTCCTGCCTTTATTTTTGTTTACAATTAATATTCACGCACACGCTGGTTTCGTAAGCCTAGCTGTGAATTCATAGACCTCCCTCTGTTCTGAAAATCTTCTCATCTCCATGTCGTCTCCTTGTCATCGACACCTTTTGCCTCCCGTGACAAACAAGAACCCGGGCTGGGATTTGTTTGAACGCTTTGTTTGCGCCTCTCTTTCCGCCTTCACTACATGAACCAACAGATCGTCTCTTTGCATTCTTATTATCTTTGAACCTCGTAAAACTTTGCTTTTTCTCATCTTCTCCTCTCTAGTCCTCGATCCTATCAACCTCATCGCTATTTTGCAACTCCATCGCTCTCGAGCGGATCTTCATTTCAGCGCAACGTCTTCCACTAAGTCTCAGAGCTGTCAAAGCTATGCCATCTTGCCCCGCCGCGACATCAGCCTACGCCGTTTCACTTTCAGCCACCAAGCTTCGCTCACGACTACGTATGGTCGTATAGCAACTATACGCACGTCACCGCTCCATTACATCACATCAGATTCTGACATAGCCTGATCGCAGCCAACCAGTTCGGCCTCAATTCCGTACCCTGCCGTCGCATCAAGGGCTGCCGCGGCCATGTCGAGTCAGTCCGTCATCCGCATCTCCAAGGTAAGACTCAATCCTACGGTCCCCTGATTATATCTTGTGACTTCAAGCTAACATATGTACAGGAGATCAGCGACATCCAACGGGATACGGACCTGAGTATTGCTGTTGCGTGCAAAGATAGCGATGTGAGAAATGTGACGGCCTTGATCATCGGCCCTCCGGACACGCCGTATGAGTTTGGTTTCTTCGAGGTAAGTTCTCATCTCAATACCGCCACTCTCTTGTCATGCTTTTGAAAGAAATATACTGACCAATAGTTTGCGTTCAAATTTCCCAAAGGTGAGTAACATTCCAAAAGGAATGATACTAGAAACCACCGCGGTATTTTTAACAATATGGCATAGAATATCCCCGTAAAGAGCCGCAAGTCACTGCACTCACAACAAATAACGGCCGCACCCGCTTCAACCCAAACATCTACGCAGATGGAAAGGTCTGCCTGTAAGTCCACCGTATAATTCTCTAGAATGGTGAGAATACGTTGTTTGTGGTAGTGATTGTATGCTAACGATTGGCTAACAGGTCTATCCTTGGGTAAGTTCATTTTGACTATGAATACAATCAAGCAGGATAATTTTATAACTAACACATACAGTACATGGAGAGCTGAGCGCGGTGAACAATGGTCCGCAGCACAGGGTCTCGAATCTATCTTACTGTCGATCCAAAGCTTGATGTCGTCCAACCCATACGAGAACGAGCCCGGCTTCGAGGATGCAGTGCACGAGGAGGACAAGATCAACCAACAAGAATACATTGAGAAGATTCGTCATGAGACTCTCCGCCTCTCTGTTGTTGTTCGCCTTGAGCGGTACCTGTCAGAATACAGTGCCACCAACTCCCCATCCCCTGGCATCAACTCTCAAGCAACATTGGGACTGGATGATGTTGTCCCATATGATCCATTCAAGGATCTGTGCAAGAGACGCTTTCTTTGGTACTACAATGCGTACATGGACTCGGCAGCCAAAGGCGCGTCTAAGAAACCAGCTCGCACACGGTTTTCAGGCATGCCTTTTGAGGGCAGGACCAATCAAATGGAAGGCATCTTTGACTATGCCGACCTTCAGTCTCGACTGAAAAAAATCAAGACCAAAATTGACGAGGAGACACTCAGGTGGGCTCGCTTGGGTAGCATCAAGGCTCGTGAAGGGTCAACATTAGCCGTCAATTTGCAGAGCCAGTATGACAATGTCGTTGCCACATTCAAAGCCAATGGCACACCACACAACATCGAGCTTGAAGACGGCAACCCGTTTGTCTGGATCCTGACCTACTTTGGCAAGCCAATGACGAACTTGGACGGGGGCATGTTCCGCTTCCGCGTCAGCATTAGCCCCAACTTCCCCCACGAGCAGCCGCGCGTGCGGATGGAGACCAAGATCTTTCACCACCGCGTGGCCAGGGACGGCACGGCGTGGTACTTTGTTGCCGTAAACAAGCGAGAAGACATTTTATCACATCTCAACGGGGTAATCAATGCGCTCGAGGAGGAAAACCCGTCGTATGACCCGCGGACCATTGTGAACCCCGAGGCACACGTCCTGCTCTGGGGTACGCCGGATGAGCGCAAGATATACAAACGTCGCCTACGCCACAGTGTGCAGCAATCCATGGAGTGAGTTCCGTACCATGTTACTATACATATCATAGGATCTCATTTGCTAACTTGAAAAGGGATTTGTAGACACAGCTGTATCAAGCCAATCTCGATGCTTATGCAGTCGAGATGTGATTATTTACTTTTACTTTTTGTTTCCCACCATAGGCCGGAGTCGTTCTTTTAGAAGGGTCCGCAATGCATGTTTCTCGTGTTTTTATTTGTCTTATCTCCGTTCGTTATTTAAAGCTTTTCTTTCATGGCCATTTGTCTGTGAGATGGGTTTCATCTGGCATGATGATCCAAGTATCACTTTGTCCATGTGAATGTGCTTGCACGGCTTGTCAAGACCATAAATATCAACTTAATGTATGATTCAGTAATAGTTATTGCCCCTCCAAACGGCATTGATCTGGTCTACAATAATACATTCAAACAATACACTTGAAGCAAAAGCAAATCAAAAAGCAAATCAAAATCAGCCAGAATAAAAAGCTCCTGTAACTCCATCCGGGCAGGCGAGATCCAAATCTCGCAACAAGAGGTTCATAAGATATCAATGTTATTATTATGTTCTTTTTAAAGAAACAAAAGATAGACAAAAATCTCAAGCCAGCCGTCGCTGTCCCCACATTGGTCTTCCGTCCTAGCGGCGAACCTTGGAAGATTTGCTACGACGTGTAGAGGCTGCTGGTGGACCATTGTTGGCCGCAGCTTCTGTAGGAGGTGCAGCCGTAAACTGAAAAGGCTGTGCAGCACCTGGATTCGATGACACGGAGGCATCTCGGCCAACACCACCAGTGCCAGCGCCAGCGCCAGCGCCCGTTCTAGCCGGCGAGAACGATGCGCCAAACGCCGATTGGGGGCCAGTCTCGCCAGGTGTGCTTCCCGTAGAGCTTCTGTGGCCCGTGGCCGACTGGTCTTCCTCAATGACATCGACGAGGGGGTCGTAGGGGGCAGCAATGCCGCGGTACACGGGTGCCAGTGGTGCATTGTCCGCAGCCTCGGCCGCATTCTCATATCCACCAAACGTGTACACCGCTCTCGTACCACTGCCACTTCCAGTGCCGCCAGTGCTGCCATTGCCGGCCCCGCCAAAATTTACTTGTTCAAAGTTGATGCGCGGGCCGCTAATCTCGTCATGGCTGTCGCCCTGGAGAACACTAGTGAAGGCAGGCTGGCCAGCAGGTGGCCGCCGGACCTGCTCGGCATGCACTCTGTCCAGCGCCTCGCCCACAACACCGTACTGGTTCCAGTTGATGTGTGGCATGCGCACGATATTCTGTGGTTTGGGGAGATTCTTCAGGTCGACAACAGGGACCGTACTCGGTCTCGCACCCGGTGGCGCAGCAGCGCTTTCGTCGGATGATGACGACGACACGGTGTTGCTGCGCGTTTCTCTGTTTAGTGTATCAGTGGCATTGCGATCCCTCGTCACATCGACGTCGCTGTCCTTATCGGCAACCCAAGAGGGGGAATTGCTGGTCCGACTGGGCTCTAGACTTCTGGCTGAAACTGGAGCTGGAGCTGGAGCTGGTTCGGACATGTTTCGAAGCTGATTTAGGAACGCTGCCGGGTTGGCCAGTGCCGCTTCTTTGGCGACCTGCAGCTTGCGAATGTCCTCCAGCGCCTTCTTGCGCTGGATCTGTAGAATAGAGAGCGTGCTGCTCAGGGCCAGTATGTCGGGGTTCGAGCTAAAGTCAATTGGCACTGGCCCGGGTGGTAGCTGTGCAGTCGCATCCGCCGTATTGGCAGTGGAATCACCCACTCGTGCTGCAGCAGCTGCTTGGTCATGCGCCTCGCTGTGTGCAATGGACGCCGCCGACTCGCGCGCCGCTTCAGTGTACTTAAACTTTGAACGGCCGGCGGCAAAGTCGGCCTTGTAGAACGTGCCTGAGCCCGTTGCCATGGGCCGCAGATGTGGCGGCATATCGGCCGGTGCGAGTACTGGCGAGATGGGCGGACGCGGAGGCGACCACGAGCGCTGTTGCATTTTCCGTTCGGGTGTGGAAGACTCGGCTTTTACGGCAGCCTGAGACAAGACTGATGCCATCTTCGCCGTCGGCTTGGTAGGCTTTGTGCTGGACAATGGCGGCACAGGCGGCACGACCTTTGTCTCCTTGGGTGGACTGCCGGCTGTGCCAAGCCCTGAGGATGACGATGTGCTGAATCCGGGAATCTGAGGCGCTGGTACAGGTGTCTCTTGCACAAGCGGCACAGTCGGGGCCGGAATCGGTGTCGTCTTGGGCTGCGAGTGCGATGCGGTCCTCGCCCTATGAGTGCCGGGTGGTGATGCACTGGTTCCTGCTGACGAGGTAGCAGCACTCTGGGCCGTGGTGACGGCTGTGATCGCACCTGCGCCGGCAGGGGCTGTTACTGTGCCAGCTGGTGGTGCAGTTGCTCCTGTTGGCGGCCGCAGTGCCTGGGGTGGGATCTGCGGAGGTGGGATCTGAGTCTCGGTCACGGGCGGCCGAGATGTGCCCGAGCTGGCGGGGCTGTTCGTGCTGGGCATGTTTGGTGATTTGTATTCGAAATTGACGTATTGGAAAGGCTGCGCAAAGTTCACAAAATGCGCAACGACAACGAGTAAAAGTATTCTCGACCTAGTGCTCCGCGCTGGTTGATCAGTCGCTCAGCAGTGAGGGAGGCGCTGCTGGTTGGCGCGCCAGGCCGTGACGTACTGCGTTATGTAAGCACTAGAGGTGATGAGGAAGGCGCGACAAAAGTGCGCAGGACGTGCGCATGTGAGTCGAGGCGAGGATCTGGTTCCTCCAAAGTGCGTCGCAGCTTCCTATTTTATGGTTGCGCGTGTGGTTGCCCTTTTCGTGTTGTTGCCACGCGGTCAACGTGGTCGCTCTTCCCCTTTCGATGAGCTCATTTGCAGCTCAGACTGCGGCGAGCTTATCTAAGCACGCAGATGTCGTAACGAGTCGCCTGTGTCTTGTGTTTCGTCGTGAACCTGCGCGACGTGGCGATAATTTTTCGTCTTTTCAAAGCTTTCAAGGCGATGTGGTACTTCTACGTCGCAGTTCAGTCATTTGGTGATGCGATGGCGACGTGCAAGGCAACAAACGGCGGGGTACGATTGGTCAGAGGTAGGCAACAGTGCGCGGGGAGTATGGAAAAGTGGGTCCACATAGCAAGTGTCAACTTGAGCAAAGGTCATACAAGCAAGCAAATTGATGGGCAAGGCTCTGAGCTCACTCTTTTACTTTTGTCTTGTGTTTTTGTTCTTGAGTTTTATATATGTTTTTTAGTATATCACTTTCTAGAAATGCATGTAAAAAATGTAATTTTTAAAAAATCGAAAGGTTGTACCCAATTTTATCTAAATAAAAACTGAAACTAAAAAAGAAACAGAAGCAGAAATTAAAATAAAAATAGAACAGACGCAGAAACAGAAATTAAGATATGTTGCCGTTAAAAAATATAAATGCAGCAGTGGTATAAATTATATATCTAAAATTTACTATTACAAGAAGCCATTGGTGATGCAAATAATCCAAACGAGTACTGAACATACTCTTATAACTCGCCCACAAAAGTTACCGATATTTATCATACTAACGGACTCATCTTTCATCTTATTCTCAGCTTTGCTCTTCTCACAATACTCTAATAATTTTACAGAACTAATGCTACCCACTCCATGTGTCTTCTGCTACCATTTGTAGGTCCTTGGTAGTGATGACAATGTCTGCCTCGTTGGTGCCTGGCTGCGGCGGCCGTAGAAACAACAGGTGGAACTCAAGCACCAAGTCGGTTCTATCAACTTGGTACGTAGCCAGATGCGTATTGGCAATGTGTGTGATCACGTTGGTGTGACGAAGGATCGGGTTCGTCAGCGTGCTGCTCACCCGCGGTACGGTGGTAGCAGGCGGCGCAGGCCAATCCTCCGTGTACTTGTACACTGCTATACGGTGCGTCTGTTGGTCTAGGTCGATCAGCAGAACAATCTTGACCTGGTGGTTCGATGCCCCAAACCACCAGCGCATGCCATTGCGCAGCTGAGAAATTGTCTCTGAGTAGCCGGTCTCGATCACGAGCGTCGGCCATTTCTGGCCAGCGCTGTTTCCGGCACCCCCTGGCGGTCTAGGCGGCCGATTTGGCTTGAGCGAGAAGTCGGCCTCTTTGATGCCAGGCACTTGTGTGTTCTCACTCGTGTGGGTGGTGGCGCCTGAGCCTTTGCCTAGCCGTCCTTGGCGTGCAATGTTCCCAATAATTAAGCCTAACGAACAAGTGACGTCCTCGTGCGGTCCGGATGGCACTGTAATGTGCAGAAGTCTGGCATCAGGTTGGAAGAACAGCCGAAATTTACGGCGACGCACTTCGCGCTCGCGCTCGATCATGGTAAAGACGCGCGGGGTTATGCCTGTTCATTGTTAGTTGTGCATTGTGCATGTATGAGGGTGACATACCGCTGCAAATGATAAAGTCGCCGTTGAGATGTCTGAGAGTCTCGTCAAACAGCTTCTTTATGCTGGTGAAGTTGATATAGCCATTCCTCTCGGGCAGAGAGTCGGCGGTGTCGACTTCTGTTACCGATTTTGACGCTGCGGCCGTATCGGTCGGGGAAGCTGACACGTCCATCGCCTTTACGACGAGTTGGGTAGAGTCACATCGCTGTCAAAATGGACAACGATAACAACAAAACTACTCTCCCAGATAGAAAGAGCATATATGATCTTCTCGGCCGTAGTCCTTTGTGCAAGCACGTGACATGACTGAGCCCCGTGATCCGTCACTGACTCTTATATAATTAATGTCGGTAGCACATAAGTTGTATACACACGTTAATACTAGACAAGTACGGGTGCGATTCGATGTGCAATTGCAAATCCATCTTCTTATGTAGCTGAATACGTCCATTTGATATCAATTATCCTGACACACATTACAATAAGAAGTGAGTTCTATTTTTTGTATATAAGTGTTGAAGGAGAAGTAGAAAGTATCGCATATTACTTTTTCATTTCTCAAAGAATTCTGCTCAGCTTGAATACTACCTTTTATTCAGTGCAATTATCACGACCGCGCTTTCTTGCGTGAATTACTTAAATTGGTAATAAATGGGGTAGTTGGTATTTGATAGGACCTGTAGTCTATGCGATAGGACTGTTAGACTGTTACTTTTTATTTTGTTTTCTGCACAATTCACCAGCCAATACAAAACATTTATATCAACTTGATATTCAATGCACACTCCAACCAGTTGGGAAGCTCTAAGAGTGCCTATTTGAGTCAAGTTCAATGTTGGATTTTATATAATCAACCTCTTATACCTCGTGATTCATGGACGCGTTTCTCCGTGCATTAGATTTATTAGGACACAACCATTCACTCAACCATATTTATTTTGGCCTCTTGGAACTTTTGAAAGTTTAAAACAAGTCCAGTCCAACTGAAGAGGCCGAGAAGGCCGAGATTAAGGTCCCGGGACTCGAGAGATCGGGAGCATCACACCGAGTTGGCACACCTCCTCACCTGAAATATGGCTACCCTTTGTCTTGGCTTGGGCAATCCCCTGTTGTAGGAAACAAGGGCCGAGATCAGCTGCCCACACAGAAGTAATAGACAACGCCAATATTAGCATGTTGACTTGTGGCTGCCCGTCTGATAGAGTCTAGAGATGTCGTTGGACGACCGCAATTCTGGAAATGGAAAAAGAAGAGAACCATGTAAGAGGGTGCTTGGTAAACCGGTTGTAATCCGGGGTAGCTCTCCACGAGGGAGACTAAGATCCAATATTACCGAAAGATCTGAGGCTTCCCCGGATCCTCGAATGGTCAACGATCATGCTTAATTTTGATGGCTTGTCGAGATGTCGGCATTGATATCTCGGACTTTTACCGATTTGGAATCTCGGAGTCTGGGGAAGTTGCCTAATTGGGTCTTCAAGACATGTCATCAGAGCTAATGTGGAGACATTAGTGTCAGTGCAACGCCTCCCCGACTGTAATACGAAATACAGCTCGCCTGAATTGCTGCCGCCCTTGCGCAAAGCGCCAACCCGTCACCTCCTTTGGCATGTCTGATATATCCGATAGAGCATTCCGCTGTAATGTATCCGTTGAAGTGCTCGCGTGGCACACGTATTAGTTTTACTTGGCGGTTGACTCCAGCCTAATTTGTGCCACAATGAAGAGACAAGCGAGGTGTGCCTGTAGGGACAAAGCAATTACGAGGCAAGATATGTCCGAATGCCAATCATTTGATGAATATTAAATATTGGTTGCCAACCCGTGTCGTGCTTCCCCGCGTTTGTCTTATGGCAGGTACTGCGATACTGGTCGCGATGCCATTGTCTTTCATCATGGCTTACATAAGACTATATTTTGTTCGGAAATCACTTAGAAGACACTAAAAGACACTGAAAAATACACCTCAAGCACACAGGCACTTGGGGTACCAAAAAAGGCACTCAACCGTGACTTAAAAGCACTCAAAATGCACTTTACTCACACTTAAACTAAGCTTTAAAGCTTTTGTGCCTGGGAGACTCTTACCAGACCGCCTCTTGAAAATAAAAGAGCGAGAGAGCAAGAGGACACTGTCCGCCAAAGACCAAAAGAACTGCTTAGAAATAAAGGGGCAAGAAAAAGAAAGGCACTAGGACTAAAACAAGCCAAACGTGGAGTGTCAGGATGCGATGATGGGCGGGGAGTGGATTTAGTTTGACGGCGAGAGGCTAATGCTGGGAAAGAAAAGAAAATTTGCATGAAAAACAAAAAACGATAATAAGAGAGAACAAAAATCAACTAGAAGAATTCTGAAAAGCTAGCCTACCAGGGGCTTGGCGGTGACTCTTTTCTGGTTGCAGCGCAGAACGGACAGGGAATGTGAGATAGTTTTTACATTTCATTTCTTATTTGATGTTGTATATTATCGTTTATTAACTCACATTTTCTCTACTCATATTTGACATGAAGAAAAGTAAATGGCATACATGTTACATGCTCCTGGCAGCGGCCATCCCTGCCATGAACATCCCAAATGTAATGACTTTAATTTCGAAAAGAGTTTTTCAAAATTGAAAATGAAGGGTAGAAACGTAAACAAATGCAAGAAATATAGTACTTGCGAATATAGTACTATAGTAAAGTAACAAGAAAAGTTGTCGGAACAGCCATTTGGGATGGTACTTTCAAAAGAGCCAGCCGTCAGAACTATGAAGAATGGAATATAGACAAAAAGTAGAGAAACCACCTGGAAGATGAAGAATAGGAAAAGGAAGAAGAAGCAGACTAAAAGCAATAAAAAAAAGTAACAGGTAACAAAAGGAGACGCGAAAGAGAAAAACCCTGCTGGATGACGCCTCGTTTGAACAGACTATCGACTCCGAGTCCTCATATTCTTGGCTCTCCGTCTCCTCTTTGCGCCTCTTTTGCTCCTCTCCTCTCCATGACATATATTTTATCTCGGTTAATTTTCTTTTGCTTGTTACTTTACTTCGTATAGTATACGCCGGACCGATTGACACGTTTGCCTGCTGGTCTAGACTAGACGTCTGTAGTGTGCACTTGCTCGAGTCCAATCATAGTGACGGCAGTTACCTCCAAATGCTTTTCTTCTTTCGATGTAGCATTCATTTTTAAAATATTATTTTCTTCTCTTCTTCTCCTCACCTCCTCTCCTCTCCTCTCCCCCCTCCCGCTCACAGCTCTGTATATATGAGCACCCTGATCCCGTCCTCTTCCAGGTTTATCTTTTCCCTTTTTCATAATCGTTCTCTTTTCTAGTTCTTTTCCATTGTCTCATCTTTCATCTTGCATCCTTCTTCCTTTCCCCATCACACTCACTCCTTTCCTCTTCTACTTTCTTATCTGATCTTCAAACTCCTTTGTTACCCTTTTCCCAACTCTTACACCGCATCACCTCACCGATACACATCACAACACAATGTCCAACGACCGGCACCTCGTGCACAGGTATGTCTCTCACAAGCTTTCTAATACAGTATTTGGACCATCTGAACTAACAAAACACAGTCACGCCGCAGAGGGCGACATCCCCGGCACTGTCGACCTCCGCGTCGTCGAGGGCGATGACTCTGCCTACGGCCAGGCTCTGTTCCCCGTTCCCGCTGAAGACCCCAACGATCCTCTGCAGTGGTCCAACCACAAAAAGACCGCCATCCTCGCCATCTGCGCCGTCTACTCCTTCCTCGGAAACTCTGCCCTGCTCGGCCCCAGTGTCTACATCTCCGTCTACGCTGAAGAGTTCAATATCACACCCAGCACCGCCTCGAACCTCGTCAGCTATGCCAACCTCGCTTTCGGCTTCGGCTCTCTGTTCCTCGTTCCCCTGTACCACAAGATCGGCCGCCGCCCTGTGATGCTTGCCTCCCTACTGTTCTACTGCGCCGGTCTCATCGGCTGCTCGCAGAGCCACTCCTATGGCGCTCTCATGGCCTGCCGTGTGATCCACGCTTTCGGTTCCGGTGTTTGTGAAGCTCTGCCCGTCCAGCTTGTCAACGACATCTTTTTCCTGCACGAGCGCGGCAAGCGTCTCGGATACTACACCATGTGCTTGTGCCTGGGCTCGACCGGCCCTCTGTACGCTGGATACATGCTGGCTGGTGGCCTGTCATGGCGCCTATTCTTCTATGTCGAGTTTGCCTTTGCCGGTGCTCTGTTTATCCTGGCCTTTTTCTTTGTTGAGGAGACCACCTATCACCGTGTGTCGCCTGTCGTCTCTGCCCCTGCTGCCGCTCCCTCCATCACTGCCGGTGACGCTAGCAGCGCCGTTATCAACAGCGAGAAGGGCGCCGTCGAGGTTACTGAGACCAACAGCGACAGCAACGCTGCCGTCGGGTCGTCTGCCCCTGTTCTCATCCCTGCCCGCAAGACTTTTGTTCAGCAGCTCAAGTTCTGGGGTGTCTGGGAGAAGGACTCTGATTTCTTCCTCATGATGGCTCGCTCGTTCACCTACTTTCTCGTGCCCCACGTGTTCTGGGTCATCACCACCTACGGCATCTATATTGGCCTCGGCGCTCTATCTTTCAACTACATCTTTCCTCTCAAGATTACTGCCGAGCCCTACAACTGGTCTGAAACCAGCTCCGGTCTGATTTCTGTGGCCACCCTGATTGGCTACATTCTGGCTGTGCCATTCACATCCACTTCCGACAAACTCGCTGCCCGTCTGACGCGCCGCAACGGTGGTATCCGCGAGGCTGAGATGCGCCTCGGTGCCATGCTACCCACCATGCTGCTGGCTCCTGCCGGCCTGATCATGTTTGGCATGGCCGCCGAGAAGAACCTGCCGTGGATTGTCTACTTTATCGGTGTCGCCGTTACTCAGTTCTCGTCCTACTTTTACTTTACCTTTTCGCTCGCGTACGCCATTGACAGCTACACGTCCAACATTAGCGAGATGCTGATTGCCATGAACCTGGGCAAGCAGGCCATCAGTTTCGGCATGGGCCTGGACCTTCTGGAGTGGGTCACTGAGCACGGCTACGCCGTCATGATTGCCGGTGTCTTTACTGGTGTCCTGCTTGCCAACAACCTGGCCCTGCTCATCTTCATGTTCTTTGGCAAGCGCATCCGCGTCTTCATGTCCAAGTCATGGCTCGCACGCATCCACAAGCACAGTGTCAAGGAGGTTGCTACCCACTAAGCAATCTTTCTTCTTTTTGTTCACTGGCATTTGTGTTTGGCGTCTTTGCGGGTTACAGTCTTTCTTGTTTTTGTTTCCAGGATCATTCAACAGCGTATCCTTTGTTTTGGTGTAAATTCAACTTTCATATACCCTTTACTGTTTTTAAAACTCTCTATACATCCTCTACGATGTACCTCCAACCCCCCATATACCCCCCTGTTTTCATCTAACAGAGACACGTCTACGATGCAACACTATATCTATCTAGAATGTAATACGATATCAAAATACTACTGTGACTACTACTACTACCTTGGCACTGTTACTATACTATTGCATGAAATGTGGAACTGTGATGCTATTCAATGCTGATTCTATGGTGCAATGCTTTTTGTAATTGTTTTGTAATTGTTTTGCTTTTCGTTATTTCAAATATTGATTTACAGAGTAGCCGAGCACTCAATCTCGACGTCAGTGCCCAGGGGCAGCTGGTAGACGGCGACGCAAGTACGGGACTGTTTGTTGGTCAGCATATATCTTTGCCTCAAAAAAAAGAAAAAGAGAGGAAAAAAGAGTCATCTTACAGGCTTGGGCTCGGCAGTAAAGAACTCGTCGTAGACACCGTTGATTGCAGCAAAGTCGTCCATCTTGGTAATGAAGATGTTGACCTTGATAACGTTGTCGATGCTGGTGCCAGCAGCAGTCAGGACGGCCGACAGGTTCTTGAGGACCTGGCGAGCACGGTCGGTAACGGCACCCTCGACGAACTTGCCGGTGGCGGGGTCGATACCGATCTGGCCGGAGCAGTAGACAATGCCGTTGGCCTTGATGGCCTGCGACAGCTGGGGGATGGGGGCCGGCGCGTTGGCCGTGAGAACAGCTTCCTTGGGCATATTGGCGGTGACGGTGGGTGGTAGTCGGATAGGAAGATGGTTGATCGATGGGCAAAGAAATTGTAAGAAGCGAGTTAGATTCAAATGAAACAAAGTAAAGGGCCGATGAGAGGGAGCGAAGGGCAGTTATGCATAACGCATAGGCTATACGCGGCAAATCACAAAGGAGGGGCAGCAAATCATAAACGCCGTGTTACGGTCCGGGGGGGTATGGACCAGCTCCGAAGTGGGGGTCAATCAAGTAAGAGCCAAGCCGATGTAGGGCGATCTATGGCTACTGTAGATAAGCATTTTTGATAGGGAAACAGCTAACATTAAGCGCACGCATTCACATTATAAATAGTGACCCCCATCTAAGGCTATCTGATGTGTCTATTTTTCGGTAAATACTCCGTCCGCCTCGCTTCCGTCAATTATGATACATATCCTCTACATATTCTCTGCCCTGTCTACGCCGACCTCGGCCGATAATAAAAGGCCAGTCCCAGAAGCCAGAGGACCACCAGAATGAGAGCCTGAGCCGGAGCAAAGGCCGCACCGCGAATTACGACGAAACCGCTGACGAGCAAGAAGGCAATCGGCGCCGCAATCAATGGCTTGTACGGGCGCGCAAGGCCGGGCTCGCGGAATCGCAAAATAATGGCACCCAGCACCGTCAAAAAGAAGAATGTAAACTCGCCAAGGCCATTGAATGTCAAAAGAGCCCGGAAATTGCCCAGCAAGATGTAAACAGACGCAATGGTCGCCGACAAGAAGAGGGCATTGATCGGCGCATCGCCGTCGGTAGCCGGCACAGAGCCATCATCGACAGCTGCCGACTCGGACGCGGGCAAGCCAAACTTTCCAAGCACAGCGAACGCGGACGGGATCCAGTTCTTGTTAGCGGCCGCGACAGCCATGCGCCCGGAGACAAACGAGTTGCCAAGAAGAGATCCGGCGACGACCAGGCAGACTGTAATTGCGGCGGCAAACCCAAAGGCAGGGCCCAGCAGGCGGGAGAAGGCAGTCTACAGTCATTAGTACATTCTAATTGAAAAAAAGGGGGCGAGGAAAGAAAAACGAAGAGGGTCACATACCACGGCAATGCTGTCAGTCGTAGAGACAATGCTCCATGGCAAAAGTACATAGTAGGCTGCATTGGCTGCCAGGAAGCAGGCCACAATTGTTGGCAGCGCTGTATGGATGGCCAGAGGAAGCTGACGAGCAGGGTCACGCAGCTCAGCGGACACGTAGACGGCCTTGTCCCAACCCGAGTACGCCCAGAGGGCACCGTAGAGTGCCGCCGAGTAGTGGCCCAGAAGAGCCCAGCTCGACAGCTGTGTCCAATCGGTCGTCGTACCGTCGGGGTTGAGCGTCGGGCGTGCATCGAACCAATTGCGGCTGCGCCAATCGGGCAGCTCCGGAGGCGGCTTCGTTGCCGTCTTGATCACGACGGCCAGGGCAGCCACGACGACGGCGCCGATGGCGATGAACTTGGTGGCCACGAAGAAGTTGTTGAGGCGCGCACTTGCGCGCGTGCTGACAGAGTTGGCCAGCGTCACAACCAGCAGCACTAGGATGGACAGCAGTTTGTGTAGCCAGGACTGTCCACCCGAGGCCGCTGCTGTGGTGGAAACACCGACGGTCACCGACGACAGGCTCTCGACAAAGACAATGGACAAAATTGCCAGGGTCGCAGGCATAATGGCAACGAGCCAAGACCAGGCGGCCAAGAAACCAAAGACGTCGCCAAAGACGTATTGCAGATAAGGCTGAACGCCACCCTCTCCGGGAATGGCCGTGCCGAGCTCAGCCAACGTCGCGGCACCCGTCCACGCCAAGACGCCACCGACGAGCCATACGCCTAGAGCCGCGCCGGGCGAGGGTACATTGGTGTCGACAGCGCCCGGAGATGTAAAGATGCCACTGCCGATAACGATGCTGATGACAATTGCAAAGGCTTCGATGGCACCGAGGGTGCGCTGGAACGAAGGGGGTTCGCCGGCAGCTGGAGCTAAAGCTGGGCCGCTGTCGCCCTGAGCGTTCGAAGAGCCGTTGCCCAGAAGGGGCTGCTGCTCAGCTGCAGACGTGTCTATTTCGGCCATTGTATGAATGTATATCTTCTTGGCGCCTTAAGACCAAGATTAGACCAAAATAATATAACAATAACAAAGTTGATGGAAAGAGAGGAAGTGGAACAGATGAGAGAGAGCAATACAGCTATTTGGCGATCCCGAGGATGCCTATTAGTCAGCTAGTCATAGCGAGCTTTAGCGCACATTGATCCCGCGTATAAGCTCGCAAATGCAACACGAATATTCGTCATTCTTCCTTGACGTACGACGTCTTCTACTTTCTTCTTTGGTGGGCATTCAAGATATGACAAACTGTCGCGCGATAATAACACAGCAGTTTTGACAACACTCATCATGAATTCACGTTTCTTCATAACTATAACTACAGTGCCGTCCATGTGTGACCTAGATATTGCGGGGCTTCTTGCTTGCTTATTCAGCATTCGTCTCGTGTCACTCTTCATAGCAACATGAAACGCCCATAAGTACATCATCTCGTCCCTTTACAAGACCTCACATTTGCATGACTTAGCTGCCGTCTTTACATCCAACATGATTTTCCCGTACCGAGACCCCTACGCCATCTATCACCACTGGTAGAGCACCCCGTCAGCACCGCCATCACTTTTCCCAGCCAAGTCCGATAGCAGTCTTTCTGTCTTTGAGGCATCTGTCCGAGTGGACAAGCTCGAAAGTCGCAGGTATGGTGCCTGTAGAGTCTAGAGTCCTACGTGCTTTCCTGGAGAACATCGACCCAGACGGTTGCCGCCATTTGGCTGCAGATATCGGCGACTGTCCTGATGGTGATCATCTCGTACAATTGGCCAACCACTTGATTGATGCTATATTCAAGCCGTGTAAGTACTCGCTATTGGAACATAGAAGCACACGTACCCATCCAGCTGACAGTGTTATGCAGTCCAACTCTGTGAAGGGAAGTCCCTAGAACCCCCTCCAAGTGATGACGCCCGGTTCGCTGTGTACCTTTCTTTTATAACAATTGAAACATCTGCAAGAGCCGATCAAGCGACACTCAGTCGGAACTGCCTGAGCCAAGATGAATACCAGTGTGTTATCACCGGCAACCTTGATATCCAGACATTTCAGACGCGGAACACCTACCGCACGGTGGAACGGTCAAGCTTCCTCGCCTGCGCCCACATTATCCCTTTCGCCTTGGGCTTCTTTGACGACACAGACTCTGTCCAAACTCGAAATATAGCAGTCATTTGGTTCGCCATCCACCGATATTTCCTAGCTTTGATTGGAAAGTTTGATGCTAGAACCATCAACCAGTGTTCCAATGCCATGATGCTCGACAAAAGTACGCATGCACTGTTTGAGGCCTAACGGATTGCTTTGAAGCACGAGAGCAGCTCTCCCGCCCAGAACACATGCCCCTTAGAGGAGCTCTGGGAGGACCAAGCAGCACCGGGCACCCAAGTAGCTATCAGCACTTCGGAACATGAAGCCATCCCAGTGCCAGACCACGCGTACCTCGAGACACACCGCGCCGTGGCCCACATTCTAGAAGTGAGTGGGATTGGGTGCCAGATCATGCAAGTGACAGGCGAGGCTCAAGTGGACATTGGTTGTCACGGGCTGAATTCAAGCGGACGCACTCAGGTTGGTGACATGCTCTCTAGATGCTGCTAACGGATGTCGACACAGACTCTGAATATGGCAAGGGCGCCCACAGATGTATCTGCACCTAGATTATTGCAAAACTAGACAAGATATCAGTATTGACCATCAACTGCATTACTGTGGCTATGGTGACGTACAATTAGAAGAAAAACACGAGCGGTGTGAATGTATCTGTCGGGCATTGCAATATTCCCATCATGATCTTGTACTCAAGCTATCCGGGCCCTCAAATACACTTACCCAACACCGGTCATAAGCCACAGCTGGGAGGCAGTACGAACGAATGCAAAAGAGATGTCCGTTTCGGGCTTACTTCAACGCAATTATTTAGTCGTTTGACATTACGTGGGAATATCTGACATCTCTTTTATATCAGTTTTATCGTCAGATAATATAGTGCTTGCATGAGTGTGGAATTGCTACGGACACTGTGGACTAGAGGGGAAGGCGCGAACGAGTCCACCGACGCCGGAACTAGAAGAGCCAAGGGAAGGGGGTCTGAGTGAGGCGATGTGCGGGGCACAGTGTTGATTATCTATTCGCATCTAACTTGTGCATGTGCTATAAAGTTGCGTTTATGACTATCACCGGATCCCTTGTCACGTAATCAGTTCTGATCCCTTGACGAAATGCCAATGATAGAATTAAGATGGTTTCCAAAATAACATGTCGCATACTTGGGTGCCACATGTGGCCGACGACTCCGGCTTTCATGAAATGGCGATGATGAAATGCCCACAAAGAAATAACGAAGAAGAGTCACTCGACACCATATGTAAGATTCTCACGGGAGCTTGCCACGTAAAAATACGCATACAAATAATCATAGGCCGTGGAAAGTGTTGGCGGCGTTTTGCAGCTATAGCGACTCCGTACTTTTACAGGGGCAATCGGAAGAACAGGAGTGAAGATCGAAAAAAAGGCCGCAACGGCAAACGTCCATATGCTGGCCATGAAGAGATTGATAAGACTCTGCAATATCGCTCTCGACTGTGGCAGATATGGAAAGACATACCTCACCGCCAGAAGTTGGTGATGTATGCAATCTGAATCGTGCATCGCCTTTAGACCTGTTTGCCTCTATTCATTATTTACTCCAAGCATGTTGCCTCTGGAATACAGTCAAGATAAAGCACATGAGACATGGCGGTGCTCACCGTGACCATGAAGTCAGAAGCCACAGCAATATAATCATCACATGAAGCATGTTTCTTTGAATGCATCGAAGCCTAGATGCTCATTTAGTAAATACCGAACGGTGACTGTAACACAAAATGCTTATGCATAATTTCGATTTCAGCATCGTAGTACATACTAAGCATACCCCAAAAGTATCTCAAAAGTAGAGCTGCGTATCTCTTGTCCAAACCACTCCGATCCAGGTATTCCATCCTCTGGTAGGCTGACAAAAAAAAAGGCTCAGCTCGGGCAATGTAAATGCAGATGCACGGCAGGGCGAATGTCAATGTCACGGCTGAGTTGCATCCATGATATTATATCACCTAATGGCGGAAGGGCACAAACTCTCAGACCGCCATTCTCTCGCGCACCCAGTCTTCTTATACTTTTGTTCCTTGCTTTGACAGTAGTATCAACAGGAGCAAGGCATTGTGTCATATATGTGCTTCGACTTTCATATTCTGATCCGATGCGAGTCCGTACTTTTGCCATTTGCTTCTGGTCATTTACGATAACATGCAAGAATAGTTCTGAGTTTGAATTTGATATTTGATACTTGATATTTGACACTGCTGGTGCATCATTGTCTCATATGGGTCCTATTTTCGGCGCGGCACAGAGATAAAACGCAATACACAAAACAGCAGTTGAGCCATAGATAATCACAGCGAGTTATTTGTAACACGGGGGGCGTTGAGCATTGTTCTAAATTTATTTATATATCTTATATATGGGCATTGCGGCAATAAATGATGACAATCGGACTGACTATTCTGTATTTGCTTATTATTTTTTGATGTGCAAAGCTATCCCATCGACAGAGGTCACAAGACTAAATAAGCCGACGTGATTCGACGGATGGTCCGTTGTGATGCACACTTTTGATGCACACCTTGAAGCTAGGCAAGGAGACAAGGAGGCCGACAAGCGTGAAGAGCGACCAGGAGACAAGGAGACAAGGAGACAAGACAGCGCGACAAGACAAGGCACAGGACGGCTGGTGGGCCGCCACAGCTCCATCCTATCATGCTACCTCCGTAAAACCAATACCAATACCAATACTCTGTACACCAATGCCACTGATACCCGTTTCCAAGATGCGCCAGGCCGAAGAAGGGCATTTGTAAAATCATAAGACGCAAAACCTCTACAAAAATGGCAAAAACAAACGACAAATGAGCAGAAATAAAGGCTACGGACGGCATGACAAGGCAATATTGAAGATAAAGCAGCGGATAGCAGGCAAACGACAAAGGGCGGTAATCAGCATAGGACTGTGTGATAGTCGAGCTGAAAACTGAAAACTGAAGCCACAAAAAGAAAAGGAATTACTTCTTTTTTGATACTACAAAGTATTAATACTCGTAAAAATGAAGAAGAAAAGAAGCGCAGAAAATAACTTGATAGCCGACGAGACAAGCTCAAACTACAAGAGTACAAAGTACTTTACGAGACACCACCCAAAACTAGACCGAGCAGGGGATCGCCTGTCAACCATCCCGTAACAAGACAAGCCTCTCGCCGTGCACTCCATAATACAGACTATCCATATCCATATCCATTACTTGGTGATAGCCTTTTTATTGCACTCCATTGCTGCGGAGGGACAACCTGTTTTGCCGTCCGCTTGGGCAAAGTAATAGAAGTATATCATGCCCAACAAATAAGTTGAAAGATGGAGACTGCATCCATCACTATCGCAGCAAGGCAGACAAACTGGGCAGGAAATCTTTGCAGCTGTTTGTAATGTTTGTAATGTTTGTAATATTTGTAATGGCCAGTGAAATTGCATCGCCCCAGTGTCGCCATTATCTCATTCAAGGCCATCTCTCTTATCATTTTACACTTGGGCCTACTTTTAAAATAGTGCTGGCAAATACTTTGTAAAAATGGCTTTTTGAAGCCAGAAGCCAGCAGGCCAAGGAAGCAGGGCCTAACAAAGCACGAGACATATCTTACAAGAACAGGATAAACCCAGAACGCCACATGCACCACCAATAAGCAATAAGCAATAAGTAGAAAGATGTGACAAAGTGTCGAGAGTTTGAGCTGTTGCAGACAGGAGTCGCAATGTACCAATATCTGAATTCAGAACAATATTATCCCTCGTCTTCCTTTACGCGGTCTCTTATTTCCCCTAGTGCAGTTGGCTATATATGGTTTTTCTTTCCCTTTCGTATTACACGTCGCTGGTTCGAAAGATTCAAAATTATGGCGAAAGAGGAGATTGGATTAGCACATGACAAAGCTATGTAAATATTGTACATGCACATTTTCCCTTGTGCAAATAAGAGGCAATATATATCATGAATCTAAAAATCGGATGAGCATGCGGGAGGTTGCAAGGCATCAACCAACAACAAGGCCTGGCCAAAAACAGCGGCCGGGCGGACACTCCAGACGCAGGGGGCTGCAAAGGAGTCGATCCGACATATTATGAGTTTATTATGAAATTATATCTCGACGTATTTACAGTAAGAAATGCGAAAGAGAAACAATGTTTCGCAGCGGACATCAAAATCTATCCAATATTGGAAACGAATGCCAAAGCATTACACAGGCGGGGAGGCAAAGAGGATAACTAGATTACATGTATTATTGAATAAAAGGATAAGGGAACTGGGGCCGGAACGGATGTCTTGTTTGCTCTTATTTTCCCATCATTGTGTTTTGTCTTGTGTGATCCTTTCCAGGGATGGATGATGACCGATGGAAGATGGATATAGATGACGGTCTGGCCAGATCACTGATAATTAAACCATCAAACCCAAACATCCAAACACCAGAGACGGAATAGTGTCTGAATCGACTTGCAGACAACAGAAAGGATCGTATCCGGGAATCCGTCAACTATGTCTCGAGTTCATCTTATTCTCTTGATTTCGTGGAGTATCCGATAGTGGCTTTGAGAACGATAATCATGCCATACCCAATGTCTAGATATGGTAATGAAGTACTGGGTACCAGTACTTCCTTTACTCAATAGCTGTGCCCGTGTGTGATTTGGAACAAGGTCTCATTGACCTGTCTCTCCTGGTGGCCTGGTGGCCTTGTCGCCTTCCTTGTCTCTTCTGTCTTCCTTATTTCTTCCTGATCAGTTTATCCTTTTCTTCTTTCAGTGAATTTTCCACAGAGCAGTTCTTTTCATCTCCACTTTGATACCAACAAAGATCTGCGCGTGAGACAAGAGTCGTACTTGCGGTCATCAAAGTAAAAGACGATGAGAAAACACTCGTATCAAATCAGCTTTTTCCAGTAATAAAACTCATGACAGGTATCAACTTGCAACGTATAAGCTTCTGTATTTGTAACTTGTGCCGGCTTCATACGGAGTGACACGTACATACAGCGGCCATGGCATTGAGCATAAGCATACAGCAACCAGTGCATGATTTTCACTATCGACTATATAGTCGCTAAGCGATACATCCACTCTAACGACATGCCGTCTTCCGTATTATCCTTGGAGCCTTTTCGTTGGAACCCCTACTTTCTTGCCAAGCATCCCTGCCCCTACCGGAGTGATTGGCCACGGAGCCAGGCTGTTGGCTGTATCTGTTTGATATCTTATTACATATAGATATAGACCTTTGGCTACTTCAGCTGCTGGCTATCACCTTCTGCTACTTCATACAGGCTGCCCGGCTACCTGTCCACCCGACAATCTGACAATCTCTCGATTGCTGCTGCTTGTTTCCACCGTGTCTTGCTCTCTTGTACTCTCGCTCTTGGTAGCCGTGCTCCACACAGCTGGTCTCTACAGTAGTTTATCTTTCTATAGACTTGTATCTCGTCTCGATATATTGACCTCGCGGGTACAAGTGCAATAGCGACTTCGTCCTCTCTATGGCCATACACACTCTTTGACTTTTTAACCTATTGATCCTTCCATCACCTTATTATTGCATGGGCTTGGATTGTGTCGCTCATCATTCAACATCTCGTTTGAATACACTCCTGGTTTCACGCATACAAATGACTAGTATCACCATGGCTAGATCCAACAGGTCATTAGGCCAGCAGGGCAAATTGAAAGAGGAAGAATCACACCAGGAAATCCAGTCCATATCCATTGGAGCATGGAGTATGGAGCACGGAGCATGGAGCATGGAATTGGAGGGCACGCAGGGGTATTACGCAAGCGAGACAGGTTTCTTTCTTTTTGTTTCTTCATTTCTTTCGCTGGCCTTTTCACGATGCACCCTTTGATCGTTTGATCGAGTTCCTTGTTTGTCTCTTTCTCCTTTTTCCTTCTCATTTTATCACATTGCGATGTCTTTCCTCTTGTTCTTCCTCAAACGGCCAGGCCTCTCGCCGACCCTGTACGGTTCTAGGCGTATCCGCGGAGCTGGGTTTTAGGCTTTCATGGCTTTCCAGCTCCTGGCACATTTTGTTGGAGAAGCCGAACATACTCTCCAGAGGGGAGGCCTTACAGTCAGTTTCCCCTCTCATCTCCAGTTATATTTCTTCTACGCCTATCCTCGTATGCTGTGGCAGTGTGGGCTGTATCCCGCCTGCGCCGTCTCTTGCCCCATCATCCACTTCCATTTGATAGCGCAAACATAGTCGCACTACTAGTGTACAAAGTAGAGGTGATATTGACGAAGAGGAAAGCAACAATAGGAAATTTATGACGAGGGGAAGAAGAAAGCGGGCAAATGAGGGAGGAAAGACAAAAGAAATGTTGAAAACAATGCGTTCAAAATATAGCAAAAGGACCAATCTCTGGAGATGCCATTTGAGATGCTAATGATGCTAATGGTGCTAATAGCTAATGATATCTTACTAATTATGCTAGTGATGCTAATGATATGCTAAGAGATGCCCATAAAGAGCAGGCGCGACCAGTGTCGTTGCAGTTAGCCTGTAGCGATAGTTTAGGCAAGGCAAGTGCATTCCACTTCGGCTTGGCCTTGTCCTGTTGGTCTTAATGTTGGAGTGTCACCTGCGTGACGTCGGACGTATAGTTTGGGGTGTTTTTCTATCATGATATCCCAAAATATTGCTTTTTTGCTTTCTTGCTTTCCTGCTTCTCGCTTCTCGCTTCTTATTCTTGCTTTCTTGTAATAGAGGTCGTATTTCCTACAGTGGCGTATGCCGATGGTACTCCGTAAGATACAAGCAAGAATAAGATACGATTCCTCCTTGCGGGTCCCTGCTTCTTCTAGAGTCTGAGAGTCAAGCGTGCCGTTTGCTCTTTCCTCTTTTCACTCACTTTTCCTCTTCTTCTTTCCTCCTGACTTCTTCCTGACTGCCTCCTTCCCTCTTTCACTCCTTCCGCTTTCCTCTACAAGTGGGTCACACTCCGTAGCCCCCTACTACTTCGTACCTCACCACGCACGCTCACACGCACACGCAACACTTTCTTACTTTCTCACTTTCTTTCCTTCTTCCTTCTCCCGTTTCTCACGCACGCACGCTTGTACACTGCCACTGCTTATTCCCAATACTCGTTTCCCAACAGACAGGCCATCTGCCCGCATCTCATTCGCCAGACCCTTGGCACCAATACTGTGCATGTTATGCACACTTCCAGTTGGTTGTTTGGCAGGCTGTTTGACTATTGAGATTCCAAGATTCCAAGATTCGAAAAAGTGTCTCCCAACGACAAGATTGCTACGGAAGAGCCTGAAAAGGATAGGGAAAAAAGGGAAATTGAGTCGGTCGCACCTGCTGAATACAAGTAAGTACCTTTTCCCCCAATATTCAGTGTCTCTCTTCTCTCCCTGCCTTTGAGCCCTTTCTTTCTTGCGCTTTCCATTTTTGTATCTCCTTTTCCTCCATCGCCCTTTCCCTATTTGCGGCGTGCGGCTTGCCCTTCCCTTGCTTTTATTCTTTTTTATTCATCCCTTGTATCATTCCGTCCCATGATTCGTCAGAATGAAACAAGTCTCCACTCCCTCTTTCTCACGCGCGGTCCATATCTATATGGTAATGTACCTCCACGGAGCAATGCACCGTATTAAGGTACATCTCTCATAAAGATACATTGCAATCTGGACTCTGTTTGTATCTTACCTGCCGCCGTTGGTTGCTGGTTGCCCCATTTGCATCACTGAACGTCCAGCCGCATCCGCATATGTAAGCACAAGCAGAAAGCACATACTCTACTCAGTACCTTTGTACAAAGTTTCCTTTATCCATACGCCATCATTTGGAATACACTTCATGATGGATGACTCTACATCACTTGAAAAACTAGATCGCCTCCGCTTCCCTTGTTTTATTCAAATTCGATTCTGCCGAGCAGCGAAGAGCGGAGAGTGTAGCGCAATTCACAGAAAGCGAGCGGACACTAGATGCAATGTCCAAGGCTACTAGACTAACAAGGCAAGGCGGGATATTCCATGTGACGACACTGCCAATATCAGTAATTTGTATCAATGCTGATGTCGTGTCGGGGTCTGTGTCTTGTGTCTATCAGTGATCAGTGAGCTGTCCTCCCCTTTCTCTTCTTCCAACAAAGCCAGGAGTGTCGTGAATGCTGCTGCTCTGATACATCATTCCCTCAATACCAGCTACTCACTCACCCATCCACAGAATTGTTGGCCATGTTGCACATTCCCAGCTCCCTCGTCCTCCCGTCCTCACTGAGAGACGCACGACGCATACTACAAGACTGCAGACTGCAGGCAGCGTACCCATGTAAAGGACGACTCCATATAATCCGTCTCCACACCAGCCAGCTCCATTCTTCTCCCCATTGAGTCGCTCTTTCCTTTTTCACCCTCATTGCTTTTCCTAATGTAATACTGTAATAATACTAGCATCTGGCCTGCTCTTGCCCAAAATGCACGCCTACAAAGTGTCGCTGCCTTTTTCCTTTTGCCTCTTGCCTCTCGAGCCTCGCTATGATTACTCTGCAAGGCCTGCTCTGCTGCTAATCACCACATAATATGCTAGGAGCAAAAAGTACTTTGTACCCTTCTAGTTCTTCGTATTCATACTTGCTTGTCTTTGCGAACTCCGCAGCTACTCAGTACTAGCTATTGACATATGAAATGATATGGGTATCGTTCTGGCTGGTTGCCGAGACACCTAGCCATTTATCGAATTTACCTATTATTTTTACATTTTATTTTTGAATACATCTCGACACCACAGGTATCCAGAATGGATTTGAATGGGGAAAGACCAAGAATAGAATGGAAAGAGCGATGCATTGTCGTAGACCACACTTGAACCTCAGCCCTTGCAAACTCAATATCCCACCTACAACCTGCAATCTACAACCTGCGATCTACAACCAACAATCTACAACCTACAACTTACAACCTACATCCTACAACATCCTCTCCTCTACGCCTCTTCAGCATTGCCTCCTCTCGACAGCTCTTCACTCGTCATAAGCCCGCCACAGTCAACAATGGGAACTGGACCTGGCACATGAACTGGCAATACTCGACTTCCTCGACTTCCTCGTCTCCTCCTCCTGGCAGCCCTTGGCATCTCGAACTCGACCGATACACCTCACATCTGCCTCAACCTCGTCCTAGCAACTCTTTCTCCTTCCTCTGTTCTCTGCCACCACATATGCATGCAGTCAGTCCTGTCGAAACCGAACTGAACCTCTCCCCCTCCAGGTCGCCGTCGACCACCTGCTACAACCAGAACAACCACAACAACCACAATAACCTGGGCAACATCAGTAACATCAGCAGCCTCTACCCTCGTGTGCCATCCGCCTGCGCCCAGCATCCGGGCGTCAGCTTCCCCTCGGGCCTGCGTACGCCTCCGGGCGACCATCTCGGCCGCCACGACAACACCCTGCCTCTGTTCACAACAACAGAGGGCAGCGAGGCATCCCGAGCCAAGGCCGACCCAACACAAGGCTCCGTTCATCCCAGCATGGGAAGCACCACCTACCACCACCCGTCCGTGTACGGCAGATACGACCCATCCTCCACCTCCTCTTCCAGCACCGTACTCGTCAACGGCGTCAATGGCGACTACTCACAGCTCCCCGAGGCTGAGCGGAAACGTGCCATCTTGAGCGACAACCGAGCCTCCTACCTGCGCGCCCCCCCTCTCAGTGCCATACCATTTGCATCATCAAAAGACCAGTCTCCCGACCACGATTCCCCTTCAACCATGTCGTCAAGGACCTCGCGCTCACACGACTCCGACTATGCATACTCGTCATATCTGACCGGAATGCAAACTCAGTCGGATATGGAGCGGCAGCATGCACGGATGGCCCGTGATGCGTTTGGGGCGGCCGCGGGGTCATCCTCATCACGACAATCGAGCAGCTCGTATCAGAGCCAGTCTCACCAGTCACACCAGTCGGCACAGCAACAAGTGCAAGCACAGCAGCGAAATCAAACACAGCAGGCCCATGCCGTCTCGTCTGCCGCAGCGCGGGCTGTTATTGACTCTATCGTCAACGCCAGCAACGGCGCCGGTGCAAGCACAAGCCTCAATGCCAATGCTAGCATCAACGCCAACGCTGCCGCCAACAACAGCGCATCGCAATCACGGGCCAGCAACACCATGACCAGTGCCGATATTCTGGAGCCCACTCCGCAGCACTGGCCAATAACGATAACGGACAAGGAATCGATTGTGCTCGTTAAGCACAGCCTTTCAATACCACGGTTTATCAGCCCCGAGGGCGGCAGCCTGCCAGACTTTGTCGCCGAGATGACCTGTCTTTTTTGGTTTGAGTCGCCGCAGGCATACAAGAACATTGACACCATCGACCAGGTGCCCTCTGATACTTGGGTGCCCCGCTTGTCGCCAAATGCCGTGCCCAACGCGAGCTTCAAGACCTGGGTCAACCGCATGCTTACGACGACACAGGTGACCCAAAACGTCGTTCTCCTAGCGCTTCTCTTCATATACCGGCTCAAGACGTGGAATAACTTTGTCCATGGCAAGCCAGGAAGTGAATTTCGTCTTTTGACTGTCGCGCTGATGCTGGGAAATAAATGTGAGTCTTACTTTTATTCCTTTTGCGCCCTCTCGAGCCCTTTTAAAGACGTCGCCGTGGCGATATCGTGGCGATAAAGTCTACTCTGGGACGGGAAGGTATTTTCGATGTGCTTATATAAGTTCCCCATGCTAACTCTACAGTTCTCGACGACAATACCTACACGAACCGGACATGGTCCGACGTGTCTATGCTCAACGTCAAGGAGATTCACGTCATGGAGGTCGAGTTCCTCAGCAACATGCGCTACGGCCTGCTTGTGTCCAAGGCCGAGTGGGATGCATGGCTCGTCAAGCTGGCCAAGTTCCGCCTCTTTTACAAGCGCGCCTCAAATGCCGTCCTTATGGCGCCGAACCTTTCGCCACCGCGGTCGCTGTCGTCGATTATGATGTCCCCGCAGCAGCAGCGCCAGGCTCAGAACCAGAATCAAGCCCAATCACAGACATCATCTCAGTCGCAATCCCAGAGCCACAATGTCTCGCCTACCAGCGTCTACTCTGTCGCATCCAACTCGGGGATCCCCCAACTCGCACAATGGGCCCCTCAACTCCCATCCAATATTCCTACACTGCCGTCGCGCTCAGCGGCTTCATCATCGGCCACCTATAACTTGCCTGACCATATCGATATCAACAAGCCGACAAGCACGCCCCTGTCGGCACACCACAACAAGAGACCGTCTGCTATTTTTGATGATGTCACGGAGCCGCCACCAAAGCGCTCGAACCGGTTTATGCTACCTACAACGTCTTCAGGCACGGCCACACTACCGCCTCTGATGTCACAGGCACAGCAGCAGCAGCAGCAGCAGCATCAGCAGACCGACATGTCCACTCCCTTTACTGCCGGTAGTGGCTCGGTCATGGTATTGCCTACGGCCGACTCGCGCCGTCTGCCCGCTCCGCAGCTGTCGCTCAACACGGCAGCAGCAAGCTCAGCGCAGATGCATCTCCAGAACCAGATTCAACAGAACCAGATGCAGTTGCAGAACCAAATGCAGATGCAGAATCAGATGCAGCTACAGAACCAGATTCAGATGCAGGCCCAGGCACAGGCCCAGGCACAGGCTCAGGCACAAGCTCAGGCTAACCAGGTTGTGCAGGCTGCACACGCTTACCAGCAAGCTCATACGCAAGCACAAGCCCAGGCTCAAGCTCAGCAGGCTCAGCAAGCTCAGCAGGCAGCCATGTCTCTACCGCCACCTTTGGCGCACGGCATGCGTGCCATGGCGACTGTGTTTCCCAACGTCACGACCACGTCATCTCTGCCCGCACCTCTTTTGACCACGACGGCATCGACGACCATCCCGGCTCTTGCTGCTACAACACCGACTACCTACAACGCACCCTCGTTCAGCACGCCCACCAAGCGTATGAGTCCTATGAATGCCGGTCTCGCCGCCGCCGCCGCCGCCGCCGCCGCCGGTCCCCAGTCCTCGCCCCTGGGCGAGAACTTTGCCCAGCACATGGCCGCCAACGGCGTCAGCGGTGTCAGTGGCGTGCACACGCCCATCTCGCACTCACCCTCTATCTACCTGCAGCAGCGACCCAGCCCCTACCGTCCTATCCGCCACGTGCACATGCTGCTCAACCCGCCGTCATCCACGAGCCTGCAAGACTACAACCAGTCGGCGACGGCCGGCCCGCCTCTTCTCATTCCGCCGCCGCAAATGTACTACCAGCCGCTCGGCCGTCCCAACGAGGTGCGGTCGGGTATTGTGCCCGAGTTCCAGGAGCAGCTGCAGCAATACCACGCCGCGCGGCAGGCTGCAGCCATGGCACCAATCCATGCTCTGCAACACCAGCAGCAGCAACAGCAGCAGCAGCAACAGCAGCAACTTGCGGCCGAACTGTACAAGCAGCGCCATGCTGCTGCACAGTACAATCAGCAGTACTAGGTCCTCTGTGTCATTGTCCCATGATTTATTCATTCCAATTATCTGAGTCGCAACCATTGCCATCATCTCTTTTATCGTGTACAATATCGCATTTCCAAGCATCCTCTGGCGTTTTATTTTTTATTTTTTTATTTTTTATTTTGATATCTGTATTTCTCGTTACTGGGGTTTGGTTCATTCTTATCATCATCATCTTCTTTTTTTCTTGTTATTTCTTGTCGACTCTTGCAAGCGTCAGATAGCATTTTCTTTGTTTTTGTTTTTCATTTTTCTTTACTGTTTGGGCAAGGAACTACTGGATTTTTAGTGTCGAGCATATCGACACTATCAGGTTTATTTTACATCTATTACTACTTTATTTCTCGACACCTTTGATATGGGCGAGGTTAAAGTAAAGCATAATGACATTTGCATTAATGAACAATCTGCACGATTCGTGTTTGGGTGAAAATAAGTCGTAAAGTTATATTTATTGGTATGAAAATATAAGTAATCAAAAGAATAATTAATAAAAATATAGAGTTGTTTTATTTTATTTTAATTATTAAAAAACAGCATAATTTGAACAAATTACTATCGTAACTGTTAAATCTCGACTTAATAAAAAGTATATGAGTATAAGTATATATATTATTGATTCATACAGAAGATAAATATAAGAATTATTGTCAGAAAGGCTACACCTCTTCGACGTTGTGGTGCTGTCGGTGAGACAGATCTGGACTTATCTGTCAAAACTTTTAGTCTGAGTCCGTGACCGTACACGTGCTTTCGTGGATACCCGAGTTATGAGACAGGCTTGATGCACGTGCCGAGTCACGGACTAGGTGTTGACTGTCACAAGGCGAATTATTGGTTGAATGATTAAAATGATTAAAATATTCCATTTAAATTGCTCGAAGAAGAAAAAAGTAATGCCAATGAAACCAGTTCACATTATTCGTTTTGCTTTTTTTACTATTTTTGTTTCCAGTCGCTCGTGTTTCTATTCATATACCACATTTGGCACTTAGTAGATAAGCTGATCGTCGTAAGCACGCACGCTCTCGAGGTACTTCTTGACCTGGCTGAAGTCCTTGCAGACGTGCTTGGAGTCCCAGCCGTCGGAACCGCCATTGTCGTCGGGGAAGGTGGTCTCGTGGCCCTCGAGCGCCATGTCGGCACTGCACATGACGGCCTCGCGCATGTAATCGATGCAGTGGACCATGTGCCAGTGGTGGTCGGGCGGGATGGCGTGGCCCGACTTGAGACCCGAGTAAGTCTGGGCAATGGTGTAGAGGCAGTGGATCTGGTGCGTGACAGACGTGGTGAACACGGTCTTGTCGGGCCAGTCAATGGGCGTGGGCAGATCGTGGTAGCGGTGCGTGTCGTTGACCCAGACAAAGCCCATGCCGACGGGCATGAGCTGGTTCCACTTCTGCAGCGTGGTCTCGGTGAAGAACTCGGACGAGTTCATGGGCGCATACGACTGGTCCGACTTGAACTTGGTAATCTGCTTGCTGACGCGGGGGCCGACGCCGGTAAAGTCGCCGCCAAAGTCCCATTCGTCGGCGGGGTAGGCCTGCTTCTCGCCCTGCAGGAGACCGCCTGACACTGGCGAGTTTGAGGCGTTGTTTTGCCTTTGCTGTTTGACGAGGAGCGTCAGAATGGCCAGCAGCAGGACAGTGTCTAGTGCCCAGCGACCCCACGACACGATGCTGGAGCGCAGTGACCGCCGACGACCGTGGCCGTGGCGGTCCATGTCGTCGTCGCTGCTCCACTGACCCCCGCTGCGAGGCTTGCTGCCGCTGTTGTGGGCATCACCCAGCAGGGCCTCGTCGACCTCAGTCAGGCTGCTGCTGCTGCTGTGGTGGTCGTCCAGATCTTCACTGTCGCTGTCGGCGGGCAGATTGCGGATACTGCGGCGGTCACGGCGCGACGGTGGTGGCGAGGCATCACGGCCAAGGCTGACGGACTCGTACTTTGCGTCCATTGTGTAGTAGAAGGGAGGGTGTAGGGAATGAGAAGACGAGAAGAAGAAAAAATAGTAAATAGTAAATAGTAAATAGTAAATAGTAAATAGTAAAATAAATGGAATAGTAATTAACCAGAGGCCAGCCTGGGGAAGAGAAAGGGAGAAGAAAGAAAGAACAAAACCAAAACACAGCAAAGTGATGATAATGAAGGAATACAGGACAAGAAGAGAAAGAAAAAAAGGAAAGAAGAGACGAGTGCCGAGACAAAAGAGCAGAGGGCCAGGGAGATCACGACCCGGGGTAGTGCTTCACATTTTGGATCAGAGTATCATTGGAGGTGCTATTAGTTCTACATGTTACGGGGTATGGGAAAGGCATATCACTCTGTAAAGAATTGGTTCTCCATAGCTCCCCGTATTCATAGCAGCAATCACCATTGCGGCTGCAACTATATTCACAGAGAATACAACTCCCCATGAGCAATGGCCTGCAATGGTGCATCACTCCTTTTGCAGTGTGATTCTTTTGGATCTTTCAGACTGATCGGGCCAAGCGTGTTTCTAATGTAGTTGAGCCCCATACTCTAATACAAAAGTTGACGCTGTGTGCTGTTTGACGTTTTATCCCTTTTGCGCTGCTCAATGTTTTGCGTTTTGCGCCCTGTCTGAAACGTTTCGCAGATGGAGTGAATGGCAGTATATCACCGCGTAAAAATAGATTTGTCTTTATATCTTTATTTTTATTGAATCGCAAGTTACTGAGTAATTACGTGCAATCTGATTCGAGATAGATCAAAGTTGTACGTCAACTGCTAATCTTGACCTGATCCATCAAAGGCCTACGCGTATCGTGCTATAGGACCTTTGATGCCGTGGTGGTGATCGGGACAGCTGGAGAATGATGGAACAAAACGATAGAAAACAGAAGAGATGCATGGAGTAACGGCGGCAGAAAAGAGAGACGACTTACACACAGCAAGCTCTGATTGGCTGATGATGCCATCTCTACGGAGTAGGTAGCATTGGAGGTCAGAAGGGGCCTCGGCTCGACTTGCTGCACGTTTCGTTTCAGACTCTGGTCGAGGAGTCTAGAAAAAGGGAGGCAAAGAAGAGGATCAAGAGGATCAAGAAGAGAGAAGATGAGAGAACAAGAAAAGTCAAAGAAACTGCCTGATATAATATTCAAGTAATTGAATCAATGAAGAGGAACACAAGACGATCGTCGAATAGGAGACCAGGATGCAGACGAGACGGGCTCGGCAAAGCTTAATTTTGTTTGGGCGAGTTGTGTAAATAGAGAAATTAATAGAGAAAACAAAAGAAAGTCAATTAAAATATATAAATAAATCAATTAAATAATCTAGTGCAGAGAAAGGATGACGAGGGCAGTGTTGATTCATCTTGGTTATATTGATACTTTCACCAACTTTTTGTTTTCCATCTCTTGTCCGCAAAATCATCTACTGCAACAGCTACAAACAGCTATAGCTCCTACTCGACTAGCTTTGGTTTATTTCTTAAATTTGCTTCATTTGTTTAGACATCGTTTAGTGCATTCCATCTCGAGATTTTCTTTCATAGACGGCCTTGAAGACTTGCACTAAACACGATATCGTCAACATCGTCAACAACGTCAACAATATCACAACATGGCCCTCCGCACTGCCATCTCCATCCTCTCCCTCGCGTCACTGGGCTTCGCCTACAAGCCATTGTCCGACAACTTCCTCAGCCTCGTGCCCGCCGCCTCAGCTGCCGAGCTCGATCCCGTCAACGGTGATCTTCTCGCACCCCTTCTTCAGCCCCGTGCGCCCGGCTCGCCAGGCCATGCCGACGTCCAGGACCACCTGGTGCAGTGGTTCGCCTCCAACCTGCCCGACTGGACCATCGAGTGGCAGAACACAACCTCCTACACGCCCAACCCCAAGCTCGGCGGCAAAGCCCGCGCCCATCGCCTCGAGAATCTCATTTTCCGCCGCGAGCCGCCCTGGACACGCCCCGGCCAGGCCAACCTGCTGACTTTTGCGGCACACTATGCGACGCCCCAGACGGCGCCGCCCAACTTTGTCGGCCCGACCGACGCTGCCGTGTCGTGTGCCCTGATGCTGCATGTCGCCCGCAGTCTCGACAAATTTGCCGCCCAAATGTACCGCGAGATGCAGGAGCTGGGCGAGGGCGGCACGGTGCCCATGGACATGGGGCTGCAGATTGTGTTTATCGACGGTGTCGGCGCGACACCCAAGACGTACAATGACCTGTCGGGCAGCGAGGCCCTGGCGTCGGCGTGGGAGCAGCAAAAAAACCCGGCGCTGCCGGCATCGCTGTACGGCTACCCCAACCGGCTGAACCAGATCAGCATGCTCGTCTTGCTGGACCTGCTGGGCGCGCCCGACCCGCGCGTGCCGTCGCGCTTCATGACGACACACTGGGCATACCGCGCCATGGCGGGCGTCGAGCATCGGCTGCGCAAGCTGGGCCTGCTGGAGACGGATGTGCCCGTAGGCGAGCGGTACGATGCAGCGACGACGGCATCGGCGACCAACTTCTTGCCGGACATGACGGTGCCCGTGCACCAGTACGACCTGGCGAGCAAGTGGGCGACGGACAATGACGACCATGTGCCCTTTATGCGGCGCGGCATCTCGGTGCTGCCTGTGATCCCCGACTCGTTCCCGGAGCAAAAGGAGCCCAAGGATCTCGATTTCAAGTCCATCCACGACTGGTCCATGGTCCTGACTGGCTTTGCCTTAGAGTGGCTGGATATGATGGAAGTCGAGCCGCAGCCCGAGGCAGAAGCAGCACCAGCAGAGACCGCGAGTGCTAGTCCCTAGGCGATAGAGAAAACAGCTCCCACGGAGTACCCTGCATATCCATCTTCTCCACCCGACTTTCGTTATACACTGCCACCTGTCGCCAGCCACGCAGAAACTCGCGCCAGTATCAGACTTTGGCAGCTGGGCTCGTATACCCGCGGCCGGCGAGAAGCGCGCTGTCGTTCCACGATATGTACAAACACCATATTGGCTTCATCTCCCGCAAAAAGTGAGGTGCGTTGTGTGCTGCATCCATGCAATCGGCGGCGTCAGAACGACACTATTGCACAGATGGTGAAAGTGCAGGCGGCCGCTGTACGTAATGCCTTTGGTATAGACAATGTAGTACCGGCAACAGTCTTGGATGTTGACGGCAAAGACCGTAGGCGGAATCCCCCTTTGCTGGTTATTATGGCGCGGTAGATCTGGTGCAGAGTCGCCACGCGTGTGTCGAGAAGTTCTGGCGATAGAAGAATGTGTTTCTCAATCGACAAGATGTGCATGTGTCTGCCATCGACGCGCACTTGCATCAGGCCAAGGATGTTGGATAGTATCGGTATGGCCAGCTCGAACGGGCCTTGACTGGCTTGGTTGTCGACAGCTTTGAAGAGACCGGGAAATGCGACACGGCACTCATCATGAGTTAGTGAGAGATTGTTCAGCAAGGAGTCGCTTGCTTTTGCTGACTGCTCAGATAGCACCATAGGTTGCGAAGATGGCCAACACCAGACACCATCTCAGTCTGTTTGTCATATTGATGGATAACAATTGTTCAAAGGTCTACGAGCCAAAACATGTATTCAATCTTCAGTCTGATTCAATTTATATTTTACTCGGCTAATCTGTGAGACGTTTACGGGAGATCTTGAGATGGAAGTTGTCTTATTATCATTTATATATAATGCGAGTGGGAGTAAAAGCAGAAAGCAAGCAAAAGAAAAAGAAAAAGAAAAAAAATAGATAACACAGAAGAGAAGTGATGAGAAAAGAAAGGAAAAGAAAGAAAGATAAAAGAAAAAGAAAAGGTGCTTCAGTAAAGAGTCTTACTCAACCGCTCCGTGGAGCAGCTGCAGCTCTTATGTGATCTCGAAGGATATGTCATCATAAGCGTGGAGAGCCAACAGCACCGCAATCCCCCAGATCATCGGTGCATCGCCGTTCAAAGCACTGCTGAGAGGACGTTCATAGGTCAGGTGTTTACCGTCGTCCCTATAAGGGGGAAATTATGGTGAAGGGAAGAACAGGAAAGCAAGTGAAGTGACAGGAGTGGGGGAGAAAGGAGAAACAGAAGCAGAAGCAGAAGCAGAAGCAAAAGAAGCAGAACAAAGAACAAACAGAACGAAACAGAAAAAAAGACAAAGTTGAGCCCCCAGTACCAATAATTCCCACTTGGGACTTCAACCATAGAAGCAGAAGCTGATGTTCCTTTCGGTACGCTCAAGCAACTAACTTTAGATTGCAACATCACCTATCCTCCTTAGGAACGATCAGTGAACCACAGAGCCCCCGGAGTAACAGTTGGGACTGATTGTTAGCTATGTGTTGAGGGAGAAGAAATGAGAAGAAAAAAAGCAGAGATGGAAAGACTTACCGATAGCTGATCCGCAGCTATCGTTTGCTGAGTCCAAAGTCGGAGGGACGGTCGCTCGGTTCGGTCATCGGGAAGAGGGGAGGGAGAGAGGGAGAGCTCGGTCGTTTGAGTCGATGTGGTGAAGTCGAGACGAGAACCTAGAGGTTAGGTATAGAAGTCCGAAGACAACTTGGAAGAGGAGAAGAGGAGAAGAGAAGAAGAGAAGAAGAGAAGAAAAGAAAAGAATAGATGAGAATAGATGAGAATAGATGAAAAGAGATGAGAAGAGATTGAAGGGAAAACAAAGTAGTGAAGAAGAGTGAGGTAGAAGTCGTGTGTGGTGATGAGGATGAAGGAAGGAAAGAAGAGATGGACAAGAGAGGAGGGAAGACGCATACTTATAGAAATTGGGCAGTCCCCAAATCAGCCACAGATCAGTAGCTGACTCAACCATCAGTGAATCAGCAAGTTCAAGTGAATGCAGGCAAGGAAAGGAAAGGGCGGGTCATTCACACAATAGAAGGTCGACGAACGGCCGAGAACAATAGAAAGAGGAAGGAGCGACTGGCAAGTGCACGATAATTCACAATAAGACGGGAAGGAGCGAGTGGGGACCGGAGCTTGGGAGCACACGGCCGTACTTGCTCAATAGACAAGGGGGCAACAATAGAAAGACCGCAGCAGTAGATGACATCAGACGAGACAGTTTGAACTGTTGAGGAAGGCACGCGTCAAGCAAGCAACAGAAAGGGAAGGAGCGGCCGGTCACCAACGCACGAACTCTACTCTTGAGTCACCAATGCAAAAGTCCTACAGTTTGAACAGTGCAGACTGTAGAGTTTAGTGAATATTCTTTGGCAATATGGCTATGACTGGCTTACCGGATGGGCTACTGCTGTTTACAGTCCTGATTTACTCTGTTTTGGTGGATTGAATGAGTGGTAGTCAAGTGTGATGTCTTGGATCCATAGCCTCGTAGTGTAAGTGGAGTGATTATGTAATCAAAGACGACATGTGGTCGGCAACAGCAGCCAAAATCAGAATGAAATACAAAGAGCCTACAAGCGCTCAATCCGCGGCGAGTCTGATAAAATTGTGCGAGATATTTAGCATCTTTGTTATGTATTTTGATGGCCTGCTTGTGTGAACAAATTACTGACCTGGACATCAGTTTGGGATAGAATTTGCACTGCCAAGTTGGCAAATGAGCAAAGAGCGTCCTACCACTTGGTCTGGACGATGTATGAGATTGTGAATCTTGGAATAAAAGTGATGCAAATTCATGCAAATTTATTTTTTCCCGGATGAATTTAGACAAAATCACCTCGCTGCTCCCATGTTCTCTGCCACCAAGCTTGTAAATGTAGGGTCGGAGCCTACTCCAAAGCCGTAGTCCCAGAATCCAATCACACTGAGTTCGCTAAAGTCTGACCTATTAGACGATGGGCTGGGCACACACGATGCAGAGTAAGTACGCAAACGCCAGACGGTTGCTGCCAGACGCGCTTAGTCGGTGGGTGCGCGACGGCGCTCCATAGGTCGCACACCCGCTGCACTTGGCCGTCACCTGCCAGTGTGTTCCATTACATTGTTATTTGTGCCCGTGCGGATGACAGTATACGACGCGCCGTCGTATGGCTGAGGGAGATTGTGGCCGCTGCTTGTTAGAGCTGCTTATTGTATGTACGATGAGGAAAGACGAAATGGGAGAACATGCCCAGCCCTGTCTCAGCGTCGTGGAAGACGGTGGTGTCGCTGTTTGCCGTGGAGGCGGTTGTGGGGAAGGTACTTGTTGCTTTTGCTAAGGCAGTGAATGAAAACGAAAGTGATCAGTCTCGGTGCATCGTGAGATGTCTTTGAAAGTATCAATAACTCATATATTCAGGTGTAGTGAGTAGCAGCACATATTAAACATTGTTGCCATTTGTCGCAAGCACCTCCTGCGGCTCTTGTCCATCAGTCACTGCATATACTACCAAGTGGCCAATGGCCAAGCTTGGTGAACAGAGGCGTTGATTTGGCATATCAAGAGAAGTCTATGACGGAGGTCAGACAACGGGGGTGCAGATCTTCCAACCCAAGAGACGGGTGGCCAGCAGTTTAATAAAGTTGTAATATATGTGCTGTGTCGGTTGACTGTGTTTGACACAAGGGGGAAGAGGAAACTTGCATTCAACCAATGTGCAAAGTCACAAGGCATGACCGGGTAATGGGTAATTATATGATTGATGATTTATTGATTAAAGGTAACCATGGACAAAGTAGGAAAATGACTTGATATTAAATAAAATAGTCGCTGGATTGTACATACTGCAGCGAAATGATACAACGACTGTAAAAATAAAAGTCTTGTGCGCAAAATATGAAACAAGGACATGAAAGACAGAAAGACAGCGTGAGCCAAATCTATAACATTTTTGAAAACAAACAAACATGGGATCATTAGGCGATACATATCTTTAACAGATGAACAAACAAGAATAAGACAAGCTCAGATTTTATCAACGTCACGCAAAGGCAAAGAGTCTGGAGAATAAACCAAGACTCGATTTGACAGTGGCAGGATCATCGACAACACCACCGGTAGCAACAGCTCCGCCGGCAACAGCGCCGGGGACACCATTAGCGGGGACAACACCGCTGGGGGAAACAAGACCAGGGACGACATCGCCGGCGACAACATCAACGGTCTCGTGGTTGGCATTTTCGCTCCTGCAAGTGTCGACGTCAGAATTGCTGTCGTAGATGGTATCACTGGCAGAGTCAGTTACATGCCCACTAGGGCGGTGACGACGACGACGACGAGATTCATGCGCCAGGAAATCAACGGGCTGCTCGGTACGAGGGCGATGATGCATATCATGGTCCCCAATCGTGCTTCCACTCAGTACCGAGGCCCCAACATGAAGCGCAATAGAACCGCCAGCCAGCGTAGGGCCCCCATCGACCCACTCGTCGCTGTCTGGAAAGCTTCCAGGCATGTTCCACGTGGGCGGGATTTCCAAATCAACATGGTATGAAGAATCCGTAGGTGGATTTGGGCTGGGATTCCCAGAGGCAGGAGGGTCCGGTACTGCGGGAGGGACAGTATGGTGGCCAGTTTGAATCTCATCAGACCAGTCGGGTTGTTCACCATCTGCGACAGTGTTCAGCTCTTGTGGTGTTGTAGCAACCTCACCCCATCCTCCACCCCTGTCTAGCTCCCCTGCAGCCTCTTGCATGCTGGGAAGAGCAGGGGAGGCAGATCTGCCATTGGGTACGCGAACAGGTACAAGATCGAGCCCCGGAACATCAGGTAAGGGAGTGGGAGCCAGCGGCGGTTGTTCTATTGTACATATAATAGGTCTGGGCGGCTGTGCGGGTGGCTGCGGCGGAGAAGTCTCGGGAGAGGGAAGATACGTATGGGGTCGCACAAAGTTTTTGATATTGAGTTCGTGTCCCAGCCGACACATGCATTTGCCTCGATTGTCATAATCGTTGTTCCACTCCCAGATCCGCACACCACATATGGTCGAGTCGTTGGACAGAACACATGAAGAACCCTTGGACAATAGATTCACACGGCGAACACCGGCACCACAGATGATATCGGTGCCCAGGCGAAACGATAACTCGCGAATGTTTTTGTCGCAGTGGATGTCGAGCGTTTCATAGGTGTTGTGCTTGCCGCGTAGATGGATGAGTGTGTTGTGTAGCCTCGATTTGTGGACTCGGTAAAAGAATCCACGTTTGTTGCTGCCGCGTGCTGCCATCAGTTAGCCACTGTAGTTAGCTTTGATTTGTGTGTCAATACAAACTCACTGTGAAAGGCAACGCAATCTATCTCACGGCGTCGCTTAACGACGATGACGCGAGCGATGCCAGGATTCTGCACGTTCCCCATGGTGAATAAAGTGTAGTCTCTGGATGAGGTATGCAAGGTGGACGATGGTATGATAGATGCTGTTTTGCTCAGAAAAGCACAGGTTGTAAGAAATGAGAGAGTGATGAAGGATCTAGTTTTGTAATGTAATAGACAAATGCAAGAGGCATCATTGTCTTTTCACGTTGGCACATATGGCCGTCGCCTGTTTTGCATCCTTGCGGAAGGGGTTCGCAGTACAATAAGGTGCACATGGACACATGATCTTATCGCTGCCTTTTTGCCAGCCCGAACTGATAGAAAGGCAGCCAAGGAGAGCCAAACAAAGCACTATTATCACTTCCCGTGGGCAGCAATAACAGTGCAATGGTGCCGGTGAACGGGTTATATGCGCTGGCTGGTATCATCATTCGTTATCTCACCTCGCGAATCCTGTTACTTCTGTCACTCCTTTGGCTGGGCTGAAATTACTAGTTGTAAGGCATTTACACCTCGGGAATGCTTACAAAAACTTCCGTTTTGGTCTATTGTACTCATATTCCGGGTGTAGGATGCGTCGGGCACTGCGCGGCTGCACAGCCCCTCCCTGAAACAGTTGTTTGCTTCTTAAGGCGGAGAGAGCCGCATCGTTCAAGTCAAGCAAAACAAATATCAATAAAACATAATATATAATAATAGCTCGAGATACTGGTAGGTCTAGTCTATAGGAGGCTCTTTTTCTTTGACTTTACTGGTCCACGTAGACATGATCTAAAAGTGTCGGAGAATACAGTGTGTAAGCCCTCAGCAGACTTCTGTAATGATATCCAGCAGGCTTTCGTCAGCAATGTAAGTGACTCTCAAAGTACACATTTGGGGCATTTTGTACAGCAGCTCTGCCACGCTCTGTAGGATGCTCAATTTGCATGGTGCTTGCAGATTTAGAAACTGCGGAAGTTAGCAGTGGATAGTTCACTGTATTTAAGCCTCTTAGCCGCAGAACTGTGCTGGATATCGTCCGCTTGACCCTGCCGAACACCGCAGCAGCATGAAGTGATAGGCCGTGTACTTAGGAGAGCCACCCTTCATGTAAGAGATAGATCCAGAACAAGCATAGCTTTGACACATGATTGACAAGATTAAACAAAACTTGGTGCAACAAGAATATTTTTCATATTAATAAGGAAACTAAGGGCGAGAACGACGGTAAAACAGTTAAAGAATGAAACTATTCGCTCAACACTGGAGAATAAAACAGGCAAATGTTCAATACCTAAAGGACACGGTAAAAGCCAGACCACGTACACACAGGACACACCTTGACTACTTTGGTGGCAGTCGAGTCTGCTGGCCTTGATCAACATCGGAATCCGCATTCCAGTCGATAGCAGACTGGGCACCGTCTCTGTCCCCGATACTAAGATTTGAGGCGAAAGCGGCATCAGCTGGATTGAGCTGAAATCTTATCGATGGGGTACTGACTGGCGTTCCCTCTTTAGTATTAATGCTGTGATCCAGTGTGGGTAGACGAGACATTGAAGCGGCCTCTGCAACAGGCTCCTCCTGGTACTCCACGGCAGACTCATACGCAGATTCTGAGTCAGAGTCTGTGCAGGCCTCTTCCATCAGCACGGGATAGGGCGGGAACCCAGGCTCAAACAGCATGTCTGAATACGTTTCTGAAGCAGCTCCAACAACATGCCCCGAGGCAGGCACTGCATGAGACCCCACACCAGCAGACGAGGGGATATCTGCAGTGGTCTCTGTGGTACGACCGGCGGCTGAGGCCTGGGTATTTTTCAGGCCACCATATACTGCAGGTATTGGGAGAACATCTGCCCAGGCGTTTGAATCAATGCCTGGATCAATTTCAAAATCTGGGTCTGGAGTGGGAATCATGCCAGGCTCGGCACTCGTGAGTGGGTGAGAGTCCAAAACCGTCTCGGGGGGAACCTCTATCGCAGCGTCTGCAACAGCGGCAGAATGGTCACCCAGATTGGCCTCGGGTTTATTTTGTTCTTCAGCAACAGGTACAGGCATTGCTGCAATGGTAGGATCATCTTCTGCGGTTGGCTGCAAACCGGGATCGGAAGAATACCCTACACCAAGGCCGTCATTTGGCTCTGTACCAAGTCCATGGGGACGATTAGAAGCTTGATGCAGAACAGCATCTGAGTTGGACACCCCGACACAGTTGTGCTGCGACGTGGGATTTGGGGGCTTTCCAGTACGATGTGGACGATGCGGGGGAACTGGCTGATCCTTGGAGCCGGGGGTTTGTCTGTTGAGCGGGACTGAGGGGCCTGATACTTCAACACCGGACAATTTAACGTTGTGTCGATTTTGGCAACGGCACTCGCCACTTTGGCGCTTTCCATCTACTGGCGGGCTCAGCCAGTCCCCGAACGGAATGCCGCAGACAGTGGAGGTTTTGGCAAGCACGCAAGTGCCTTTGCTGGTGACTTTCACAATGGCAACTTGGCATTTGCAGAGGACACTCGCTTCGAGTCTTAGATTCGATGTAGCCACAAGCTTGTCTAGTTTGATGACAAGCTCTGCCACAGTACCGTGCTTACTCGGTAGGCAATCGATTGTTTCCTGTAGGCTCTTTTCAGACACTACATAAGCGAAACCGCTTCCACCATGGGGGGCTGCCATTGTAAGTCCTGTGTGTCATAAGTCATAATTTCGATGGTCTGGAGAGTACTTACTTTTTAGGGGATACTTGCTTCGTCGCCTGCCTTTTACTCGGACCATTTCGGATCTCTTGAAGACTCTCACGTGGATGCATCCTGGATATTTCTTGGACTTGAGGTCCTGGCCTGTGAATGCTTTCAGGGCAGCTTTTTTGACATTTTTATTGAGACCAGACATGATGACGATAGCTGAATGAAGTGGATTGTAGGAGAGTTTGTTGCTAGATAATTCATATTCAAACATGAGAGAAGCAAAAGTGAATGAGTAACAGTTTTGTATATATTCTGGAGGCTATGCTGTGGCATTGCGGATGCGTTCGCTCATGCAAAAGACATGGCACACGCTGTCGATGTGTTTTATCAGCGGTGTTTTATCAGCATAAAGATCCAGACGAATGAGAGAACGAGATTGATTTAAGCCTCAATATTTGCCATGTATTTTATTCCCCCGTCTTCCTGGTAGGTACCAGTGTCAGCGGCTGTTGCCTACCTCCCGGATAGTCGTAATAAAGGCGTCCATTTGCTGGCACTCTTGGGCCTTTTTTTCGTATGGGCGTAAATGACAACGGCTGTCGTCTGAGCTGTACATATTCACAGTCTGCAATTCGAGATGATATGATTGCGTAATCAGACTATGCTGCCTGCCTCGGACGCTGCCATACCTGAAAGGGAGTCGTTTTCCTGAAATTTCAGCATAGTCTCTGCTGCGCAGCACATAAACTCGTCGATAATCGTAACAGTGAAAATAAATAAAATGCCATCAAATACTTCGCTGTGACTTATATCCAGATAACAGCAGGAAATTTGCGGCTCTTTATACTTGAACCCAAAACACAACAAGGTCTCTGCCAGCGCATCCTGGGCAACAATATTACTGAGGTAGCATGCCTTTTCTGCATAAGCTTGACACGTCAGAGATCCTGTTGACTTTTTGTATCACAATGCACTGATAGGTCTAGATACGATGTTCGAGACAAAAGTGCAGTTTTGGCGCCTTCGCCTAGGAATTGGTTGCATCATTCCATGACAAATACGTTGATAACACCTGTTGATATGAGTGGCAGTCAGGGGGGTGTTATCTATCTTCCTTGCGAACTGATTCTTGCCAGTTCGCAGGTGTGTACGGAAATTGTCCAAGCATGTGTCTTTGATATACGTGGATTGACGGTATAAATAGTGAGAGTAAGCATGCGATGCTTATGGTGGTTTACTATCTACACTACTGTATACGTACTGCTTCCAGTTCGGGTGAATGGTTTGCGGTCACGGCGTATCTGAAATCCGACACCACTCGTTGCTCAATTGTAGTGCCTTGGGTATCATCTTGTTGGATTGATAAAGGTATTCGCTGTTTTTATCTATTTTCATCATGAAGAACAATAGATAAATAAATGAAGAACACTAAGAAAGCAAAGAAAACAGTATCCTTTGTTCACAGAAGCTCGAGATTCGGGCCCACGAGTGCTGGAGAAGTGGCGTGGCAATATTTTGAGAAAGTGAAAACCCAACAGCAGCCAGAAGACAAAGCAGGTAGTCAGATTGTTGTTGACACTGAAAAAGTGGTTGAATTGTGTAGGTCCTAAGTGAGAGACAGAAAAGAGGGGTGTCGAGGAGAAGTAGTAGTAGACGGCAGGACCCACTATGACGACAATTGTACAAGGGATCACATTTGTGTTATTCATAGTGTAAATATGAATTCTGTGTACTTGGAGAACTATTTGTACAGCCTGACCATGATGAGGTGGTCTAAATGTCACGTGGGTACGCGTTACTTCCGCGCTGCGGGGCTGCAGAAAGTGGTATCATCGTGACCGCGTTCCTGGGGAGCTCAGTAGCCCTTGATCATTGGCTGGTCAAGTCCAATAAGCCGTTGCATTTACTTATCTCAAGCTTTGAATTTTAAATTGCTTAAAACAATAACAGGCCCATATCAGGCACTATACTAGCCGCGTAGTTATTTATGGCGATATATTTAGTTATAGATTAATTTTGTTAAAATTCGCTAGGGCATCCTCTGTCTGTCTCTCTCTCTCTTTCTCTCTCTCTCTATTTTTTTAAAAGTTACACAAGTAGGAGTATTTTGTTTTGGAATTTTATGGATGACAGACATTTTTGCAATTATATAGATGACAGATGATCGGTACTCCATCTAAATCTATATAAATAGTCACGAAGCATAAAAGTTAATGAGCAAAGAGGCCATATCTCTCTGACCGCTGAGAGATGCTTTATTGAATTCATATTGAGTTTATATCGATGACTGATGAAGAAATATAGTTGATATAATCACGGATAAAGTAACAGAGCCTCATTGTTATCTTCACAAAAATATTGAAAAGCACGTGTTGAAAGCTGACGTGGTCATGTGACCTACATCATCACATGTGGCCAAGTTCTTATCTAATTCTCGCCTCTGGTGTCTGCTATATGTTTTTTTTCTTCCCAGCCTGATATAGATTTTCTTTCAGCCTTCTTGCATCCTGCTCATAAAAAATCACGAATTATTGTTCATCATCCAATGTCCGACATATTTTTCACTAAAGAAATAAACATCCCACAGCTACATCGGACATTTTATTTACAACCTTACGATCATACCATAGAATCCTACATCAATACCCGACTGCTCATTCTTTCGGATACTCACGCAGCAGACTACCACAAACCATCAACAGTGGCTGCTGATGTCGTCATTCACTGCGGAGATCTCTCGGAAGAATCAAAGATCTGCGAATTCAAAACGACACTAAATCTACTCAAAGAGTGCAACGCTCCTTTAAAGATTGTCATTGCAGGAAACCATGACTGGACACTGGATCTGCCTACTTTTCGACAAAAGGTGAAAGAAGCTGGGCTCGAAAATGACCCAGAACTCATCGCAAAAGAATATGGCGATTACGGTGAGGCGCGGAGGCTGTTCGATGACGCCAGGGAGTCTCACAACATCCACCTGCTTGAGGAGGGCACCCATCAATTCACGCTTGCCAACGGCGCGAAGCTCTCAGTATTTGCTAGTCCTTTCACGCCATCTGCAGATGCTGACTGGGGTTTTCAATACCGACTAGGAGACGGCCATGTCTATGACATTCCCCAAGGACAGAATTCGCCCGACATTGTCATGACTCACGGCCCGCCAGAAGGTGTCCTCGACAGAACAGCTGCTCAAAAACGTCTTGGATGCCCTCATCTTTTTGCCGCTGTGGCAAAATCACGGCCATTGGTGCACTGCTTTGGCCATGTCCACGCCGGCTGGGGTGCCAAGCGTGTTGCATGGCGCGACAACACCAGCACTTCGGATGCACCGCTAACACACTTTACGGCCATCGATAATGGCTCATCCAAAGTTATTGACACACTACAGAATTATCGTCGCGGCAAATTTGATGATGAAAGTACTGCACACGATAGGTCGGCTCGACTTGTTGCGCTTCGCGAAAAGGGTTACCAGGATGCTAGCCTCATCACCCATGATGGCACTCCGAAGTATATTCGCGGCACGAATACCCTTTTCGTCAACGCAGCCATGGAAGGTGATGAGAGCATTCCTTGCAACGTGCCATGGCTTGTCAATATTCCTCTCCAAAAGGATCAATAAAACAATGTTGGTTGCATCAAAGGCAGTCAAAGGTAATGGTGGTCAGCTATCTGAGCTGAACACGGCATCGGAACTGCCGTCCTGTGTTGCTGAGTCTTTTTTTATTTGAGTTGGAATTTGTGTCTCACTATTGGATGAAAAGCAAGGGTGGGATGAAAAATACACGAGCCGGAGGAAGAGTTACTATTTTGTCAAAAGTTTTATAATGTTATTGTGTAACAAGCTATCAACGAATACATTTAATTTGGTAATTATTATGGAAAAGTGGGATGATGCCAACGTCCACCCATCGGAGACATACGCTTTCAATCCCAAGTGCAGGGAGACTCAGCCTTCGGTTAGCCATCACAACTTGGATTCATTAGACAGACGGAGATACCGAATCACATATATTGAGAGACATATTTGAGGCATTTCAGGATCTAGAACGCTGTCAAACATGTTGCTGTAACCTATACTTAACGCGCCAAGAAAGCTGGGGATGATGTCTACTAGTATAAGCGGTGCGCCGTCAGTACGGAGATCCCGCAAGCTTCGCATGCCAAAACTATGCCCAGCAAGCCACATGTGTTGGTCCCGAGAAATAGTGTTGTCGCCATCGCGCCGTCACCTTTCTATGCACCACCCCAGAAGACACAAATGTCGCGCGATATGCGGCTGACATCGCTTCACGGCGCGGAGCGAGCACTCAAAAATAAATTAAGAGCCTGCATGAGCTAAAGTGCTTTTTTTTCTTCTTTGTTTTCGTTTGTTCAAGATAGAGCATATGCTATCTTGTTTTTTCAATCTAGGCAGTGGCGCAGGACGATGTGCAATGCCCAGTCCCTTGGTATTGTTTTTTTCTGCCTCTAGCCAGGTTGGCGGCGCGATTTGTGCATGGAAAACCCGCTTAATGGATTTTTCTTTACTAATAAGGAGTTCTTTGCATGGCACTAACAAACTTCTATGCGCTTTTTCGACTCTTGTCCCGAAGGTAGAGATTGGGGACTAACCCTTTGTGGTGACGAACCTTTCTGCCCAGCCTTGCCCAGCCTTGTCACTCGACTCCCAAGAGCCTTGGCCTCTTGGAATACTCCAACCTGGGGTCTATGCACCTATCAGCAACGGAGTACATAATGACGCGATCAGCCTTCTCAATGACGTTTGAGAATATTCATAATGTAAACCTCTCAGTTCTACGATGCTTTGTTTCCCCCACGAACAAGTGTTGACAATGTTTGTCAGTCGAGATGTATGGTCGTGGGGGAAGATGGCCAACTTCTCTTCATATAAGGATAGGGCATTTGCCAGGCTGCCAGAGATGAGAGAGACGAGAGATAAGGAAGTGCAACGCAGCAGACAGGGTGCCTCTTGAGACACCTACGAAAACCGCCGGCGACTATCACCATCTAGCTCAAAAATGGGCATTCTCAACTTCCGAAAGGCTGAGCCTGCTCCGGCCGACCAGCACAGCGATGAAGAGGCCCTTCATCTCGAGGCCGACTGGACGCGTGCAGAGGAGCTGCGCGCGAAGCGCAAGTATGCATGTCTCATATCTGATCCATGAAGCTACTGCCAAAACTAACACTGTCTAGGCTTGATTGCATTATCATGCCCATTCTGACTTTGGGATTTTTCTGTCTTCGTATGTAATCGCGTCGTCTTGTACAGTCGCGTCGCAGCGCATGGTCTAACCAGCTTCTAGAACTCGACCGCGGTAACATTTCCAACGCAATCACCAACAGCTTCATGAAAGATGTTGGCATCACTCAGAACCAATTCAACGTTGGCCAGCAGATGCTGTCGCTGGGCATTGGTAAGTTCTACAAAAAAAAAAAAAAAAAACATAGCATATACGCTGAAATGCTGCGCGGCAATACTGACTACAGACAGTTCTTTTCGAGATTCCCTCCAATATGCTGCTGTACCGCGTCGGCCCCGGCAAGTGGTTGACGCTGCAGCTGTTCCTTTTTGGCATTGTCAGCACGTTCCAGGCCTTCCAGCGCGGCTACGGCTCCTTTATCGCTACTCGCTTCCTCCTCGGCATCACTGAGTCTGGCTTCATTCCAGGCGGTCTGTGGACCCTGTCCACGTGGTACACGCGTACCGAGACAGCGAAGCGCGTCATGATCTTCTACTTTGGCAACCAGATCGGCCAGGCCTCGTCTAAGCTGCTAGCGTACGGTATCCTGCACATGGACGGTGTCGGCGGCAAGCCGGGCTGGTTCTGGCTGTTCACAATCATGGGTGTTTTCACCTGCGGTGGCGGCTTTGTCTTTGGCTTCTTCCTGCCCGATTCCTTCCGCGACCCGCGCGCAACCTTCCCGCCTCGGCTGCAGCTGTTCACGGAGCGCGAGCTGCACATCCTGAAGACCCGAGTCCTGCTGGACGACCCGGCCAAGGGCAGAAAGAAGAAGAAGATTGGCAAGGCAGCTTTCAAGAAAGCGGTACGTGTTCGGTGTCTTTTTCCATCTCGTTTGCGCCACCTTTTACTGACCCTCCATAGTTCACCAACTGGCGTCTCTGGGTGCACACCATCATCAGTCTCTGCAACAACGGCCCGCAGCGTGCCTTTGACACATACTCTCCCACTATTGTGTCCGGCTTTGGCTTCCCCAAGCTCACCAGTAATGCCATGGCATCGGTTGGCCTGTGGCTGCAGGTGCCGGTATCATTCACATTCAGCTACGTCTCTGACCGATTGTAAGTTTTCATCATGCATTGCTTTCCAACTCCGCCATGTACGACGTGCAATATCGCTGACCCTGGATGTAGCAACCTCCGCCCCGAGACCGTCATCGCCGGTCTCAGCTGCCACTTGATCGGTAACATTTTCAACCGCGGTTTCACCGAGTACGGCGACGACCGCAAGGGTGTCAAATACTTTGGCATCGTGTGGACCCAGACCTTTGCCACGTTTTCGCACCCGCTTAACATCGCCTGGATGTCCCTGACCTGCGAGGACTCTGAGGAGCGCGCTCTTGCTATGGCCATGGTCATCATGGCTGCCAACACCGCCGGCATCTACGGTGCCCAGATCTTCCGCTCGGACGACAAGCCAAAGTATCGCCGTGGCTTTTCCATTAACCTTGGCGTGCTTTCCCTTGGCCTTCTTATGGCTATCGTGCGCAAGATTGACCAGGTACGCACGCGCAGAAACCAACGCCAACAGGCTGCGTTGGCAGGCAGTGACAACGGTGATCTGCACGGCAGCCTTTCCAACGATGAGTCGTCGGTCAAGGTCGGCCCCCAGTCTTCCCAGGTGGCTGTTCAGCCAGACAAGATCTGAGCGACTGAGGCAGTGTAAGAAGACATCGGAGATGTCTGAAAGGCACATTTTTTATTCTATATGCACGAGATAAGAGCAATCCAATTTTTTCTTGCTTCTCAAACCCTCTGTTAGGCAAATCAACTCTTCATCGTTACATGCTATCAACAAAGTGAAAGTAAAAAATACGGGGAAATTCATCACGCCCACGTTAGTTTGCCCGCCTAAGCCATGCATCATGCCATACTTTGCTAGTAATTTGAGTAATTGACGTCACTTTTTGACAACCGCACCCTTGCTAACTATAAATGGGTGTCTAACTCAATTTCATTACCTTTATTGTTCGAAACGATAGGGTCGTATTTTTATGTGTTTTAATGATATTACAGACGTGATAAAGAGAAACCGAAAAAAAAAAAGAAATATCGACCAACAGTATAAAGCCGAAACAAAGATAAAAGTCAAATACGAAATAATGAAATAAAGTGACTACAGCATACGGTCACCATCGCTCTCATGGCTCCTGTCCTGATGAGAAGCCTGGCCAGCTTGAGGGTTCCTGCGCTGCAGATATGGCGATACGTGCGCGGGCTGTTGCATCTGGGCCCGTTCAACTTGGAGTGCCGCGTCTCTATTAGCCTGGTGGTGAACAGCAATCGGATCAATCGGCGCCCTAAAGATGCCAAACTGATCGATATAGCCGTTGGGGTTGGTAGGGAGGTGTCTGAAATACTCGACTTCTTGAGCATTCCGAGCAACCTCGGCATCCCAAGCGGCCTGCGCGTCCCGAGCGGCCTGCGCCTGATATTTAATCTGTGCCTGATGAGCAGCAAATACAGCTTGCATAGCACGCTCGTGGCGGGCGTTGTCAGCCGCATTGCCCATGTGGGATCTCCAAGACGCATTGTGCGCCCCTGACGTTGCACCTTGAGGGCCGCCCGCATTTTGTAATCCAAAAGGTGGACCTTGAGGACCCGTCACACGGCCCCCAGCAAGCATCGGACCGTTGCTCTCATTACGCAGGATGGGGGCACCGAAAAATGGAACCGCCGAAGGAGGACCGCGCGTCGAAAGGGGCAACCCAGCAAAAGCATTGGCGACTTGTCCGACGGTGCCCTGTTGCTGGAAGTTTTGCTGAATGATGCTGGGCGAAGGCATGGGCGGATGCCCCACTGGGGCAACGGGTGCACGCGGTTGAATAGGACGGTTAACTGGCGCTCGGGCAAGTTCGGCAAGAGCAAGAGCCGCCTCTGCCTGTCGCGTTGACAGGTTGTTGGCCAGAGGATGCGGGGGACTCTGACCAGGGTTGTTATTGGGATCCTCGCTACCCTCCGAGGTAGTGGGCTCCTCATTGACGGCGCCTTGGCTTGGACGGTAAGCATATAGGGGCGCTGCCTCGATGGGTATGTTCCTTGCGTTGACCCACGACGCATCATCGAGGAAAATCCCCGCGCCCGCGAATCCGCGGTCGATGCGGTCTTCGCAGATCTTGACGAGCTCCGCGGGCGTAGGCCGGTGGTGGGGAGCATAGGCTGTCATGCGTATGACGAGCTCGCGCAGAGACGGTTCGTACAATCTAATGCAGTCTTCCTGTGCCATGATCCATCCCAGTGTGTACAGTTGTGCCTGGAGGAGAGCAGCGTTTTCCTCCTCGGTTTGGTCGAGGTAGGCATGGTTCTCGTCTCGAAAATCGGCGATTTGGACCACAACGATGCGTGGCACTGGATCGGGATGCGTTCGCATCATGATTGTCATCATAATGATGCCGATCTGGAAGATGTTCGTCTTGGCCGTGTAGTTGCCAGCAATGAGCATGTCCTCGTCAAGGGGATTCTCCCTGACTGCATCCCACTCGGCGGTCCACTGCTCAGGCGTATAGTATTTCGGCTTGCCGGTCGTGCGCAGCAGCCACAGCCGCTGATAGTCCCTCTTTAGAATGTCGGATATCGTCGAAGCAGTGCCAAAATCGGCAACCTTGAGGAGCAGCGAGCGGTCGTGGTCGCACGTAGTCGGCACGCCGGCGACAAGGTCATCATAGTCCTCGCCATTGGCATGTGCCATCATGGGTTTGCCATCAACCAGGATATTGGTGGGGTCCAGGTCAAAATGCACAATATCGTCTCCTTGGGAGTTGCTGCCGAGTGTGTTTGATGGCGGATGCTTCATGGCTTGGGCTGCTTTGGCCAGGCACAACAGCATTCGCCAACACGCCTCGTTGGAGAACTCCTGGCGCAACTCTGACGCTTTGCCAATCCAGTGGTTCAGCGATCCGAAAGGGAGGTACTCGGTGAGCATAATGTTATCATCTGCATCGAGTTCCTTTATTTGCTGCTCGGTCGGCTCAGGCAGCTGTGAAGGGTCGGCCGGCTGCGTGCCGCGAACAGCCTCTGAAGGGTAGCCGCCCGCCATGCTGCGCAGCTCCTTGACGTTTTTGAGCTTGAGAAAGTGGTCATCGCCGCCGACAATCTAATCTGTTAGTTTCTGAACAATACATTCATGCATGTCAAAGCATATGGCAACTTACATCCAGGTATTTCTTTTCCTTGGCAATATCCTTGTTGTACCTCTCGCTGAGTGCAATCTTGGCGACAATCTTGTTATAGAGGCCAGTGGAACGGTTCTGCACCTCAAAGAGTGCCGCCATGCCCATGCCGCCGCAAGAAATGACGCGACGGAAACGGATGCCAAAAGCAAAGAGCTTCCGCGATACCTCGTTGATCCGAGACCGAGAATACCGTCGCTTATCAACATCAGACAAGGCGTTGATACTGCGGCGATAGTTGGCCCCAAACCTTTGGATGCGGTAGTTGTTCTGTCGGGGATTGTCTAGTGGCATGACCATGTGCTGGACGTGTCTGCGATCTGAGTGCATAGGAAAGGCGTCAGCCTCGAGGGAAATGCTGTGATCAACATCCATTCTGTGGCGGCGGAACTTGTTTGTGAGCACAACCTGCTTCCGACGGAACTTTTGCTTTTTGCGTTCAAGTGCTTCGGCGGCGGCAATATCGTAAGCAATCAGGGCCGGATCCACCGCCGGTGAGATGTTCATGTTGGACATGGTAAGGAAGAGATTAAAACAAAGTATTGGGAAAGGTGGTGATAGCAAGGGTATCCAGTCAAAGTCTACAGCTCTTCTAGAGAGGTGAGTAGAGGTTAAGGTAAAATATGAAATAAGAAAAGAAAGTGAATGTAGTGGTACTTGCTGGGTTGTTCAAAATCAAAACATTGAAGGGACTCATTTCTATATTTATGCAACTATGTTCAGCCAGTGCTTTCTTCAACTTTAATATTTTTTCGGCATCCTTTTGGTGGTATTGTAAAAAGAAGGTGGCTTGCTGCAGTAAAGTACAAAGACAACAATGATGCAAAGACTGATGTATCAGACTGGTGTGTGTGGTGCCCCTGTATCCTTTGTAAGTGGCCGTAAGCGGACTACAAAGCATAAGAAACTCGGTGCGAAAGAACTATATATACCAACCGACAAAGGCTTCTTTCAGAAGGAATACTTGTAAAAATATATGAATGCGAAGAAAGAACATGATGCAGATCGATAGTGATTCTTTATTATACTTTTTAGGCTTCATTCTGTCTTTCTTTTGATAATTTCTTTCACAATTCCAGCCAGCTTTCAGCGTCACATTTTCGTATCTCATTGTCATTTTATAGTGTCTTTTGTCGGCTCAAGTTTGATTTCTAAAAGCAAAAGATGAAAGAAAGAGATGAAAGCTGAATGTTCGGCTTATGGTAGCAGCTCAAGGTTTGTGGCTGTTTATATAATCTCAATACTCTCATCATAGCAGAGCATCGCTTTGTACTGTGGCGTTTGCGAAAACGTGTCGTCGACCGTCCAGTGCGCTGATTAGCCTCACTATAATTCAGCCTTATGAGATAGAGAGTGTGTGTGCGAAGGCTCTCTGCGGTAGCGCCCATATTTTTCTCGATACGATCGGTGACGACAAAGTCAAACACGTCGTTCGGCAGGGACATGGGATGATGCTGGCTGTTCTCGAGCCGCAGTCCAATATTCACATCTGTGCTTGGCGGGAAGGCCTCACTATATGGGCCGGCCTTGATCTTAAAATGCGTGATTTTGCGAGGGCATTGTTGAATTGAAAATCCATGCATGTCGAAAAGTTATGCTTGACATCCTCATGGATCATCAGATCGATGATTTTCATATTCGCCGTTTAGTATAAGTAGAAGAAAATTGTTTATCTCGACTACAAGCAGCACTCCAGACTGTTCCAAGCTTCACTAGCACGCTGACCATGCCAAAATTACTAGTATTTTCAAAGAGCGGTAGTCATATCTCATATCATCGTAGTCGGTGCCGCAGATAGACAGTGAGCAAGGCCTTTTCATCACTAACAAACAGCGCCATCCATCCACCCGCCCAGTCCGAGGCTCACCAGACGGCCCAAGGCGGAAGATCCATCGGCGCGCACAGCGCGGTCCTCCATGTCCCTGAATATCCAATCAATGTACTCGCCGGCGCCAGAGAGGTGCAGGATGTGTGCAATGGCACGGTGCACAGCGAGAAGGCGCGCCGACGGCGGGTCGATCGTCCGATCCTCTGTCACAAACAGCGTGCGCGTAACGGGCAGGCGGCGGGTACGCTCAGTAATCGTCTTTAACGACCGAATATGGTACGTGTTGTCCTGGCCGTCTACGGCGTCAAAATATACCCGGAAGCTGCCAAATGAGCTGTGCATAAGAGGTGTGAGGGTAAGCCCGTTGCGCGGCCGATCAATATCGACACCGTTGATAAAGTGTACAACGCCGAGGTCAAACATGTTTAGGACCGCCAACGCAGCCTGGCGAGATTCATCCTGCCAGTATTATTAGCCTATGGAACGTGTTTACAATGGGCCATAAAAGGAAGAGAAGAGGGGGCGAAAAGCATACCATAGCCGCGTTCTTGCCGGTTTTCATCAGAGAATGAGGCAAAATGTGAGCTACTTCTAGGTTGTCATACTCAATGTCGTCCTGCTCCGAGAAAGGAATGCCGCTATCGTCGCGTGCATCGTTAGAATGGAGTTCCATCCGCAGCTCTACCTCGTGAATATCAAACTTGCGTGAGATAACGCAGCGATGCCGGTCACGTTCAAGGCATTGTGCGCGCATCGTCGCCAGCCTTTCCTCCGTCCCAATGTAAGCCTCAGCAGTACCAGTAGCACCCTGTGCACGCAAGACGGCAGAATGTACGGCCGGTGAAGGCTGGGGCGTCTTTCGAGTCGATGCCTTCACTACAGTACCCAGTGCATCCAGGTTAGTAAGCTGGGGGAAAACAGCAAGAAAATGAAGGCAAGGTTTAGTTCCATCCACAGCAAACCTACAGGGAAGAAAAAAGTTATCCATGAGACACTCGGCAAACTCGGAGAACAGAGGCGCGAGCTCTTCAAAGTCAAGGTTCGCATCGGCCACGGCAAGGTCGAGAGCCAAAGAGCTAAAAAAGGACCGTAGAAATACATCTTTTGATTCAACAGAAAGTGCAAACTCATATGTATACTGCACCAGCCGCGGCTGGCTGTACAGTGTGTGGCGGGTAGCGTTCGAGGTGGTATTGTAGGGGTCTGCATGCGCAAAGTGCTGCACGATGCGATAAAAGGTGTCGCGAGCCGCCGTGCGTTCTGTCTCGCCCAGGGGCTCCTGCATCGCCGACATGTCGATGACCTGCTCGGGTGACGACTGGTGGCGGTGGTGAGGCGATGACGGCTGCGCCGTAGTTTTCCACGCCGGCCGCTGGTTAGCCATAGTGAGATAGATGGAAGTCCTTTTCTCAGGTCGAAGTAGAAAATAGTTGTTGTGATGAAAGGTTGTTGTTGGATCATAATACGGGTCCGGCTATATGCCAACCGCCATGTGATTGGCCAAATTCAAGATAAGAACTGGGTCACGGTTGCTGTGTCAATAGAGAACACTCTCTGTGTCGAAGTAGTCGCTTAGAGATGACTACCGTCGAATTCATGCATGTCAAAACGTATTGTCAATTCAGCAGTAACCACCGGACGACCGTATCATACCCCTTTGTCAGGTGGTCTGAATTAGTCGAGCTGGTGATGTCTGGTGTAAAAGTCTGTCCTAGAAAGGGCGACCACGAATTGGCCACTAAATATAGTACAAAAGTCCTTCTATAGGCTTCTACTAATCCACATTAGTGGAGCCCGCCCCACCTGTCCCTTCCATCGTCTGTCTTAGTCATTATGTCATATCTTAGTCATCACGTCCGTGTTGAATCACCGACACTCTGTATTAATATGCTAAATCACTATTGATACAGGTAACGATATTCGGTACTCTACTCTGTATGAAAGCAATTATATATATTACAATCTCGAAAAAAAAATAGTTGCGTGAAATAAGTATTGCGAAACAGTAATTTAATTCAATTATTTTTAAGCTCGTATATATTAAATAATTATACAAGAGGATAAAGAAAATACACCAGCTTAGGTTTGAGATCTAGTATAGATAAATGTTAGAAACACTGTCGTCGGTGAGGATGACTCGTCAGTCCTCGGTACTTGTGGATGGCTGCGGGAGGATATAGAGTACTCATAATGTCTAGAAATTAGTGTAGTCTATCTGGTATGTCACCTAGCAGTTATCATCGTCGGTGGCACGCTACCAGTAAGTCGTTTGGCGTCGTCGTGCTTCACAAAGTCAGAGAAAACGGATGCATCAAGCTGTATATACAATCGAATCTACCCTTGGGATATACATGATAAGTGGGACGGCAGCTGTTACGACAGGTTCTGCAGGTGTGGCTGTTATACACCATGCTCTCATGGGTTTTGGGAATAGCTTGTCGCTTTATCTTTCAGACCTAGTCATTTATTAACTATCTTGAGTCTAAACCAATAGAAAAATAAAAGTGCGATATGGCATGCTTGCTGCTTCGGTTGATTTTGTGACCAGTCTGTCAGGTATTATTCGTTCATTATCATACGCACTGTTGTACGCCAGCCTACAAATACACATGTCAGCCCACAGCCCTATGATTCTTTCCGCTGTGATGACTCTAGAGCCACTCGTTTATTCAACATAGCCTTGTTTTCCCTCGCTGTACCAAGCTTGGATGATTGAAGGTGTTTTACAGGATAAAATAACATAATGGGGATGCCAAAACGGTTCGGTTCTGTCACATGCCAAGGAAACGAGTTTTGCACATTGGGTGATGGGCCGACAATAGCCATCATAAGCAATATATAGGTCTGTTATCACTTTATGTTCTAATGTACACCAGAATCATCCTAGTGGCACTCCTATGGCTGCTCGACACGTATTACATGTCAATTCGTAGTAGTAAGCGGAAGAAGGTGGTATTGGGCGTATCATCACAATGGCGCTGCCAACGCGATCTGTCTTTGTAGATTGTGCTTATATTATATCTCTCTCTTTCCTTTCCCATTTGTTGTTTCCCCTTCCTTTGCTATCTTGTTATCATCTTGTCTCGAACCTTACCCACTGAATCTGCGACACAATAGGCAATCGAATAAGCCTACGCAAACCTTGAGTATATCACTATCATAGCATACATTGATCAAAGTATCGAGGCCGATCGCTACATCGCCACATTGTGTGTTCTGTTCAGACAGCGACAGAATGGCTACTCTCAAGATGAACGTCACAAACGACGCCTGCGAGGAGTCGAGCCATGCTGTGCTAGAGGAGCACAAATCTGGCAAACGTACGTCAAAATACATGGTTGCACGGACAGATCATATCAGACACAGACTAACCAACTGCTTAACCAACACAGACGATGTCTATAAGCGAAATATTCAACTCAAGAATATCCAGGACTACATTGATGCTTTTGCCAAAGACTCCAGGAAATACAGCCATCTCAACATCACGTTCTGCTCTTGCGTTGGCAGCATGGCGATACATATCCCAGCCACGGTTCTTCGGAAACTCGGCAAGGACGGTAGTATCGCTCTACACTCTGACACGGACGATTTTAAGCTCGACCGAAACTCGACAATATGCGGTGAGCATATGATCAGCTGGTGGAATGACCAGTGCTACACAGATTATTGCAATTTTCATCTCAAGCTTCATGGTGGCATATTTACGGCTCCATATAAAAGTCAACAGACAGCTGCAACGCCGTATTCAAATGTAAGTTCTCCATCTCAAGTTCATCATGAGTGGTCGGGTGCTTCAGCGGCTTTGCCCAAGCCTCTGCCTGAAAGTCTACCTGAACCTCTTTGTGAATCTTTTCCTGAATCTCTTCCTGAACTTCAGCCAGAACCTCTACTCAGACCTCAGTTTGAATCACCCGTTGCTGCCGATGAAATATACCACGTAGCAGACGACCATGCGCCAGATGGCCATGCAGCAAGTGACGACAACGGCAGTCTTTTCAGCACCAAACCACAATATTCAGCAGGATCCGACCTTGCATATACTTACCCAGACCAGAGTGACCCGATTCCCGTATATGCTACCCTCGAGGAGTTACCACCGCTAAAGCCTGCTCCAAGTGAACACAGTCCTCAAAATGCTGTTTCGCTTGCAACTCCTGCAAGTGCAACTTCCTCACATACGGCCAATGTTGTCAACCAGTTTGCTGCAGCGGGTGCATCGATATATAATTATAATATCTATGTCAGACGCTAAAATGGGTTGTTGATTCCACTGAGAAAGCCATGCAAGATGATCGGTTTAGAGTCTCTCTCATTTTGTCGCACATATATGCGTTTATTGTTTTGCCTTGACATCCGTGGCAGTCTTTTAGGTTTCAATAATTATCTCCTTTTTTGAGTCTTTATTCTGTGATATGATATTATATACAATATTGTTGTGGGTATTGAAGTTTGGCCGTTGATTAACAACATCGCCTCCAATAAAGGTAAATGAGACGTAAAAAATATAATCATAATCATACTCATGGTCTCCTTTTCGTTGGTCTATATATAGTTGCTAGGCACTGATATATTCACAGTCACCTTCCTGCGACTTCTTATATATTGGTTTATGCTACCCGACTAAAAGTCGATACAGCCGTTGTACATCGTGCTCATTTCGGCACTTGCTCAGTATTCATCAACATTCCCCGTGCCTGTCAACGACAACGACCGGCATGACACAATGACATCATGCCTGCCGTGATCACACGACAACCGTTCTCCGAAAAACTACAAAGTAAATATAAACAATCTCCAACAAGGCTGTCGTATTGGAGATTGTCGCATTGTTTGATCGTCAGAGTCCATAATGCCAATCATAGTGTCGTTGATAATTCCGACCCCTGGTCTGTCCCGTGTGTTCTGTGCCTGTGTTGGTGTCACCAACTTACCAGTTTTGGGGTCGAGTAGTTTCATATTACGTACAGAAAACGACGTGCACGAGGCTGCCGTAAGCCAAACAGCATGCACGCACTATGGCACGCAAGCCTACGACGCATTGGCACGACTGTTGACGTGCGTACTGCCGAAGCGACTCTTGGACCCTTGCTCCTCAATACTGGTATGTTTGGAGAGGCTTTGTTGGCCTTTGCTTTCCTCCTTTCTCTTTGCTCCTTTCTCCTTTTTACAGAATACTTCGAGTATGCACTGCTCTATTCAGTCTTGTGCGTAGCCGCTCTTTTCTCCTTTGAGTAACCAATACGAGAGTGGACATGTGGGCACTGGCCGAGGCAGACAGCCCGACAGCGACACGGACGCGCGCGCATCCCTTGCAAATTGTGGGCTTGGTCAAGTCAATCGATCTTGTATTCCCTGGATCGGTGTACCTTTGTCTCTGGGGTCGTTGGTTTCATTGTGCACGACATATTTCTACTATATTTTGGAAAATTTCTCTTGTTTTCTTTGGTTTTGACTATATTTCTACTAAACTTTTCACTATCGTCAACTAGGTAGTAGACAATTCGACGATTTACATATGATCTCTTGACGAAGATTGCTTCGCACACTCACAGCAAGTGTGACTCTTTCAGCGCATCAGAGTGTGCGTGCGTCAACATTGCGCATCGGTGCATAGACAACACGTAGGAGCTATCCACTCCATACATATTTATCGAGCCAATGCTATATTAATGACTTGTTTGATTATCAAGTGGTAAATATAGGCTTACGACAGCTCACAGCTCTGGCCTGAATCAGACGAGGCGTTCTGGATAACCCTGTCAACTTTTGTTGATCTTCCATAAATGCATCTTGCGGTGAACTGAGAACTGCCTAGCGACCGAACGAGCAACCAGCGACCGCCAGTGACCTACTCAGCTGCTCTGTAAAGTGAGCCAGCGAGCCGATAAGCCAAGCGTTCCGCATGTTCCGACGTCGTACATCGTATACTAGGTAATCGGGGAACAACGTAGGGCAAATAAGGCGAAACAAGACACGACTCGCGGCATGATTCAGAGACGACGGCATCTTTCTTTTGCCGTTCTTCCTTCTTCGTTCTCACTTTTTTTTTTCTCATCTTCTTTCTCTCAGAATGCGTAATTTCAACACACCGACTACAAAGAGAGCTGCTCAGGAAAACCCTGTACCTGTACAAGTGACAAGACGCGACAGCCAAGACTGTTCCCTCGCTAGACGTGCACTAGTGCTCCTCGGCTCTCACTCTCCTTTTCCATTTCTAGGTGTTTGAATCTCATATTCTCACTGTCGTTGGTCTTTTAGCATTAGACCAGGTCAGGTCCCCTCGCGTGCCTTATCAGTAGCCCTGTCTCAGATCCCCTTTTGATGTTCTCTTTTGTGGGTATCGTCTTGTACTCTGTCGTGCGCAGTTCGTGAGTAAATACTTGTCGGGATTTCGTGTTCGTTTCACGTTTTGCCCTCATTCTCCACCAGCCATATGTATATGTAGATTCAGATGTACTTTGTAGATGTCAATGGTAGAACATGAGATTGTTTTTGAGAATAGATTCGGAAGACAAAATCAGGTAGAACAGACAACAGAGAGAAGAGAGAAGACAGCCGGATTTTTAGATACAACCACCCTCGCAAGCCCAACTACTTCAACCACCACTTCGACAAACCTTCAGCACGACCCTGATCTCGCTTCCCGTTACTGATCAGCATTTCCTACGCCGTAGACGTAAAATACATGATAGCAGAGGCTAAGGCTAGCAGAGTTGGCACATATCAGTAACCCTGTTCAGGCGCCCTGGTCAGCCCACGGTCCCACCTAACCAGATTTGAAAACCTTATTTTACTCCGCGAGTACTCATAGGCTGTACAAGTACAGTGAGAGCGAGCGAGAGAGAGAGAGAGAGAGAGAGAGAGAATGAGAGGGGGTGTGAGCGAGAATCTCTTTAAACTGTACTCTGCCCACTCCGCCTCGATCTGTCTCTCCTATCTTCTGCTTCATTATTGTTTTACGTCTGACATCTTTCCTATTTTTGTTGTCTCCCTTTCTTTTCTTTCGAGTCAACGAGTACATTCGTTTTATCGTTCCATCGTCGTCGACTCGACAAACATTCGCTTTCTTGATTCCTGGATTCAGCCGTCTTGTTTTTGTCCGTTCAAATCTGAAAATCCGAAAAACTGAAAACTAAAAAACCAAATCTCGACACTCTCGCTCGCGGCCAACACGGAACACATCACATCCCTTTGGCCAGTCAACTTGCCAGTTTGACTTGCTTGACGCACCAAATAAATCTGGACGGGATCCGATCTTGTACAAAATCAATCGTGATCACTGTCGACTGCTCACCGTTGATTGTCAACCTTGCAGACGCCCTCCCTTGACTTTCAGCCCCCGATCAACGTGCAGCCCCTCAGCTGAGTTCGTGGCGCCGAGCCTCCCACTTGGGATTCAATAATCGACAATAATCAAATCGGCATCACCATAACCAACAGCGAGGCCTCTGATTCATCTCGTCTCTTTGAATTTATCGACTCAACTGCTCGCTCTGCCAACACTGTCTCAAGATAAGAAGAGCGGGTTTTGGCAGACAACACTACCCAATACGACAATACGAATACTACCTTGGAATCTGTCCATTCCTGTGTCTTCATTCCTCCTTGTTGTTCTGATCATCCATATCGTCAATCATCAAATTTTTAATTTCAAACAACAACTGCCGATCTTGAATCAACAACCGAATCAATTATTCAAAATGTCTCCCTCTCCCACTCCTACTCCCCCACCCAACCCGGCCAACCTGCCGACCAGCATAGACCCCAACAGTGCGCGCCGCTCCTCCATGCGCAGCGTCCAGACCCTCCAGACAATGCCCATCCTCCACGAGGACGAAAACTCGTCCATGCCCAAACTGCCGCTGCCCACCTATGACAACCTGTCGCGGTCGTCGCTGTCACGACCCTCATCGCTGCGCCACAGCTTTAGCCGCAACTCGGGCACCATCACGCCCATGCCCGTCGTCGAGTGGACCGACGAGGAGGCGCACAAAAAGTACCTCGAGACCGTCCGCGAGCACCACCGCCGGCGGCCGACCACTGTCTACAGCTATGTGCTGGCCGAGCCGAAGCCATTGAGCGAGAGCAGCGGCGAGGACAGCGGCATTGTCATGTCGGGCCTGAAGCTGGAGCAGCAGAACGCGGCACTGGCGGCGGCCGAGGAGGGCGTGGCCGACGGCAAGAAGAAGCGGGATTGGTTCTTTACCCATTTCAGCTGGTGGCGGGCGCTGATGATGGTGCTGCTGCTGATAGCCATTGGCGTCGGTCTCGGTCTGGGACTGCACTACGGTCTCCGCACGAACCCTTGAAGCTGATGCCGGATGTAGACCTCTCTACTCATTCACCCCGCTCCATGGCAGTCGATGTCGTCGATATCGACCTGCCGACATATACAAAGAGGCAGTCGAGCCAGGCGCCCATCACCACCAACATCGACGCCAACCAACACCGCCCGTCCGAAGTCGACGTCGACGTGGACCCAGCCAGGCAGACATCACACGACATGTCCTGTCCCGCTGACTAATGTTTATACTTTCTTATGTCATTGTTTCTCCCGATTGCTTCGCATTACCGTCGGATTCTTATTTCTGTCTTCATTCTCATTCTCATCATTATGATCATCGCCATCATCATTCGCAAACATCATTTGCATCATGGTTCAGACTGTTCTTTGTCTTGTATTCTGTATTTCTTCTTATCATTCCTTACCATTGGATGTTGTATCATAGATCATATACCCCTCTCATAGTTCTCTTGATCTATGAATGTACAATATAATTATCATAAACAAGCATGGACAGTGGCGCAAATGATGTGTATTGAATTGTGACGTAAAGTAGAGAGCAGTGCAGTTGGTAAGAGTAAGTACATCAAGTAAAAATTGGCACGTCGACAGGTTGTCGTATGTGCCCATGCTTGGGTATCTTTGGTAGTATGGACGGGAGAAATGAATGCAAGTAGGTACAGGATAACAAATTAATAGAAACTCGGCGGTGGGAAAGCAGACTGGCGAGTACCGTAGTACGGCGTCGGCCCCGTGTGGTAGCAGGCAGTCGGCGACAGAAAACTACCCGAGGTACTGCGCGGCCGGACTGGGTCGACAAAGGGCTGCGGTGACAGATATGTGCCGCAGCTGCTGCGAGGCCGCGGCTGTTCTAGATACATCGGGCTGCCAGGGTGGACGGGAACGGGGTGAACCGGGTGGTAGGTGGGCGACCGAGGCTGAAGCGGCGGACCCGGCTGGAATTCCACGCCGGGGTATTCGGTGTACTGGGGAAACTGTTCATACCGCTTGTACTGGTCATACGGGTCGTACTGGCCGTGCTGGTCGTGCTGGTGCTGGTCGAGCTGGTCGTACTGGTCGTACTGGGGATCATATTGCGGTCGCGGCTGAAATGATGATTCCAGTTCCGGTTCCGGTTGCGGTGATGGAGATGGACGGTAGTAGCTGTAGTGGTCATCCGCTGGAGTTGGGCGGCTGTCATAGTCGTACTGGCGGCGGTACTCACCACTGACGGGCTGCGGGGACCGGCTGTGTGCCCGCTTGTGACCGCCGGAGCTGGTGAGGTTGGTCGAGTCGTTGTAGTGCCGAGGGTACTCCTGGGAGTAGTCCAACGGGTAGTCGGGAGAGTACTGGCGCGGGCGATTGTCGCAGCTGCGAGGACGAGTGTGATGACTGCTCGGTGGCCGGCTCGGTGGACGACTGTACTCGGCGTACTCATATCCAGCCCCGGTGGTATTTGTAGAGTCTCCAGGGGCTCTGGAGTCTACAAGATTCCAGTGTCTAAACTCTTCTCGCTCTCCGGATCGCCCTGGCGCCCGAGAACTGCTCTTCCGCTTTGTTGGAAACCGAACACGGCTCTTGGAACGGGTGCGCGACTTTTCACTGTCAGTCTTGCCGTCTTTGCCCTTGCCCGTCTTGAGAATGCCGCGGATAGTCTCCGATGCATTGGACGGGGTTGTGGCCCGGCTAGCAGTGTTGGCCTTGTCTGTGGTGTAGTTGAAGCTGTAGAAGCTGTCTCGGTTGGTGGACCGGCCCCGGCCATGGGGTGACTCGGATGTAGAGGGGGAAGTAGGGCTCGTGTTGACCACCAGAGGAGCTTCTGACGCACGAGAAGCAGTTCTGATTGGATCCGGCTTGACCTTGTCGGCCTTCTCGGCCTTTTTGGCTTTCTTGGGTTTGACTATGGGCTTGACAATACGAGGAGCAAACTCAATGTCGCTGCCTTCAAAGTCTTCAACCTCGGCCGGGCGAGGACGGCTGGGGTAGTACGTGGAGGTTCTAGGAGAGCCAAAAGAGGGTGAGGCCGGCCTGCTGTAAGAAGGCTCCGGCGAGGCACGCGGGCTCTCGTGATCGTAGCTGTAGTGGTAACGGACCATGGCGTTGATGATTTGATGATGTGTTGCGGTTGTGTTGGGTTCTTCTCAGTTGTTTGATGTATTTGAATGGTTTGTATTGTTTGTCAGATCTGAAGGAGTGTGAATAAAATGAAGGGAGTAGACAGGAATAAATATCAAGAAAATAAAGGTGGTGATCAAGTGATCAAGTAATCCGGTGACTGCGTGATGGCTCCTTAGTGAGAGCGGCAATCCTGGTTCTAGTGATTTGTAGGATGACGAGGGACTTGTACTTGTATTGTTTTGTTTTATATCAATCGTTATGGTATAGCCATTGATCCTGTGTCATTTTGCTTCTGCCTGAATTTGTATGCAGTCATCTTTAAGTTTACTTTGTTCGCGACGGCGGCAATCAAAGGTATAAGAAAGACACAAAAAAGGCGCCGTTTGCAAAGAACTCTCACACGAACACGAAACATGAAGGATTCGGCGGCTGACATGTGTCATTTGCCGCTGTCCTCAAGGCCATCTTGGGGGTCCCAGACCTGCACCAGGCCAATAGTCGACTACAGCATGGGACGCACAGGACCATTCATTTGGCGCTCATTCTGTCGTCCTTGTAAATCAGTGGAAATTTTCTGGGCTTGACAAATTCTCATCCCAATGCCCGCACAGCCCGTTAAATCTACAGGACATACATTGCTTGCGCCAAGTTGAAGCGTGTGTGGCCGTGCAGCTTGAGGTAACAGCTTTTCCCAGCCCTACGAAGGGTGCACTCACCGCTTCAGCCTCTCATCAAGCTAGAAATCGAGTAATCCAAGATATTGCTTGTGATCTTTGTGCCAGCAGGCCTACTTGGCCCGCAAAATACACGGACACGCCGTCGTTGATGAGCCTATAGCATGCAGCCTAGGGTGGTAATGAGCAAACTTGACAGCTGGCGTGCCTGGACTTATTTGCGTGCGGCTGAGTGGTGTGTGGAGGAGGCTTGGACGTGATATGATGGAGGATGATTTGAGCATCTACTGAGTAGTTTAGGTTGGGACCGTCTCGTGTCTGTCTGTATTTTGCATCGGCATATTGTCTTTGCGTGTCGTATATTGAAGGGACAAAATGAATGTGACTACGGCAATGAACCGGGAGATGAGCCCAAGAATCAAGAAAGTAAAAAGATCAAGCTCCATCCACGGGAGAGAATACCACCCCACAGCCGATGCAACCTTTGAGAGGGCAAGATGCGAGTGTGAGCCACAAGCCACCTTGTCGCGCCGATCTAGGCACTCTGTGCGTTGAAGATCACGAAAACAAAAGGCTCTGTTCAAGAGGTTAGTGGGCTGGCAGACTGGCGGGCTTTTTTTTGTCCTTGAGTGTATGTAGCAGCTGTTGGTCACCGCCCCTTTGATGCCTTTTTATGCCTTTTGCTGCCAATAGCCGAGTTAACAACAATCCGTTGGGCATTTGTGGGCAGTTATCATGGTGCAGTCAGGAGGGAAAATATCAGCACAAGCCTGCGAGAGTAAGAAATGACCTCTATTGGCCTTGAGTCTAGTATACTGAAGCCACTCCCGCACTTGAGGCTCTTCAAGCTTCGGCCTCTGCCTCATCTGTGTTTGTTATTCTATTACATCATTGCCATTGCATGTTTTATACCTAAGCCAATGATACGAGTATTTTGTGTACAGTTTTGTTTGATCAGAGGTTGATTTGAATGATCTAGATTTGATAGATAAGTCAACACTGGTTTTGCATTGTAGACACATCTGAAGTCCATCTCTGAATAAAACAAGGAAATAAATATGAAAGGTAGAGAAAAGAGAATTAAAAACAAATCGCTATTTAGTAAATGAATGTCGGCTGTATAACGAAAGAAAGTTTTGTTTGAAAGCTGCGAATGCAGAATCTCATGCACAGAAAGATAAACTGTTTTATGCAAAGATGAGCAAAGATGGAAGACAGGCTGATGCAATGCAGGGAGAGAATAGCCAACGCAGAAATAGACTGAAAAATAAATATTGACAAAATGACACCAACATATGGACCAAACATGGAATAATCAGTGAAGCCGCTCTTTGAGATAGACGACAGCGGCATACCCGGCACAGCAGGATGTGCTCATGTTGTGCGCACACCACGGGCACTTGACCATGGTGGTGATGGCCCCCGACACGCCCAAGTCGCTGTCAGTCACGACGGCATCCGGCCGGGCCATGCACTCGTAGACGCGCGACGGCATGTCGTGAAAGAACTTGCAGTGGCAGCACTCGACGAGCATCTTGGCAATCGGCTGCTTGGGCGGTGCCAGTGGTGCTGGTGGCAGTTGCATTTGCACCATCTCTGGCTCGTAAGCCGGATAGCGCGTCGGCGATGCAGGCACTTTGGAGTCGACAGCGTTCCCTGGGGCCGCCATGCTAGCCTTGGCTGAGCGAATCACCTTTGACAGTGGCGACGATACCATGGGTACGGACCGTCGTGCTCCCTGGTGGTAGACTGCAGAGGCGCGGGTGTTGACTTTTGACGGCTCCTTGGCCTCTCTGAGTACCTCTGTTTTGTATGCTTTTGATTCCTTTGTGTTTTTCAAGTCTCGCGACGGCTCCTCGTTGACGACCGTCATCAGCTGTGGGATGTGCCGCCTCTTTGCGCCGTCCTCGTTCTTTAATGCAGGATGCGTACCAAGGTCATGGTCGGCCATGAGAGCGGCTTCCTTGAGATTGATAATGCCAGCTTGTGACCGCAGCGATGTTGCCGACTTTTGGTTTGTCAGTGTCGTGACAAATGACTGCGCGTCGTTGTCGGGCGCAACAGTCGACTGGCTCCATGCTTCGTCGAGGATTCCGAGGCCTTCTGTTAAGCTTGTTTCGGCTGACAGAGTCTCGGTAGACTGCGTTTTGGCGGCTTCAGTGGCATTGTCGACGGCTGCAGCTGAATCTTTGGTAGACTGGGGTCTCGAAGTGTCTGGCGTGCTGACAGGTGAGGGTGGGACAGACGAGTCTTCGTGGTACGACGATGTCGATGACCCTTCTGACGGCCGGCTGTGGGAGGACGCGCCCTGTAGCATTGTCTGCTGGTTGGTTTCGCCGAGAACGCGAGCTGCTTTCGGTAGGAGGCGTCTCTCTTTGTGTCTGGCTTCTCTCGTTTCTTTTCCTCTAGAGTCTCTGTCCCTGGTCTCCTTTGGTAAAGTTGGTGCCGGTGTCCTCTCAATCGATGTTGAAGTAGACGTCGTCTCGGCACCCGTCTTCTGGACTGTCGATGATGTATTGGCTTGAGACAATGTCTGCGATGATTTTCTTGATGGCAATGATGCCGCATCATTATTGGACACAGCTGATGTAGACTGAGCCGCTGTGGACTGTAGATGCATCGCTCCCATTGCCCTCTCCTTGAAGCTCTTGCCCGTGTTCGATGTCGAGCCGCTCGAGACACTGCTGCGGCGGCTGATGCGCGACTTGATTGATGACAGAATGCCACTCGACGGCGTGCCGGGTTCCAAGTTGGCCGGGGAGTAGTGGTTGCTAGCAAGTGTAAAGTAGTCGGAACTGGCTGGGTCGACGACATTGTCCTTGCTGTTATGCTGCTCCGTTTCAGTGGTCTTTTCTACCAGCTGCTCCTTGTCCTTTCCAAATCTCATCTTGGACTGGGACGAGCTTGGTTGATGGTTTCCGTCTTGCTTGTTGTTTTGCTTCACGCCGTCCTTGTCTGTTCTGGAGCCAATGTATGAAAACGCCATTCTGTTAGGTGCGTTTAGCAGATTTGGGTCCGACAGAGCCGCCTCTTGCATGAAACCCTTGATCGACCTCTCGATACTCTGAGCACGCGCTTGACGGACATAGCTACCCGTTGTTGTTGCCGTCGATGTCGACATGGGATCGACGCTCTGTCTTCCACGCATCACTGCAGGCTCAGCTGTGTAGTCAACGCTCTGGTCGGATAGGTTCTTTGTCGCGTACAGGTAGTTGTCCTTGGGTGTCCTTGTATGGTCGTCAATCGTGAGTCCCAGTCCTGCACTGGACGACAGGGACGATGCCGACTTTTGCCGTATGTGGACGGGGAGTAATGAGTGGCGGAGTGCATGGGATCGCGAAGAGAGTGGGGGATACGCCTTTTCGTATGTGCCGTTAGAGTCGGCTTTTGATTTTCCCTTTCCTTTTACTTTTTGGGTCGTGTTCTCTCTTGCCTCGATCTCTGGCTTGCCTTGCGCCCCGGCCATACCAAGAGATGATGCCGATCTGGAGTACGGTGGTTGGACCATGTGGCCACTGAGTCCTGAGCCCATAGCCACGCACCACACGTCTGGCAAGAGACTATGATGCCCAGATGGTGTAGTACGTCCAGTTTTTGTGTCAGTCGCTCCACCAGCAGGCATCATAAATGTAGAGCTGGGAGGCCGAGTGTGGCCCAAGGCGGTATCGGTGCTTTCAGTCGGCGGTGCCTTGAACAGCCGGTTGGTTGCCCTTTTTCTCGTTGACGGTCGTGTGTCTTGGCTGGTCTTGGACTTGTGCCGCCTCTGCTGCTCAGCTTCTTGCTTCTTTTTCCTGTCCTTTTTCTTTTGTCCGTAGCCTTCCCAGCTAGGTGACTGACAGATAGATGACTGTTCAGACTTGGCGTCGTCGCCACCTTCATCGTCACCCTCATCGTCGTTACTATTTCCCGTCATACCGGTTGCAGGTCTTGGTGTGGGAATAGATATGAACAGTGGCGGGGCAGGGCCGGAGCATCGGGCAGACGTGGGTATTGATGAGTGCTGTTGGCTTTGGAGAGACACAGACTCCCGTGAGTCGCGACGCCGTGTTTGTATCGGCGCAGTTTGTGCTTGGGTCCGGGGTATCATTGAGTCCACGTTCGGTGAAGATGGTACCGTCTTTGCTTGATCTCGAGCGAGCTGACATATTAGTACATGTCTGTACACAGAATGATGAGACTGGCTTACCTTGAACTGTTTCTCGAGATCCAGCATTTTTTGCAGACTTGCGCTTCTCGGCAGCCGTGGGCCTTGTAAATGCTGTGCCGTTGCCATGTTTGTAGACATCGATGTCGCAGTGAATAGATAAAGACGTGGAAGATAAAGCGGTGCGTTGGCGGAGAGAGGTATATCAAAATGGACTCTGGGGAAGCGACAATCAACCCACCCAGACCAAAATAGACATAACCCAAGAATAAGGCAGAGGTAAGAAGAGATTGAAACCAAATAATACTATGAAAAGTGAATAAATATACAATAAAACCAACGCTCCAGTGCGGCAAAGAGTCTGTTGGATTTAGGCGGAAAGAAAACTCAAACAGGTTCAAAGGAGCAAAACAGCGGGAGAGCCCATGGGACTGGCCGGGCCAAGAAGGTAAAATAGAAGCAGACACAATAAGCAATAAGTGATGAGCAATAAACAAGGGGCAAAAAGAAAAAAAGAAGCAAATACAGTGCCAGAACGTGGAACGGCTGGCAGTTGACCGAGTGGTAGGCTGAGGTTTGAGGCAATCGATGGGTTGATGCAGCTTTGTAGAGGTTGTCTGTTGTCGTCGACCTGGGGATGGCGATATTAATAGCGAGAATGAGTGTAGAAGCCAAAACTACACGAGTACTTGACGAGCAAAATCGACTAATAGAGCAATCGACTGGATGAATGACGAGCAGCTGTCGGTTAAGGGAGTACGCAAGAGGTCGAGGGAACTCGGGCCTTGGGTCGGGGATCGAGTGCAAATGTCGTGCTGTTGCGGGACGATATGAAGTCGTATGAAGACGTAAGCTATGTGGATGTGTGGTAGATGAGTGGACGACTGTTGAGGAAAGAATGCGTGATGAATTGTGAGAGGGATGTCGAAGCAAGTGTCGAAACGAGTGTCGAGGCGGCTGGGGAGATGCAAGTAAACTGGGCGAGCACTGGCCGGTGTGATAGAGCAATCTAAAGCCACGCGTACCTGGTGATATAGAGATACTGATAAGAGAAGCGGCAAGGAGGTGAAGTGAGATGAATGTTGATGTGACGATGCGATGAGACCTAATTCGAAAAAGGCGGCGTTATGGAGAAGGATTTAAAGTCTCGTAAAGAAAGAAGAAAAAGGCAAAAGACAAAAGGGGGCAGCTTGTGCGCGCACAGCATGCAGCGTAACGTCAAGTGGCACAGATGACGAGATGCTTGTTGTTGTGTTGTGCAAAGTTGGCTGGTTCTGTCTGGTGCAGATGAGGCCCAAAGTGAGGCCCAAAGTGAGGCCCAAAATAGATGATGATGGCATGGAAAAGATGACAATGTAGGCGGGACTGAAGTGATGACAAAGCTGGAACAGTAGCTGAAGTCGAAAATAGTAGTAATAAAATAAGACGAGCTGAAGCAAGGTGAGGCAGGAGGGAAGCCGGGCGAGGAAGGAGCAAACGACACCCAGAGTACGACATAACCCCAAAACGGAAAGAACGAGCCAGCTAAACACAGGTAACACGGCACACCATACTCTAAATTTAAACTCTGCAACTATAAAATTTGCAAAACGCATATATTAATTCCAAAGTCCGAAAGGCCGCAGACCAATAACTAGGCCAATGGCTACGATACGCCAGCGGGAGAATCCAAGGCACGGCGCCGACAAGGACAAGTGTCGGGTGTTGTTTTTCTTGGTAAACCGCTCTATAAAACAGGCCATTTTGTATCAAAAAACGGAAAGAACGGCTGTCGTCTTCCTGCTCCTTCTATTTTTGATATTTTCAGATTTTCATACATTGAAGCCCCACCTTGTGCTACTCGCCCTTCGTACGGCATCCCGTATTAGAATTTGTAGCAGTTAAAATATATAAATAATTTGTACAGCCTGTCTTCAGCTTGTGTTCATGGTTGCTACCTGGACGGTGAGACTCATGCAGACACAGACGCAGATGCAGATGCAGATGCGTCTCAGCTGGCTGGTGTTAATACGAGAAGATCAAAAAGACACAACAAAGTCAAGAAACGACAGATCAGGAAAGAACGCCCCAAATGACGCCTCTGAAATGATAGCACATAAATTACAGGATGACGGAAACACAGTCAGGGTTTGGTGATGTAATCAATATATTATATAATCAGCCTGAATGAAGTCCAACTGATGGGGATGCTAGATAGCCGTGAGCAGGCACGGTTGCCAGGTCCAGGACCAGTAGCCGTGATCATCGACTCGTGTCTTTCTGAAGTGTTGCGAGCGACCAGATCAGAAGGCCGGTTCATACAGATCGCAATAGTATCTCTTTGCTGCGATTATGCGTGCACGCAGGATACTTGGATGTCCATACTTTCCTCACAGTTTGTAGTTTGTAGAACAATATTGTTCAACTCCAATCTACATGCCTCTTCCCTCGTATCCCTCAACTGCCCATCGTATCTTTCTTGTAAAGACATCATGTCGCGTTCCTTTTGTTGCCTATACTACCATACCCATCGCTCCTTCCATGCCTAGCATGCAACACGATCCTAGCCCATCTGGCACGGCCACTGTTTGTGTGAAGGGAACCGTAGTATCACCAAGTCATAAACACATGTGCCGCAACAATGGCTCCTCGTCGTCGCCAACCCCGCCGCCGCAGCTCGGCCCGCGTCCCAGTCAGTTTCCGGCGAAGAACTCGTAAGTCTTGCATTTTCAGATGCCTGGCGGCTGTAGCACGAGCTCATGCTCACTTTATATCTCGCAGGTTCTCAAGCCGCATTAGCTCCTTCGGTGTCGCCTCCATCTTCACCTCTACCTCCGCCTGCGCCTGCGCCTGCTCACCCGCCCGAGCCTGAACCCGAGTCCGCGTCTTCCTCTGCTGAAACAATCACTGATTTCTTGATCCATCATTATGTCCACGAGTTTGAAGCTTACGTAAGGGCGACTGTGCGGGTGTGTGCAGCGGCCATCGCACGCATCAACATCATCCGCGGCGGCACCTCTACAGCCTCTGAGCAGGCCGAGGTGACCCAGCTCTATTTGCTGACCATGGCCTCGAACCTGTCAGTGCAAGAAAGGGCGGTCGCAACGTTGGGAGAAGACGAGCCGGGTGTTCTCGCCGATGTGCTGGAGATGCTTGACATTGCTCTTACTGCACAAATGCGGCTGTTGGATGCGATCGCGCGAATGGTGCCCAGCGCATAAGGAGGACTGTGGCACTTTCTTTGGTCTAGAGACTCTTGCTCTACTTTCCATGTCGTTATTTCTATCGCAGGACAGATGGTGACTTATGGGTGGTTACTCATCAACATTGCTGCAAGAGGCAAGAGGGAGCATCGTCAGCTGTAGTTGAGTAACTTTGATTTTACCAGTTTAATTGTATACACACTTTAACTATTAAATTAACTACTCCACTCCAAATCAACAAGCTCCACCGCAGGCGCAGCCTACTCCATGAAGCGACATACGCTGTGTATCCCTCTATCCACACCACAAGGGGCTGTAACTCAGTGGTAGAGTGCTCGCTTTGCATGCGAGAAGCCTAGGGTTCGATCCCCTACTGCTCCAGAAGATTAGAAAATCTCTTCTTTTTTTGTATTTTGTACTTTTGTTTTTTGCTTTACTTTAGGTTTTCAATCAGTTGTTTACTTTCTTTTTGCACATATCCTTTGAGGATCGTCTTTGACTGTTCTTTGTTCTTTTCATTCTGTTAGAGCTTAACACTCCGCTAAAATGGTAGTCAGCCACTCGTTGTGTTTCTCTCAATCTCAAGTAAAACGTAAAAAGTATAATTCGTTACAATATAAACAAACAGTGTAGTCATAAGAGCAGTTGTATCGTATCTATGAATATGTATAGCAGGAAATGCAACGCTAAACGCCAGAGTGAAGATGTAGAGAGAAGAGGGGAAACAAGAGAATAGAGACAAGAGACAAGAGTCAACCCACGACATTAATTATTAATAAAGAATAAGTAACCCAAAAGACAAAGTAAATGCAATACATAGAAACCTACGAGCCAAGAACAAGCTTCTCCGCATTGGCAGCATCCGACGTTGCAGCCGCCGCCTCCTTGTCCTTGGCCTTGTCGACCAGGCCCTGGTTGGTGACGTGCTCCTGGTTCAGCGAGTAGCCCTTGACGAAAAAGGTCAGCACAAAGCAGAACGCCGAGAACGCCACCATGGAAATGTAGATGGTGTGCAGGCTGTCGTTGTAGGCCTTGACCAGGCTCGTCTTGTCCGCCGAGTCGGGCATCGCCTCGATGACGTAGATGATCGACGTGGCATCGCGCGAGTACTCGGTCGCGACGCTCGCAAACGCGGGGATGGCCGACAGTTTCTTCTGGAACATGTTTTGGAAGATGACGCCGCTGATGGCGATGCCGATGGACTGGCCAAAGGTGCGCAGGAACGAGTAGAACGCCGACGCCTGGGCGTTGAGGACGGGCTCACAGGCGGCCTGAATGGACAGGGCCATGGCGGGGAACAGCATACCCGTACCGAGGCCGACGGGGACGTTGAGCCAGATCCAGGCGGCGACGGACGTGTCCGGCTTGAGCAGCAGCAGCAGGCCGCTGCCGAGCGTCGTCAGGAACCAGCCGACCCAGAGCGACCAGCGGTAGTGGCCGGTGATGCCGGAAATGATGCCGACGGCGGCGGCAGCGGGGGCCACCGTCAGGGTCTCGGGCAGGATGGCGACGGCCGAGATGATGGGCTTGTAGCCGAGCACACCCTGGTAGTAGAGGGGGAGGAAATACAAAAGGGACCACAGGATGTGGCCGTGCAGGACGGTGACCACATAGGTCAGCAGCATGTCGCGGTTGTTAAAGATGCGCTTGTCGATGATGGGCTCGGCGGCCCAGGAGAACTCGTAGTAGCCAAACGCAACGATGGCGACAGAACCAATAATGAGCGGCAGCAGCACCTTGTACGAGTCCCACGGGCTGGACACACCGCCCGTGGTGAGGCCGTACAGGAACGCCGTCGACGCCGCCGTGAACAAGAACGAGCCGACCCAGTCGAAGCGGCCGAGCTTGTGTATAATGCCGCCGGGGATCTTGGCCTGGTGCAAGAACAGCACGACAAACGCGAGACCGACACCGATCAGCGGCAGGTTAATGTACAGGATCCAACGCCACGACACGTTCTGCGCAAAGCCGGCACCGATCAGCGGGCCGGTGACGGTGCCGATGCTCCACATGGCACTGAGCAGCGAGAACCAGGTCGGCCGGAACTGCAGAGGCACAAGGTCCGTGACGACGACCTCGGTCAGCGCGATGAGACCGCCTCCGCCGACACCCTGGATAGTGCGGCCGGCAATGAGCACGGTAAAGTTGTCGGCGAGGGCGCCAAGGAGCGAGCCGGCGGCGAACAAGATGATCATCAGGTAGATCATGTACTTGCGGCCGAAAATGTTGGACAGGGCAGCGACGCTGGGCTGGAGGACCGTGCTGGCCAGCAAGAAACTGGTGCCGGACCAAAAGGCCTCGAGAGCGCTGCCGCCGAGGGCAGCGCTGATTGTCGGCAGGGCGACAGACAGAGTAGTAGCGTCGAGGGCGACGGCAATGGTGAGGACGAGCAGAGCCGAAAAGGCGAGGTAGAAGCTGCGCGAGGGTTTGAAGACGGCCTTGTCGCCGACCATTTCGACGGTGCCGCCGTCCAGGGCTGTGGGTTCGTCTTCTGTGGCAGTGGCGTCAATGTCGGTGGCATCGGCGGCCGGGGTGTTGGCGGCACGGACCGACTCGTCGCGCGAGACGGACGCGGCCGTGTCAGAGTCAGTAGGCTTGTCCGGCATGATTTGTCGAGTGTGTATTTTGGTGTGGAAGAAGATGCTTTCTATATGTGCTTATAGAGTGTATATATAGTTGAGGGTGTAGATGATATAAGTGGTGATACTGGTGGTGATGCTATGCTGTGATACAGTCAAAGGCCGAGTCTGTCACTGCGAGGGCCAGGTCTTTATAGTAGAACGGTAAATACAAACGAGCAAACAATAAACAAATAATAATTAATAAGTATTAAATAAATTAAAGAAGGAGATTAATGAAATGAATTAGTAAAAACGAATCGGATAGATTTGAAGAGAAGAGAACGACGACAAGGCAGAGAGATGAGGTAGAGCAGCAGAAGTGAAAGTAGATTAAAATTTTAAAATTAGAAATAAAATTGAAAATGAAAAATAAACAAAGGCTGGCTTCGGCCGAAACTGGTTCGAGCCGGGATGAAGACAGCAAACGGGACTGACAAATGAAGCACAGAGAGGGTGTGAAAGAGTGCTCTCGTGAGATCCTAGTGAGTAGGCAAGAACCGCGACGGAGCAATACAGGTGCTGGGGCCGCGAGCGAGAATCGACCGAGCACTGGTGTGAGGTAATAATCAATTAAACTGTGTTAATATTTTATTGATTAATTGGCCGCTAGGGTGAATAAAGATATAGACGGAAATGTGGCCGGTGCGGAAGAACCAAAAACGGGCGGCTGCAGGCCCAAGCTGGCTGTGACTCTTGGTTCTTTGTCTTTGGTTGTTTGAAGTCTGGTTCTTCGGTTTATTGATTGATCAGACTGGTTGATGGATATACTCTTTAATTATGTGGTACTCATCACGAGCAAACGCCCATGCAGCCTGCGTTTGCATTCTTTTGTCTCATTGCCGATGCTTCTGAGAAGATATAGAACTGAATTTAGAATTTAATTATAATAAAATATAATAAAAGATGGACAAATGATAGGGCGCTCTAGTCTATATTTTGCATATATTACATAGTACATATTGCATGCAAGTCAGCTTAACGTAGTGGGTTGGTGCCGAGCCAACTGACAGGCGGGCATGGCTGCAAATCGGTCTGACCATCAAGACGAGACGGTAGACGATAGTTGCAGAATCCATCTGCCTGGCGAATCGTCTACTTCACAGCAGTCAGATCGGTAGCTTTGCTTGATAAGCACAGCCAGACGGGCTGGCCATCGAGACTGTTTGTGTCGTGTCTTTTTCTGTTTTGGCTTGATTCTTTACTTTGTTTCTCCGAGTCGATTCTTTATTTTCTAGTATTTGATTCCACTCCGATGATTGCCTTGATTCCATTATTAATCGCACGTGGACTCCGGAGGCAGATATCAGCGCCGGGATTCCGGACTCGAGCTCCGCGTGGAGACAGTCGGGCCATAACTACGACGGAGATGCAGCTTAGGCTCGGGTATAATTAAGATGCACCGAGGATCGGCGACATTTTGGTTGTTTTGATTTTGATTTCAACTCTTTTTAAATAAATATCATAGCACAGATACTGGTCATCTGACAGCAGCAGCACAGACAATGGTAAGACCTAGACAGACAAAGCCGAGACTTGCGCGAGAGAGAGAGAGAGCATAGAGAGGCGCTGGCACCAGTCGGGATAACCTGACTGAGATGAGTTCGGGGACAATGCTACTCTCCTGGAGAAGTACCTCTTTGGTGGCTGGCCACTATAGAAATACACGGTCCAACGTTGCGCCGGCTCTGCATGGTTAGCGAGCACTGGAGCGACTAGTTGGCTCCGACTCCGTGCTGTTTAGCGAAAACAACGTTTTGCAGGCAGCAAGCTTGAAAGAGAAATAGAAAAAGTCAACGTCAGCCTTGTGGCTCTGAGACTGGCGTCAATCATGATAATATGTCCGAGGTGACAGTAACGTTTCGGGATATACTCTGCAGTTTGTGTGGCGTGGCACTGCATCGAAGCGGTTTGGTGATGTTGACAGAGGTTTTGTATGATTTTGTATTATCGGTAATATTAAATATTAAATACATCTTAAGTCTTCGAGTATTTTACAATGTTGAGCTGTTTTGAATTTCAGTTATTTTTATATTATTGAAATATTGTTGCACGTATGTTATCTTTTTGTTATTACTATATCGTTTTAAACTTAATTGAATTAATTATTGGTTTTGCATCAAAAAATAAAACTGCTATTGCAAAAATCACTACACAGCAAGACATCTACAATGCAAACGACCTTTTCCACCGTTCGAGAATACCCTGCTGCTCCTCGGCCGTCGCCGCAGCCAGCTCGACAACGCCCTGCTGGATCCGTGCCGCGACACGCCGCTTGTCCGTGGCTTTCCGGCTGTCGCCGCCCAGATTGCCGCCCAGACTCGCCATGATCCGCTGCACCTCCGCATGCACACCCTGCATCGCATACGCCGGCACGGCCCATGCACCCGCCGCCGGCTTCAGCACGATCCCGCCGATGCCCTTGGCAAACCCGCCCAGTCCGCCGCCCCTCATGGGCTGTGTCACCAGACCGGTGATGCCGTCGTAGAGGCCGTAGCCAAACGCTTTGCTGGCTGCGCGAATGCCACTGCCGATGCCTGTAATCTGCTCTAAATTGTGATCCAGATCGTCGTCGTCGTCATCGTCATCCCTAGCAGTCCTCCTCCTACGCACGGGCAGATCCCGCACCGTGTCGTCGTTGTACAGCCGCGGAGCATTGTGGAAGCCGCGGGCCATGCCGGTACAGAAATTGAGAGGACTCTGCAGGCCGGCAGTGACGATGCGGCCGACGCTCTTTGACGCCTGCACGGCCGTGTCCATGGTGACTGTAGCCGACGCCGTCTCGACCTTGGCCGTCTTGGACTGTCCGTTTGCGCCTGCCGCATCCTTCTTCTTGAACAGCTCCCGAGGGAAATCAGCCACGGCCATGGCGATGCTCGTCAGATCGCCGACAATGGCCGAGCCGGCGCCGGTGACGGGATCCCACGGCTGGTCATCGGTATGGATGTCGTACTCTTGCGGGCGCAGCAGGCGGAGGTCAGTGTAAGCTAGCTTCTCGTTGTGAACAAGCACGGTCGCCGCCAGGGAAGACAGTCTGACGCGTTTCTTTTTGTCTTTATTCCCCTTGTCAACAGCTACCCGGCACGTCCACACGGCCGGCAGCTGCAGCACGACGTCACACTCGACCTGCTTCAAGTGCCGATGAAACGACGCCGCACCCGCTGCCGTGCCGTTGCCCTCGCGGATCTTGGCACTGAGCAGCTGCGCCTTTTCCTTGACCTCGGGCTGCAGTGCTTCCTCAATGGCTTCGGCAAGCCGGTCTGCGGTCAGAACGGGGAACGGGATGGGCCGCGGCCCGGCACCGGCCTGGTGGACAAGGTCGCCCCAGAACGGCTGGTCGCCGAAAAACGGCACCACAACCGTGGGCAGGCCGGCCCTCAGACCAGCGGCGGCTGTACCGGCACCGCCGTGGTGCACAACACACGCCATGCGCGGGAATAGCCACTCGTGCGGGCAGTCCTGGTCCAGCACAAAAATGTGGCCACTCGATGTGGACTTGTCCAGGTCGGCGCCCAGCCCGCCCCAGCCTTTGGATATGATGGCGCGCACGTTCTTCTTTTTCAGTTTGCCGACAGCCTCGAGCACGGTCCGTGTCAGCTCGGCCGGGTCGTCGACAACAATTGAGCCGAAGCCAATGTAGACGGGCGGATTCTGGGGGTCCCTGTCTAGAAACGAGGCAAGCTCGGCACTCGGCGTGTACGAGTCGGCCTCGGCGCCGGTCTCTTCGGTAAAAAAGTAGCCGGCCACGTCGACCTCGGAAGCCCAGTCTCTGGGTTTCGGCAGCAGGGCCGGCGACCAGCAGTACGTCGTCGGGATCTGCAGCCGGCCCATGAGCCCGCCCTGGCTGAACGGGGCGACGGCCATGAGTGGCGACAGCGACTCGAGACCGAGCTTGTCGACACGGAAGCGGTTGATAATGTCGCCCAGGCCCTGCCATGTGAGACACTCGACGAGCGTGTACGACAGCAGACAGGCCACCTTGTACGCGGGCGACGACGGCTGGATGAACTTGATGTTGGCGAGTGGGTGTGGGAACGCGCGCGTCGGCGTCCAGGGCATCGTGAACATGATGTGCAGCGGGATGCCGAGCGACTCGGCAATGTGGACATGGGCAAAGCTCGGCGGGTTGGCAATGATGGCGTCGGCCACAAAAGTGGTAGAGGTCTCTTTGGACGTTTTAGGAGTGTCTGCCGACGCGTCTGCTGACTCGGCCTCGTCGTCGACCATGGAGCTCCAGCAGCCGTTGAGGACGGCCTCGATGAACCGCCGGCGGCTGGCAATCTCGCCATTGTTGAATGCCTCTGGCGGGGGCATGAGAGCACTGCCGCCGACGCCTTCGTCTTGGTCTTGAGGCTCGCCGTTTTCGGCTGTGGCTTTGCTGCCGCTGCCGCTGACCATGAAGGACATGAGCTCAGCCGGGTCGCCGCCGCCGATATTGTAAAACTCGAGATCGTTGGCACGCACAAAGTCGGCAAACACCGAGTGTGTCACGAGCCGGACGCGGTGGCCGTGCTGTTGGTGCAGGACGCGGCCGAGGGCCACAAACGGCTGCACATCGCCGCGCGAGCCCACCACCTGGATGACGATGTTGAGAGGGCGGACTGTTTTGGGAGGTGTAGCGTCCGTGGTAGCTGTTGATGAGTCTGTCTTTGATGATTCAGTTTTCTTGGTGTCTGCCAGCAGCGAGGCGATCTTGGCGGGATCGGTCTCGTCGAGAGAAATGTCGACACGGCCGTTGCTGGTGACTGTGGCATCGGCAGCGAAGCCAGACTGCGAAGCCAGGCGGAGGTGGTTGACAGTCATTTTAATTGATTTTGTATCTATTTATAAACGAAAGGAGGTTCAAAGGAAAGCACAGCAATGTGCTTTTATATCCCAGAATGGGCTGCCTCAAAACTCTATTGAAGCATCGTCATTTTGATAGCCATGAAAATACTTAAAATGCTGCCTACTGAGACGCGACTTGTGATGCTGGCGCTCGTCATACTCTATATTGTGGACAAGGTCAACTATAGCTGGCTGTAAATCAAGAAACCTGGAGACAGCCAGCGATGACGAAAGACAAAGGGCGACAACTGGTGGACGTTGCGTGGTGATTGGTGATTGGGTAGAAAGGAGCTAGAGGAGGCGACAAATACAGGTGAGACGGTGACGAGTGAAGCTAGGACAGCATTGTCAGTATTTATGCGACTTTGAACTACTGACTTCTTCAAAGACCTGAATACACATTATTGGCAGTGCTTTAATATCAGTATTTCTTGTGACTCGATCATGAATCTGGGGATCTGGAGAAACGATGTAATCGCTCGATTCGGCATAATCTCCAGTGGCAGATGGCGACGTCAAAGAGTCACGTGCTCTCTATTGCATGCTCTACAACAACAATCTGCTAGACTTTGATATCACCACTCAGATTATAAGAGACTTTATCTATTGCTTTGCTTTTGATTCGCCTTGCTTTGCTTTTGCTCCTCCTTGTATTTTGGTTCCAACCGAAACAACCGTCCAGCCGCAGAGATATGTAGAGATTAAGTAGAACAAAGAGTAAAAGAAAAAGAAAGAAAAAGAAAGAAGAAAGAAAAGAACAAGAATATAAACGACAAGAAAAGAATATACACAAGACAAAAGAGAGGTAATGAGATGTAAATGATGATATTTTGGCCAGGATAATGAAGAAGAAGAAAACGAGAAACAAACAACGGATAACAAAGAACCACAACAAAACGCAATCAAAAGACACCAAACAGACAAAAGACTACCGGCTAGACGTCAGCGTCTAGCTGGAGAACCGCCGCGTGACCTTGGCAATGACTATGCAGTTAGTATTAAGCAGCAATTCCATGACGAAGAAGAAAGAGGGAGACTCACTGTGCAGGGCGACAACGGAAAAGATAAACACCAGGGACAGCACAAGCACGACAACGGGGTCGACCTTGAGGCCGGGCGACTCGTCCGTGTACAGGCGCAGCATGGTGCTGCTGCTGCCACCGGCACCGGCCGCGCGCGTGCTCGCCGGGCGCGAGCTGGCCACCTTCTCCTTCTGGTCGGCAGCGGCGCGGCGGCGGATCTGGGTGCGGGCACCGCCGGGGGGAGGGGGCGGCGAGGCAGACGATGCGCGGTTGATGGACGCGCCCGAGGCAGCGCCTGCGGGGGTGGGAGAGGATGCGCGAGGGGAGGACTGTAGGAGAGAGCGAGCGTTAGTAACGTGAGAGCTAGGGAATGAACGCCGATGCATGAGGCGTGGTGCGAGCAAAGACAGCCAAGAAAGCGAAGCGAGAAGAACGAGCAAAGCCAGACAACCAAGAGACAGCCATGGAGGCAACAGAGAGCAGTAGCTAGAAACGGGCAACAGCCAGAGATCGACATCCATGGAGGCCACACGAGCGCATCGTCGGCGGCCAGCAATTGCGTCTTGACCATCCACGAAGCTGCCGTCGCATGCAGGCCGATGCGATGCCCTTGTGCCCATGCCTTATCCCCAATTGCAGGTGCAGATGTACATGCTCTTGCCCGACGATCGCCGCGCGTGCTTGATGCTCGTTGACGATGCTTGTCTGTTTCTCGATCGCTTGATGTCTGAGGTCTGATGGTCCGCGTTGACGACGTCGACAGTGATCACTTACCATTGCGATGATTGTAATGCGGTGGTGGTAGAGGGTAGAGGATGGTAGAGAAGTGGTTGAAGAGAAGCGTAAAGGTAAAGGAAGCTGGAGCACGTTGTGTGAGGTGTCTTGTCTCGAGGTGCAATCTAGTCTCTCTCTCTCTCTTGCTGTGTATTACTAGTCGCTCCTGCCATTGAGGCCACAGTTTGCAACAGCACCCAGGAACCAAAAGGCAAAAGGAGACCAGGGGTGAGCTCAGCCAGCCAATAGAGTGTCTCCAATGTAGTGTGGGGCTTGGTCTTGCTCTGGTCTGCGAGTCTGTCCAGACTGATAATAACGCACAATCGATAATCCGGCCGCCTTCCGTGATTAGCTAGTCGAGAAAGTGCACGAAACGGGACTAGCGCCAGATTGAGCTCTCCACGAGTCCGCACGCGAACCCCTGAGGAAAGAGGAGACACTGGCATAGAGGCATACAAGACAACAGTGGAGACCTAGACCACGCCGATCGGGAAGGAGGTCTTGATAATAAACTAGAATTAGTGATATTATTAATAGTATAGTTATTGTAATTACGTGATGCGCGATATGTGCAGGGCTTAAACGAGATGCAAGATAGTCTTTATTGAGGTTGAATCAGCAAGTATATATATAGCAAAGGAAAGGACTGCATCAGCCGGTAATGCAGAATGAAGAAACAGACAGAATGGGAAGAATAAATGAGAAAATAAAAAGAAGAAAGAGAAAGTAAAGAAAAGAACATCCCAGGCGCCAAAACAAAACGCCGTCTGCTGTATTTTTTATCAATTTTTGCCGTTTCGTTGTCGATTGTCAATGTAGTCGCCGATGCTGTCGCTGAGTTGAATATGGTCTTATTTGCTCCATGTCCAGCTGGTCTCGTCGCGTCTTGTGTTCTTGATGATGCTATTAATTTTTAGGCAAAGCTGCAGTTTTCTGTATACAAAAGAGGGCAAACAAAACATGATTGCAAAAAGACACCCGATATCAGACAACAGACAATAGACAATGGGGAAACAAAATGAGATACAATACAACAATAGAATAAAGCAAGACAGGCGAACAAGAACTGAAATGAAGATGGGCTTGTGGTATCCGGAGAATAACGAGTGTACGTGTATTTGGAGATGATAAAGAATGCAGACAAGGAAATGAGGTAAGAGTAGTGCAAGACAAAGGAAACAAAAAAAAAGTATTAAACAAGGGATTTTTGAGAATGATTCATGTTGGCACGTCTAAGCTCTAGACTCTAAACTCTAAAAGAGTTGCTGAGTCACAGAGACACGTCCAGCACCATGGACACGTCCTGCACTGTCGGGCCAGCCAGGTCCTCCAGCACCGGGATCAGGTCCAGCAGCTCATTGTCGTGCGCGTCCGAGAACCAGCTGCTGATCGGCACCGCGTGCTGCGGGTGGAAAATGTACGACGTCGGCGAGTTGTCAATAATGATGGTGTCCTTGAGATCGCGGCCCACCATGGACAGGTCCTTGACGTAGTTGCCCTGGTGGTTGAAGCAGCTCTCGCGGAACAGCCGGTGGTGCACCACATTGTGAATGTCTAGCTGGTCCAGCAGCGGGTTACCGTACTTGGAAACTGACGCTGTAAATACAACCACCTCGTACAGCTCGCCCACGCGCTTCATAAACTCGTCCACGCCGGGCCGCTTGATCACGTAGATGTTGTGGTAGTTACCCTCAATCTCCACGGGAATTGTAAAGTCCGCCTGGTGCAGGATCTTGAAGGAACTATGCACCAGCGTCTCATCCAGATCCAGCACCAGGCACTTGCGGCCCTTGTGGATCGGCAGGATCGGCGGCAGCAGTGGCGTTTTCCGGTGTGCCTCAATTAGATCCGCAATCGATACGCCCTGTTGCTGGTGTCCACCGGAAATGGGCAGCACATTCGTCGGCGCTGGTCCTGGAGGTGGTGGTGGCACGTTGGGCACGGTGGGCACCTCGGGCACCTGTGTTAAGATCTGTCCACTCTGCGATGCATCGGCCATGTCCACATCGCCAGTATCGGGGTCGTGACGCTCGCTGTATTCCTGCTCGTCGGCTGTGGGGTCGACAGTCACAACTGGTGTCGAACCTCCTGCAGTGCCGGCCTGTGACGACTCGCGCTTCGAGTCGGCGTCGTTGGTGCCGGCCACGGCCGTTGATGCCGCAGTCGATGACTGGTCCTGCACAGACGAAGCTGCGGCCGAACTCCGCTTGTCCTTCCCCAATGCTATACTGGCTGCACCTGCTACTGCCGCGCCTGCTACTGCTTCTGCGCCGGCAACTGGACCGGCACCAACACCGGATGCTGATCCTGCTGAGGGCATGTACTGCTGCTGGGGTTGTTGTGTCTGGAGGGAAATTTGGGTGTGGTCGGCAAGGGTGGTGGGGGAATCTTGTTGCGGCTGATCGCTCTTCTCGTTCAGCTGTGGTTGTTGAGACCGCGTGCCGCTTGCTACTGTGATGCTGTTGCTGGCGTCGTCGCCGGCAGTGACCGATGCAGCCGTGGCTGACCTCCGGCTGGCGGTGATTGGGCGTGGTGGGATGTCTTTGAGTTTATTTGCGGGAAGGGGCTGCTCGTCGACGTCGAGCGTGTTAGCATCTTCGGGTACGGTGCAGCAGCCAAAGATGGCCAGAAAGCCGCCGCCCCCCTTCTTCCGCTTCTGGTGGGATGCCACGGCGGGCGAGCTGGGTTGGGAATTGCCGGGAGTAGCCGTTGTGGGAGTGACGGAGGGTCCAGAGCCGAGACCGACGCCGGAACCAGACTGTTGTGATTGGGATTTCTTGCTGGAAGCCACACTACCGTTGCGGTGGCGGCCGAGGAAGCTCGTGCTGGTCCTGGACTCTCGTGACAAGCGGCCGGGAGCGCCGTTGGAGTTCAGGTTGGTGTTGGAGGTGATGGTAATGCTTTCGCGTGAGCCGTTGTTGGCAGTCGCACCGCTGAGGCCGGCCGAAGTCGTAGAGGACTGAAGGTCCTTTGAAGACGAGCGATGAGGCACGTGGAGGAAACTACGCGACTTCTTCTTGGTGGTGGTGGTGGTGGTGTTAACAGTCTCGTTCTGAGTGATCTGTTCCTTGGAAGCCTCGGCGAGATTTTGCTGAGGCGTCTGCGACTGGGTATCGCGAGACATTGTTTTTCAGGGGCGACGGAGAAGAGAGTCCCTTGACCGAATATTTCGGTTGGCTTAATGGTTAGCAGGGTTGGGACGAATGCTGTTGAAGATAACGGTGACAACTGGTGTTGGAAATGAGAATGTTGTAAAAGGGAAGCATGTGCTTGGGCTAGTGGATGACAGCCTCGCTTCGAGGCGGCTGTGCAGAGTCGTTCAGCAGTGGTGCAATACTGTATGTAGTATTGACTGGTGCTGACTGGTGCAGGACTCTGAGGCCGGAGCTAAACAAGACACCAGGGAGGCAAAAGGATGGGCAAAAGAACACGGGAAAGGGTAGCTTGAGCTCTAGCGGCCGAAGTGGGATAGCGTGTGGCGCTCCAAGGGCAGGTAGACAACAGAGGACTGAGGGATGGCGTTGGGGTTGACGATGTGAAGAAGAGGTCAAGATGTAACGCCAAGATGGTGTGCAGGGAAATTAGACGAAGAGACGAAGGAATGGCAAGGAAGATGGAGAAAAGGATGGGCCGATATGAGAGTCCTCGTGGCCGACGCAAGGGCAAGGGAAGATGGCTTGGGAGAGGCTTGTCGCAGGCCGAGACCTGGGGAAAGAGGAAGACAGGCGGATGCTATGCTCTCGAGTCACGGCGAGCAGATGCGCACAGCCGATGGGCTGCGATCGGTATATGCTACTTACTCGTTCGTTGTCGTTGAAGCCGTGGAGACCGTAAATTAAAAGTCGTTATCGATACTGTCGTAGTCGTGCTGTTTGATGCTGTCAGAGTGTCTCGACCGTCGGCGAGGCCGGAATGCGCAGAGGCGAGAGGCTGAGATATGGACGGAATGTAGTGATTGACGTTGAAAAGCAAAAAGGAGTCGAGGCCGAAGCAAGGGGTGCTGAAGAGGTGAAGAGGCCGGCAAGCGAGAGACGAGCGACGGGTTGATATAGATAGGGGTATATGCTGGTAGATGGTAAGAGGCTACCGAGAGGAGACGAGACGAGAGAGTAAAAAGAGAAAAGGAGAAAAAGAGAGGAAGAGAAAGAGAGGAAGAAAAGGAGAGAGAAAGAGAGAAAACGGCGATGCACAGGTGGTGATGTGCAAATGCGCGAGAATGAGACAGAAGGGGAAGGAGAAGGGGAGAGATTCTTGAGAGAGAAAGAGCACAGAGAACAGGAGGCAGGAGCAGTGAGCGTAGTAGGCGGAATAGGAGGAAACTGGACTGGACGCGACGCGGACGAGATTGCTGGGGGGAAGGTGGATGGACAGTGATAGTGGACAAAAGGCAGTGTGTGAGTGTCAGTGCAGAGTGCTAAGGACGGGTATGCAGTGGTGGGTGGTTGGGTGGATTCAGGCTGGCACTGGCGCTGGCTGGCTTGGGCGGAAAGGGAAAGGATGGTGAGGGTTCCTTCCTTGTGCGGATTAGAGAGCAATTCGCTCTTTCCCTTTTTCTCTCGAGTCTCTTGGTGCTTCTTTCCCGTTTTACCTCTTTTCCGCTCTTCTTTTGGAGTGTAATTTGCTATTTAAAAGTTAAAAGTTGCTGTCGAATTAAAAAGGTTAATTGATTAGCGTTTCTTCGTCCTCTGAGCTGAACCAGGGGTTGTCAACGGTGAGAGGGTCTGCAGAAATTATTACGGGGTAGGAATGGTAGAGTTTGCGTATTGAAGGCTATTTAGAGGATAAAAGATATGATATAGATGAAATGATATAATATTTAATAACGTAGTTGAAGGGGCAAGCCAGAAGATGCGCATGGGTCGGAATACAAGCTACAAAGGACAGAAAAGGCAGCAATGGAGGATAGAGCACACAGAAAAGAATAAATCGACAAATAAATATACAGGCAGGAGACAGCACCCGAGGACATACACATAAAGATACACACTTGGAAATAGAGAGGAATATCATGAAAAGGAGTCGAGACAGGGGACCAGGCGGCGGCTGGGTGGAACAAATTAGCGCCCATCGTCAACCAAATAAATTAGCCAGCAGTGGTTGCTCCTGCTGTCTGTAGGGCGAGAGGGCAGCTTACGGAGATCCTAGAGATGTATATTATTGAGTGGAGTGGTCCACATTAGATAGGTACTTTACATTGCATGCGAATCATACCTCTAAGGAAGTCTCTTTTACAGCACATTTTAAAAAGCGGGACCTTAAACTAGCGGCCGCCATCCCCGCCAATCACAGGCAGTTACATGGACAGAGCGGGGTCGATGGAAGCAGCTTGAGCTGGGACTTTGACGAGAGCAATATTAGGAATGCGACGCTGTAGATGGTTCAGTGAGGTATTAGATACAGCATTACGACGTACTTCATAGAGCACTGGTAGACTCGCTGTGTGTTGGTTCTAGTTAGCTAGTATGAGGTCGAGCACTAGACATGCTCGCGTTGCACAAGGGTCTGACAAGTGCTAAAGAGATGAAGATGAAGAATGAGATGAGGGATGAGGGAAGAAGACACAGAGGTGCAGGCTGTCTAGTGAGTGTGAGATAGCTAGCTGACTGGGTCAAGCGTGTATGGGCAAGTATTGCTACTGAGTATGCGTGCCGGCGGCTCGTCAGACAGATCTTCGGTTTATGCGTTGACACAATGCCTGTCTGTCGACATGCACAGGTATCCCGGTCGATGCGGATCTTCACTCGACAAAAGATTATGGTTTATGTTTATCAACTTGTCGGTTTATCGGCTGGAGGGAAAACGGGTAAAAGTAGATACTCGAGAGATCTAGACGTTCAAAGAGCTCAGGGTCTGGACGGGACAAAGCAGTATCAGCGAATACTTGTAGTGAATCTAAAAATAATATCAGTATACAGGCTTAAAGACAAAGACAAAGAAAGACAAAGAAGAGCAGCAAAGCGTGCTCGCATTATCAGCCAAGTGCGTGAACATCGCCTATTGGCTGCTTCAACCCCACACGCTTGCCGCCCAGGATGCCCCTCTTCAAAGTGACAGCAAACGAGCTTGGTCCATCACAACATGGAGAGCTGTGACTGGCTGTGCGTATTGGCAGAGACATTCTACGCGCCTTCATGTAGCCTATCACGCATCAAGACTGGGTGTGTCTTTGTCTGTCTTGTCGTTTGTGTCGTTCGTGTCGTCTCATTGCTGAGCTGTCTATGCGGCACACTCTTTACGCTGCATGTACATGTGCATTGCATGGAGATGCCTTGTGAATTGGCACTTGCTGTTCGTCGTAAGATATATCACTACTGCGCACTGCCCTCTTGCGTTGTGCCAAGTCCAGCTTGCATTGAGAATGCCGTCGTCCATGATGCCAACATCACGGCCTCGGTTGTCCGGCTGCCAATACAGCCCACCGATCAGATCTGATATTAATCAGCAATAAGACTTGAAGTATAAAAGAAGACAAATACGGTATGGACAGAAAAGAAGAACGGAAGCATGAGCAAAGAAGAAGAAAGAAAATAAAAAATAAAAAATAAAAAAACACCCAAAATCTCAAATTGACTGACAGCAGCCACGTGAGTCTACCACGCCTCCCACGCACCACAGCTGTGGCTGACTGTGGCGGACTGTGGCGCATCCACCAGCAAATCATATCTCAGCAGATGACAGATGGAGCGGACCAACCAAGGCCAAAGGACGGTCGAAACTCCCCCATTCTTTAGGGAAAGAGGCCCACTAAATCTCCGCAGTCCTGCTGGACCTGCCTTGTAACACTGGCTGTTTTTGGAGTATTTCCCCAGACAATGCGCTGGAGTAATAATATGGGTATGACCGCGTGCGGCATGCCTCGGGGGCCATTGTCACATGCCTTTTGGTGTTTTGCCCTTGTCAAAGCCGGCCAAGCTTGTATACGATTCCACGATGTCTCGTTTGTCATCTGTCAAAAGCCAACGTGACTCTGTAATTATTAGACTCTAATTACTGTCATCGTCATCACCGTTACAAAACCAACTTTCATCACAATCATCGCCTCATCCGACATCATCATCATCGACACGTCGCCAATGGCTGGCTTGCGTCTTTGACGTCACTATCGCCACACCTCACATCAATTCCAACCTCAAAGCTTACCGCAACTCTCACCTCAGCTCTCACCTCAAATACATCCTCAATATCGGCCGCATAAACAAATCCTCACCCTACCATGGCCGCCCAGTCGACCCTCCGGCAGTCGGCTGCCGAGGCCGCCATCGCCGCCTTCTTTGACAAGTACAAGACCTTGTTCCGCGGCCGTCTCGCCCGCACGTCGCGCACCACACGCCTGCTCGCCACCCTGTCGCTGCTCGCTTCCATCGTCTTTGGTGCCGAGGGCACGCGGCGATGGTGGCGCAGCCGGCGTCTCGAGCGCGAGCAGGGCATCAAGCTCGTGCGCAAGAACTCGTGGCTGCACAACAAGGACGGCTCGCGCACCATCTACGTGCCCTTCCGCAACGGCACCGCCAAGGTCGTCATCAACAACACCAAGCCGCTGACCTTTGAGGCGCACCGCCGCTTGTTCTTGAATCCGCCGCGCGTCTCGGGGCTCGGCGACATGGTGCCGTCGCAGGCCAAGCCCGGCCTCAACCTGGCTTTCCTGCATCAGTTCCTGAGTCTGATGAGCATCATGATTCCGCGGTGGACAAGCAAAGAGTCGGGCCTGCTCGTAAGCCATGCGTGCTTCCTGCTGCTGCGGACCTACCTGTCGCTCGTCGTCGCCCGTCTGGACGGTGAGATTGTGCGTGATCTCGTCGCCGGCAACGGCAAGCGGTTTTTGCTGGGCCTGCTGAAATGGTGCAGTCTCGGCGGTTTCGCATCCTACACCAACGCCATGATCAAGTTTCTCGAGTCCAAGGTGTCCATTGCCTTCCGCACACGCCTGACGCGCTACATCCACGATCTGTACCTCAACGACAACCTCAACTACTTTAAGCTGTCCAACCTCGACGGCGGCCTCGGCCAGAGCGCCGACCAGTACATCACACAGGACCTCACGCTCTTCTGCGCATCTGCCGCCGGTCTCTACTCGTCGCTGGGTAAGCCGCTCATCGACCTGTGCATCTTCAACTACCAGCTCTACAAGTCGCTGGGCCCGCTCGCTTTGACAGGTCTGGTCAGCAACTACTTCTTCACCGCCAGCATCCTGCGTCGCCTGTCGCCGCCTTTTGGCAAGCTCAAGGCCATTGAGGGCCGCAAAGAGGGTGATTTCCGCAGTCTTCACGCTCGTCTGATCGCCAATGCCGAGGAGGTTGCTTTCTACGGCGGCGCCGACCAGGAGAAGCAGGCCGTCAACCGCGAGTTCAAGGAGCTCAAGACCTGGATGGAGGGCATCTACATGCTCAAGATCCGCTACAACATGCTCGAGGACTTTATTGTCAAGTATAGCTGGAGCGCATATGGCTACTGCTTGTCTGCACTGCCCGTGTTCCTGCCCGCCTGGGGTGGTGTCGGCGGTGCTGTTGAGCTCGGCGGCGACGGTCCCTCGGAGCACGTGCGTGAGCGGTCGCGCACCAAGGATTTCATCACCAACCGCCGTCTCATGCTGTCGCTGGCCGACGCGGGCGGCCGCATGATGTACTCGATCAAGGACCTGTCGGAGCTGGCGGGCTACACAAGCCGCGTCTACACTTTGATCTCGACGCTGCACCGCGTGCACGCCGACGCCTACTTTTCCCAGAACCGGCAGGGCGAGCTGTACTCGCTCAGCGACACCCACGGCACCATGCAAAAGGGCTTTGACGGTGTGCGTCTGGAGAACGTGCCCATTGTGGCGCCTGCACTGTGGCCGCAGGGCGGCGAGGAGCTGATCGAGTCGCTGTCGCTGATTGTGCGCCGCGGCGAGCACCTGCTCATCTCGGGTCCCAACGGCGCCGGCAAGACGTCGATTAGCCGCATCGTGGCCGGCCTGTGGCCCGTCTACCGCGGTCTCGTCAGCCGACCCAAGAACAACGGCGAGGACGGCATCATGTTCCTGCCGCAGCGCCCCTACCTGTCCATCGGCACGCTGCGCGACCAGGTCATCTACCCCGACGGCGAGGTGGACATGCGCGACAAGCGCAAGACCGAGTCGCGGGATCTGCAGCGCGCGCTCGACGACGCACACCTGGGCTACCTGCCGGCGCGCGAGGGCGGCTGGGACACCAAGAAGGAGTGGAAGGACGTGCTGAGCGGCGGCGAGAAGCAGCGCATGGCCATTGCGCGCGTGCTGTACCACGAGCCGCAGTATGTGTTCATCGACGAGGGCACGAGCGCCGTGTCCAACGACGTCGAGGGCCTGCTGTACGAGGTGTGCAAGGAGCGCGGCATCACGCTGATAACCATTTCGACGCGCGCGTCTCTCAAAAAGTACCACACGTTCAACCTGATCCTGGGCATGGGCGAGCGCGGCGACGAGTGGTCGTTTGAGCGCATCGGCACGGAGCGCGAGAAGCAAAACGTCGAGCGCGAGCTGCAGGAGCTGCGGGAGCGCGTGGCCAAGGTGGACGAGTGGCGCAAGCGGCGGCAGGAGATTGACGACGAGCTGGCCAAGGTGTGGGTGGAGGGCGGTGCTGATCCTCTGGAGGCGCCAGAGTATGTCGAGACGGCCGAGGCTGCCGTCGCGGCTGATGTCGAAGCCGATGTCGAGGCCAAAGCAGAGGCTGTGGCCGAGGTTGCCAACTAGGCGTCTGCCTCGACAGCGTTGTATCTCCTTTGTAATATATATCACTAGAACCTGTTTAAATATTCCATGTCCGCATGCAAGTTCAATTCATTAATATCATTAATATCATTCAATATATATAATCTTATCTCATCTAGCAGGCTCGTTGGAGCTGTGAAGGAAAGTGATGGCGTGACCGCTTCAGAAATCAGCCGCAAGTTCGTTGTAGGAGAAGGTGGAATGACTGAAGCCGGTTGTGGAGGGTGGGCACGGCTAGATTTTGAGGTGCTTGTAGCAGAGGAACGAGACCGTGAGGATCGACTTGCTTTTGAGCGCGACGGCTTCGGCGAGATTGCCCGTCTTTGTGCAAGTAGGTCTACTTGGTCGACATGCTCTGCAGTGGGGTTTATATTCGGCGTTCTATCAACCTCAATGGGGTTTGATCTTGAGGGTGTCGAGTTTGAAATTGGCCCTGCCACTGGTGCCCGAGTCGAAGTCGATACTGTCGAGCGTTGGAAAGATTGATGTGTGGAAACTCTTGGCGAGTAGGGCGGGTATTGGTTTGGTGGCTCAGAAGATTCCTCTGGGGTGAAAGTAGCATGCGACGACACTGAGTCGATCCAAGGATCTACATCGGAGGGGAAACATGGCGGTACATTTACTGCAGGCATAGCAGTTGGCTGAGTTGAGTACGATCTTGTCGACCTAAAATACCCATTTGACTGATTTGAATCAGAGGTCTCAGTTGGGGGTTGTGGATGGGGAGCTTGCGTGACGGGATGCCGTCTTCCGCGGGGGGCTGGCTCGTTAATCGCGTCCTAGGAGACCGTCCCTGAAGTGAAGGAGGAGGTGTTGGAAAAGGCTCCTCTTGAAAGCCTGGTAGGTATTGAAATTCTCCAAACTCGGGTGTCTGGTAAAATGGATGATGGGCATTGTGATTTGTAAAATATGTTTGAGATGGGAAAGGTGTTTGAGATGGAACCGGTTGAGGCGTTTGCGGAGTGGGCAGAGGAAGCGGAGGAAGCTGTTCTGGAGCTTGGGCCTCGGGCAGAGCTGGCATGACAAACCCGCTCAAGGCCAGCTTGTGCCGATGGATGCAGATGCAGTCGCCCCAGTTGCGACGCTCCCCTAGTGCAAGAGGAGCGTTCCAGCTCCAGATAGGGACACCATAGATCGTGGACTCTGTTGACAATACACACTCTGACTGTGCATGCAGGAAAACCCGGACGGTGTGCAGTTGAGTAACTTGGAACTTGGCGGCACTATAGGCACAGCAAATGAGGTCGACGCTGAGGTGAATTTCTAGCTCCCGAACTGTTTTGTGCACAATGATCTCGATGTACTTGTAAAACGCGTGGACATAATCACGCGGGATATCGTACAGGAGATCTTGCACTTCGTGTGGGAGGACCCAGTAAGCATAGCCGTTGCGGTATGGAGCCGGGTGAGAGGCCGTGATTTCTTTCGGCGGCTTCTTGTCAGGTTTGCGGGCGACGACATTGATTTGTATCACGCCGGTGACTGTCGAGGCTTTTGGCTGCGGCATTTTGAAACCATCTCTCTGTGCCAGAGTCGGCAAAGTGGACGAAGGTTTATAGATGCATCAAGAGTATGAGTAGTTCAAGACAAAAGGCAAAACAAAAAACATTAAAGAGTCGTTGTTTTTAGCCCAATGGCACCACATGAGAGGTATATCAAAAACAAAAAGTGCAAGGTTAAAATGGCAATATTAACATGATCAGGCAGAACTGGAGGATGAACTAAGGTTCATGGCGCATCATGCGATTTTCTGCGCTCATGCCCAATTGGATAATATTCGAAACATAAAAGTGAAGAGGCGGCTGGAACAGTACAGCTAAAGGATGCATAGTGAAACCATCTAGACGTGGTGAGCACCCAATGGTGAGCCAGACATCAAGAGCTAATGCAGCTATGTTAGCCACTGACCTTGGCTGGACACCAGATAACACTGCATGGAAAGTACAACAGTCTAATCGATGCCGCCGTCATCTGTAGACTCTTTGCAACTTTTGGAGCTAGTAAAATATGTATCACTGCGAGGCGTAGAAACAAAGAGACGACTCACTCTCGACAGGCCGACAGTGCCCGATTCGACCGTGTTTGGTGTACAAGTTTGGCTTCGAGTCTGACCATATCGCTGCTGTATCTGTAGGCTATGTCATCCGCTGCACAGAGGCTTCTATTTTTATTTCATGTGTCGGCACTGGACGTACCTCGTCTCGGGACATTCCCATTCGGCATGCTGTGTATGCTCAGTGTTCATGGTGGAGAAATCCAAATAAAATAAAGGTGCAAGGGTGGTAGAGGATAGAGAGAGAAGATGGGGAAATGACTTGAGAACCAAAGACAATAGACTTTCGTGTTCGACTATGGCATGGGATCAAAGACACTGCATGCTTGGTTGTACTCAACAGTGAGGCTGTAGCCACTATTTGCGAGTAGTAGCAGATGAAGTCGGAGGCCATGACTAAGAGCATCATAGAGAAAATGATAGCAAATCCAAGTGTGGTGAGGCTGGGGCTGGACATGGCCGTGATAGGTTGCCGGTACCAGTGCCTATAGATAGGTCACACAAAAGCTGTTTGTTACATGGTTAGCAAATGATTAGATGTTGATAATGCATGGAGCCCAACTTACCTGGCTTCGATGGTCATATGGGCGGTATAATTGTCCACGCTCTTCTTCAGAAGGCAAAAACGTCTACAAGTTAGCAGTATTAGCAAGATGCCGACTTCCCGGCTTCAGTACGAGTTATGTTGGCTGGTTAGGGAAGACGAGGTGAATGGTATGTGTGCGGTGGGCGTTGAAGCCAATAAGCCAGAGTCGGAGGGAAGATATGTCGTAATAGATCTGTGTGAGGCAGAAGAGAAGCCAGGATGATATTCAAGATATGTCAAGGGAGAAGTAAAGAGGAGACAAGAAAGAAGTCAATATGGGGTGGAAGACGAGAAGTAACTCAATTCAGGAGAGAAAAGATAAGAATACAGGATGAGATTAGACGCACTCGAAGAAAAAAGGCGTGTCCATCGCAACTGACGCGTTCTTTCCTTCTGCTTGCACTATGCAGGTCACTCTTTCCATAAGCCAAAGATTTCTCCTTCCTTAAACAGCAAGCAAGGCTCGCACCTTCCATAATAGAAATAAGTCAAGTCATAACCAAATAGGCGACATCCAACAAAGCACATGAAACAAAACTCCCGCATAAAATATTACTAATTATCATCAAATCTCCCCGGTTAGAGCGTAGCGGACGATTGATAAAGTAAGCGATAATAAAACAACTGCAGCAGCCATTGCCACGAATCCGACCAGCATCAAATAATTAATATCGCGATCTAGCTCATCCTCGCTTCTCAAGTTAGCCGGGTGTAAATTATAGTAAGTAGAGAAAGTAAATAGGTTGGCATAGACGTACCTGCGGGACAAGGCAACAGAGGCCACGATTTGCTTGAGAAGGTCTCGGTTGATCTGTGTCTCGTGCAGAAGATCAGGTTCGTCGCCGTTCTCGATTTTGTCTGAGCTTCTAGACATGAGCTTCTTCAGCTCGTTGAGCTCATCAAGCCCAGCCTCTAGTCGATCCATGTTCTGACTGAATTTGTCAAAAGATTCTAGTACCGCATCCATCGTATGTTGCAGTTGGTGGGTTTCAGCAGAGGCTGCACCCGCTTCCGAGGTTTGGTCAGAAGTAAGACTTTCTGGTGTAGACGTCTCGTCGTCGCTGCAGTCAGAGGGACTGTTTAGTCTTTCCATGCATCCGTCGAGAGCAAAGTGCCACTCGTCATGGGCTGCGGTGCTGGTGTCCATCTCGGTTGGATAAATGACTGCAAACTCTCAAGAAATTTGCAAATATTTGATGTTGTGTTTTTTTATGGTGGTGGATGGTGTAGCAGATGAAATAAAATAGAAAGGAACGAGACACCAGGCTCCTCAAATAGAAAAATCTCAGGTCTACTAAATTCACTTGACAATGGTGTTCGGTGGCAACAGTCTTGTTGGAAGCACAATTGTGATGGAATAAGTCCATCAAGTGGCGTTCGCCTGGATGCTATCAAAGTAGCGAGAGTCTGTAGTGGCAAGAACAGTTCTTCAACATTAAATAAAAACGAAACGGACAGTTCTCAAAGTGCCACTTGGTATTCTGCAAGATATAAAGCCAACTCCAAAGAAAACAAGAGCAGAAATAACGAGCACACAACGTCAATAGTAACCAAGAAGATGAAAATGGCCCAGCTGCACGGGCCGCTGTAATGCCTAGGTTTGTTAGTGGCTCGATCAGGAGGTCGATAAGACGGAACTGCCAACAAATAATACTTGCAGCAGAATGGTAGTGAAGACGAGCTCGCCGGGACGTGTATTGATGAAGAGGACTTGTCTGCCGCAGACGGCGATTCTGATGGTCATCGTTGCGCTGCTGCTGCTGTCTTTGCTGATGCTGCTACCGCTGTCGTTGCTGCTAATTCTGCGAGTGATGCTGCTGCTGGCGGTCTTGGAGGGGATAGTCCTGCTGATGGGGTGCTTGAGATGCACAGTGCCGTCGCGGATGGGGAATAAGCTGGACCGGACTGGTTGGATTGTGGCCTGCGGCAGTAAAATCGTTAGAACTGGTAATTTTCCTAGTTAAGTATGATTATACTGACCATCTTAGGCATTGGGCGAGCGGTAGAGCTGCGGGTGGCGTGAAGCTGCACGGTGTGTCGAGGATGGGGTCAAAGGTTGTTGTGAGATGAAAAAATGAAAAAATAAAGTATGCGAGAAGAAAAGAAAGAAGATAGATGAAGTTGAAAAAGAGATAGCCTGAGATATCTGGAAAAACTTGCTGACGTGATGACGCTCTTTCCTTGCTCTTTCCTTATATGTGGCATATGTGTCGGTCGCTCGCTCCTCACGATGGTGGTTTATATGAGCAAAGATGGCGATTGTCTATAAATGCTGCACGTTTATGCGCTCCTTCCCTATTTATGGTGCTCAAGACGTTCCCCTTCCCTTTTTTTCAGAAACCACCATCAGATGGGCGCGCTTTTTAATTTAGATGTTAGCAAGTCGTTCCTTCCGGCTAGGGAACTATTACAAACTACCGTGGAAGATGTATAAATTGGTAGTACAAGGTGGGTATAACCAGAAACCAGCCAATCAACTAACACCAATGCACCTCTACAGTCAATTAGACGGCCACCAAACAACGTCAGTCGCGAGAGCTGATTTTGTATAATCGGACCAGATGAAAAACATGCTACCAAATGATACGTTTTGCGTGTATATGATAGGTCCTCGACCTGCAAAACAACTGTGGCCAAACCACATTGTCATCTTGGTCAGCCGCTTGTCCTGCAACCTCTTGCTTATTGGCCTCTGGAGCTGACCAATCGAGAAGTCGCCAGTTTTGAAAGTGCAAATATTGATTATGAGCACACTCAAGTGAGGAGAGGGTTGCCTCGCAGCCCAAGCTCGAGTGAGATTCAGTGTTAGCAAAACAACTAGGCGTTATTGCTGGCAGGCTGTCTGAGTTGTTAGCTGTACTAGAGTGAAAAGAGATATGCAGTATGTTCTCATAGGCAATGGACGGACACCGACTTGCAATGTACAAGAGCCTTTACATACTCAACCATGAGCCATGCCTAAGCACACTCTGAGGCTTTCCAGTCTGTACAAGCCTTTTCAAACTGAGGCCGTGAGGATGTTCAGCAGCATGTCAGTAGCCATACCCGATGATAAAACGAGGCTGGTCAGAGAGCGTACTCGCCGTTTGCGTTTTGCTTAAAGTCAAGGTATGCCCGTGGTCTCGTCTCCATGGTGAGATCCGTCTCTGCTTCTGCAAAGCAACTACGAACGTCTCCCCGACTACCTCGTTCAGTTACCATGCCCGACTTCACCCAGCTAAATATCCACGTGGTCCCTTCCGACCGTCGTGCAAGTGGACCGGAGAAGACATTCGCGCTGTCGTTGAGTGTCAGATACCGTGGGGTGATAAAGTACGTGGTCCATCCCCCATATCTGCAAACATGCATTGACTCGGCAATGGACTATTGCTTACTTTTCAAGCATCCGATTAGTGTGTTGAGGATCTATGTGCACAGAGGTGTGGAAGACATCACCTTCAGTCTCGATGCGAAGTGGACGTGTGATAGATTTGTGACGCTGGTCGACATAAAGGTGGAATCTGTGGGACAGTGCCTCTTGCCCTTGAGCGCGACCATCTTAAAAATCCCAGCTTGGGAGTGGTGCGACCGTCCGGACCGCATAGAGTGCGGCTGCTTTTTACGGCACGTCGTGACTATCGACGGCTTTCAACGGCCCGGTCATTCTTACACGGAGCCCCGATCACGCTTTTGGTCGGGCCACAATCATGGCCCTACTGACTTTTATTCCACAGAAGCAGCAGTATCGAGCCGTTCCGCTTCGGTAAATACCCTAGAGTCCGTCCCGTCGGCTGTCTGCGTGCCTGAGCCGAATAGCCTAACAATAAACGGGAGCCTTATATACAGCAATAGCACTCGGACTTCCTGCGTGGAATCCATTCAGGAATCTCAACCACATCTACCACCCTCGGGTCAGGCTGCACGCTATCAAGTCCCTGGAGGCTATATCGAAGATGACCCCATCTCTCAAGAGCCAGAGGATGCCATCCAAACACCAACACTCCCCAATTCAGTGGAAGTCGGTGGTTCCAGTGGGATATTCACCGAAAGAGACCCCGACAAGATCATCCTAACACCGCAGATGTCCAAGAATACACCTACTGAGTTGCTTTTGCGGCCAGACGCGGCAGCACAATGTGCATCACTTTCCCAGAGAAACTCTGCATCTTCCTTCACTGAGCCCATGTTGTATAGATATCTATTAACGGTGCTCAAAACTAAGAACGAAGATCATCTCATGTGTGATGCTTCTACCCAGACTCCCATCGAAGCAGGTGGTGCGGGCACCACCATGAGCTCTACCATTGTACCAGACACTAAAATGTCGCCACCTCTAACCTCTGCGTCAATGCTTTCTTTGCTGTACACGACGTATCTATCGGGCGCGATACATGCGGTCCAACATTTATCTCGGCTTCACGATCTAACGCAGCTACTGTCTACGCAAACTCAAGGCCGGCTATGTGTTCCCGACCCGCCCGAGGTTGATCTTTCCGAATACATGATGGATGTCTTTCTATCTGCGGCCTCTACAGCTAGCTCGGGAGACGGTGCACCCGGGTCCTCGTCTCAGCCTGCTGCCGGCCAGAACAGGAAGGGCAATGCTGCTGTTCGGGTGGCTGGCTTCTCGTTGGATATCACCGGTATTCTGATTTTGTTTTATCTGGTGCTGATACTTTTTATTTTTGTTTCGATTTAGTTGTATTCTTTGATACCCGCTGCATTAGTTTTGCAGCTTTTCATTTATCAAATAATTTGATAGGACTACTGGTCGAGTATGAGCTCCATATTATCCCCAGATTTGAATAATCATATTAGTGTACTTTGCATATTTAACGCAACTTAAATAGAGACTATTACAAGCATCTATCGAATAAGAGTCCATTTTTTGTAGAAAATGCCCGTGGCGTTGAAGGTCAGGTCGTGATCATAATTTTCGCTTATGTCAGCAAACTAGTCAACCAGATTTTCTTTTGCACTGAAGACGTAAGGCTCAGAAGGCGTAAGAATCTGAATTGTTAATAAACATTGTTTGAAAGTTGGAAATAGGCAAAAGCACATAACAGATGCAAATTCCGAATAAAGTCGATCAAAAGCTGTAATCTTATTTAGAATAAGAGTCCTAGTCTACTTCAGCTAGCATATGATAGCTTGCTAGCACACTGCCCATACAGCCCATGGTGGGGCATCACCCGCCAAACGTCAAAACTCTTTAAATCTGGTCACGTGCAAGATCACACCAACAGACTTTTTATCAACTATCACCATAGTCAACTTCTTTCAACTGTGATATCTTGAAATCTGTAAATCTCACAAAAATATACATATACCCCACGCGAAAATGAAGATTCTCAGCCTCAACTTTATGACGTGCGCCGTCAAGGCCTGCAAGGCCACATCGGCCTCGTTTCCCCTGCACCCCCGCGACGCCGAGCTCGCCCACGACGATCTCGAACTCAACAAGCCGTTTCTCACCAACATTATCAAGCGCCTAGACTGGACTGCCCTGCGGACGACTCTGACAGAGGTGTGTAGCCTCCTCTTTTATAATCATGTGTGCATGTGTATATTTAACTAATGGACAGCTCGGCTTCCCTCCCCTGCCTGAGGAGGCCCCTACGGCCGAGGCGCTCGAGGCCGACGACAAGCTGGCCGGCGAGCTGCACAATGTGCTGATCGAGACGGAGATCATCGAGGGCCAGCTGGTATGTGGCAACTGTGGCCACGAGTACGGCGTGCGCGAGGGCATTGCCAACTTTTTGCTGCCGAGCCATCTTGTGTAGGCAGATTTACTCAAAAGACTCGTCAACTTTGGGACTATGAGTATGGGAACGGCGTTTGGTTATTAAAAGGATAGATTTTGTTTTGCGTTTTATATATCCAATGTTATGATGGGATGATATACTGTCCAAGATGATGGGTGATGGTGATACAAGGCTGATAATGTGCATATGATATGATCATTGACTATGGATAAACACGACATACAAGTCTAAGCAACAGTAACAAAAGAAAAACAACAAGACAAAAGAAAAACGATACAAAATCCAGACTCCCATTAGGCAATGTGCACGGCTAGTGCTGCTGCACTGCTGCTGCAAAGCAACGCACAGCACCGCACTGAAATAATGTGCACGCATGATACAAACAAAACAATATGATACACCTATATTACCATCTACAAGACCGCACGTCCTGGCAAAGACGCGGACAGCAGACCGCCACACCCTTACTGCTGCTTCTTCTGGGCGGTAGGGCCGTTCTCCTTGTCAAACGCACCGTACGGCACCTGCAGGCTCGACACCGCACTCAGGCCGACGTACAGGATGCTCAGCAGCGTGAAGAATACAAACAGGCTCATAAACACGCCGGGCGTGAAGAACTGGTACTTTTCAAACAGCGCACGGTTGTCCACCTCGCGCTTCGACACAATCTTCTTGACCGGCAGGTGCTGCTCGGCCATGCGCTTCTTGATGTGCGACTGGGCCGGGTCGGCAAAGTCGGCCTCGTACTTGCCGCTGTCGTGCTCGTCGGCGGCGCCGGAAAAGTAAATCACAGTGTAGTCCTCGGTCAGCTCGTCGACGACGCTGCCAAAGATGTAGTCGCTGTCGCCCATGGCCTCAGCGCGGTCTTGGCACGTAGGAAGCGCGGGCAGCGCGGGCAGAGCGAGCTCATTGATCACAGCGTCGACGCCGGCCGTGGCGCAGGCGGCCTTGATGTGTGCGGCAAAATTGGCGACAGACATGTTGTTGTTGACATTGTTCTTGTAGTCCTTGGTCTTGGACACAACCTCGGACACGGAGTAGCGGCCGTGGACAGTCGAGGCGGCGGCGGCTCTCCGCAGGCGGTGGGCCTCGCAGCCGTTGGACGAGGAGAAGAGGTCGGACGCGTGGACGTTTGGCTGCGAAGCCACGAGGTATTTGGAGGTCGGGCACGAGCTCAGCAGGTCTTTGGCGGTCGCAAGCACGCGCGCTTCGGTCTGGAGCTGGGCCGTGTTTGCAGTAGAGAGCCTGTCTGTTAGCAGGGGTAGGCATTAATCTAGTCGGGGTATTTTAAACAAAACATACTCGGCGCTCGAGAACATGACAAAGGGCGACGAATCAGTAAACGCGTGGGCGCTGCCTGCAGCCAGCAGGCCGGCAAGGATGGAAGCACGCATTATCGAGGATGAATAATTAATCTAGAGTCGACGTCGGATGCAATGATTGGGAGAGGTGGACGTCGTGGTGTCGATGATGATGATGTCGTCAAATGTCGTCGATGACGGGGTTGAGGGAAATGTTGCCTGCTCGAATTGGATGCTCCCTGAATCGAGCACATAGCAGCTGCAGGGCAGTTACCAGTTACTGCAGCGGAGCACAGCGACTACTAGCGCCAGAGACGCCTAGTTCATTCATTTGTTAGTTCAGTAATGGCTCGTGGCTGGAGCTTGGAGGGAATTGCGCTAGCCAATCACTGATAACAGATAGGTAGGCGATAAGGTGGCTGATAAGACCCGATAAGAATTTGATAAGAAGTTTTCCACTGCAGGCAATGTCCAGCGACTTCAACGGCATCTCCATACAGTCTCTACTACAATACTGACGATTCTGCCAACCGCCTCGATCCGAGACTCTACAACACTCTGCCCTTGTACCTTTACTACTACGACATACTTGCTCGCTTTTCTCACAAGTCACAAGAGCTCCAGTGTTCACAATGGTGGCAATGTTTGTTACCCGGCCGCGGCCGAAAAAGGATGCCATGACGGCACCGCCTCGCAAGAAGCGCAAGGCAGACCACGCCCTCGACGAGATCAACTTTGACGACACTGCACGTGCCGACTACCTCACCGGTTTCCACAAGCGCAAGGTCCAGCGCCAGAAACAGGCCCAAGAGATTGCCGCCGAGAAGGCCAGAGTCGAGCGGATACAAATTCGCAAGGAGGTCAGTGGCCTAGGCTTTTGAATACGATTTATTGAATCCGAACTTTTTATATCCTGCGCACGTTGCTAACTCTACGACAGGTCCGCGAGCAACGATCAAAGGATGTGCAGGAACACGTCAAGCAGGTCAACGATGCGCTGCGGGCGGCCCGGCTGGCAGGCGGCGAGGAAGTGACCGACGAGGAGGACGACGACGACGAGTGGAAGGGCTTGGAGGACGACACCCCGAAAAAGGAGGCCAAGCCCGACTTTGTCGACCACGAGGAGGAGTACATTGACGAGGACAAGTACACAACAGTGACGGTCGAGGCCGTGGATATCGACCGCGAAGGCATGCACGCGCTGTCGGGCCGGCACACGAGCGACAGCGAAGAGAGCGACGACGAGAGCGGCGGCGAGGGCGGCAAAAAGAAGAAGGGAAAGAACGGCAAGGCCCCAGAAACAGACGACAAGGACGCCAAAAAGTCAAAAGACAAAAAGGAGTGGCCCAAGAAGAAGAAGAAGAAGTTCCGGTACGAAAACAAGCTGGAACGGCAGATCAATAAGCTCAACAAGAAGGCCAAGCAGAGCAAGCGGCAGTAGTTGGGATTGGAGATGGGACGATTGGTTAGCAAAAGTTATTATTCGGGTGTGTTTGTTTTATTCTGTTATAGACCATAGCGACATTGATACTTTTCGGTTTGCCCTTGAAGCTTGATTATGTAATCGTACTTGATGACGTTCGACGGCACAACGACCTATCATGGAATCTACTGCCAATGGCAATTCACAGCGCACATGATATCATCTTCACTCAACAGCTTCACTTGCACGCAAACAAAATGTAAAAATAAATAATCATCTTGCCAACAAAACTGGCTAACCATACAAAACAGACGGGTGTCTTCTTCCATCCTCCCAACTAGACCCAAGATATATACCTCCCGTGTTTTCTGCTTTCTCGGCAGTCTCACGAGTCCACATCCACCGTTGAGATGGTTTAGATGGCGCTGATCTCGGCCTGGAAGTCCTCCAGCTCCTTCTGCACCTGCTTGTACTGCTTGGCCATCTCCTCGTACTTCTGTTCCCACTGGTCCCGGTCGTTCTCGAGTGCCTGCACTTTCCGCTCGAAATGGCCAGCCTTGACGTCAGTCTGGCGGAGTCTATAGTTGAAAAGAAAGAAAGAAAAATGTTAGTGGAAATAATATCACCTTTGGCCGAGTCAGGCATGTTTTTGTAATCTTTGTAATGCTCGAGAAAGGTAGTCCGCTTGGCAGGCACCATCATCTCTTTATAAACGTACTTCTCGTTGGTCTCGCGCAGGGTCTTGTCGGCCTGCTCAGCCTCCTCCTCCAGCAGCTGCAGCCGGCGCGTCAAGGTCTCGTTCTGGGTGCCGTGCTGCAGGCCCTCGTCGGCAGCCTTCTTGAAGTCGGCAATCGTGGCCTCGAGCTTTGCAACCTCCTCCTCTAGCAAGCTGTTCTTGTGCGACAGCGAAGTGACCTCCTGCTCCTTGGTCAAGGTCTCCTGCTCCAGCTCCTTGACCTTGGCCTTGAGCTCCTGTACCTCGGCAGTCGCAGACTCAGACTCCAGACGGAGCTGGTTCATTTTCTGGATGTGTTAGTATAGATATCAACGTGGGCGCATGTGTCAAGGTGTATTATGTTGTCGTCGATAACGGAGTTGTCGAGCTGTCGAGACCGATGTAGACGGCGATGCTGGCTGCCTAACGCTGACCGCCAAGATCAGCTCGCATGCGCGAGCAGCGTCTCGTTGGGGGAAACAAAGTGTAGCGGTTGCTTATTGTATTCGAAAGCACCGATAGCATCGATATCGACAACCTCAACGCCATCGCCGCCGTGATCGTGGTGGCATCCCGGCCGGAAGCTTGGATGAGGGGGGTGCATGCAGCAACGCCGGCACAAGCAACGCCGCCAGATGCAAGACAAAAGACGAAGAATGGAGGGGTAGGGGTCTGTGTAGAAAACTAACCTCCTTGATGCGATCCATTGTGATGTTGGTTTTGGGGTGATTGTGTTGGGTATAGAGGAATGAGTTTCGGTGAGTCGGTAGAGTAGCAGATTCGAGATGTCTCTTGTTTGCGTTTTTGTAAATGTCCTAGAAGAAGATAGAAGGAGACAGAGGGAGAGACAGGAGGGAGGCGGAAAGAGGGTCGGCTGGCAAAAAAGGGGAAAGGGGGAAACGGGTATCTTTTTTAGTGGTTGGCAGTATTACGGAGCAGGCAATAGCTCTCACTGGAGACTGGGACGTATAATGAGTCTAGTGAGTGCTGCTCCGGGCAGCTGCGAATGGGGATGGCCCCTCCTTTTTGGGTGGGCAACGGTCTGGACAGGTGAGGGAAGATACAAGTGTTTACTAGGTAATGAAATACAAATGGAGTGTATCTCAGTATGGATTATATAAGGCAGCACAAAGATCTATGGAGCAGTGATGCCCAGTATATCGCCATGGAAAGAGAACAGTCACTCTTTCCGTTTAATAAGATACAAGGTGCACATGCACTCAAGATTCACAAAAGGAAAGAACGAGGCGGGATGCAGCGCGTCAGAACATGAGGGGCAGAACGGGCAGTAGCATCCGGCTAGATTATGTAAGGCGCCCAGATACCCTGGCATAAGACGTTAGATATTTTGATCATGCAGCTGTCGACGAAGAGGGTGGGGTTGCGAAAGGTTGATAGCTGTATCTTTTTGTTAGGTTAGGGATTATTACGGGTAATAAAGAGAGTGCATACGACTAGGATGCAGAAGCACGGCTAATACAGTGAGTGATACGAGTACGGAGTAACTGGCTGCTGCTCTCCTATTTCAGCAGCTGTTTCAGGACTAATACTGGGCCAGGCAGGCACGATTCAGGTTTGGCTACTCATGGTCCCTGAAGCGTTGCCCACCAACGAACAGGGTCCACAAAAGGAAGCTAACTGCGGTAGAGCTCTGATACCAAAAATAAACACTAATAAAAATAAAGAGTTGACTGACAAAGGACATCATGTGTTGAAGATGTTGATATTATTCAGGTTATTTCTTGTGATGTTGTTTTATTTCTTCATTTCTTAATTAGACAATTTTATATTAGCAAATTTAAAGAGGTTTTGTAGTAGGATTTTTGTGACAATTGTTTTTATATTAAATACAAAAGAATTGCCATTTAGCCAATATAATAATAATAAGATCACGTATTAACAGCACATCAATAGTATATTAGACATTAATACAAGTTATTATCAAAATACACAAACAAACACAGTACCTATGCTTACATGTACAAATATAGCCCGGCCTGCCCGGACCGATGACTCTTTGATTACTGCAACACGCATCCCGATTCTCAAGGCTCATTCCAAAGGAGTTTCAAATGCGGGATCTTTTAGAACCATAGACATAAATAGAAAAAGACAGAAGACACATATGGATAGATAGTAATGTGAGTCAGGGAGGAATTCAGCATGTCTATCAGATATACCACATTACAGCAATACATGAAAAATACATAATGGCCAAGATGCACGTGATTCCAGTTTGGGGCTGCTCACACATTCCACGGCCGTGCCCCGGTCACCCCATCAACGAGAAGTACCCACCTACTAACCTGAAATAAACAGTTTACATTCGTGGTCCAGAGCAGGCGAGGGAGGCCCAGACAGGAAACGGAGTAGAATAGAGGGCAAAGCAGGAAGAAAAGGAGAACTTATTGAGAGCGAGGAATTGGCGAATATTACAGCAAAAGAAAGTTCAATACCAAACTTAATACAACACAGAATAAGACAGTAACACGACGATATCAACAAAGCAATCTAGATATAACGCGTTCATTTCTTTGATCCGACTCATCATCGACTCTTCTGACCTTTTGTGACCTTTTCTGACTTGACTATCGACGACTATCAACAAATATTGAGATCATCAATCACAGACGCAACACCTTATCAAGCCGATAAGGCATAACTATCAGATTCCTACAATAACAACAACTACAATGTTGGCAGCTCGCGACCAGGAGAACCGCGTGTTCGGCGGCACAGTGGCTGGCGGCAAGCATCACAATGCGCTGAACCCCAAGACACCGGCACCGGGCGGCAAGGGCGCGCAGACGCCGTTCAAGGGCAAGAGCGTGCTTGGTGGCCGACCCGGCAATGAGAACATGAACATGCAGAGAACCGTTGGTAAGGGCAAGGGACTGGTGACGCCGCTGGAGCCGCGCACTGCTGCACGCGCACCGCTCGGCAACAAGACGACCAACGCCAAGGCCATGCAGCAGCAGCAGCAGCAAACCCAGAAGAGCAACTCCAAGGGCGTCAAGGACATTGTGAGCAAGTTTGAGCAAACATCGCAGGCGCCTCCTGCCTCGGGCCGCCGTACACGCGTCATCTCGCCGCGCACCAACCTCTCCAACACAAACTCGACCAAGCTGTCTGTGCTTAGCGACCAGACTTCGCAGTCGGCCACTATGAGACGGGTGCCCGATGTCGAGTACTGCCCACCGCCTGTCGCACCGCCGCGATACGAGTCGGATGTGTTCCCCGAGGGCGTACTGACGTTTGCGGCCTTTGAGCCTCAGAACCGGCTGCGCGGGTACTACGAGCACTACTTTATTAACAAGAACAACCCCGTCGATGAGACGGATGGCGTGCCGCTGCGTGACAAGGCTATGGCCGAGCGCCAGCGCAAGGCCTTTGAGAAGCTTGACATCCAGGTGCAAAAGGACCTTGAGGAGTTCAACTGGGCGGCCATGAGCGAGGCCAACACTAAGGCAGCTGCGACCAAGGCTGCTAACGTCAAGACTGCGGCTGCCCCCAAGCTGACGACCACTACCAAGACCAGTCAGCCGCCCACGATTGCACTGCGCAATGCTGCGTCGGCTCTGGCTTTGGGACCCAAGAAGACGATTCGCGCGCCGTCTGCAAGCAGAAACGCAGTTGTGCGTCCCAAGATGTCGGCGGTAGAGGCACATGCACCATCAGCTGCTTCTGCATCAAGTGTGTCGTCGTCGCTCATTTCCGGCCTGCCTCTGCGCAAGGCTAGCCGTCCCATGTCGGCCATGTCGGCCATGTCGGCGATGCCCGTCCGGACCAAGCCCAGCACGGCTGCCAACCTTGCTGCAGAGTCCACCTCGCGCACCACTCTTGGCTACAACAAGGGCCGCACAGCGCTGTCCATGGTCCGCGGCGGCGCCAACAGCTCGCTGAATGCCGACACGTTTGTCAACCCTGATGCCACCCCCAAGGAGACGGCACCCTCTAAGCTGCGCTCAGTCGCGAGCCAGCCGGCCATCAAGCGGTTTGTGCCTTCGACCGAGATTGCCAGCCTAGACACCAGCGAGATCGACGTGCCCTCTACACCCGTGGCCAAGTCGCACCTGCAGATGCCCGTGGAGGAAGAGCGGTCGCCGGCGTTTGTGTCCATCTTTGACGTGGACGAGAACGACATGCTGCATGACGACGAGGATGACGACGACGACGACATTGTCCCCAACGATGAGGAGGTCACTCTGGGCATGGGCATCCGCAACGGCGCGTTTGCCAATTTCGGGGCTGATGAAGACGACTTCCAGATGGATGCCAATTTCGAGTGATCTGAGGTCTGATCAGGATTGAGGGCAGCCTCTTCTAACTATTATGCTTAATGACGGCGTTTGTTGGACTGAACGAGGTCCGGTGTTTGGTGTCTGTTCATGCATGTCTTTTGTCTACTGATCGTCTTTGATTGTCTTTGGATCACTTTACCCTATTTGTTTGACTAATCGTTTGTGTTTGCTTTTCTTTACCTTGGATGGCTGGATAGACTCAATTGATCAATTCTCATGGCTCTTTGATGAAATTAGCAGTGCAGCTCATTTGTTTATCTTCCACAGTTCATAGTATCATAAGTGTGTCAATATGTATGATATACATTATTCTGTTGCACTGTTTGTTGTGTTTTGCTCAAGCATGTTCCTCACGGTCTCTCAGGTTCATGATATCCTGAATGATTACATAATTGTTGATCGCGTGCTTTAAAACTAAGCTTACTCATCTACATCAACCTAGCCAATCACGTCCAGCCACCCGACAAGCCAGCACATGCATTCTTAATTAAACCGATTAATCTTGCACATGCTTTTTGATTGGTAAATCACATCACGTCGCTCCCTCTCTGGGAGACTGGGTCCCTCCTTCCTTTTTCCTGTGCCTCTCTGGACACTGGGTCGCTCCTTCCCTCTGCCCTGCGACTCCTTTCCCCTAATTAAACTCGCGCGTCTCCGCTAACCCCGACGCGATTTAATTTTTGGATTTTTCTTTCCTTTTTCCTAATTAAATTTCCAGCCTTCTCTGTACTGCCGTGTCCTTGCTTTCTTCTGCCGCCTTTTGCCTTTTGCCTTTTGCCCTTTGCCCTTTGCCTTTGACCAACCAACCAAAACGCAAAAAAGTCCCTTTCTCCCTCTCCTCGACGTCTCTCTAGCTTTCTTTTCTTCTTTCATTTGGAGGGGGTCCTTTTGCTTTCTCGCCCAGTCTCTCTTTTTCTCTTGTCACCATTCACTTTCTCTTTTCCTTTCTGTCGCTCCTGTCACTCTTGTCGCCTCCTTTCATCGCCCCTTTCGACATCGACATCGTCGACAGCCCGACCATCGACCATCAACCATCGACTATCGCGACTCACCGCGACTTGTCCATACCGCGCCCTTTGCGACCATACGGCACTGCTGCTTCTCGTCGCTTGACTCTCACCTCTCACCGCGCGCTCCTACATCTGCCCTCCCCCCCTCACGCGACGAGATGATCAGACTGCGAAGCTTATAATTTCTTTTCTTTTGTCTCCCTCCCCTCTCCTTTTTATTTCCTCGCACGCCTCCCCGTCTCCTAGTCGTATTGTCGCGCTCACTCCCAGTCTCTCGTCTCTCTCTCTCTCACTTGCTCTCACTCTCACTCGCAGTCGCCCCTGCGATGCCTCCTGCATCCGGCGCGGGCTTCGCGCAGTTCTTCCCAGCCGCGCCGAGAGCTGCGCGTGACCGTGCCGCCGCGATTGAACGGGAGCGTGCGACGAAGAGGGGATCTTCTGCTTCAACGACAATAACCACTACCACTACAACCACCACCACCACATCCACGCCCGACGATGAGAGCGCTACGCTGGCCGGATCGCTCGCCTCGCTGTCAAGCATGTCGGCATCTACCTCTAATCCACCGTCTGCGGGCAGCAGCTATCTCACACCGCTGACCGCCGATCACTCGCCGTCGCAGGCATCTCATTCTCATTCTCATTCCCAATCTCAGCCTCATTCTCACTCCCACTCTCATTCTCATACAAAACCATCACAACCACCATCACAACCACTCTCAACCTCAATACCAGCCTCTTCACGCATCCCGCCCATTGACCCTGACCGTCGCGTCAAGGGTGTCGCGTGCATCTTCGACCCGCTGCTGCCCGACAGTCGCAATACGGTCCTCGCGTCAGGTCACGATATCAACATCAAAGACCTGCGGCGCAAAGGCAAGTCCGTGCTGAAAGAATTTTCATTGGTAAGTCGAAGCAACAGTGAAACCGACAAGACAAAGGACAAAAGACGAAAAAACAAAAGACGAAAATACACTGCGACATCAAGAGATATCAGATATCTGCAGCGCGCATTGCACCTCGCGCATCGCATTTCATCCCTTCAAGTCTCCAGACTACTATATCGCATCGAGCACATATATCTACATCTACTTTATATATGCGACATCCTCCCTGTCACCACTGCGACAATGACGTCCCAGGCTGCATGCCACCCACTCCCTCGATATTCTCAAGTCTACTCGAGATGAGCGGCTCGACCGCAACCGCGAGCATACACATATCATACACATATCATACACATAACATACACATACATACATGGGGAGTAGACCGCAAGAGGAGGAACTATTGGCAATATTTGTAAAGCAAAGGGTCTGCAGGTTGGGACGTCATCTTCAGTGAAAAATCGCTTGCAAAAAATAAAGCAAGAAGAAAGAAAACAGAATCACGATGCTAATATTCACTCGTATAGGAAGATGACGCTCCCCCTGCGGACCCCCGCCTCGCCAAGGGCGGCCGTATAAATTATATCAACACCGACTACCATCTTGCCCGCGCACGACTGCGCCATACCCCGTACGATCTGCAGCCCTATGCGTACGATCCTGCCACCTCGCTCGGTCCTGGCCCACCCACCCAAGTCGTAGTCTCGGGCTTCAACCCGCTCGTGCCCTTTTCCAAGATCATTGCCATGTTTGCCTCCTTTGGCGAGATCGCCGAGAGCAGCAACAAGATGCACCCAGAGACCGGCAGCTATCTCGGCTTTGGCACCTTTCGCTACCGCGATACCAATGCCAATCGCGGCCGGCCCATGCCGGTGTCTGCCATTGACGCTGCGCGTCGGGCTGTACGGTCGCTCAACGGCACCCGTATCGAGGGATCACCGGTGCGCGTCGAGTACGACCCCGACGGCAAGAAGAGCAGCAAACTGATCGAGGCGGCCCTGCGCAGGGACAAGGAGAAGAATGCAGCAGTTTCACGCGTGCCAACAGCACCGCGCGGCCCCGCAAACCTCAGAGCACCACCGACAGCGCCCAAGGGCCCTGCAGCTCTACGGACACAGCAGCAGCAGCAGCACCAGCAGCAACAGCAACTCCTCCAGCAGCAGCACTCGATTTTGCAGCAGCAACAACAACAACTCAGACTACAGCAGCAGCAGCTCCAGCCAGGCGCCCCGGCCACAGGTCCTGCTGGCATTGCCGCAGCCGTGGCCAAAGCAGCAAAAGTTGCCGCCGCCTCTACACCCGCTTTGCTGCAGCCACCACGGGGCCCTGCGAGTATGCTGGCCGGTGCCTCGCCTGTCACTGAAGCGTCAGGCGGCACACCGGGCCAGTGCATCGAGAAGCAGCCCGTTGCACCACGGCTGCCGCACTCACCTTTTATCTTTATCAGCTGCGACCACGTGCCTGTTGTGCTGCAGACGATTGCGCACATGCGCCGCCGCCTCAAGATGCACCAGTACGAAGAGATTCGTGCTGACCCGTCTGGCTACTTTATTGTGTTCCGCGACAGCGCCTCGGGCCAGGCCGAAGCTGAGCGGTGCTACCACACAGCCCATCGTACGGCCTTTTTCACTTACGAGCTGATTATGAAGCTGTATGCCCGCGGCTTCAACGGTGGCGCCGCCAAAGAGAAGGATGCGCCGTCCAAAGATAGAGATTCTTCATCTACCAAAGACGGCCAAGACAGACGGACCGAGGAGCAGATCCTGCGTGACGAAAAGGAAAAGGCGCGCAAGGACGAAGAGGCCGAGCTCGAGGAAGAGAAGCGCCAGCGTGCTAAATGCCTCGATCCCGTTACTGCTGCTGTCGCCGCCGTTCGTCTCGAGCTTGTCGAGCACTTGATCCGGCACATCCGCGCCGATGTCGCCGCACCGACTCTCTACACCTATCTCGACCCTAGCAACCATTCTGCCCAGCGCCGTCGTCTCAACCTCAGCACTGTCAGCAGTGCCGCTCTCTTGTTCGACGATAAGACGTCTAGAAACGACAAGAATGCGCCTGCCAAGTCTGCTTCTGCGGCTAACATTACATCAGTGTCTGCGCCGGGCCCGCCTCGTCTCGACCCCATTGAGCGTCGCACCGCGACAGCTGGAACTGGCCGAGCCCGCCTTGATGTGGCGGCACTGCCGCGTATCCGCAAAGCCAAGGGTGCCACCAAGCTTGTTTCGGGAACCGCCCGGAAACAGGCCGGCCAAGAATTTGATCCGTTTGCACGCCAGCGCGGCCAGACGTCGTTCCGCTCTCTCCACCACCGTCTGCATAGCGATGACGAGGACGACCAGCAAAACGATGTCGATGTCGACGTGGATGCCGACAACAGCGACTCTGACGACCTGTCGGAAGAGCCGTACTCGCGCGCGTCTGTTGTGGACTCGCCGATGCACGACGACGACATGGAGACGGATGCCGACAGTGTGTCTGTGTCGCTTTCAGGCAAGCTGGACAAGCTGGCAAAGAAGCGCAAGCTGGACCTGCATGTGGAGACGGCCATCAAAAGACAGAAGCGCAGCGAGGCCGCCGCCGATACCATGTCGTCGCCCATCACGGCATCTGTGCCGCCATCGGTCGTTTCTGTGTCTGAAGCCGAGACGAAAAAGTCGTCCAAGAAGAAGAAGACCAAGAAGCAAGTCTTTGAAGAGCGGCAAGCGCAGCGGCAGGATGAGGTCAAGAAGGTCTCCGATGTCAAGGACTTTACTGAAGAAGTCAAAGCCGCCAAAGACATCAAGGCCAAGCCCGAAAAGGTGGAAAAGCTCAAGCCTACACCTGCTCCCGTGCCTGTCCAAGAGGTCAAGGAAACCAAGCCGAGACCCCGGGACATTGCCAACTTTGTGGATACGCGCAGGGAGATGGATCCGGCGCTGTATACCTCGACCCTCACCCAGCCGGCGGACCTGTCCTCTTTTGCACCCGATCCCAGCGGCAAGTTCAAGCCGACACTCGACTACTTGCGCAGCTTCGGCCTGTTTGCCGCCGATATGCCGGATCCGGACCGGATTACCAGAAAGTACATCTCTCAGCTCGACGGCACGTCTGGCCTGAGCGGCGGTCTGCTGCCCAGCCACAAGGACGACCTGGAAATGTTCTTGTGGAAGCACGAGCGTCTGACACGGCTGAACGTGGATGCCGAAACGACATCTTCGACGCTCGACGACGAGAAGCCGAAGCCGCGTATCGAGGGCTACTATGTGCCTAACCCCACTGGCTGTGCCCGCACCGAGGGCGTCAAGAAGATTCTCAACTCGGAGAAGAGCAAGTACCTGCCGCACCACCTTAAGGTGCGCAAGGCGCGCGAGGAACGCGAGGCGCAGACTGGTAAGGCCGGCAAGGCGGCTGCGATGGCTGCGGCGGCCAAGCTGTCGGCCGAGAACGCGTCGTCCGTCTCGCGCGGCGGCAGTGGCGGCAGCAGCAACAACAGCAGCAGCAGCGCTTCGCGCGCCAACCGTGTCAACCAGCGCCGTTACATTGCCGATCTCAACGACCAGAAGCGCACGCTCGGCTCGCTGGGCCAGGACTCGGACGTGCTGCGCTTCAACCAGCTCAAGAAGCGCAAGAAGCCCGTCAAGTTTGCGCGGTCGGCCATCCACAACTGGGGCCTGTACGCCATGGAGAGCATCCCCAAGGACGACATGATTATCGAGTATGTCGGCCAAGAGGTGCGGCAGTCGGTGGCGACGATCCGCGAGCGCGCGTACATTCGTGCTGGTATCGGCAGCAGCTACCTGTTCCGGATCGACGACGCGACGGTGATTGACGCGACAAAAAAGGGCGGCATTGCGCGCTTCATCAACCACTCGTGCATGCCCAACTGCACGGCCAAGATCATCAAGGTCGAGGGCAGCAAGCGCATTGTCATATACGCGCTGCGCGACATTACTCAAAACGAGGAACTGACGTACGACTACAAGTTTGAGCCCGAGGACAACCCCGAGGACCGCGTGCCGTGTCTCTGCGGCACAGCTGCGTGCAAGGGCTTCCTCAACTAGGCCCGTCGTCTTATTTATTTCACTTATTCAACATTACACCATCTCACCCCATCTCATCCCCGACATCCACCTCGTCTCTAATCATAATACAAACTAATACCATTACCACTGTGTACCATACTTGTCCTTTCCCATTCACCCATCGTTCAACCGCATACCAGGGACCGGTGTTTATTTCCTCCTTTTTTGTTTTGTTGTCTCATTTATCTCCATATTTGTCTTTTTCATCTCTTCATTGCGTGGGCTGGCTGGAAGGAAAACAGGAGTTACAAGGCTTATGCTCATCATGTTATGCTTGGTATTGGGTAGGCTGGGATTGCTTTTATATTACTTTACACGGGTTACTCTTTACTCTTTACAGCTTCTGTTTATTGACTACATTACATTACTGCTTTGTACAAATAAGATTCCCCTACATCGATTATCGCGAGATTTGGATTTGAGGTCTGATACATTTTCTATATGATTTTGGGTCCCAAAAATGACTAATCAGTGACGTCGCAAACCCCACTAAACACACATTAGCAGAAGGCAAGTGGGGCCGCGAACTCGGCCGACTGCACGCCGTTGTGTTGTTTCGCAGCTTGCAGCTTGCAGCCCGTAACCTCGCAGACACTTGTATGCCACAGTCTTGGTCATACGAAACAGAAGAGACAAACCTATATCAAAATGCCGTCAGATATCCAAAACCCGCGCCGTATCCTGGCGGTAGCGCTTACCGGGTCGCAGGACCACCTCTCGAGCATCATCGGCAGTATGTCCTCTCCTCTATCTCTTCCAGACTCGCCTCTATCTCTGCCTTGACGAGTGCCTCTAACAGACAGAACTCACTGGATCGTTCCCCTCCGGAGCCTTTGCAGGCTCGACACACGACTTGACCCTCGACACACCCTACTACCGCGCACAAGTGTCCGTATGGCTCGATTTGGTAGGGGAGGCAGAGGACGAGGCGGACACGGATGAGCAAAAGGAGGTGAAGACGCCCGAGACCGAGAAGAAGGACAGCAAGTCACCATACGACGACAGTGACAACGACGACGATGACGACCCAGTACAGACTTGGGCAGATGCGTTCCTCGCTGACGAAGCCAGCGAAGTCCGCGAAGCTCTGGGCGGCATTGTTGCTGTCGTCGATGCCAACAGCTACAGACAGCACAAATCACTTGTCAACCACGTCGGCCGCCTCGCCAGAGGATGTGCCCCAAAAGAAGAAGACGAAGAAGACGAAGAAGACGAGGGCCTGGCGTCATGGGACGGAGTCGGACTGGTGGTGGGTGTCTCGGCAGCACCGCTCGATAACGACGCCATGCTGGCATGGGACGATCTCTGTGTCGAGGCCGGACTGGAGTTTGTGCTGGTGGCGCCGGGCCAGCCGGATGTCAACGAGTGGGGCGAGAAGACAGGCGTCGAGCGGGTGCTAGAAGCGCTGAAAGCGAATGACTGGCAAGGTGGCGGCGACGACGGAGCCGACCCGTTTGGAATGGCCGAGGGCTTTGGCGATTTCCAAGATGGAGACGACTTTGTGGATCTGGGTGCCGACGGTCTTGATAACGATGACAATTCTTCTTCGGCATCACTCGACTTTGGCTACGACAAGTCTGATTTTGAGGGACTACGGCAGGCTATCTGGCAGCAGCAGACAAAAGAGGTGGAGGACGACGGAGATGGAATAGACGACAAAGATGCAAAAGACCTAAAAGACGAAAAGAAAGAAAAGCCAGCAAAGGGAGACGTCGATAAAGACGACGAAGACAAGGACATTGGCACGCTGATACAAAAACTACAAGCAGCAAGGATGCAGGGCGAACTATTGCCACCAGCACAGCGACGGGCCTTGGCGGCAAGGGTCGTCGGCGAAGTCATGAAGGAAATCTGATCTATTCTGAAATAATCTATATTGCCTACTACTTTGCTTCGTGAATGAGATGGTCAAAACCGACCAGGACGTTGAATGGCTGTGACACGAAGTTTTTATCGTCATCTGTAATCACCATCAGCATAAGGGAAATCAGAAAAGGCAGAGGCAGAAAAGGACAGATAAAAAAGGCAAGAAAGAAAAGCAAATACCTTTTAGACCCTCAACAAAAGTCGGATCAGTCGAAACCGTGATCCAGTCGTCAAAACTATCGACCCAGACCTCGGCGACACCGTCATAGTCAAGGACTGGCAAACCGAGACGGGTTGCCAGCTCCCGCGTCTCCGGCGTGATGTGGAACTGGTTATATTTCTTGACTTTCTGGAGAAAGATAGCGCTTTTCAGAGCGGGAGCAACGTGGTTGTTGGCCCAGTAGGCGTGGAAGTAGTCGTCACTGACACTGGGCAGCTTGCGGACGAGTATTGTAATCTTGATGCCGCCCGTCGGCGAGGTGGCCACAGTCGGCGCGGGGCCTTGCAGTTCCGCCATCTTGACTTGTAGAATTCAAAGTCAGAGATGTCGTTGTCTTGAGGTTATGCCGACTTGTTGAGAAAGTCGTCCAGATATCACAGTAAAGTAGTCACAATCAGATGTACGTATTTGATTGTTGGTGATGCTTGCTTGTTGTTGTCAAAAGCAAAGTAGATGATAACTGTTGACAAGTGGCATTAAATAGGTGAAAGCCCTCGAGACCATGGATGCCCAAAGTGGGTTTCTCCCTCTTCCGACGCTTCCGCTTGATGATACCATTTTGCTACTGACACGACTTGCGATTTATAGTCACATCGTGTAGGTGGTCGTAGGTGATCTAGGAGATACAATACCCGGGCAAGCTTGCTTTTCGAAAACTAAAGTTGATAATCGGTTATTGCATTCATCTTAAACATCTACTTAGGGGCATCTGGCTGCTTGCTCCAATGGCTGCTGGCCACCTCAGGAAGTGTATTCAACCGCGCCGAGATGCGCGCCAGCGTCGGAAACTCTCTTTCCAGATCAACGCCCCATCTCTCCACGGCATTGGTGATGGCTGGCACGAGAGCCACGTCAGCTAGGGTGACGGTATCTCCGGCCGAATAAAGAGAGTCTTTAGCAGACGACTCTACCAGAGTCTGAAACGCCGTGAGCTCACGCACACACCAGCTGTATGCCCACTTGACCTTTTGTTCCTGCGTGGCACCGAAATCATTCACCAACAACTCAAGCGTTTGTGCCGCCTGCCGCGGCTGCAGATCGGCCACGATAATCTGGACGAGGCTGCGCACGAGGGCACGCTGGCCGGGGTCTTTGGGGAGCAGAGGAGTCGAGTCTGGGTAGGCCTCTTCGAGGTACTCGAGGGCGGCCACGGACTGGGTGATGTAGACCGGAGGGCCCTCTGCAGAAGTCACAGCTAGAGTCGGCAGCGATTTGTTCGGATTGATGGCAGCATAGGCAGGCTCGCGGTGTTCTTTGTTGAAAAAGTCAATGTACTCTGTCCTGTGGTCAATCTTTTTGAGCGCGAGCGCGATGCGCAGGCGAGTCGTGCATGACGACTTGTAGTAGCCGTAGAGGGTGAGCGACATTGTGTCTTGACAGAAATGCGAGGAATGCGACAAGAGATGAGATTGTAGACGAAAGACGAAAGACGAAAGACAAAATATGAGAGAGAACGTAAGACGGAGAGAGGGTGATCTTGCGAATTATAGAATGACTAATCCGATTTATAGTCTTGAGTCACGCAGCCGGTTAGCCGAAGCATACGCAGGTGTGTGTGAGGATGAACGGGATAGTCATGACATGTGAGAGAACCCCGCGTGGATGACACAATCCGGGGTACAAAAGCCTATACCTATCAGTTGCTGCACCAAAATAAGTTAAATAAGCCGGTCATTGACTCTACATATGCCGAATCGACGTAGTAGTCTTTGATTATATAGAGTTTTGTATTGAATATTATAGACGAAAAACGCCACGAAAATAATCATTCAATCCTGTAAACGGCAAATTCAAGAGGCTCTGCTCGTACGTCCACATATCAAAAACATCCTCAAAAGACTCCGCCGAGAGGCCCGGGTCAGCACGGACAGGGCCGTCTTCGGAAAGACTGGTAAACTACTGGCAACCACTTTCGTAGCGCTCAAACTGCTTCCAGCTTTCGTCACTGATGTCCCTGCGCAGCCTGTGTGCCAAAATTCCAACATCTCACTGGTCTGCAAGTGACTGGATGGTACGGATTGAGCGGCTTGCCCATTCCCAGTTGATGTTTATCTCGTACAGCGACCGGATTCAGTTGGAGAGACACCGTACTGCTTCGGTGCGGCATGCATTCGACTCGTTCAACTTTCCCTCCTTGATGTGGGAGAGCTACTTGGCCACTTCGCCCTTACTTGGACAACAGGACGTCTGTGCTCCGGAGGCGGTAGTACCACTTGTGCCAGCCGAAGAAGCGCGGGCCGATAATGTCCGAGTGGTCCACGAGGACGCCGTTGATCCAGTTGCGGCGGAGCGGCTGCGGACAAAACTGGAAGCCGGCGAGATGGAGGAACTTTTCTACGGCAGCGACTCTGCCCCGCTCGTCATTAGGAGGTTTCTCATTTTTTGGTTCCGCTTTCACTGGCTGTCTCTGCTGCAAGGTGCTGGGCCGGACCGCTCGTTGTTCTTGCTCAACAGTGGCTGTTTTTAAGTTGGCTTTGTCGCCTTTGTCGTCTTTGTCATCCTCGCCGCTCTTGTTGCCCTCTTTGTGAATGTATTCGTACACAATTGCAATAAACTCCGTGGGGCCCTCTTGAAAATAGCGAAACTCTTTCTGCTTGACATGGACCGGGTCCGGCTGGCAGCGTCGCGGCATGCGCGCGATCAGTTCTTGCGCATTCACGCGCAGCCACCCGTAACATTGCACAAATCGTGGCATCGGGATGTCCCGTAGACGCATGGTCTCGGGCATCTCCAGATTTTCAAACTTGTGGCGATCGCGGCGGATCTCCACGGAAAAGCTATAAAGATTGCTAGCAGCCTCGACCTCTTCCTGCGGGTCGACAAGCACCAGCGTCGGATTTGCGCCCGGGCCTTTGCCATTGTTGTCCGGCAGCGTGCCCCCGGCGTCAAGGACCGCCTGCGCAGCAGCCTCTTGGTCGATGGAGGCGCGGATGGATTGGAGGAGGGCTGCATTCTGGCACTCGCGCTGGGCGGCAAAGTAGCACTGGTGCAGTTTCGCCGGGTCTGCGTCCCAGAACAGCTTTAGGGCATAGTAGGGGCTGTGGTCCTTGTCCCCAAAACGGACACGCCAAACGCATCCGTCCATGCCAGCCCCGAGAAGCTTTGCGCGCCGCCAGTCGACGCTGTCGAGGTCGAACGGACACTTGCGCAGGCGCGGGACACGGAAGTCGGATATGAGGAAGCGAGCGGGTGTGTTTGGGTCCATCAGCCTGTCGTCAAGAAAGGGCTTCCGATGGAACCGCAATCGACGCGCTTCCATGGCTTCCCATAATGTAGGCCCCTTGGGTTTATATTTATCGAATTCCCCTTTGGCACTGATAGAAACGAGCACCGGGACGGTTAGTAGCGACATCCTTTCTTAACAATGTAATAATCCCGAGGAAGACTCACTCTGCGTCTTCTTTTCCCTTTATTCTCGTGCCATCCATTGGACAGGTAAGTATGTGTTGTTGTTGGTGGTGGTGGTGTTGTTGTGCATTTGCTTGCTAATTAAGAAAATGGATGCATTGGCCCGGGACGAACATATTGTGTGTCGAGGGTCGGGTTCTTCCTCAGGAGTGCGTCGAGTACGGTCACCATCGTGACGGGATAGTGGATACCAGTTGTTTATTCAATATTCCGTATAGATGGAAGAGTAGCCATATACCAGCCGACTCCTAAAAGACGGTCCAGTCCAGCACTACAGTAAGTATTAATACTTTGTGTGCATAGATGGCATGGCGCCCTCAAAACGTCTATTGCGAGGCCAAGCAGCCGAGCAGACAAGAATGCAACATTCAGATGCATTACTGCCTAGTTGTGGGTTGCGGACACCCTCAGATGTGTCTGCCCAACTTCGATTGGCCCACACGAGAGTCTTGGGTAGGCTCCGTAGGCAGCCATGCGGCTCTGCAGCCCTCGCACACTTGTTGGTCTCCATTTCATGGCGCCGGGGTAACTGGGGCTTTTTCTTGTAGAGGGCATCCCTTCCTCCGAACTTCTCTTGGTGTTGGCTGTTTGTATGTCTGTATGCTTACCTTTCCCCTCCTCCTGTTGAATGTCCCGCCGTGCCTTTGACCTTTTCTCACTTGCGTTAGTTCAGAAAACAACGATACGCAACGGCGAGTAGCGCCGGCCCCGTCGAAACCGGGCCACGCAGAAGAGTGAGCAGGTTCGATGTTGAGATAGTCGACATAGCGTTAATGCGATAGTTATTTTAGTGGCAAAACAGACCGTAGTTAAAGCGGTTTAAGGAAGCAAAATTAAAGATATTGAAGAAGTGGCTTGTTTTTGGGCTGTCTCAATAGTCTGTGAGGCTGAAAGTTGATATCGAGAACAAAACGTCTATAATCTACAAGAGCGATACAGCGAGCTGATATTCTATATTCAATATTCAACCAGACCTAGCAGGAGTATGTCATACCTGGCATGGAGTGCTTACAGTGCTTATCTTAGAGCGGTCCTTGTGCAGTTATGCATTCAGTGTGCTGACCAGTAGGATTGGGATGTCATAAATCAAATAGGCTGAGCTGGGCGCCTTTCCGCCTTGAAACCCCGCCAGTTTGTTCTCATCATCATCATTGCCTTGTGCAATCTCAACACTGCTTCTACTACATTCAAACGATTACACACTAAAACACTACAATGGGCAAGCAAGTCAAAGTCGCCGCTATCCAGGCCGAGCCTGTCTGGCAAGACCTGCAGGGTGGTGTCGACAAGGCTATCAAGCTGATCGAGGAAGCCGCCGCCGAGGGTGCCAATGTCATTGGCTTCCCCGAGGTCTTTATTCCCGGGTACCCTTGGTATGACCCGTGCTAGCACTGCGACCCTTTTGAGAGTAGTAGCTAACACATAAACAGGAGCATCTGGTGCCAGTCGGTCGTCAACAACGCCGCCTGGATGAAGGCGTACTTCCATAACTCGCTGGAGCGCGAGTCGCCCGAGATGGACCGCATCCGCGCTGCTGTCAGGGAGGCCGGCGTCTTTATCGTGCTCGGCTACAGCGAGCGCTACCGCGGCAGCCTCTACATTGCGCAGTCATTCATCGACGAGACCGGCACCATTGTCCACCACCGCCGCAAGATCAAGCCCACCCACGTGGAGCGCGCCGTCTACGGCGAAGGCCAGGGCGAGTCGATTGCCAGTGTCGTGCCCAACACAACGTGGGGCAACATTGGCGGCCTCAACTGCTGGGAGCACACCCAGCCGCTGCTGCGCTACTACGAGTACGCGCAGGACGTCGACATCCACGTCTCGTCGTGGCCTTCTGCCTTTCCCAGCGACACGATCCCCGGCTGGCCCTACCACCTCCGCCCCGACTCGTGCCAGGCGTTCTCGCACGTCATGTCCATGGAGGGTGCCTGCTTCGTTGTCGTGGCCACGCAGCTCTTGACCGAGAAGAACCTGGAAAAGGCCAACTGCAAGGACTTTGTTTACACTGCCAAGTCGGGTGGCGGCTTCAGCATGATCTATTCGCCCTTTGGTGAGCCTCTGGCCGAGGCCCTGCCGGCGGATGCAGAGGGTATTCTGTACGCCGTCGTCGACCTCGACGAAAAGTCCAGGGCCAAGCATAACCTCGACGTTGTCGGCCACTACTCGCGCCCGGATCTCTTCAGCTTGCGCGTCAACAAGGCCCCTTCCGACCCCGTCTTCTTTGCCAAGGAGCCGTAAATATTATGTCAGAGCACTTTGATCACTATCTAGCATAATGTATGAATTAGATAATTTTATCTGAAAATTTGAACATTTTGATGCATTTCAGCGCTGGTCTATGTGCTTATAAAAATATTATAGTATTGTTCGATTGGTATATTCTAAACTTGGGAAATCTGCGACTCATTTCAGCTATATTAAAACAACCCGAATATGAGTAAAAGAGGCTCAAAAGCACTACTATAAACTTGGGCAGCAAGCCATCGTTGACTGATTTCACCCCAACCTTCTTTGCCTTGAGAGAGCGGATGATGCTGGACAGCATCTCTCCCATACGCCTAATGCTCTGCGTGCATGTCATCATCTACATAATCATTATTACCTCGTACCCAATCCTATGACAGTAAAGTATAACTGACCAGCAAAAGTCTTGACTTCGGGTGAAAACGTAATCACAATAAAAGTTGTGATAAGATGCAGCACGCAGAATCGCGGTGATTGGCCGTGGTGAGTGATGAAGAACGGCATTCATTGGCTGTGTTGATATCAATGTGCAATAAAATAAGCGCTCCGCTTCACAAGGCAGACAGGTCACAATTGTGTACATTGGGCATCAATAAAATACCGCTCTGTCAAGAGCAATCTATTCTTTTCTCCCTCTCACCTTCTTTTCGCCCATCTGCTGACACGCACGCGTTTTCTACTTCTCCTATTTTGCTATCTATCTTCGTCAAGATCATCCCTAACACCCTGTCCTTAGAATCACGCAAACGCCTCTCATCATGGATCCTCTCAGCGCTGGGGCAACGGTTCTTCCGTTTGTCATTCTCGGCCTCCAAAGCATCAAGGTTACCTGCAAACTCTTGTCAACATACAAAGATGGGAAAGAGCAAGTCGAGCGCGCTCACAAGAACATTGACGGCCTGCTGCGTGTACTGCAAACGTTGTCAGAATATCGTGCCGTTAAAGAAAACAGCAACTCGGCTCTGAAAGCGAGCATCAAAGAATGCCGCGCAGACATCGCTGAATACGATAAGAAACTAAAAGATTTGACTTTGCACGGCACGGATCGTGTGGTCGAGCGACAGTGGAAGAAGATCAAGACATTCTTCAAGGCCGCGGAGATGGACAAACTGAGCACCGTCCTATCTGGGCATACAGCTGCCCTGAGTCTCTATCTGAACACCATGGGAAAGTCCGTCTATTGCCCTTTATTCCGTTAATATGTGTCGTCTTTTTTTACTGATCCCTTTTCCTACAGTGGCATGCTCTTTGAGATACGAAATCAACTCGGGGCCATCGATCGACAAGGGAATTCAATCCAGCAGTCAATCAGGGAAAGATGCGCTGCCGCCATTGACCACCAGACGACAATGACAACAACCTTTCGGGAAACTGTGGCAACGACCATTCACCAAGAAATGGAACATGTGATGACCGAAACTCGAAACAGCAGAGAGGCTCTTTTGTCTGCCATGCAGGGTCTGGGAACGACATATCAAAGCGACCAGCTCAGTCCAATACTGGATAAGTTTGTTGGCCTGTTGATTACACGTGTTGAGAAAGGCCAAAAAACACAAACTACGGAGGTCACGCCTGTCGAGCTCGAGGCCGTAATCACCTCTATCTTGGCGGTTCTTCACAACAAGCAGGGCACCTTTGAGCTCGACCAGGCTGTGGACATTAGAAATGCCCTTGATGAACTTCTGAAAGCAATGCGATCTGAAGAGTTTCTCGCGTCTCCTACCACGTACGGCTCAATATACAGTCGCTGGTGTGAGACAAGCCCCAGAGAAGACATTTCACAACTGCGCAAAAGCCTGAGAACTGCCCAGGGAATAGTCATGTCCTCAAACAGGGTTTATGTCAATTCCAATGGTGAGTTACGGAACTGGAGCAAAACACAATTGGGGAAATCGTACTGAAATATGGTCTAGACAAGCCTGAACGCCCAAATGGTGTCATTGTCAACTCGCACTGGGACTTCCAATCATACAAGCTCCCATTCGGAGAACTGTCCATTGTCACGTCAACAAGACAACGTCGAAACCCACAGGCACTTTTATCCGAAACCGCCAACGAGTTCGAGACGCGGATTTGCTTCATCCCCCAACTCGGCTCACCTCAACAAGGTTTCCAGACCATTGTGCGGCAGTATGAAAGCGCCAGAGGCGTTTTCAATACTATACCAAGGCTAATAGTCAAGAATATCCTTCCTTACGACTCGTTCGTGTTCCATCTTGTCAGAGAAGGCAGACTTTCAGAGTTCCAAGATATGTTGATCTCTGGAACAGCATCCCTTCGAGACCATGATGAAGACGGGGCTTCCCTCTTACATGTACCTATGACATCAAACCATTCTGGACTCTTCAAGAACCTCATTACTAACCATACACAGTATGCTTACCGCCAACCAAATATATGCCGCTTTCTGCTTGAGCATGGAGCAGATCCAGATGACGCCAAGTTGCGTGTTTCATATTTGGATCATGGTTCGAACTTCCGCAAGTATGCCCCTGATGACTTCCAACGCTTGTATGAAAGTCATAAGATGCTTCTAGAGGCTGGTTGGGATCCGACACCTAAGCGGGGCTCTTCTAGAGACATGTTTTCGCTTAAATGTGTGGTAATGTCCCTTTTTAATACCTTAAAAGGCAGTAAACGATGGAAAATACTAACCGTTGATATAGGAAACAATAAAGCTTCTCTTAGACCATAATGCGGGGTTTTTCACCGTAAACAGCAGGTTCAATGATGGTCAAACGCCTCTACATATACACTGTAGCCCAGAGAGCATCAACGTCGAGGCTGTTTCCTTCCTTTTGAGCAGGGGTGCCGACATCAACGCTCTTGACAACAGAGGTCGAACATGTCTACACATTTTATTTTGCTCTGGATCTATCTTTGTACATGAAATACATCGGGTCCAACCTGCGTTGCTATATCTTCTCGAGCAGGGCGCCAATCCCCGCGCCGTCGACAAATCGGGCACGTCTGTTTCCGAAATGGCCTATCGATATTTCCCCGAAAGACCAATCGTAGACGGAGATATATGGGATGTTATACTGGCAGAAGCTGGCTATGACATTGTAGAGTTTCGCCGAGGACATCCTCGAATAGCACATTACTGCTGGCCTTACTCAAGGCAATATTTTGAAGAACTTTGGCGAGGACGGGAGCATCTCTGCTCGTACTTCTATGACGTTGAGGAGGTAGTGGAGGATTCGCAGTCCGAAGACATATCGGCCAGCGGCTGGGATAAAGAAGAATCAGATAGTGAGTCCTATGAACCGTCAGACTCGGAAGATGGTGGCGTTGAGATAGCTTGAGTGCTTTTTTATGTTGGTCATGATGATGTCTATGATGTACGGTATTGGTTTTTTTTTTTTTTTTTTTTTTTTTTAATGTTATTGCAGTTTATTAGCTTTACCAAAACGAGGGTATTAAATTGTGACAACTAATAAACATCTCCGACATCTAAGTATCTACTTTGTGTTTTGATAGCTGCTAATTACTTTTATCAAGTTTGATATTCTATCTTTATTAGAGTTGATAATTGTAGGTGGCCAACATGCATATCAAAAACAGAATACGTTTGAGCCAGGGTCGAGCCGCCTGATACTTGACCAAAGGGCCAGCCATCCTATGAAGCGTGTGGCGTATGATGCTACCTCCCGTCAAGTCAACATCTAATCATAAGCAATGATCACTGCTGTCCGTTTCATGGCTCCTTTTCACGGTACCCTATGCCACTCAAACAGCTGCCTCCTCGTTCTTTTCGGTCATCATTATTACTGAATGTGCAATATGCAAACACAATTCTGCTGCGACGCACCAAATTCTAGGAAATATGCAATCTGCCGACACATCAGCTGCGTGCTCGTCTCCAACCCTCATGGAGGCGGTGTGTTTCTTGATTTTGATCATCATCAAAAGGAAAACATGTCACAATCACAGCGTCCCCTTGAATGTACCACCAGGTCAAGCCTGATTCGAGTCAAGCGTCCCATCAGGTCAAGTCGTCCACTGAACTGGCAAGTCAAGAGCTGAGAGGAGTGAGGATGCTGCCATGTTCATCTCAAGCACAACCCAAAGCCCAGCCCTACATGCTCCTCTCCTCGCTGCCACAAAGAGACTAGTAGCATACAAACCTGGCGTTTTGGGTAACCCTTCCGAAGACGTGACCTTGTACAAGTGATAACACAATGCCTAGGCGTTGAGAGATGGCCGTTATTGGTCAAGACAGTATGCGTTGAATAGGCGGCCACTGCGGATACGACATTTGGACGGAAGCTTCCCCGGACCAAGCACTATTCCAACGACAGCTAATAGCCAAGAACAATTGACAGGGGGCAGGGGACAGGGAACAAGGGGCGACACTGAATACACACTATGCGTGCCGGCTAGCCGTCGTATGGGACTTATCACGACAGTCGACAAATAGCAAGGCCATACGTGGAAATGCGGCCAGTTTTGTCGGCCTAGTGCATTGCGGTCGCCTCGGCATGGTCACATTTGCAGAAGAATATTGGTTGGTTTGCTAGTGATTGCAGGTCACCGACGGACAGATGGTACGGGACGTAGACGGTCGCCTGTCGGCCTCGTCTGCCTGCCATCCGGACGAGATTTCATTGCCCTCTCTGACCATATCCAGGAAACACATTATCCCTCCTTTCTTGGTATTAGAAATAAACTAAAAATTACTTGACATATCAATACTCGTTTTGTTGGCTCCTAAATCACTCCACGATGTAAACACTAACCGTGGTGCGGCTGAACTGTGGCTTTTCCGATTTACTCAATCATGCACTTTTTCTAAAGTGACAAGATAAGACAATGTGTTTCTCGCTGTCTCGTTTTCGCAAACGCCCCTTGGACGCACGCCAGTTTGGGTCAAGCGTCCCGCGAGGTGTCCCGTCAAAGACCCAGTCAAAGACCCCGTCTGATGCCGTCAAACGTCCCGTCTAGTGTCCCGCGATTTAGCCCCATGGCGCGGTACGCGCCGAATGTGATGGGAGTCGTCGTCGGTGGAGATGCGTCTTTGCGAGAAGCAAGTGAAAGAGGGTACATCTATTGCATTGCAGGGGAGATGGCCAGCTGGCGCTTATACAGAGTAGTGTCAAGTTGTCTCGTTCAATCTGACGAGTTATAATAACATCCTTGTGCCCCCCTGCCACTTTTTCTCGTCCCGTCAAGCGAGTTCCCATTGTGTATCCCTTCAAGCCCGTAAAAGTGTCCCATAAAGTCCATATCGTGTCTCGTCAGAATTGCGGTCCGCGGCTTTGTCCTCACTTTGCCCATCCTTCACTTGCGTGTCCACCATGAATCAGATCACAGTCGCGTCCATCGCCCAGGGATCAGAGTATGACTATCTTTACTTTCGCGCACTATGTCAGCTGGAGCCCCTTGTGAGCATGCTGCGGCTGCGCAATGATGTCCCGGCCAAAAACATTGAACGGCTCCGCCGGTTCCTGGAGATGCTCTTTGCGGATGACACTGCCAGCGCTAGACATTCCAGCCACAAGCGACGCGTGTCTGGCTGGGCTCGCAATCAAGCCGAGCTCGTCAAGCAAGACTCAAACACCCTTGTCCTTCTGGGACTGTGCTTGACACAGACCGAAATCAGCGACTACGGCGAGAGGCGGCTGTCTGTTCTTCTCACCGTGACACGAGTGCTGGGCAGCGAGGCATGCTGTCAGCCCATCTTTGGAGACGCAACAGTCAAGTCCATTTGTCAAGGTATTGTTTTCTGACATGGATAGACATGGTACACACACAGATTTATACTAATATGCTACGTGTAGGGTACAAAGACAAGTTTAGGGCCACTGCCACTACCGAACCCATTTCGTTGCGGCAAAGCAGCCCAACCAGGCCGTTGCCCAGCAATCGTATGGACATCAATTCCATGGTCGTGCAGCACAGGATACCACCTAGTTCTGTGCCCCATTCGCATCGCGATCTCACCTTACCGCCGATTGTCTTGCCACCACCATCTGCTCTGTCACTTGGGTCTTTTGGGTCGCTTGGCAGTACTGCTCCCACCAGCGTGCCGGCGTTTGGCCTTGTGCATGGACCGACACCACAGGGCGAACAGCCCGACTTCCAGGCAACACCTTTGGGATTGGAGAAAGTGTACATTGTAACTTGTTCCAATCAACATCTGCTGCCGTTCTTACCCAAGCCACCGACCATTGCTGCATTTTCTAGTGCCGGTCGCGACGAGTACAAATACACCATGTCACACGACCGCTACGGCAAATACGAGCTCTGCTTGTCGAAGAAGGGAGTGCAGCGCCTGGAAGCAACGCCGTTGGATGGTGATCGATATATGATTGCTGCGTTGACGCTCAAAGGCGCGTTGCAGACTGGCAAAGCACGGTCTATTGTATTCCGAAATGTCGGATGCACCGTGATCAGTGACGATGTCTATATAATCTGGAACAATCCTCGCATTCTGCTCTTCTTTCGAGAATGCGACATGTACCAGGGGTTGTCATTGTTAAACTTGATGTCGAACGCATAGCTAATGTTTTTTTTTTTTTTTTTTGCTTTTTTGTTTATTTGTTATAACATTTTTATTTGCTTATTTTGTTTCACTACCTGCTATTAATAAAACGCAGAATGACGTTGCTCGTATTGAACCAGATTTTCTCGTGGTATGTTGCTATCGACATTAACCAGAGTCCTTCCACACCCAGAGAGGTCCAGTTCTCGTCCAGCAACACGCTGCCGTGCCCCATTCCCCTGTTATCCAGGGTCAGAGCGACGGAAGCGGCCTCGTCCTTTTCGCCAAAGTCAAAGTCGCTTTGTCGTTTTCCTGGAAACTGCCATATGCCGTGTTAGTATCGTGTATCTCTCTGCAATTCTTCCGGCCTTGGTTCGTTGCCCGAGAGCTCTTACCCATGACGCTACCTCCGAGAGGATCTGTTGATCAGTCCATGCTTCAACATTCGGAAACATGGCCCTGCGATGCAACCGGCTTCTTGGGTTATCTCTCGTCCGTCTCTTTGCGATCTCTCGTTGATCTCTCGCGCGCCGATAACTGAAGCATCTATTGCGCCAATCTCGCGCTTGACAGCGCTTTCTCAAGACTCTGTGTTGTCCAGGTCGCCTTGGATACTGCGCCGCCGCTCTGAAAATATAAAAGTCTAAAGATGGAAAAATAAACGAGAATTCAGGAGGGCCAGGTCTTTGTCTGGTATCTGTCGTAGAGTCGGATAGTAAACAATCAACTAGTAATAGCTGTGGTGTCGCGCATGACGTATAGTGCCCATTCTCCGAAGCCCCTCTGTCGCGCTGCGAAGCTCGCGTGGCGCGGGGTAGAAACTTGTCCATTTCAAAGGGTCGTAGCGGATAAAACTGGCGCCGTCTTCCGTAGGTTCTCTGTTTGTCTGTTTGTATTTATGATGCTAGGAAGTTGATCATGAACGCGACAAGAACGGAGTTGACGGCATTCATATACAAAATAAAAATAAAACAGGTGCAAAAATGAAAGAATAAGCGTAGCGAATCGAGAATGGGTATTGTGTGCAATGCGCACGCTTTAAACTGTCACCGGGCAAAACGTCTTGCTTGGGTCGATCGCCGGTCTACTGCTACTGGTACCAGCTTATCCAAACCTAGCAAAACCGCATGCAGGGCGTGTACATACATGATGCAGAAGCAAGAAATTGCACTTTTGTCGCCGTCTGGGCTGTGGCTGGAGACAATCCACGGTGTGCCTCCTCGGACCTTTTGTCGCGGCAATCCCGTCATGCAGTTCCGAATCTCCAAATCCTATAGGCATCATCGTCCCCCCACCTCGCTGCTACTTACAAGAATGAGACATAAGACAGGGGGCCAAGGAGTCATTCTGTAACTGGCATTGATATCCAGGTTGCTCAGAACCATTGGCTCCAAAGAGCTCAGGGTTCGCAGTTGTATGATACCTTACTGCATCCCGGCGGCCATTAGAAAGGGGAGATGAAGATGGTGCTCTTTTCTAAAAGCTAAAGTACATCATGTGCATTTTTCAGTCAGAGCACCACGTCTATGAGTTGAGTCACGAGGATTGTTGGCATATAGAACTGTTTAAAAGTATATTGTTTGTGTCCGAGTGCTACAAGTTTCCACCGCCGTTCAAAACAATCTCTGGCGCTATTGAGAACCTGCTCTAGACGCGACTAGAAGCTGCAATAGCTCCCCCATGTTGCTTTCCAGCACTCTAACCCGGTTCTCGATTTTCTGGCTGTTGCTTTCCATTTGCCTCTCAAGTCTGTCGAGCCTAGCCGTAAAGGTTTCGATACTGGCCCCCAGGGAAGCTTCGGTGTATTTCTTAAATACAGCAAAACGATCCGCCCTTGGTGGGAGACTCGCTCTCATCGCCCGGGCGTCTCTTCTGGGTGTGTTCTTTTGGCTGTGACTCGCTTTGCTCGCTGCTATTCCTCGTTCACGGCCGTCGGGTGTAGTGATGAGTATTGATGGAACCGATTCGCGTATAGGCAGCATCGTTGTTCCCTCTGGGACGGCCTCGCAAGCTGGGGCAACATTACATTGTGATGGCGATGGTCGGCTGCATATGGCCGTGTCATTTTCGTCGCTGTTGAGAAGGTGGAGGATATGCATGTTTCCCTTTTTCAAGAGGAATCGATTTGGTTGGCAGCTGGTAGAACCGTTCTGGAAGAGGACACGGCCAGGATTTGACAAGGCCGGCGTAGGTAGTGAGTAGTAAAAAGAGTCGTATAAACCAGATGAAGACGAAAAACAAGGAAAATAAAGCATCAAGTAGATAAATATATATATATTATAATGAGTATAGAGCATAGATAAGCTCCTGACAGTGATTCTCGACTACTAACAAGGAACGGGGCTGCCCAGCCTATATGCGTATGTGAGCGTAGAGCATATTATACGGACCTACGCCGTCGTGGACAGTGGCTTATTCTCGCCATTGGAGTTGCGATTTTGCCAATTTTCAAGGCAAGGGCATCGAGTGAGATATTAAAATATGCCCCCCTCCTGTAGCTTGCAGGTGAGCCCGCCCAGCTTTCGTTTAGTTGGTCCGGGACGGTCGTGGCAGCCTTTTCCTGGTTGAGCTCGCTTTCTCGGCCCCCAGTCGAGGTAGCGGTGTGGCAGGCCATACTCTGTAAAGATTTGTCAGAGTTGAAAGGGCCATGGTTCTCACCCCGACGGGACGCTTGACTTGGACGGGACTTGGACGGGACATGATCCCACGGGACACTTTACCTTAACGGGAGCTAAGGTGGCGGGACTTGGCCCGATGCCCTGTTTGGCCTGAACTAGACGAGCATTCAGAATAAAGTCGTGTATGAGCCACTATTATTTCGGTCAAGAATGCCGAGAGGTGGGAAAGAGGATGACAGAGAGGTTTTATTAAGTAGGGGGGGGGGGGGGGGGGGGGAATTGTTGGTCGGTGCTGGTAAACTCTCTCTCCACGGGACATTTACATCGCGTTGCCGAGAGGCGATGATCATAATATCATGCCCAGAGACTTGCAGCTCAGAGTATATGCCGACTGTAATAGGCAGCGCCTTTATTTTGAAAATCGTAAAGAAGCAATTGGGCAATAGAGATACACGCTTGCTTGGCTGCTCGAGAGTATAAATACAGAGCTGGCAGCTGGTCAAGTCGTCCTGGTCGATGCATTGCATTCTCTCTATATTACTACAGCACCTCTCACTTTCTAATTGCTATAATTTGCCCATCATGTCACCAAGGCCGCTGCTCGACCCTTCTCCATCCCCTTCGCCGCCACCTGAACTGCCATCATCACCATCCTCTCCTACCCCCCCTCCGGTTCCCTCTTCCCTGCATGATGCCTTGCTCGTCTACGACCAGCTGGCCCAGTTGCGTTGTCCATCCGACGATGATGAATGGGTAGAGTGCCTTGTCCAGGCCAACGACTTTGAGCATATCTATGCCAGCTGGGCAACAGTTTGTCATTTGCCCCAGTTTCACTTGGTTGGGAAATCACAGGACGGATATACCGTTGCGGTTGCTGTCTTTGTCTTGCCCGTTCTCAACCGTCTCGAGATCCCCTACTCGCATGCCGATGGAGACTTTTCCAGCTGTTGGCGACCGCGTCAAGATGCAAGTTCCGAGACTCGCTCGGATTTTGGGTCTGACTTTGACTCTGATTTTCAGTCTCCTTCTATTTCTCTTTCTCTTTCTCACACTCAAACTAATCGACAGTGGTTTGTTCAGAATGCCATTGCCGGCATTTCCACGCGTGCTCGAGGGCTTGTTGACTTGTATCGAGGACTGTTCAAGTCCTGGCCGATGATGTCGGGCGATTTGAGAGTGCCAATCGAGTGGGCCATCCTCTTGCGGGATATCAAGGTGTGTCTTTGTCTTGGGGTCGTTTGTATTTCGGTTGTTCCAAAGTCTCCGTTAGACAAAGCTGACAAAGGTTTAGAACGCGCCTCCCACGGTCTTGGAAACGTTTTGCTGCTCATTTCTCCTTCTCGACCGCCTTCTTCACGATGCCATGCACCCTTGGCAGACGCCCATGGATGTCATTGACAGATTGTGCCGGGCAGATACAGACATGGCAACAGTACCCCCGTCGTTCCAGGACGAAGCCAAGCACATGCACCAGATATCACTCCTTCGGACACTCCTCGAACATGCCCAAGGCCAGCGCGATGTACGCCAGCATAGGCTCGACAAGAGTCGGTCGGCAAACGACAATCTGCGTGATCTCTGCGAGCTCTACTGCAGCAACTTGGCGCTTTCGCACACCCCACGCTCTGTCTGCGAACATCGTCTACACCCAGCCACGTGCGGCATTGCACCATTTCGCTTTGAAAGCAGTTTGTATGCAATTTTGCCGGCAGGTTTGATTGACAACCTTGCGTATAGCAGCGTTGAGGCTACTCTTCTCTTGTAAGGCCTTAGACATCACATATCTTGCCCAAATGTAACTGACACAACAGCAGGTGTCAGCTTCCCCGTGGCGGGCCTGAGGCCTTGCCTCTCTTCCTCTGCCAATACACATCTGTGGAGAAAGACTATAGCAGTCTTTTTGTCTGGATGGCGTCTGCCGAAGGAATCGGTAAACGTGGAGAGATTGTACAGCTGTTGCACGACGCGCAAACTCGGCGTCAGAAATGGATATATCTCGGGGCCCTGATGTGCTTTGAACGAGTTCTCAACAACTCTGGTGTTGCAGCCATGGAATGGAGCTTCTTTAGCCGCTTTGGCTACGCCGAGAGCGAGACTCTGTGGCATCATGTCGCCAACTGTCTATATCAGATTGTCCATTGTGATGTGGACGCTGTTTCATGGCTGGTGGATGAAGAATGGCGGCCGTCCCAGCTGATGGACCATAGACTGGTTCTATATTGGCATCTTCGGGACTTTGTGGATCATGAAACGGCCAGCACGATCTTCATGCTTGTTTCTTCCGCTGACAGAAACGCTGCAAAATAGATGATGCCATTTGATGCCATCTGATGACATTTGAGTCGTCTAGACGAATATTAGTCATCTTGGTCCTTTGCTCACACGCTCATCCATCTCAATTATTATTTCTATATACGTAATAAAAAGCAATAATAAAACACGCTGCAAGAGATACAGTAGTTCCTGCTACTCTTGTCTTGTGCTGGTAGAGATAAAACAGGAAGGAAATAATAGCCGTAGAAAAGGGCAGGACGCGGATGATAGTAATTACCGTGCTGTATTAGGAAACAGCGCCTGCCACTATACGCGTTCCGAACGCCTAGTCACATGACTACCAAATGAGACCGAACGCTTTTGTTTATATTTAGATACGCTGCCTAGAAAAATGGGCCCATTGTGATTGACAAGTACATAAGCTCTCTTCTTCTCCTTCTTCTTCTTTCTCTTAACATCTACGAGTCGATTTCTGCACTTTTGTTCTTGTTGCCAGCAATCTACACGTTCCGTCAATCATATTCATATATTCGGATGGTCCCGACATCTGTCAGTTAGTTGATACATTGGGCAGCGGCGAGCCCCACTTCATCCTCTTTGTTTATCATTGTTTATTCCACTTGATAAAACCAAGTATTTATATTCATATTCATCATATCAACATCCACCGTCTTCGCAGAAGTGCAACATTTTGTACCATGGAACAATTGCAGCAAGAGCTTGAAAAGCAGCGCCAGCTCTATAGAGAGCTAGAGCAGCGCGTACTCGCCGAGCAGAAGCAGCGCGAAGAGATACAGTCCCGCGCACTCGCCGACCAAAAGCGGATCGAACAGACAGAGTCCCGCGTGCTCGCCGAGCAGAAGCTGCGCAAAGAAGCCGAGTCCCGCGTGCTCGCCGAGCAGAAGCTGCGCAAAGAAGCCGAGAAAGCTGTTGAACGAACTGATTTTCAAACATTTCTGTCTCTCTGCCATTACAATATGCATTCAAACATGGTCATCCAAGAAGACCCTACTTTGAGTGCAACTGGACTGCTCACCCATGTGGACAACAAGCACTACCCTCTCTATTTGAAGCCCTGGGCCAATTTTTCTACCCTGCACAACCAATGCCATGCTCGTCTCGAGTCTCTGTTCAACGGCAAAAATGCCTTTCCTTCCGTGGATGGTTTCAAAACCATGAATGACATCCTGTCCATGGATGAACCACTGGCAGACGAAAACGACGTGCGGCTGCTTCACTTTATCAACGTTGAGAGCTGCGCCAGAAGAATATTGTTCCAATACATGACAGAGGTCAGGGGCGAAGCGGCTTCCGCTGGAGATGGTAGCAACCAGGATGTAGCCAATGATAACAGTCTTCCACTCCGCTTCTACTTCTCCAACGCGCCACATGGCATTCTTGTCGACACTGCCGATGGCACCGAGGACAGCGACAGCCAGCATAGCGGTACAGAGCCGGCGTACAAGCCTGCCATGCTAAAGGCGCAGCAGGCTGATGCCGAATCTCGTGGGCGATTGGAAGGCGACGAACCGCCACCAGCTAAACGCAGATCGTCACCTACACGAAAGTTACATCCAGATCAGTGGTTTATGCGCGTCAATGGCGACGGGAGCGTCGTGCCTGTTTTTGTCGTGGAATACAAGGCGGCGCATAAGTTGCGCGCCTCCGCGCTAAAGCTGGCTCTCTCAGAGGCCATGCATGAGCCACAGGGCCTTTTCTTTACAGCAATTGGGCAGCAGATGCAGAACAAAACATCCCAGGACGAGGACGTGAAACTCCAGGTACGCGCAGAGCAGGCTACGGCACGGGTAATCTGCCAGGCATTTCATTACATGGTGGAGTTTGGCCTGTGCTACTCGTACGTGGCCTCTGGCGAAGCGCTGCTCCTGCTGTACTTTGATGAAGCCGATGTCCGCACATTATACTATCATCTCGCCGTGCCAGGCGAAGATGTGGAATTGGACGCCGAGAAAAGCATGCAGCTTTCAGCGGTGTCGCTCGTGTCAACCATAGCATTGCTTGCACTAGACGGTCCTATCCTTAGCCAGAGATGGAAGAGGCTTGCGGTGGACATGCTGAAACAATGGCCCGCCGCGTACGATGAGATGGAGGCCGTACACGAGAGCAGCGGAGAGGAAGACGGAAAGAAACTCAAAGACGTTCCGCATCTACCGCGACCGAAAACTCAGCAGAGCTGTGCGGGGGACCCAAACCCGCAGCGGCGTCGGCGGAAGGACGGCGACGACGAGAACGACAAAGACTTTACACGACGTCAGTCACAGTCTGGAACAGTGGCAACGAAACAGTATGCAACCCGGTCCAAGAGCACAAAAGGCAGTACTAGCACAAGCAGCAATACACACAGTGCGGGTCACCAACGCAAGCCACTTCCTTACTGCAGCCAGTCCTGCCTCCGAGGCCTACGTGATGGTGGTTCACTCGACCATGACTGCCCCAACGTGCATCTGCATCTCAAATGGGCGGCTGGCAAGAGCAAGTCTTTCCACGGACTCACGGCAACGCAATTTTGCCATCGCCTTCGGGAGCAGCTAGCGGATGACCTGGACGAGAACTGTGACGCGCTCGATAAGTACGGCAAGTTTGGAGCCATTGGAATGATGTTTCGGCTCACACTGCAGGACTACGGCTACTGTGTGGCAGCCAAGGGGGTGCAGCGTGCCCACGTGCTGCGGCTCCAGCGGGAGATTGCAATGTACGACCATCTCCACGAGCAGCAAGGAACGCTGGTCCCGGTGTGCCTCGGCATGATTGACCTCGTCGAGGTGTACCGGACATCGGTTGGTGCACACATTGCGCACATGATGCTACTGTCGTATGGTGGCGAACCCCTCTACGCGAAAGCAAGCCGGCCCCTACCAGACAATATTGAGTCGCTCATATATGATGCGTGGCATGAGCTGCGGCGGCTCGGTGTAGATCACGGCGACGAGAGCGAGCCCAACTTGCTGTGGGATGCAGCAACACGGCGGCTCATGTGCATTGATTTTGAGTGGGCAAAGATGATTGAGTTGAAGAAGAAGCGGAAGCGGAGGGCGAATACACCGCCGAGCCCAGATGCATCGAGGCGGCAGCGTCTCGGCGTGCAAGAGGAGGCCAGGGACGATGTGCTCACTACTTCAAAGGTATCATAATGCTGTGCCATGACCAACGTAGGCGCCTGCTGGCTGGGCGAGTTGGAAATGAATCGATTCAAGTGATTGCATATGGCTGGACCTGACTGGCCGTAGACTTATTTGTTGTCTTTTGCCGTATTATTACAATAATTTAATGATCATGACAAAGAGAGCAGGATTGAAGCAACAACAAGACGTAATAATGGGACATTATGATCATACTTTTGCCGTTAATATATACACATACACATCCAGTATAGCAGGGCACACAGAATGTAAAGTCAAAATGCAGCAAGTTGAAACCCAGAAACGAACACAAAACGATCATACAAGACAAGATCATAAAAAAGCAATAAAAAGGGAGGAAACTCGGCTGCATATCTAGACTCCTCGTGGCCATAAAAATATCCAATAACAGAGCTAGATAAAAGGAGTAATAGCTGCTGCATGCAAAGGTGGTCGCAAGGGCGCAAGGACACAAAAAGAAAAAAACCAAAAGGCTCGCTTCGCTCACACCTCCTCGGCAGCCACGGCCTCATACCCGCCCGCCCTTGTCTTCGCCTCCATCACGAGCGGCGACTCGTACATTTCCGTGTAGTTGATTGCCTGGCCGCCCAGCATCGCACTGCCCGTCTCGCGCTGGCCAAACACCGGCGCCGGGTCACACCAGAAATCCTTGCAGTTGGTGGCGCAGCCGCGCGAGTAGGGGTTGCGCTTCTTGCGGGCCGTCTTGCCGGTGCCGGCACTGCGGCCCGTGGCCGTCTCGATAAACGTGTCGACACCCAGGATCTTGCTCCACTGCGTGAGGACGCCGCCGCTGTGCGAGTGGCTATGGCTGTGGCCGTGACCGTGGCCGCCAGGGCCGTGGCTGTGACCTTCGTGGCCGGCCTCGCCACGCGCAACGACAACCCGGCCCGGGTCCAGAGGTGCGCCCGTCGATGTAAACGCCGATTGCAGACTGCCGGCGGCACCGCTGTGGTAGTCGACGCCGTACATGTTCTCGTACGTCGTCATGGCGCGCGACACCTGGACAAACTGCACAAACAGCAGCATAGACACCCACGACAGCTGCAGCGTGCCCCAGATGGCGACGAGCAGCACAAACGTGTCGGCATTGGCCCACTGGCACAGCGTGGGCGACAGGATGTTGCACTGGTCGGAAGCGTCAAGGGCGGCGTGCTTGAGGTAGTGGTAGACGGCCAGATCGTACGTCAAGATACCGAGAGTCATGTTGATCAGGTACAGGAAAAAATGGCGGTGGTTGTTGACGCCGATGCAGTTGAAGACCCAGGGGCAGTGGTGGTCGTGCTTGGCCACGCAGCGCTGGCAGCGGCGGCAGTGCTTGCTGCGCACAGGCGTGCGGATCATGCAGGTGACGCAAAAGTTGGCCTCGTCAAACTTCCACTGCGCAATGAGGTCGTCAATGACGGCCTTTTGCTCGGCGATGCCATTGAGCTTGGGCACAAAGCCGGGGTCCGAGGTCATACACACGACATAAAAGTAAGCCGTCATGCTGGTGAAGGCGGCAAACGCAAGGTTCAGCAGGTAGTGCGTCTCGCGCTCCGTGGACTCGGTGTCAGTGGTAATGTTCATGACCGTCTTGGCCGGGGGCGCGGCCGTGTCCCACGTGGTGTGCGGCAGCACGCTCAGCAGCCACGTGGCCGACACCAGGAACAGGCTGGCGCCAAAGATGCCCGACAGCCAGGGCGTGCGCTGCAGCTGGCGCATGTTGGGCGGCGCGTGCTGCACGACCTGCTGGGCCACCCACTGCATGCTGTAACCGACAATCAGGGCCAGCGGCAAACTCAGGAAGATGGGGAACGACGACAGCAGCGCCAGCACGATCCAGACGAAGAAAAAGGGCCATGTGTACAGGAACTTGGTGACAAAGCTGCGCTTGTCGGCAAACAAGGACGCGGCACCGGGAATACTGGACAGCGCGCTCAGGATGGGCGTGCCGCTGTTCTCGGCGACATTGCCGTCCTCGTCGTAGCCACACTCTCTGAGAGCCTTGTGCCAGGCGGCCACCGTGTTAAGCTCGCGCGCCGTAATGGCCGGCGTCTTGCCCGTCGTGGTCTTGGCAAACCGGTCGCTGCCGTACTCAAGCAGCTTCTGGATGCAGCCGGGCGAGCCCTTGACGAGGGCCCAGTGCAGCGCCGTGAAGCCCTGCTCGTCCTGGGCCTCGACACTCGCGCCCCAGCGCAGGAACAGGTCGACACACGCCGGGTAGCCCTTGTACGCCGACCACATGAGGCCGGTATGGCCGAAACCGTCGAGCACGTCGACAGGAATGCCCTGGTGCAGCAGCAGCACGAGCAGCAGCACGTTGCCGTTGAATGTGGAGATGTGCAGCGTGTTGTAGCCCTGGGAGTCGCTAATCAAGGGGTCGGCGCCGCGCTGCAGCAGCAGATGGACGGTGTAGTAGTGGCAGCGCTGGGCGGCCCATTGCAGCGGCGTGGCCACGGACTCGCCGCCTTTCTGGTTGATGGGCGCGCCGTGGTCGAGCAGGAATGTGCACATGGCGTACTGGTTGTTGATTGCTGCCCACTGTAGTGTATAGTTAGTAACTGTGGCAGATCTTTTACAGAGAGAGAGAGAGAGAGAGAGAGAGAGGACAAACGTGTAACGGAGTAATGCCTTCGCTGTCGGTATATGTTGCGTCGTAGTCTTCGTCCTCAAAGAGAGCCTCCATGGCCGGCACGTCGCCGACGCGCGCAATGTGCATAATGTCCTTGGACGTGTCCGGGGCGTCGCCGGCAATCTCGTTGAGCTCGACATCGCTGCTCAGCTTGGGCGTTGCCGCCGTGCCTTTTGCGGGCGGTTGTGCCGGAGCAGACATGGTAGGGTAGAGGTCTGAGGGAGGTGATCGGAGCTGCCGGTGTCGAGATTGTCGATCGTCGTGTTCACGGGGAGGTTGTTGACGACGACAGCTGTTTCGTCGGTGTGCTCGTACAGCAGCTATCTCAATTGTGTGCTAGGGGCTGTCTTTGAGGTACACTACTTTGTTTGTGTGCGTGTCTGCGTGTCTGCGTGTCCTCCTATTCGAGCTCGAGTCTCGTCTCAAGTCCAAGTCTCAGTCTCAGGCGGCAGTCAGGGTCGCACTCAACAGTCAACAGCCAGCACACAGATGGGACGGGATATGTAAGACTTGCGTATGTAATGCGCTGCTGCTGCTGCTCCTTCCTGACTAGCCTCCTTATGGTCTCCTAGCTAAATCCTGCTGCGCCGTGCCAGTCAGCCGTGCCGTCTAGCGGGTTAGCGGCTGCTTAATGTGATCAGCGTTGCGGTGCGTAATTCACACTGTACTTGGGCCATTTTTACACCGTGTATTCATCTTGCGTACGGTGCTCAAGGCTGACTGAAAATCTGTATTATATAAGCAAGTCAAACGGCGAGCTGTCCTTAATATGTCCTTCTATATGCACTGCAAGAGACAGTACCCCTGAAATGGACCCCCTGTAAACACCCATTTACGAGTAGCGACTGAGCTCTAGCTAAGAGAGAACAAACCCCCCTGTAGCGCCCCGTAGTGTCTAGCGGGCGTATCCACCATCTACCCACTGGCTGGGTCAGGCCACACCACACCACACGGCTGCCAAAATCCCGACTATCGCCTGAGCGTGCTTGACTGTGCTGGGGTTCCCCTCTGCGCGCTGCTGAGCTACTTAACCTCGACGACGACGTCAACCTGCACCCTCTCACCCTTTTACCTTTCTGCACAACTCGCCTTCCCACTCTCTACGACATCTGCCCGCCATGTCGTCCTTTCAGGATCGGGCTGTGGACGCCATCGAGTTCCTCCTCACGCCCTCGCCCACCGTCTTCGTCATCGGCTTCCTCGTCGTCGTTCTCTTCCCCATCTTCCTCCATTTCTACCTCACGCGCTCCGTCGCCTACATTACTCTGCCGTCCATTCTCGTCTGCGGCCCCGCCGGCGCCGGCAAGACCGCCCTCGTCACCCGCCTCGAGCGCCAGGGCCCCAAGCCCGCAGACACCTACACCTCGCAAAAGATCAACGTCGTCGAGCTCGCCGTCGGCGAAGACGCTGCTGCGTCCAAGTACACTGACGACCTCGACTCGTCGGGCGCCGTTGCCAAAAAGTTCCTGCTCGTCGACACGCCCGGCCACGGCAAGCTGCGGCGCGCCACCGCCCTCGCACGGCTGGGCCCGGCCGCCACCAAGGCGCACAAGCTGCAGGGTGTCGTGTACATGGTCGACAGCGCGGCGCTGGGCGAGGAGGCGGGCAGCGACAGCGATGCCGGCCTGGCCGGTGCGGCTGCGTATCTGTACGACGTCTTGCTGATCCTGCAAAAGAGAATGGGCGCGAGCAACTCGAGCAAGGCGCCCGAGACGATCCCCGTGCTGATTGCCGCCAACAAGGCGGACCTGTTCACGGCGCTGCCGGCCCCCCTCATTAAGGCGCAGCTGGAGGCCGAGCTGGGCCGCATCCGGACGACACGGAGCAAGGGCCTGCTGGACAGCGGGGTGGGCGTCGACGATGTGGACGTGGGCGCGGCGGCCGAGGACGACGACTGGCTGGGCGAGTACGGCAGCAAGGCCTTTAGCTTTGCCCAGCTACGCGAGTTTGACATTGACATTGACGTGATTGCGGGCAATGTGGTCGGCAGCGACGGGCCGGGTGTTGGCAAGTGGTGGACATGGATTGCACAACAGATTTAGGTGAAGAAGAGTCTTAATGCAAGGCTTGGGATAAGAAGTAGTATTAGACCCGTTGAGGTGGTCATTAATGTAATAGACGACGGTATAATAATGATAAAAAGGTCAAAAGGTCAAAAGGTCACAATATCAAAATATCAAAATACCAAATCAGAAAACTCCGGCCACATCGCAAATCTATGCAGTTGATCGCAAAGAAAGGACAAAATCGTAAAAGACAAAAACAAAGGACAACTTGGACATCTACATCTATGCCCGCATCATCCAGGTCAGCAGGTCGACCTTGGTGACAACAGCCACCGGCTTGGCCGTGCGCGCATCGACACCGCCAGCAGCATCGGCCTTGCTCTCCGTCACAATGGCCGCCGAGTTCCATTCCAAAAACTTGCTCAGCACAGACAGCGGCGTGTCGGGCGTGATCTCGACAAAGACGCGCTTGCCCTTCTTCGAGGCCGCGCCTGGCGTCGTTGCCGACCGCGGGTCCGTGACAACCTCGTCGAGGCGGGCAAAGTCAAACATGGCATCGCTGACAGGGCTCGTGCCCGTAATGCGGCCGCGCGACGAGTACGACAGCAGGTTGCCCAGCGTCACAAGACCTGCCAGCTTGTCGCCCTTGGGGCTCAGCACGGGCAGCTGGTCGAAGCCCTTGTCGCGCATCGTCTCAATGGCGTCCTTGCATGCGCTGTCGGCCAGCACCGACGTCACGGGCTTCAGGCGCAGAGCGCGCACCGTCTCGGAGCCGTAGGGGTCGCTCTGGCGGTTGGCCTTGGGCTTCTTTGCCTTGGGCTCGCCAGTCGGCGTGGGAGAGCCGGTGGAAGACGAGGCAGAAGACTCGTCCTGCTCGTCCAGCAGGTTGTTGGCGGCCAGCCAGTCGTCGTCGGCAAACTTGGACAAGTAGCTGCGGATGCTGTCAGGCAGCACGACAACCACGACATCGTCAGGTCCCAGGTTCAGATCCTTGGACGCCTTGACGGCGGCTGCCAGCGCCGAGCCCGAACTGCCGCCCACCAGCAGGCCCTCCTCGGCGATCAGCCGCCGCGCCAGACGGAACGACTCGCGGTCGTCTGTCTTGTACCACTTGTCCACCAGCTGGCGGTCCAGCACGTCGGGGATGAAATCATAGCCGATGCCCTCGACCTTGTACGGCGCATTGGCGCCCTCCTCGTTGAGCGACGCCGGCTCGGCTAGGATACTGCCAATGGGGTCGGCCGCCACCACCTTGATGGCCGCATTGTGCTTGCGCAGACCCTTGGCAATGCCCGAGATCGTGCCGCCCGTGCCCGCACCCGCCACAACGACATTCACCTTGCCGTTGGTCTGCCGCCAAATCTCCTCGGCCGTGCCAAACTCGTGCGCCCGCGGGTTGTCGACGTTGGTGTACTGGTCCAGGATGTGGCTGTTGGGGATCTCCTTTTGCAGCCGAATGGCCACGCCAATGTGCGACTCGGGGCTGTCCCAGGCAGCCTGTGTCGGCGTGCGGATGATGGTGGCGCCCAGAGCACGGAGCACCGACACTTTTTCGGCCGACATTTTCTCGGGCAGCGTGATGATGGTCTTGTAGCCCTTGACGGCAGCAACGAGTGCGAGGCCAATGCCCGTGTTGCCGCTGGTGGGCTCGATCAGGGTATCGCCGGGCTTGATACGGCCGCTGCGCTCGGCCTCTTCAATCATGCGCAGTGCGATGCGGTCCTTGACGCTGCCGCCGGCATTGAAGAGCTCGACTTTGGCATAGACCTGGGCGGTGATGCCCAGCGACTGGGGGATCTTGTTGAGCTTGATCAGCGGCGTGCCCGTGATCAGTTCCAGCACGGAGTCTGCAGTGCGTTCTGTAGAAGCCATGGTGGTGGTTATAAGTGATGGAGATGGTGATGGTAGTGGTGGTAGTGGTGGTGAGCAATGGAGGTAGAGAGGAAGAGGCCAAAAAAGAGAGAAAACAGACAAAACAGGAAAGAGACGAAGCAAAAGAACGTGAGACTGACAGCTTCTAGAAAAGGTGACAAAACTTTACATGCCAATTGCGCCTTCCTGTCTGGGACGTCTGGCCATGCCTAGGCCTGGCCAAGCCCGTGCAAGTACTCCTTCTCCAACTACGTCCACACGCTGATGTGTCTTGGTGGTGTTGGGCCGTGTAGTACAAAGACGGCAACCCCACTCTTTTCTTTTTCCAAGTGGGGGTGATGACACTCGCTTTCCACAGCTGGCCTTGCTGCTTTTCTCTGCGCTGCAGTTGTGGCGTGTCATGGCACCGCTGGCACCGCTAGTAGCCGAAGTTAAGCGTCGAGACATTCGTATTCACTTTCACTTTGGGGGTTACACTTTTCACATGTCACATTTCTTAAAATTCCATAAATTAAGAGTATTCTATCGTGATCTGTACCTGCAACTATCGAGTAGTAGGTAAAAGAAAAGCAAACAATAAGCAAAAAGAAAGAAGAAATCAGATTGAACAAACGCCGTCTCTAGCAGAGATGAGAAGAATACAAATGACAAAAGACAACAGAAAAATAATGAGAACAAAAAGATAACTACCACCAGACAACAGCAGAATCGTTGCAACAAGGGTATATTATCTGTACACTCATACTTTTTTAAGTCAAAATCAAAGCCCAAGTAACGAAGAGTCGTCTTCGCGTCTTTTCCTCCTCTAATCGTCGGTCTCGATCAGCTCCTCGTGCTTGACCTGGTACGCCTTCTTGGCCACCTTGGACAACAGCTCGTAGTCGCCGCTCATGTCGCACATGGACCGGAACACACCGTCCGACTTCTTCATCAGCTCCCAAGGGTGGCCGTACTCGACCAGTGTACCGCGGTCGAGCACAAGCACCTTGTCGTAATCTGCAATCGTCTGCAGACGGTGAGCAATAGTGATGATCGTCGACGTCAGCTCGCGCAGCGTCTCCTGGATCTTCGAGTCGGTGGCATAGTCAATCGACGCTGTCGCCTCGTCCATCAGAAGAATAGAAGGCTTCTTGAGCAGAGCACGTGCTAAGCACAGCAGCTGGCGCTGGCCCTGCGACAGGTTAATACCCGACTCGGCAACTGTCGACGACAGGTCCAGGAACACGTTCTTGTTGGTCGCGAGCGTGGTCGGTGTATCGATGCCAGACGAGGGGCCAGGTGTCGTGGGTGTCGTGGGTGTAGAGGCGTGCGGGCTAGACGAAGTCGACTCATCGGGGCCAATCAGCTGCACACGGCGCAGAGCAGCAAAGATCTCGTCGTCTGTGTAGATATTAAACGGATCCAGGTTGGTGCGGAGAGTGCCCATGAACAGTGTCGGCTCTTGTGGCACAATCGTCAGGTTCTCACGCAGATCGCGCAGACCAATCAGACCAATATCGATGCCGTCAATCAGGATCTTGCCGTTCTCGGCCTCGAGAGCACGGAACAGGGCCAGGGCCAGCGAACTCTTACCGGCACCAGTGCGGCCGACAATGCCGACCTTTTCACGGGCGCCAATGCGGAACGTCAGGTTGCGCAGCACAGGGTCCAGCTCGGCACGGTAGCGAGTAGTGTAGTCGATAAACTCGACGGAGCCCTGACTGGGCCAGTTGGAAGGCGGGCGGTTGTCCTCAACAATGGGGGCAGCCTCTTGCTCGACGTCCAGGTACTCCTTGATACGCTCAACAGAGTTCATGTTCTGCTCATTCATGGCGTACAGGCGCACCAGCCACAGAATGTTCTCGGCGAAACCAATGGCATAACTGAGAGACAGACCGGCAGAACCGGCGTTGATCGTGTTGATGCTCATGATGACAAAGACACCGGCAGAGAAGGACACTAGGTCACCCAGAAGATCGGTACGGACTGACAGCCAACGGTTGGCAGCCCACAGGTACAGGAAGGGGCGCAGCTGGTCGTTGATGTGGGTCAGGTTGTCACGAACAAAGCGGCGCTCGTCACCGTAGGCACGGATCGTGGTAACACCGGACAGGGTCTCGCCAAATTGCTGGAACAGGGGACTGCGCTGCACCGACTCGAGACGCTTCAGGTCGCGCGAGGCACCCAGGTAGAACTTGCCCAGGAGAATGTACAGTGCAGTAATAAAGACACCAGCGATCAGGAAACCGGGCGTAATCGAAGCAATCAGGACAATGGTAATCATAATACCAAGACCACAGGTCATGACGCTAATGGCGACAGGAGCAACCTCCTGGTCGACAGCCTCGAGATCCTTGCTGAAGCGGTTCATCATCTGGCCAAGGGGAGTGACATCAAAGAACTTGAAGCGGGCAAACGAGACAGAGTGCATCAGGTCGTTGTGCAGCTTCCACGAAGCAGTCAGCGAGCCGAAGAAGATCCACAGATCACGCACAAACGCAAAAGCAGCGCCGATTAAACCGATAACTGCTAGAACGGCAATGTAGTAATGTGCGTTGACCTGGGGGGTCATGAGAGCCTGCAGAGCAGTGTCCTGCTGCAGGACAACAGAGTCCTTGGGCATCCACTGCTGCGGAATCGAGTTAATGTGGGATACGACGTTGTATGAGAACACGTTGTTAAGTGACCGGCTAATGAGAGAGGTCTGACCCGTAACACCACCGTTGGCAGCGAGCGAGTTCAGGGCGGCAGTTGCGTTGTGGCGGATGGCGGCAATAATAGCAGTCTTGTTGCCGTCGAGCACGGGCTCGGCGTACTGCTGTGACCACTCCTTGATCCACAGGTTGGAAGCGACAAGCGAGAACTGCTGACACGAGAAGACAAGGACGGCAACGACCCAGAACCACCAGGGGCCCATAGAGCCGAGGTACACAAGCATGACAGACCACTTGACGGAGCCAGACCCCTTTTCTTCATCCATACCGGAAGGCTTCTTATCCTTCTTAGCGGCGCCGGTACCTGGCAGAGACGGGTCTGCAGCACCACCGTTGTCGATCAGGGTCTCACCGTCACCGTGCTCGTTCTCCTCGTCACCAATGCTGGAAGGAACACGGGATGGGATGCGGGAAATGTCCGAAGCACCAGTCTGCGACTTGTGCACAATGGTCTCACCCAGCTTGCCGGAGGAGATAATGTCCTCGGCAGGGCCCTGGGCAGTAATGCGACCGTTGTCCATGATAACGACGTGGTCAGAGAAGGGAACGCAGAGCGAGATGTTGTGGGTGACGAGAATGCAGGTACGGTTGCGCATAAGCGGGCCACGAATACAGTTGTTGAAAATCCACTGGGCAGTGTGCGAGTCGACAGCGCTCAGACAATCATCCAGGAGCAGATGGCGCGAGTTGGAGTACAGAGCACGGGCGAGAGAGATACGCTGCTTCTGGCCACCAGAGAGGGTGATACCCTTCTCACCGACCAGAGTGTCGTCGCCGTTGTCGAGAGTCTCGTTGATGTCGCGTTCGAGGGCACAGGCGACAATGACGTTTTGGTAGCGCTGCTCATCGAAAGGCGACGAGAACAGAATGTTTTCCTTGATGGTACCGTTAACGAGCCATGCCTGCTGGGCGACGTAGGCGCATGTCTCAGCGAGGCCGGTCTCGGGGTCGGAGCGAACATCCTCACGGCTGCGACCGCCAGGCAGGTAGACACGACCATTCAGAATAGTCATCTCACCAAGTAGAGCCATGAGCAGAGATGTCTTGCCGGAACCAGTGGGGCCAGTAACAATGTTGAGCTTGCCGATCTGGAAGTCGAGGGAAATATCGAGAAGGCGGAAGGCCATGGTACCGTCGTTAGCAACGGCATCCTTGGCACCCCAGATGAAGCTGGCGTTGTTGCGGAAACCAATGACGCGCTCGCCAGTGTTCTCGTCAATGTTGTCGAGGCCGAGCTGCTCAAACTTTTCAGTCTCCTCCTCGGCAAGAAACTCCTCGATACGGTCGATGGAGACCTGAGACTCCTGAACGTGAGCAATCATGTCACCAAGCTGGTCGAGAGGGTAGCGCAGCAGCATGAACAGAGAGATGGCAGTAAAAGCAACAGAGGGGTACAGGGGCTTTCCCTCGATAATGGTGTAGACAAGGAAACAGCAGAAAGTAATCAGGATAGGGACAGTGTTCCAGGTGGCGACAGCGCAGGCCCAGATAATGTACCGGCGGCGGAGAGCGCGCAGTTCGGCACGGCGCTTCTCGTCCACAATGTTGCCGAAACGCAGCTCCCAAGCAAAGTACTTGACGATACGGATGTTCTGGAGAATCTCATTGGTGGCCTGGATACGCTTGTCGGTGGCAGCCATAATGAGCTTCTGTGTGGTGTGGAAGGCCTTTGCGAAGCCAATATTGACGGGCAGAAGCATGGCCATGATGACGAAGCCGGGGATGGCACTGAGACCCATGACGCGGTACAGGAGGATGACGGATACGAGAAGCTGGGTGGGTGCAGAGGCGACCAGGAAGTGCAGGTAGGCGGTGACCTCAGAGACCTTGAAGCTGTCGACGGACATGAGGTTGATGATGGTACCAATGTTAGCCTGCTCGTCGGCAGACTTGGGGTCCTTACCGTCCTCAGTAGTGGCAGGAGCGGCAGTAGTGGCAGAAGCGGTCTGGTTGGAAGAAGCAGCGTTGTTAGTCTTCTTCGACTTTTTAAGACCAAGCTTGCGCTTGACAGTAGCCACCCAGTTCTCGCGGCCCTCAGTGGCAGTGCCGTCGGCATCCTTGCTGCCGAGAACAGTCTCGTTGCCAGCGGCAGCCTTGCGACGAAGAGCCTTGGCGTAGATCTCGCCGACAAGAATGGCGCGGATGTTGATGCAGACCTTGCGGCCAATCCACAGAGCACGGTTGTCGCCAAAAGAGCGGATTATGTCGGTAATGGGCAGAAGAATGACAAACAGCCAGAGAACGTTTCTCGGGGCCTCGTCGGGGTGCTCGACGTACTCGAGAATGGCCTTGAGCAGCATGGTCGGTGCAAAAGTGAAGACACCGGACATGACAGCCCACCAAGCCTGCTCAAACAGATCGCCCTTGAAGTACAGCAGCATGTGGGCGGCGAGACCAAACGTTCTCTTGGCCTGGCGGTAGCGTGCGAGAACGGTACCAGCCTTGTCCTCGGGGTTGAGGGCCCAGACACGGTTCATCTCGAGAGGCTCCTTGTAACCCTCCCACATGATCTGGTCGACCCAGGAGAAGGTGTAGTGGGACAGGATGGAAGCCAGGTTCTCACGCGACGGGGGCACGCCGTCCTCGTACTCCATCATGACCGTCTTGTTGCCCTTGCGGGTGGTGACGGCAATGAAGAAGAGCAGAGAAACGAGGGCAAATTCGATAGTGCAGAGCAGCTCTGTGAGGCGCGCGGTGGCGTGGATGAGGACGGAACGGAAGATGATCGCGGTAAACAGCCACTCAGCAGAGTAGATACAGGCTGTGTGGTTCCAGAGATGGGGCATGCGCCAGTGGGAGCGAGTGACGAGGACGCGCAGAGAGACGAGAGCAGCAGTGTATATCCAGGTGAAGAGACCGACAATGGCGGCGTTGCGACCCTTGGAGTCGGGGGCATCGTCAGCACCGTGGCCAGTGTAGGCACCCTTGACGAGGGCAATAAAGTTGACAAGGACCAGGCCAGCAACGGCAGCAACCTCGATCATGAGGGTGAACTCCTGGCAAACGGGCTTGTTGGGCTCGACAACGGAGCCCTTGGTCAGGGTGCGGACAAGGTCGAGGGAGCTGCCGCCCATGACGAGGTCATCTTCGTCGTCGTCGATGGCGGCAGAGGCACTGGCGCCGAGGGATGCAGTGGTTTCGTCATCGTCGCTATCGAGAGGGTCGGAGGGCAGTTCGGTGCGGGCGCGGGCGGAGGAGTGGCTGCCGGCCCGATCACGGATCTGCTGGTAGTCGCCGTGTCTGCTGCCTTTGCGTTTTAACTTTGCGATGCGAGTGAGGATCTGGTGTGTGGCAATGACGACGGAGGTGAGGAGGATTGCAATCGGGAAAGCAAATTTGAGGTAGCTAAGCAGTTAGTAGTGTAGATCAAGGTAGATGTGTGTGACGCATGCGCAGATAGCTTCGGCAGTGAGGGGATTAAGCAAGCGTGAGGCTGAGACAATTGACGATTGGTGCAAGTCAACCCCAATTGAGGGCCAGGTACACATGGTACACTCGGTACACACACAGCATCGACAGGGAATATGGGCATAGCTGAGAATGAAACTTACTCGCGTTGAAAGCAGACGGTAAAGTCGTCAACGCGCCATATCGGCAACGGGCATGACGCACTTGCCATGCTTACCCCCACGTTATTAGAAGCTCAGTTGTAGACAGCTGAACTTGCAAAATGGTTGTTGGGGAATAGAGAGGATGTAAGGTAGAGGGTAGAGAGGTAGAGAGGTGAGGAGGTAGAGGTCGAGAAGTAAAGCAAAGGAAAGAAGAAAAAGAAAGAAGAAAAAGAGAAGGAAAGAGTAAAAAGAGAGAGCGGGAAAAAGAGAGGAAGAGAGAGAGAGGGAATGGATGAGAGACAGAAGTAGACGAAGACAAGCAGCCGAGCGGCGCGCAGAAAAGAACAATAACTAAGAAGTAAGAGAAATAAAAGAAATAAAAGAAAAGAACTAAAAAACGGAATGTCGTATGGCAGAAGCAGTACTCAAAGTACCCCGTTTTGCAAGGAACAAGGTCGAGGCGGGACAGACCAAGACCAGGGGAAGGCGAAAAAGTCGGGGATGGAGGAAGGTTAGAGAGGCTAAAGGCTAGAGGCTAGAGGCACTAGGTAATAAGAGATAAAAGATAAGAATTAAGAGATGAGGAATGACGGGTGCTGAGATGATTGAAGAATTAGAGGTGTAGTTGTAAATTGAGAAAGGAAATAAGAGAAGAAACAAAAGAAGAAATAATAAAAGAAATAATAAAAGAAATAATAAAAGAAATAATAAAAGAAATAATAAAAGAAAAACGAAAGCTCAAATCAAGAAACGCGGATGTACGTCGTATGTACAAGTGTATGATCTAATGATCTAATCTTTGAACAATGCGCACAATCCTGGCCGCGCAATGCAATGTCAATGGATAGCTGTAGTATTAAGCGTTGATAGTGTCGATGGACGTTGGATGTTGAAAGATGAGAGGATGGAGAAGTTGTATTTGGTTGAGCCGAGGAGCGCTGTTACTTGTACGAGGTGGCTTGGGGCAGGCCAAGCTCGGCGGGCAATCGGACGGGGTCGGGTATTAGACAGGGATAGGAACAGGTGAGGTCATTTCGTTGGTTGTGTGTGGCGTGTATGAACAGCGGACAGCGGTGATGCTTGGATCGCGATGACAAGATGTAGAGAAGAGGAGAGAAAGGAGAGAAAGGAGAGAAAGGAGAGAAAGGAGAGGAGGGAAAGGAATAGAAAGAGAAAGAGAAGAGGGGATTACGAGTAAGCACAGGCAGGCACGCATAACGATATCACAATCACAGCGGGAAGGCGCAAGGCAGCCAGATGCATAGACGGAAGGAACGAGGCAGCACACACAGCGGGCACAGCATAACATCATTACAATTACGGAAGGAGGCGAGGGAGAAGGGACGGTCAGAGAGACAGGGGAGGAGGACTGCATGGACCGAAAGGGCAACTGCAAAAGGCTCCTGGCTAGCTCCCCTTGCTCCTGCCTCGGCCTGGCTACGTATTTATGAGTGGACAAGACAGGCAGGACAGTGGGCTGTGACTGTGGACTGTGGACTACTCAGTATGGAAAGGGCAGTTATTAGACAGTGGGTGGGAATGGGAAAATGGAAAGTGGGGTGCTCAAGGTGCTCAGGGTTGCGATGGAATTGCAGTCGGACAAGGCACGGAGGGATGGGAGGAAATGGAAAGAAGGGAGAAGAGAAGAAGGAAAGACAGACGTATTTAAGACGGAACATGAAAATAGAAAGAGCCACTCATAAATATCCACCTCTGCCTACTTCTGCCTTCCCACGGTAAGAACCCCATACGCTACTCGCACTACTCACTACTAGAACCGGCACTTTCTTTTTTCAAATTGATATTTTTAATCCTATTTTTGTTTTTCTTCTTGGTTGCTGCTCTTACGTCTTGCATTCAGGCATTTACCCATTCTTTCTGCTTCTTTCTATTTTCTGCTTCTACTTTCTACACTACATTCTACTTTCTACAGTACTTCCTGCTTCCTGCTTTCTTGCTGCGAAGCTCGGAGCTCGGAGCTCCAGTGAGGGACAAATGCTACCCTGGTGATCGGCAAACAAATGAGTAAAGAGAAAAAGATGAAGAGATTGATAAAAAAAGAGGAGACGTGGATAAATGCTGCATAGACGCTGGGTAGACAATGATCCCAGGTTAGCGAGTCTGCTATTGATGTAATATTTGCCGCATAGCAGTATGTATCAGTACATGTGTGATTAGTCAGATGTGTGAGGCGTTGAATATGCCAGTGAAGGAACAGCAAGGCAAGTGCGATGGGTAAGGACATGCATAAATATAATTTTATAAAAGAAATATAAAATATAAAATATAAAGAATAAAATATCAAATAGAAGAATAGAAGAGAAAGAGAAAGAGGAAGAAAAACGGATCTGATATGGCTCCTTCCCTTTCGATGCAAGTGCCACTCGCGGCAGCCAGAGAGCTAATGCACGTTGCGTTTTAAAGAAATACCAGGAATAAATAATATGAAAATATAGAATAAAAGAGTACTCTGTACATGAGCGAAATCAGATAAATCGAGTGCAACCGTTATGTGCAGTGCATGACGGAGCGATGTCCATATCTGACTTGCCCGTACGGAGTAGATGCTTGTGCATGGTTAGTCCCCGCTTTCGGCAGGTGTGGTGGGTGGCAGAAGAGTTTTCAGGGGGGTGCTAGAAAGTATGAGATTTATCAGATTTAACATAATTATCAGATTTATCAGATGGACCAGATGGATCAGATGGATCGGATGAATGACACAATAGCAAGAAAAAAACAGCAAAGAACAAATACAACACACAGAGGACAAACTACTGCAAGCCTGGCGCATGGGTGGAACGGCAGGATGTCCCGGAGAGCATCTGATAGGAACAGGGCAGAAATTACGGAGTACAGTGGGAAAAGAGGATGAGAAGAGCCGAGAGTGTAAAAAGTGAGTGCCGAGAGAGAAAAAAGAAAAGAGAAAAAATACTGAGTAGAAGAGAAGGAGGGAAATAGAGGAGAAAATTTAAAGCAGAAAACAGTTGCAGAAGCAGACGAGGGTACTTGAGAGGGGTGACATCGGGCATTGCTCCATCGCAGAGGTCGGTGAGCTGGAGGCTGGGCACCGGGCTCAGATAATGCCGCAGATGTTCAGGCAATGGTAAATTACAGAGTATATTGATTTGGACTCTGTTCAAGCAAAGAAAAGAATAAAAAATCATAACAGATTGCGTTTAGAACGTTGGAATAAGTCAAGTTGGAAAGCCAAGAGGTTAGAAGGATTGCCATGAGAGCCGGCAAGGGAGGAACAAGGGGATTGTGAACATCAGTAGGCGTGCATAGAAATGCACAATATTCATGCTCGCAATAGTTGACTAAATAGTGCATATCTACGTGATAAAAATAAATGTGGCTTGCTGGTTTCATTGTCCGGTCTGTCTGCCGGAGTGCCGGCGTCGACATTCCCAGCTACATTCCAGGTGTCGCATAGTAATCATATAAAGACTGTGTAGTTATGAGCACTATGTAAAAAGTACAAACAAATAAATGCTGAGAGCTGTGGCTGTGGTACTTTCAGTAATTACTGTGTTGATGTGAGCTCGCGATGCGTTCTCTGTTGACCTTCGTGCTTATATAATCAACATCACGACATTATATCCAAGAATCAGCAGTCAACAACCATCAGAAACGTCGACGCCAAATTTGTCGCTCATCAGTAATTTCAGTGCTTGTAGACTCCCAACTATGGACTAGATAAGCATCCCTCACTATATCCCTTTGCTTCTCCTTAGGTGTCTGGCAATATAAAACAATAGTCTCCCTTTGCTCATGCCAGGCGATGCCAGCTGAATTGTCCCCGTGTTATTAGTTCCAAATATCATCACTGCTGACAATTTCTTGCAATATTACTTGCAGCCCTGCCTGATGTCTCATGTCTGATGGTGCTCCTAAATGCCATCCCGCTCATTCCGCACCCAGCCAGTTGAGACTCGCACAATATAAGGTATGCAGTGTTTCTAATCGCATGATCCGATCGTTTACGTTGATCGTTGATCACCTGGGCTGTAGCTTGGATTGAACTAAATAAGTAGTTTGCAGCTTGTTATTATACTGCGTAGTCTCACTACTGAAACTGCATCGTGTATCGAGATCATGCATATGCATATGTATGTATATGCACATGTATGTACTGATAACTCAAAGAAAGTGTTTGATAAGCTCTGTCTAGTGTCAGCATGTCATCTCCAGACTACTATTGTTTGCAGCTACCAGCTACCAGCTATTATCGTCTGGCAGCTATGAGCTATCAGCACCTGGAATACAGCACGACTACCAGTAATCAACGAAAAGTAGAAAAAGAGGAAGAAAAGACAGAAGACAGAAGAAAACAAGACAGCTGACAGCCCTCTACGCCTCTGCAGCCTCTACAGCCTCTGCAACCCGTTACCAAGTCAGCGGTAGTCAAATCTTGCCGGATTCTCTAATGTCTCATGTGCATCCCCTAGTCTGTCCTTTCTTTTCCTCATTCGCTGCATAGCTCTAGCTGAAGACTGGGTATTCACTCCCAGGGATACGGTAATAAACTGTGGAGGAAGGACACCATGGTAAATATAAACTGGGCAGGTCATGCGGTGATGGAGTCGTCGTCCGGTCATTACGATATTAATAGAGTAAACTTTAAACTCGACAAAAGGAGGCTGCCAAGGGATGCGCGCGTCGCGACCGATGACGGCCTTGTTACACGTGTACTGTAGACTGATGACTTCACTATCTTGAAATATCTTTATAGGCTTTATTGTGATGTACAGACAAGGTTTTATAATAGAACAGCGAAAAGCAAATAAAAACTCCAGATCCTTCCGTTTTCTTTTGGTTTCCTCTTAGATGCACGCAGCGGCAAAGACAAAAAAGACGAGACAAAATAAAAGCAAAAAGTGTCAAAGAGATGGGCCGCTATCGGCCCGCCTGGACGTGCGTTGGTAAACACATCCAAGGCTGTAGCTGCAGCTGATAAAAAGCTACCAAGCTACACAGCATAGAGCTGCTGAAAATAGAAAAATGTCGAGAAAACACCTTACATGGTGACCATGCCCTTCATGCTGGCCATGTCACCCTCCTTGGCGGCAATCTCAAAGTAGCCGTAGATAATGGTAACGGCAAGCAGAGTACCGGTACCAGAGCCAAGTGCGCCCATCAGGTCGCTGGCAACAGACAGAGCACCAATGCACGCACCACCGAAAGCGGCGGCAGTAGGGATGATCCGCTTCAGCTCCTTGTACATGCTCTGGTCACGGTGACCGGCCATGACAAGACCCTGGTCCTTGAGCTGCTTGGCAACATCGCGGGGGCTCGAGCCCGAAACCTCAATCCAGGTCTTGGAGAACACAGCGCACGCAGTCAGCATGTAGGCAATGTACACGACAGTGTGGATGGGGTCCAGCAGAGCGTCGGAGAACTTGAGCGGGGGAGACATGTAGTAGACGAGGCCGGACGAGGCAGACAGCTGGTTGGTGCCCTCCTTGGCGTCCCAGACACCAAAGAGCTGGACCAGCAGGTTCTCGGGGAAGCGCGAGTACAGGATCTGCGAGAACAGGAAAATGTTGGACGACAGAGCAGACTGCAGCATAATGGGCATGTTGCTGGTGTAGAACAGGCGCACGGGGTACGAGCCGCGGCCACCACGCTGGCGCGACGACTTGACGGGGATCTCAACACGGAAGCCCTGCAGGTAGATGACTGCAGCGAAAATGGCAATGGTGGCCAGCAGGTTCATGACGTTGGGGAGACCCTGTCTGAAGAAAGCCTCCTGCAGAGCCCGCTGCTTGTTGGGCCACGTGGCCAGCAGGTGGAACAGAGCAATAACAGCACCCTCGTACTCGGGGCCGCGGCCGGTGTTGACCGAGACGGGCGAGAAGGCCTTCCACACAATCGACTCGCAGATGTTGGTGGCAATGAACAGCGAGATACCGCTGCCCAGACCGTAGCCCTTCTGCAGCAGCTCGTCCAGGAGAATGACAATCATACCGGCAATGACCAGCTGGATGATCAGCAGGAACACGATACCGGCACCCAGCTCAGAGGGCGAGCCGTAGAGGCCGGTGAAGACGTAGACGGTGGCAGTGCCAATGGACAGGATAATGGCAAACAGCTTCTGGGCGCTCTGGTACAGCTCGCGGTCAGACTTGAAGTCGAGGTTGACGTCGATCAGGTGGGTGCCGGCCAGCAGCTGGAAGACCATGCCGGACGAGATAATGGGGGTAATACCCAGCTCCATCAGCGTACCACGGTTACTAGCCATCATCATGCGCAGCCAGTACAGCGGATCCGAGGTGTCGGAGGACACAATGCCGTACAGGGGCATCTGGCTCATCACCAGGAAGATGAAGAGAGTAAGACCGGTCCACATCAGCTTCTGGTTGAAGGGGATCTTGGTTTCCGGCTGCTGGACCTCGGGGAGGAACGGCACGAACGGCTTGACGAGGTCGAGGAAGCGTACTGATGGGTTAGTAGGGGTTGATTTAGGGTGTAGGCGTGTAGAGTATTGGGTGCGATGCGATGCGATGCGATGCGACGCGAGGAGCTCACGAGAGCTCGCGACGGGCAATCAATTGACTCAACAACTGCATCATCCTTGCATCCAGATAACCTCATCGCGTCCTTCAATCTCTCTCAGTGCAAACTTACAGCTGCTCATGTTGGCGGTTGGGGGGTGTTGATGGCCGTAGAGTGGCTGGTGATGGGAGGAGGTCGATGCCAAAGGGATTCAAACGGGGAGGAAAGAAAAGAAGGGAAAGAAAGAGGAAAGAAGAAGAAGCCCCCAGCTTGTAATTAAACTGGTACTGGCGAAAAGGACAGCAAATGAGTGGTTGATGGAAAGGGGACAAAGGACAGCGAGGAGGTAGAGGACAGAGGACAGAGAGGAGACTGGACCACAGAAAGGGGAGGTGGACACGATTGGAACGTGGTGGAAAAAACTACGGAGCAGCGCGATAGCTCGTCTGGTCTGGACAGATCACTGATACTGGCTGATAATGCTCATATTACACAAGGATACCACCTAAAGCATAGTGGTAGGCCCCTAGTGGCAGTTAGAGTGGAGTACAGATCCCAAAAGGCCAGCTCTTTCTCTTTTTGCTCTCTTGTGCTGGGTGCGCGCGTAAAAATGCACGTGACCATGAGCCCCAAAAGCAACTTCCTATTGCGGACTAGTGACGGATCCAGGTAAGCTTGTGTAATTTCTCAAAATAAGGAAGCAGTTCAGCCCAGCTTACATAATTAAGACTTTTCACTTACACCAATTTCCGCCAAACTCAGACTCACTCAACAGACATCTCAGCCTTGCTCACAACATCTCTATATTTTTATATTAATTCACAATTTCCACAGCCACTGATATGCCTTTATGAGAAGATTCTTCAACGCCGTCAAACACCACTTTGGGCATGTCACCATGTCGCGGCCACTCCCCGATCCCCTCGTCGTCGTCCTCGGCTCCACGGGAACCGGCAAGTCTGATGTATGTCTCGGTTGCCTTTGATTATTTTGGCTGTATAAAATTTACTGACAATAAAGCTCGCCGTAGAGCTGGCTCGTCGATTTAATGGCGAAATCATCAATGCCGACGCCATGCAAATGTACCACGGCCTGCCCGTGACGACCAACAAGATTTCCACTGCGGAACAAAAAGGCATTCCCCATCATCTGCTCGGCACGATTGCCCTGCACGAACCAACATGGCGTGTAGACCACTTCAAAAAGGAGGCCTCGAGAATCATCAGCGAGATTCGTGGCCGCGGTCGGCTCCCGATCGTTGTCGGCGGATCGCAGTACTACACCGACGGACTACTCTTTGACGATATTCTCGTCGAGGGAGAATTCGACCGCATAGACGAGGCACCAGAGGAGACTGCAGGAGACGATGACCTCGATGCGTCGTTTGGCGACACAGGAGACCGCGAAAAGGAGTTTCCGATCCTCGCCGAGTCGACCGAGCGCCTCTATGCCGAGCTCAAGCGCATCGACCCCGTCATGGCCATGCGCTGGCACCCGCGCGACCGGCGCCGCATCGTGCGGTCGCTGGAAATCTTTTTTCAGACCGGCCGGCGGACCTCGGATATTTACGCCGAGCAGAAGCAGAGGCGCGAGGAGAATCTGGCGCAAAAGACACTGTCCAGCTGGAGCACGCTCATGTTTTGGGTCTATGCCCAGCCCGACATTCTGAACGCCCGGCTCGACAGCCGCATCGATACCATGCAGGAGCGCGGCCTCGAGCAGGAGACGAGCGACATGTACGACACGCTGCAAGAGTGCGAGGCCCGCGGCACACCCATTGACAAGACCAAGGGCATATGGCAGTCCATTGGCTACAAGGAGATGGAGCCCTACACCAAGGCCGTCAAGACCAGCGACAAGGAGGCCGACCTCGACGCCCTGCGCACGCACGGCCTCGACGGCATCAAGTTTGGCACGCGCCGGTACGCCCGGTACCAGATCAAGTGGATCAAGCACAAGACCATTCCGTGTCTGCAGAATGCCCACCCGCGCGCGCTCGACCACCTGTTTCTGCTCGACAGCACGGACAAGGCCGAGTGGCAGAGGAATGTCGCCGATGTCGGGGTCGACATTGCCGCCAAGTTTTTGGGAGTGGGCGAGTCTCCCGAGAACCTGCCCGCGCCGAGCGACGTCTCGGAGCGGGCCCGGACGGTGCTGCACGAAACCATCCACGCCAGCCGCAATACCGCATTCAATGCCGACAAGCCGTTCAGCCAGACATGTACCGTGTGCAGCGTCACGACCGTCTCGGAAGAGCAGTGGCAGAAGCATGTGCGCGGCTCGCGGCACCGCCGCGTCGTGCAGAAACACAAGCGCCGAGCCCTCGTGCCCGTCGAGATCCAGGAACGGCTGGCGGCCGAAAAGGCGGCACGCTGGGCCGAGCGCGGCTGGACAGCACCGGTGCCCGACAGCAAGACACGGCCATTAGAAGAAGCAGAAAGACTAGAAAATGAGTCGGCGAAAGACGGTATGCAGGTGGAAGCTGCAGAGGGTAGAGAGGCTGCAGAGGCTGCGGAGACTGCAGTAACTTCTGAGAAGCCAAAGTCCTCGTAGACTCTATGTTGGATGGAAAAGTCTGTTTTCAGATGCATTGTATATTTCTTGGTTTGTCTCATTTCTTTATATCCCCATCTACTCATAGCCAGCGTAGACTTATACCCAATGTCTTGACAATATACATATAAAAAATAAAGAAAAACATGGAATAAAATTAAAAATTAAAAATTAAAAAAATTAAACTGATATCGTACTCCTTCCACGCCGTCCTTTTTCTTCTTCTCTCTCTTAGTCCTCGGCTTCGCCTCGATCGCCGCGCTTACTGAATCTGGCACTTCACCCACTTCTGCAGACCACCGCGCGCAATGATTTCTTGCACAATCGGCGGCAGCTCGCCCACCTTTTGGCTCCAGGTGGCTCCGCCCTCGCCCTCCGTGACGGTCACCATGCTGCGGCGCACATCCCACGCCAGCGTCCAGCCCGTGCAGCGCGTCACCTCGAGGCCCATCAGCGCATCGTTGATGCTGTTGCGGTTAAAGATGTTGCCGAAGCTGCCCGACACCACCATGGGGATCTTCTTGGCCAGGATGGCCGTGACGGCCTGCTCGCGCGACGAGCCGCAGCCAAAGTTGAAGCCGGCCACCAGGATATCGCCGGCCTTGGCCGTCGTGCGGAACTCCTTGTCGTAGTTCTCCATGCACACCTCGGCCATGGTCTCGACGGGCACGTTGTCCTGGTACGTGTACTTGCCGGGGTAGATGCCGTCCGTGTTAATGTTGTCAGCGTCACAGAACACAATCTGGCCCTCGACGCGCTCGGGGAAGCCCTCGGGAAGCTCGGTCAGCGGCTCCTCTGCCTCGTCGGCAGGCTTGCTGTCCGCAACAGCAGCACCCTCGGAAGCAGCGCCCTCGGCGCCGGCCAGTAGGCTGTCAACATCGTTGATCAGCTTGTCCAGAGCCTCCTCGACGGAGATGGCACGGTCCTTCTCAAAAGTTGCCGTTGCCTTCGCCGATAATGACCGCTGGGGTCGGAGATGATACCGCTCAGCGCACTGGCGGCAACGACCTCGGGACTGGCCAGGTAGGATTTGGCATCGGTGGAGTCCATGCGGCCCTTGAAGTTGCGGTTGCTGGCACTGATGCCGACCTCGCCGGGCTCGAGCAGGCCCGTGCAGCCGTAAATCATCTCTGTTTCGGTTAGATATATTTCTAGAATTATTCAGGATTTTCTCTGCAGAGGTATACGCACCGAAATCATATTTGCTTATGTTGGTGTCTACCAATGCAAATCGACGTTGTTAATGTTTTCTCGTGGTGATTCTTCCATCGCTGGACGTCAATGACATAATGTAGCGCTTTCGGCTACAAGGGCCGTCCCCAGGTATTAGTTCTTGTTAATAAACTAATTATTTTGTGATTAACTTTAATTATTGACAGGGACGAAAAGGACGTAGTTCAAAGCAACGGCTGTGGTTGGCCAATTGGTGTTGTGTGCTGCGAGCATCTTGGCGATGCTATTATATGCGGTTATGAATGTAAAGTATGCAACTATCGATTAACGAATTTTAAGTGTATTGAAGTATTGACAGTTGTTGTTTTGGAATTAGCAAGATATTCTAGTCTTTGTATTAAATGATACGATTTATATTGATTATTGATTATTGATTTATTTCTTTGTTTATTTGATTGATGTTTTTTAATTGATCATTTTATAATATATATATATATTGGTACTCAAACGGTCAGGTAAATATTAATAATGTTAATATCTTTTACTGCATTGTTTTTGACATAACATTGAATAGGAATAATATATATATATATATATATGCCTATGGTTGACTCGATATGACGGGCTCGAATTCTTCGTGTCACTGGTTCGTCATGGCAGCCAGTTGACAACTTCCTTCAACTCGTTCGATTAGACATGACTCATTCGGCATGCCTCGTGATAAAGGTGATCTATGAATAGCACGTCTAATTAAGGCAGGCCAGTACTCAGTAAGTCAAGCATGCCACGCGAATAAGAAAGAGAATACCGCTATTATTGCATTGTTTGAATACGACTGGCCCCGTAAACAGCATGATATTGAGATATGAGATATTGATAGTATCCAGTGATTGATATGCAAATAGCCACGAATACACTAACCGTCTTTGCAGAGGTAATTTTGCTGCCTAGAAAGGGGTCAGGGGGAGGCAGGCCCTGATACCGACAATACCACAGAAGACTGCAACAGAAGACAACAGAAGGCTGCTTCCAACAATAGGAGAAAATATTGCAACAGGTGTCTTAAGACATTCATGAGTCGAACAGACCAGCTACCAAGGACATGTTTGACTTGGCGGATGGTGACGGGTAGATATCGAATGACAGACAACGGAGAATCTCTCGTACACATAGATGCGCGGGGACTCTATAAGATGGACTCTAGGAGGAGTGACACATTAGCATGCATCTGCCATGTGTCTGTGAGCGAGTCTGCCACTTGCCACTCTGCCACTCTGTCACTGTCACTCTGTTTGGTCTTGTTTCCCCCGGGTTCTCCTTGGTTTCTCCGCCCCGATCTGCTCTGCACGATATACCGAGTAGATCCGATGCTACGTAAAAGCCTTGCAGACTCAAGACTCGTTCTTCGTCGTTTCGATTCACTATTGGCTTCCATCTGCTCCCTTCTACTCGTATTCGTAGTCGTCTTCGCTCTCTTATCCGTATTCTTGTTCGTACTCGTACAGCACCTGTGGGCTGTGCCACTGTACGAGCAGGGTGGGAGCAGCTCTTCTGGCTCCTTTGGACTCTGAAACGGAGAAGCAATACGTGTAAAGAGTAAAAATAAAACGAAACAAAACCCATGAGCCGTTGTGCCCCTGTCAGACACACAACCCACGCGCCGTCAGACGTCGTACTAGTCACTCCACAGCCTTGCGACCAGGGGTAGCCTATCAAGTATGCTTATTGCATTCATAAGAATCCTCGGCAATTACCTCCAATAACTACTCGCTAGGTTTTATAAATCAAACTGACCCAAACACACTGCAGAACACTACATACTATATAGTAGATCTCGATATTACAAATGTCTCCGGCACCAATGGCGCACATGATCATCGCAAATATCGGCGATACTTTTTAAATCAATAAAACAATCGCGTGAGGGTTTCGCGACAGTAGAATTTTTTTATAGAAATAGCGAAACAACATCCCGAATGTCGGCGGTCGTGCGCTCAATAGCAATGGCCATACAGAGTATATTCCGTGTTTGTCGCAGGGAGAAATAGGAGCATTCGGAGATACTCCGTAAATCCTCTCTGAATAGAAGCGCACGTGAGCCGGGGTAGCGGAAGGATATTGGGCCCGACCGAACTCTGGCCGGAGACTATATCATTTGGGAGGCTGCCCACAGCGCGACGGCGACTGCAAGAATAGACACAGCATAACAATAACAAGGCTTTGGAGCAAAACAGATATATCAAAAGTTACCGACAGTGAATTTGTGTTTGACAAGATTGTCAAAAAAACATCAAAATGATGTGTGGCCGTGCAATGCGTGTCGAAACGCCAACGTTGCTTACCGATGACGCCGAGAACTAGAGAAATTTACTAAAAATAAAATTAGAGCTTTTTGAAAATAGATGCTGGTTCCAGAGTCTAGACGATCGCCATTTTCTAACGCTCCTTGGGCATGACACGATGAATTGCGGGCGTTTTTACACTTGTTGTAAATGTCTTACCGGCCGGCTTTGGCTCTTGGTCTGACTGTGCAACATGTACGAAGTATCTCGTACGGCTTCTGAGTTTTTTTTTGTATTTTATTGATTAAAAAATATTATCTTGTTTTTAGAGCCGATTGTCACTGCCGAGACTATTTCTGTTTTTCTCTTATTAACGGCCAGGTCCCCCTTCATTTCTCGGTCTTGTTTCCTCCACACAAAGTCTTTGAAAACTGATATCTTACGACATGCTGCGCATCGTTGTGCACGTCCTTTAATCGCATCGCGATACACCTCTTCGATGATCATGCATTTCTTCTCTTTTTCTCTTTATCTCTTTTTCGCTTGTGACTATAACTATAACTCTATAACTTATAAACACTATCTACACGATATACCGTGTTATTATCGCCTTTGATCTTTATAATCACAGTTTTCCGCCAAGAAGAAGGCTCCGACAAGTCGGCATGATCGTACTTGCCTGTTTAGTCATCGTCGTACCTCACTGTAACTACGCTTCTGCGGTGCTATGCGTCTAGGTCTAATCAGTCTAAGCAGTCTGCAGTCTAAACAGTCTAGATAAGTGTCTAACTGCACACAGCCTTATTACTAAAGGCAAATATCGGTACTCTTTGTTCGTTCTTTCCTCTTCTATTGGCACCATAGTCTTGTTTTCGTTCTTTCACTGCCTGCCTGCCTATTCTCACCTGTTCCTGCCTCGACTTCAATTAATTCATTCTTTTACCGACCAAAGCCGATTGCTCCTCCCTTTTTTGACTTCTCCTTGACTTCTTCTTGCTTCTTCTTGACTTTTTCTCGACTTTTCTCGACTCAACTCCTACAGCTCTTTCCCCATTTCAGTAAGAATCCCACTCGCTCCTTCCTTTCTTGCCTCTTCTTACACCCGTGTGCTCCCCGTGCCTTCCCCACCATTGCAAAGGTTTAACCCATTTAAATTTCGATTTTTTTTAAGCCCACTCACCTTAACTACCTCTTGCTTCTCCCTCTTGTCTTTTGTCTCTTATCTCTTGTCTTTACGCTTCACTTTTCTCCCCGTTGATCCTTGTAGTCTGCCTCGCATAATCTCTTGCCTTTTCTCTTTCACCATCCTTTCATCCTCTCTACTGCTACAGATCATCCCATCTCTGCTTTGCCTCCTACCACTTATCGACCTCGACCCCTCGCCCCCCCCCACTGTTTGCGACAGCTCTGACGTCTGTCCTCAATTAATTCTCAATTTCGATTTTCAATCTCGCAATCTCCTAATTCCAGCTCCCAATCCCAACCTCTCAATCCTCACACAATTGACACAGTTCACACAGTTTACACAATTCATAATTCACACAATTCACAATTCACACTCAACTCCCCCTTCATCTGCACTCCCACCACTCCAAATACTACTACAACCCACGGCCACACCCGCGCCCCAGCTGAACGGCAACTAACACCACCAAGGCCAAAAAGTCTCCGTGTGCTGAAACCGAATACGATAGTCGGACGAAAAATATTACACAACAGAGACGAGCATCAAGACGAATAAGACCAAGAAGCCGAATAAGGGGAACGAATAACTGAAAATTCAACTAATCAGCCACTATAAGCACGCCCGCTGCAATCCCTGTCGCGCTACATCCGGCTTCCCGACCGTTTTACTTACGAAACACTTCAACATCGCCACGACACCGTCTTGTGACGTAGCCACTGCCATTTTCACTGCTTCTTGTGCTCACTTGTGCTCATTGGTACTGCAGTTTGCTTTCTTTTTTCCTCAGTACTATTCTTTTAAGCTTTTGAGTAGTACATCCACCTGCTCGATATCCGCCATCATGGCCTCCTCTGGCCACCCGAACGGGCCGGCCTCCCAAGGCCATCAGAACCACCAAAACCAAAATCAAAACCAAAACCAACACTACCAACACCAGCACCTCCCGACCGCCCCCCTCTCTTCCTACCAGCAATCCCACGACTCACCACAGTCCCAAGTCAATACACACTCCCCCCACAGCGGCGGCGGCTCGAAACCCACCCGCATTCTCGCCTGCGTCCTTTGTCAGCATCGCAAGATCAAGTGCGATCGCACCTTTCCCTGCGCCAACTGTATAAAGGCAAACGTCACATGCACACCCAGCACACCCGCGCCTGCACGAAAACGCCGCCGGCCAAACCAGGATCTTCAAGAACGTCTTGCTCGCTGCGAAGAGCTGCTCAAAGTCTATGCCTCAGCCAAGCCCGAAGATGATATCTCCATGAGCGGCACTGGCGGTGGCAGCGGCAGTGGCAGCGGTAGCGGTAGCGGTGATGACGATGGCAATGGTAGCAGCGGGCCCAAATACGACCCCGCCCAACAGCTCTTCAGTAACGACCCTGCGCTCAAGTGGAAGCCACCCGGCAAGCTGATCGTCGAGGACGACGGCGGTGTGCGCTTTGTCGACTCCTTTATGCTCAGCACTGTCCACGACGAGCTGCGGGCCATGCGGGCCATCATTGAGGGCGAGGGCACCGATCTGGACTGCGAAGACACTCCCGAGACTATCACAACCCCCGACGAGAATACCGATCTGGTTCTGAGCGGCGTTGGGGGTTCCGAGTTTGGCCAGGCAAACAATTTCGCTACGACCGAAATGACACTGGCCGATCTGCAGCCGGCACCAGCACAAATCTTCCAGCTGTGGCAGATATATCTCGAGCGTGTCAACCCGCTTACCAAGATCATCCACGTGCCAACACTTCAGCCATACCTGCTGGAGGCAACAAGCGGTTCACAAAGCATTCCGCAAAGTGTCAAGACTTTGCTGTTTGCCATTTTCACACTGGCCACGGTGGCCTTGACACCTGACGAGTGTCTATCCATGCTGGGATACTCGCGTGAGACGGCGTTGCAGCGATTTTCAAATGGCGTGCGGCTATCCCTGGTGCGTGCCGGATTCCTAAAGGCATACGATCTGGAGACACTACAGGGCCTTGTCATCTACCTGATCTCGCTGCAGGGACGCTATAACCGCCATGCAGCCTGGATTCTGAATGGTGTCGTGTTACGGATTGCCCAGAAAATGGGCCTGCACCGTGATGGTGCTGTACTGGGCCTGACACCATTTGAGACAGAGATCCGCCGCCGTGTGTGGTGGCAGATTATCATGGTGGATGCCAAGTATGCACTCATGTCAGGCCTGAGCCATTCGATGCTGCCGCGTGCATGGGATACCCAGGAGCCCAAGAATGTCAACGATGCCGACCTTTTTGCAGCAGCTACGGAACCCGTACAGGACCGCGAAGGCCCGACGGAGATGATCATGGTTCTTGTGACCAACCGCCTGGCTCGGTTTCTGTTGGAGACACCCGGTGTCGAGCCAATGATTCTTCTCAGTGACCACGAAGCACTGCGCGGGCCAGCTGGACCCAACGCGCATCAGGTGGAAATTTACCGGAGCCTGATTGCCAACCTGGCGCGCAGCTTAGAGGAAATTACGGACAAGTACTGTGACCCCAAGGCGGGCCCGCTGCACGAGATGGCACTGGATGTCAAGGACGAGGTGACACAGAAGCTGGAGCATATGCTGCTACCAGCCAAGGAGCGCGAGTTTGGCGACGAAGTGACGACACTGGCAGACAATGTATTCCAAATTGCGGTCGAGGCGGCGACACACGAAATTGAGCAAAAGGTCAAGTCCAAGGACAAGTCATTTGCGTGGTATTCGCGGCTCTTTTTCCAGGACAACATGTTTCTATTCACGGTGAGCCAGCTGTGCACGCGCACACAAGGCCGGCTTGTGGAGAAGGCGTGGCAGCTGGTGGAGCTGACGTACACAGAGTATCTAGACCTGTACGATGTGACGCAAAAGTCGTACTACCGGATGGCTATGTTTGTGCTGCGGGCGTGGCGGACACGTGCAAGTGTGCTGCGTGCGCGCAACGGCGGGATCAAACCAGAGGAACCCGAGTATGTGCGCAAGCTGCGGTCGCTGCTGCCACCACAGGACGAGGCCAAGGAGGAAGCCGCCGCCGCAGAAGCCATCGCAGCGGCCGCCAAGACACGGGCGGCTCTAGCAGCAGCGGGCACCGTTAATCTCAACCGGGTAGATATGCAGACTCTCAACAACATAAACAACATCAACAGTAACGGCATCAACAACAGCAACGCCAACTATGCCAACCAAGCCAACCATGCCAACACGGTGGCGAGCACGGCAACGTCCACGTCCGACTATAGTACGGACCAAGAAATTTCGGCGGCCATGTCGGCAGCAGCCGTCGCTAGCACACCCGTGCTATCGGGCACAACAACTGCCACAACAGCGGTGTGTGCTCCCACGCTCGAGTCATACATCAAGTCTGAAGTGGAAGACCCCTTTACGACGGGCTTGTCTACGTCCACCGTCAACCCATCATTTATGAACCAGCCAATGATCAACGTCAGTATGGACAACAGTGCTGGCGGCGCCGGAATGGGCGGCGAGCTGTTTGAAGACTACAAGATGACGAGCCCGCCGGGCAGCGCGATTGGTGTTGGGCCCGGAGCAGGATCGGACCCGGTGATTGACCAGCTCCTGTCGCAGCCGTACATGGACCCAAACACGATCGATTGGGACATGTGGGGAAGCATCATGCCGTCGACATTTGATAATTTCAACCAGTGGTAGGCTATGGCCATCGACCATTGAGCGGATGCGAGATGGGAGATGAGTGTGGCCGAGTCTGCGGACAGATGACAGTCGAGTGTTGAGACAACCGACGGATTGCATAGATGGCGTTTTTATGGATTGGCTGATTGATTGTGTTTTTGAGACGGACTGCGGTGATACTCATTTGGTTATTTTGATTTTTTGTTTGGATTCTTCAGTGTTTTAATATTTGTTATTTGTTATTTGCATTTTGTTATTTTGTTTTTGTTATTTGTTATTTGCCATTTGTTATTTGCATCTGCCCTGTATGGGTTTAGAGAAAAGGACCACGCTTTATAGCACAGGAACGACACCACTTTGCACATAATGACAATTCATTGTTAGACATTACTTTGATTTCACCGTGATTCAGTGATTCAGTGATTTCTGGTCGAGTGTAGAGCGTGAAGTGGACGACGGAGGTTTACATGTTAACGCCGGCTTGTGATGACTAATCAATACGCTCTAGGGACGATAAATTCTAGGAGGAAACAGCGAAAACGAGAGCAAAGCAGAAAAAACAACAAAAAAAAAAGGAGAAGTAAGGCCCGACATTCTATCCAGCCCCTGAATGTTATCACCGAACTTTGACCAGAGCGCCGATTTGAATTTCCCGACAATATACAAAGTCGGGCACTAGAATTGTCCGCGCTAGTCCAGTCACAGCCAACGACCGAAAAGGCGGGCTTTAGCATTGGCCGTCGGAGAGTAGTGCGTTATGTGGGTCTGTTCTCGGCTTATTATCGGCAGTCGGCTACCATAGCAAAGTCCGATCCGGGTGGTAGAAGATGTCGACAGCGGATGCTAATGCGAGTATTTGATTCGTGGTAGTAGGGGGAGCTTGAACAGCGATGCAGAAAGGCCGAGAATGAAGAATTATAGAATAAAGAGATATGAAAGATGAACGACAATAAATGAATAAACATGAATAAAAAAATGCAATTAAGCGATATAAAATACAACATAACAAGGAAAGACGCCGGCCACATGGTCAAGGCCCCACAAAAGCTTATATCTCCCTCGGGCACTACACTCGCCCAGAGGCTAGAGTCAACAGACAGCAATATTGAGTACTGGCCATATCAGACTATTCTTGAATACGTCGACAGCGTTGGAAGAGGTCTGCAAGAAGGAGACAAAGTACTTGAATAACACAAAAGTAGATTTCAAATGAAAAGCAACGAGTCCTCGGCGTTGATAATGTGAATGGTTTGCGGTGCGTCAATCAGGGTGAGAAGTCCAAAGGAGTAACATGGAGGCGTAGAGTAGGAATAGACAGGCGCAATATGGAAGAGCAATCTTGGAAGCTGACAACGACCAAGGAGGTCAGGATGCACCGACTAAACAGTCAAACTGGCCGAGAGTACCAAGCAGTCATGCAGAGGTCTAGAAATACGCACCAAAGGGGGCAGGTGAACAGGCTACGGAAGTAGACGAGACGGGTGAGTAAAGCCGCCTTGCTTGGTTCCTTATTGTGTATTATATATTCTCTTATATTCTATCATTTATTCGATGAAAAGGGCATCCCTAGCGATCGAGGTCAGCGCGGAATCCCAAACTATGCTCCGTGTGGCTGCGGGACGTAGTATGGCCGACTGTAAGATTGCAGAATGATGAAGGAATACCAATCATGAAAATAATATCAAAGCAAGTAGTGAGTCATTCTTGTACATATAAAGCCTGCACCTTGTTCTTGTTGCACAGCTTGGAGACTCTCGATCATAATCAACCTCTACCTCGATCTCAGTCTCAGTCTCTTCAGCAGCAACCATCTGTCACCAACATGCCTTTTCCTTTTCGGAAGAAGGTGTTCCCTACAGCGGCCGAGGCAGATGTAGATGCAGCAGCTGCCGTGCCCGTGTCCGCTCCCGTCACATCTACAAATGCAGCCGACAATGACGGCGCAGAGACAGACCTCCGCCAGGTCGACACCACCGCCACCGAAGACATCGAGTACCCCTCCGGCCTCAAGCTGGGTCTTCTCCTCACCTCTGTCTTTATGAGCATGTTCCTCGTCGCCCTCGACCGCCTCATCATCGCCACCGCCGTTCCCCAGATCACCGACGATTTCAAATCGGTCGAGGACATTGGCTGGTACGGCAGCGCATACCTGCTGGCTACGTGCTCCCTGCAGCTCATGTTTGGCAAGGCGTACATGTTCTGGTCCATCAGGACAATCTTTTTGTCGGCAGTGCTGCTCTTTGAAATTGGCTCGGCCGTCTGTGGTGCTGCGCCGTCGTCGGTCGTCTTTATCATCGGCCGGGCCATTGCCGGAATTGGTGCCGCCGGTATCTTTTCGGGTACTGTACGTTGTTTATTTTCTTTCTCTCTTTTTTCTCTTTTGTTTTTTTCCCTGTGTGCTCGCTACACTCACTAATCCACTGCTCACTTGCACTCGCCTAGCTTATCATCATCGTCTATTCCGTTCCCCTGCACAAACGCCCCCTCTACCAGGGCTTGTTTGGCGCCATCTTCGGCCTCGCCTCCGTCATCGGCCCCCTACTCGGCGGCGCCTTTACCACCAAGGTCACCTGGCGCTGGTGCTTCTACATCAACCTGCCCCTCGGCGGCGTCGCCATGGTTTTCATCTTCTTCCTCCTCAAGATCCCCGACCGCGATACCAACAAGATCTCCACCAAGCAGAAGCTGTCGCAGCTCGACGCCGCCGGCAGTTTTGTCTTTATCCCCGGCTGCATATGCCTGCTGCTCGCCCTCGAGTGGGGCGGCGCCACCTACCTCTGGAGCAACGGCCGCATCGTCGCGCTGCTCGTGCTCGCCGGTGTGCTGCTCATCAGCTTTGTCGTTGTCCAGGCCTTGATGCCCAAGACCGCCACGGTGCCGTCGCGCGTCTTTTTGCAGCGCAGCATCCTGGCCGGCGTGTATTCGACGCTCTGCATCGGCGCCCAGATGATGATTTTCATCTACTACCTGCCCATCTACTTCCAGGCCATCATGGGCGTCACGGCCGTGCAGTCGGGCGTCCGCACGCTGCCCCTGGTGCTCAGCATGGTCGTCGCCTCCATCTTGTCGGGCATCCTGATTGTGCGCGTCGGCTACTACACGCCGTTTATGCTGGCCGGCGTCTGTTTCACGTCGGTCGGCGCCGGCCTGCTGACGACGCTGCAGCTGGATACGCCCACGAGCAAATGGATCGGCTACCAGTTCGTGTACGGCTGGGGCCTGGGCCTCACGTTCCAGACACCCAACCTCGCCGCCCAGACCGTGCTGCCGCGCCGCGACGTGCCCGTCGGTACATCCCTCATGTTCTTCAGCCAGTTGCTCGGCGGTGCCGTCTTTATCAGCGTCGGCCAGAACATCCTGCAAAGCCAGCTGATCAAGCGTCTCAGCGACGCCGCCATCCCCGGCCTGACCGAGCCCGAGTCCATCTTGAACAACGGCGCCACCAGCCTGACGGACCTGCCCGACAACATCAAGCCGCTGGTCCTGCACGCCTACAACGAGTCGCTGCGCAAGGTGTTCCAGGTCGGCCTCATCATGGTGTGCCTGACCATCTTTGGCGCGCTTGCGATCGAGTGGCGGTCCGTCAAGGAGCACCTGCCGGCCAAGGGCGATGCCGCGAACAGCGACGGCAAGGCTGAGCAGGGTGTTGCTGAGAAAGAAAAGCAGGCTCAGGCCGAGGCTGCGGCCGAGGCCGAGACCGGTCGTGCTCTGGCCACGGCCACTACAACGACCATTGTGTCCGACAGCGAGTCGGTCGACGGTCCGGGCAGACAAAAGGTTTAGAGAAGTACTAAGCAGGCTTCAGTTCAATAACTTTTGTATATTCTCTTTGTCTTTTGTTCTGTCTCTTTTCTCTTTTGTCTCTTTGTCTCTTGCTATCTCATATGTACCCCGATATGCAGATAATATACAATTAATTATTAGCTTTTCTGCCGTCAATATCACAAACCGTGACGGCCTCAGTGTTTTCCCCTGATTCAACAGGGTTTGAGTGTATGTATGTTCGCCGCAGTGGCCAAGGGTATCAAAGTTTGTAGGCTCTGCTATATTTCTGTTCTTCTTTATTTATTTTGTGTACTTGCTTTTATCAGTCTTACGTAGTCTGGCTTCTTCGTTTACACAGACTATTCTCTTGTCTTAACACTTATCTGCGTCAGATATACACCTTACCTCTTACCTCTTTACTTTTACTCAGTGCTACTATACTTCTATTCTCCTATTACTATTCATATTGACAATGCCCTACCAGAGCGCTCCAGAACTACTGCCGCCGATTAACCGCGAAAGCTACAACTTCCCACCAGCCCAGCACTCTACTCCAGCCATCTACTCGCAAAGTCGTTTCCCTGAACATGGCGAGTATGAAAACTGGAACAAAACCCGGCCACTGATTGAGATAAAGGAGCCGAAGCCGCCAAAATCAAAGTCTTTAAAAAAACCCCAAAAAGGAGCCATGGCGCGATGTGCAACGAGGAAGAAGACAGCGCTGAGACGTGTGAACAGCACCAGGACGTTTCGAGGACTGCAGAAGAAGACGCCCAGCTTGAAGTAAAGAAACGCACGATACCCAAGATACCAAAGATGCCGAAGATGTTCGACGGCTAAAAAAAGCCCGTAGCAACGATGCTACACCACTTCATGTCTGGCGCAAGAAGAGGGCGGCAATTCTGGCACAGGCCAAGGCGAAGCAGCTCCGCGAGGCAGAAAAGCGGAAAGTATGGATGAAAGTAAGCAGTCTTAGCAGGCGATAGTATAATAGACTTGAATAATAAATGAAAATAAAAATAAAAATAAAAATAAAATGACAGCCATAGTAGACCGTCATTTTTGCTTATATAATGGCCCCACTTTAGCTTATGCGTGTCATTCTATTGGCCACTTTAACGACGCACGCCTCCGGACATGTCTTGACAGCTCTACATCGAGTACTTCAGGTGAGTAGACTCGCGAGACGTATACCAAGAAATAATAGACTTTTACTAGATTCTATATAAGAGTATCACATGCCTCTGTGGCCGAGATGTAGTCATCGTCTTCTGCTCCTTCCTCGCCGTCGCCTCTTCTCCTTCCTCTTTGACCTGTCCATCTCACCAGACAACCTTGCACAACTTATCAAAACACTTTTAACACTCTTCTGATATCATCGACTCAATATTTTATTGTTGCGACTAGCACTGTCAAGCACTCTTATATTACAAATATTCTACCACTCCATTAGAACATACCACTTATCTTACTCCTACCACTCACCGTCACTATGGCCCAGCCTCGCAGTACTGAGCCCTTTACAATCTGCGAGGAGTGCGAACCAAGGGCACACACTCTAGACTGCCAAAAGGCCGTTGCTGCTGCCAATGCTATTGTCCACATGAGCCAGTCGAGGCCCCAGGAGGAACTTGATGCTGCCGAAGCTCTGCTTGCTTTGTCCAGGGCTCCTGTCATTCTCGACCCTGCCCCTTCTGCAGCTGCCCCTGCACCCAACGCCTCTTTTGCCGATGCTCCCCAGACCCAGACCCAGTTCCCCCTCGGCTATCAGCCTTCTTACCGTATCGGCTTCCAGCACAGATACACCGCACACCCTGATCCCCGCGCCCTGCACTATCCTTCACAGCCGTATGTCAGGTCTGAGCGCCACTATATGCGCCAGGTGGAAGCACAGGCAGAGGCTGCCAGATCTGCCAGACCCGGTGCAAGCAGCCACACTCTGAAGGCTCCGCTCTACCCCAATAACAAGCACATGGCCACGAGAAGCCGGGCTGTAACAGAAGCAGCAGACGCGCATCGGCAAACACTGGCAGATGCCGTTGAAGCTCTCAGACAAAAAGAGGCTGATGAAGAGTACGAGCAGGCTAATGCAACCGAAGTACAGGAATCCAGCGACTCTGAGGACGACTCTGAGGACGATGCTGGAGACGCTCCTAGAGATTTCACAAGAGATGCTGCTGGAAATGCTGCTGAAGAAGTCGCTGGAGACGTCGTTGAAAACGTCGCTCAAGACACCGCCCAAAACAAGGCTGGAGACGACTCGAAAGACGATTCTTCAGACAACTCCCATGACGAATGTCGTGCCAAACATGAAAAGTCAATCTTGTCAAAACCGTTGAGTGCTCGGGATAAGAAGCGCCGGTTAGCCTAGATTGCTGCTATGTCGCTGGCTTAATTCTTTTGTTATTTTGTTATTCTTCCGTTATTCTTCCCCCCCCGTATACAGGTTATCCGCCTGTATATTTTGTTTTACGTCTACTGTTACTTTGATATTTTATCCTTGAGCAACGGAGCTAAGGAAGTATTGGCAGTTTATTACTACTTTTGTGTAAACAGCATTATCAATAATATAATTACCTCTTTTCTGGATAAAATATTGTCTCGGAAATAAAATTTTATCTTTTCATTTGAAATACTTGGATTAAAACGACTTTTTTGACCAGACCTCAAATACAAAAGCCATAAATACAAGAAAAATAGTAGTATTTAAAAACATTAATATAGAACAAAGGTAAGCTTTCAAACATTGTACAATAATAACATCATCATCATCAAAACAACAAATGGATGACATATTAGTAGCGCTTTAGTCAGCTCAAAATTAAAACACGTGACGTATAGCCTGACTATACAGTATACATACAGTGCATATTAGCACTATACTGTAACACGACGCTCGGAGGTGGCGACACGCGGGAGCCCCTCTTTTGTCCATAGCCTCAACTGGAGACCGCAAGGCAGCAGCTTAAGTTTGGCGAGACCGAGGAGAACAGCGACAATTACGGGACATTACTGGAAAAAAAGGACGAATCAATGATTGAATGCGAAAAAAGAAGCCAATGAGAGACGAGGAGCATAGATTGCACTTGTAAAAAAAGAGAAAACGGAAGACAGCGCAACGGCCCCCCACAGTCGTCAGATCCACTCGTTTTACACGCAAAGACGCAGATTGACGTCGACAGGCAGCCGAATAATTAGAGCCTGCTGGGACTACAGAGACTACCGACTGAGAGGCGCTTAACTGGCTGCCTACGAGAGGTTGCAGGATTGTTTTGTTTTTGCCTGATCTGTCCGACGGTTGACTACTCTTCTCGACGACATCTTCACATCTTTGCATCTTGACCCTCGAGCATCGAGCATCACGATATCATAGCATCACGACGACGACGACGAAAACAACAACGATTACACAAACCAGAAACACACCCACTACCCACCGCATCTGAGCGGCTCTACTCTACCGGCCATTGCTGGCCTCCCCTCGATCACATCGACACCCTCCTCGACCTCTACTACCCCCCCCCACAACCGCCATCATGGATACCTACTTCACCCTCCCCGTGCTGCAGCAGCTGCCCTTCCAGCGCCGCCTCAGCCGCCTCTATAACGACACAAAACGGTCCACCGACTTTGTCAAGGAACCCCTCCAGAATGCAGAAGACCCAGAGATCAAGGCCCTGCACCGCAAGCTGCGCATCCAAAAGGACCGTCTCGTGAGCTGGGGCCTCGAATGGTCCGACCCGACACAGTCCGAAGTCCTCATCGACTCGTCCATCTCGCGCGCCGGTCTCAGCGAAGTCGTCGGCAGCATCATGTCCACCATCAAGGACACCCTCGCCGAAGTCGAGCCGCTGTGGCTCAGCTCCAAGCAAATGGTCGACGCAAAATCCCTGTCCACAATGCCGTCCGTCTCGCCATCCGTCCTCGACAAGGCCGTCGAGGCACACGGCGGCGCCGGCAAGTCCATTGCGGCAGCAGCAGCGGCCGCTGCATCCGACCGCAAACTGCCCATTGTCGCATGGGACAAGGCCCGGTTTGCCGACCTCATCCAGGACCTGACCGTGTCCATCGACACTCTGTACGATCTCTCGCGCACACGCGCCACGGGCGGCAAGGACGCCAAGGACAGCAAAGAAAAGAAGGAAAAGATGGCCATGTCATCGGCATCGGCACCCGGCGCCTGGCCGACCACTTCGCCAAAGCAGTACATCCAGCCGCTGCCGACAAACTACCCCTACGGCAGCTACAATCAGCAGCAGCAGCATCTCCAGCAGCAGCAGCAGCAGCTGCAGCTGCAGCGGGTCCGCGGCCTCCACGGCCAGTCGCCCTCCAGCAGGATGCAGCTGACGTCCGACGAGGCCAAGATCTTTGAGTCGTCGCGCATGCTCGTGCCCCAGCAGATCGACTCCACTACCCTCACCATCATCGAGAGCAGCACAGGCCCCTCGGAAGTGCCCGCGTCGCGCGACGTCGTCTTTATGAACAAGCAGGCCTACGCCGACCTCATCGCCCGCCCCGTCGGCCAGAGCTACGCCCCGCTCCTGCTCGAGTACGCCTACTTTGACCCCGTCTACTCGTCCACCGGCGTCATGCCCTCCATGGACCGCTTCGAGAAACTGTCCGCCGGCCTCGGCTTGCTGCAGGGCGAGGTCCAGCGTCTGCTCGACTCCTGGAGCGGCAACCCGCGCCTGCTGGGCTACTTTGAAGACATGGACCACTCGCGCCTCGGTCTCGTCTACCAGTTCCCCGCCGGCTTCCATGCCATCGCCTCGTCCGAGACCGCCTTGCAGTCGCCCGCCACGCTGCGCTCGTGCCTCTACTCGCTCGGCGACCTGCTCGGCAGTCCCGGCTTTGAGCCCAAGCTCGAGGCCAAGTTCCGCCTCGCCTCCAACCTCGCCAACGCCGTCTTTGAGATGCACGCCAAGGGCATCGCGCACGGCAACCTCGTCGACTCGAGCATCATGTTTGGCCGCGTCACCAACCCCGATGCCAACTTTTCGTCGGCCGATGTGTCCCAGGTCGACATGCGCAAGCCCATGATCTCGTCTTTTGACCTGTTCCCCGACGCCCCCGGCCCCAACAACAAGAGCGACATCCGCCGTCGCAGCTCGCGTCTGCACCAGCACCCCTTGAACAATATTTCCTTTACACCCGGTGCGCCGCCGCTCGTCGATGCCGACCCGCGCGTCTTTGACCTCTACTCGCTCGCTATGCTGCTGCTCTCCATTGGCATGTGGACGCGCCTCGAGAATCTGGTGCCGCACCACGACTCGGAAATGGTCTCGGAAGCCGTGCTCGAGCAGCTCTCGACGCAGTGCGGCACGCTCTACATGAAGGCCGTGCAGACGTGCTGGAACGCCATGGAGACGGTCGTGTCGGCCGGCAAGGCTGCTGGCGACTCGCACCTGGCACGTCTGCAGGTCCGCGCCAGCACCTACCTCGAGGCATGCTGTGTTCTCGACGATGTTAGCAAGCTCGAGGACCGCCTGCGTAACGATCTGGGCGGCGAAGACGCGGCCGCAACGCCGACTGCCACCCCCACTCCCGCGAGCACTACCACAGCTGCACCCTCTGGCGGCCCGCCGTCTCTCACACACGCGCACACGGCACCCCTGCCGCCACCAAAGACAGCAGGCCAGACATCTGTACCGCTGCCCGCACCGCTCTCACGCTCGCAAACAACCCGGTCGCGCAGCGTGCTGTCTATGCCGGCTCGCGAACGTTTCCCTGGCGATATCGAGATGGGATCCATTGGATCCTTGGACTCCAAGTCCAAGCCGCCACCAGTGCCGCCCAAGACCAACACGATGCCCACGACGTCCTCCAAGGAAAAGGAGGCGCTCAAGGAGGCGCTCAACGAGCCGGAGGCGCCCAAGGAAAAGGAAAAGGAAAAGACGCGCATGCGCCTGTACCCGCAGGTTGCCCTGCCTGCCGATATTATTGAAAAGTGGCACTCGTACTTGATGCCCCAGGTCAACTATGCACTGCGCTCCTTTTACCGCAGCCACCCCGAGTCTGTCGAGATTTCTCTCGAGTCTGTCGGCGACTCGCCGCGCAACACGCGCCCGACCGTTGTCGTGGTGTGCACGTCCGTGTCCAAAGTGCGCAGCATTCTCAAGCGCAAGCTCGGCAACGTCTTTGAGGGCACCAACGGTATTGGTCTCAAGGTGTGCACGGGCCGCGTCATGCGGTCGCGCAAGCAGCCCGGCTTTTCGTCCAAGTCGTCGGACCCCAAAGCCGGTGCGATCCGGTCGGGTGCCGGCTACGAAGGCAAGGACGTGCAGGCGGCCAACAGCCAGTTCCAGCAGAAACCCGAGAACGGTGCCAGCATCGGCGCCTGGATCGGCGACCGGCACCTGCCGCCCGTCAGCTTTGGTGGACTGGTGCTGGTGGACGACAAGCCGTTTGGCATGACGGTGCACCATATGCTGGACGACCCGGATGCCACCGAAGCTGCGGCGGAGCGCGACAGCCAGGCCGCACTGCGAAGCAGTGCCGCTGCCGCCAATATATCTCTGGTGGATGATGGCAATGGCGATGATGGCAATGATGACGATGACGAAGAGCAGCGTCAGCAGCTGGAGCAGTCTCTGCTGGACTGGTACACGGAGCTGCAGGCCGATACGTCGCAAGTCAACTCGAGCGGCAGCGAAGAAGACGAGGATGACGACTATGCGTGCGAGTTTAGCGACACCAGCAGCGTGTCCGAGACGGACATTACCAGCGAGTGGTCCGACTCCGAGGGCGGAGACAACGATGACGATGACAACGACGACAACAATGAAACAAAAAAGGCTGACGAGCCCGGCGACGTGCCCGGTGTTGAGCCGGGCTACGGCGAGGGCTATGTTGTGACGCAGCCGGCCCTCGATGATGTCGACGGCAACTTTTACCCCGACGAGGCGACGCAGGACGAAGACCACCTGGACTCGTGCGGCCTGGGCGACGTCTATGCGTCCAGCGGTGTGCGCCGGCGCGTCGACGAGCGCGGGCTCGTGCACGAGATCGACTGGGCGCTGTTTGAGTTTAAAGAAGAGAGGCAGCCCAAGACCAACCTGATCCCCCACCTCCCTCTGCAGGGCCAGCAGGATTCTCTCGACGCCAGCAACACAAACAACGCCAACAAAGACAAGGCGATTCTGCGGCCCACGACCGTGGCGCCGGCCTCGGCTCTGCCCGGCCTCGAAGTGCAGTGCATTGCGCGCACGTCGGGCCTGCAGACGGGCCGCATCCTGCCGACCATCACGTCGGTCAAGATCTACGGCCGCACATCGCCGTCGCACACCTACCAGATTAGTGCCACCTCGTCCAAGGCCCAGTCCCAGTCCCAGTCCCAGACCAAGCCGCAAAACAGCTCGCCGATTGGCATTCCCGGCGATAGCGGCGCGTGGATCGTCGAGCGCGAGCACGGCCGGCTGTGTGGGCACGTGCTGGCCTGGAGCGCGCGCAAACGCGTCGCCTACCTGTGCCCCATGGACGTGCTGCTGCTGGACATTGCCGAGACGCTCGAGGCGGGCGAGGTGCGGCTGCCCGGCGGCGAGGCGGTCGTCAAGATTATGGACTCTGAGCGGCGCAAAGAGGATGTCGGCGCCGCCGGGGACCAATACTCCGACCCCCCTTCATACCCGGCGCACCCGGCGCACACGCAGTACCCATCGCACTCGCAATACCCACAAAACCCGCAGCGCACGACGGGAATGGGCGAGCGGCAGCCGCTGGCGAACCAGAGCACATCGTCGCTCACACTGCACGAGTCGTGGGAGTCGGACGGCATCGAGATGAGCCACAAGGACGACGAAGGGGGCTCGTCGGTGGGAGGAAGCGCCAAGAAGCGGTGGCAGTCGAGCAAGATGATGGAGCTGGTGGGGAGTATGGGCAAGGTGGCGCTCGGCAGCCGCGGCGGCAACAACAATGTGCAGGCGCCGTGCTAGGGGAGGGATGTATACATGATACGATGATTTGTTTTTGGTTCCTCTTTGACTATCGTTTGGCTTCTTTTGTTTGGTTTTATTTCGGTTCTCAGTTCACGATACCATTTGATTTTAGATTATGCTTAATGTAGATTATAATTTTAATTTTGGATTAACTTTATTTATACAAAAATAACAACGCCATGGGGATATATGTACTTTTTAACAAGCCAAGGGTCTAGAGCTAGTTGTTTGATCAAACACTTAGAACATCATGAGAGCAGAGCCGAGGACGGCAACGAGAGCGGCACCGACGACGGGGCCCGAGACACGACCGGCGGCCGAGCTGACGGACGACGTGGCGGCGGCAGTCGAGGATGTCGACGAAGCCGTCGACGAGGTGGTGTTGGACGCGGTGGTGGTGGAGTCGCCGGTCAGCGAGGCCAGGTTGGCGTCTGTGGTGAACGCAGCCGTCACGCCGGAGCTGTTTGTGCATGCGTCCTGGTTGGCCGAGACGGTGCCGGCCACAAAGTTGACGGCGGCGCACTGGTACAGCACACCATCGGGGGCATCGACGACGACGCTCAGGACGCCCTTGGAGCCGACCCACGACGCAGGCGCAGTGACGCTGGGCTGGCAGAACTTGCCGAGGCCGTTCTGCTGGACCTGGGGGAACAGCTGGGTCCAGTTGGACGAGGCGGTCTCGTCGAGGGTTGCGCGGTAGAGCCAGGTGCCCTGGGAGTGTAGCAGGTTAGTGGCAATGTTGTCGCCGCCGACAAAGAAGTCGGTGACGTTGTCGGTGGCGAAGTCGGGCGAGAAGCCGCCGCAGGGGCCGGTGCCCTCCTTGTCGTCGTCGAAGCCGATGGTGGCCGGGTAGGTGAGGACGAAGTGGGCGTTGGCGAGCGATGCCGCAGCGAGGAGGGCGGTAAGCTTGAACATTGTGCAGATGAGGGGGTTTAAAGAGTAAAGTGTATGATTAAGTATAGACAAATGTAGAGCGTATAGAGTATAGTGGACAGAGTGTATGGAGTGAAGCTGTGATGTATAGAAGAGATGAGAGACACAAGGCAAGAGGCAAGGGCAAGAGAGAGAGTCAACAGAGGAAGGTGGCTCTTATATGAGACAGTCTGAGACAGAGAGCTATACACACCAGGGACAGCTTAGTCTGGAACGGGCAGGAACTCAACGAGGTACGCAGACAAAGGCTGGAGGACGAAAGCAGAAGGACCGGAGCTGAAGGAGCACAAGCAAACGCACGAGGTAGTGTTAGTGTGTAGCGTGTTAGTGCAGCTCGGACAGGGGCAGGAGGGAAGGGCAGTGGCTGCACTGTCAGGGGTCCGTATTCTCCGATGTCAGGCCTGGTTGGGCAAGAGGCTGGTGGTAGTTCCTTCCCTTTGTTTTTCATCTTTTAGAGTTATTTCGTCCCTTCCTGTTTCGTCAATAGTCTACTCGTATATAGCCAGTAGTGGCAGGAGCAGCCAGTAGCTCTGACGGTGGATCTGAGCAGGTTTACGGAGTCATGGGCGAGGTGAGAGCAGATATATCAAACATCGTCAAACGAGGAGTTGATGGATGACTTGTAAAGCGGACATACGATAAGAGAGCGAGGCAGAGCGAAGCAAAGAGAGACAAACTCTTACAACGTGCGCGCTAAGCGAGGCGGAACGTGCCAGAATGACGGGTGTTGGAAGCCGTGAGAGTTGTGTTTGAATATGACTACAGGTTCGCTGTCGGCTGTCTGTTAGATGCTAGCCACTGATCGGTAGGTAAAGCCATCACCTCTACCGCCCAGACCTGGGTTCATGCGACGCACCCCGGACACCGACCACGGCCACCGGCGGTAGGACAGCGGTATTGTGCATCTGTGATGATATATATCTTGTATTTCTTATACAATGTTAAACAGTTATATACCTTGACAGAGCATTGTCGTATTGCATGAGCATTGCATCAGCAGCATGGTCACATCCATCACCAAGTTCGTCCATCTTCTATCAACATCCCAGCCCTGCATCGCGAGTCTTCCACCGACTATCCGGAACTCGGCTTCGATTTCTAGTTGTCATTTACTGCGTGTAGATGCAGGACTGCGTGTCAGTCTAGCCTCTCAATGAGCAAATAGCAATATATGTCTATGATCGTAGATGTCGACTATATTTCCACTGCGCTGCGAAAGTGGTGAGAGTGGTGATGCCGTAAGCGACGTATGCGACCGTAAATGGCAGGAAGTGGCTATAATTGTAAACTGATGTGAGAATTTCCAGCTGCTCCTTCCTCCAGTGGCAACTCCAACCGTCAAATGCAGTAGTCGCAGTTGCGCAGAATTGAGCAAGTTGTGGCGTCCCAAAGCGGCTAGGCGCGCCCAAGCACCGGCAGGCGGCTGCACGGTAGCGTCGTAGCGGCAGATGCCCCACAGTGAGAAGGTTTCTCTCGGACCGTACTAGACTATTGGTCCTTGCGGAGTCAATATCCACCAAATCCGAATTCCAAAACTCAAATCACCCTACCTCTACGACGACCACGCTCGCCTCTGTTGCGATAGCCACCGCTTATGCCAGTTGTAAATTCCATGGAAATTATTTCTGGTAGCTGGTTGTCAACTGTGCATGAGGTAGTAACTTTGGCAATATTCAGTGTATAGTCGTTGATTCGGAGTGCTGCCCGTCGACTCTCCTCGGCTGCCGGCACCGTTCTTTTCTTCTCTCTATCTTTCCATCTCTTCTATCTATTACAGTTCTATTTTCTATTTTAATTCTAGTTTCAATTATTAGTATCTACCTCCGTTCACTCACTGCCATATCTACACTATTGTTTCGTTTTCGTTTCTCATCCACTTGGATCCTGCAACGCTACCCTGACATCCTTTGTTTGATTTGATTTTGATTTAGTATCTTATAGTTTTTGATTTATTTCTGATTTACTATCACACTCTACTAATTCCATTTCATTCTCTGGCGACCTCTCATACCCCCCGCATTACGCATTCCATACAACGACTCAACCTGCTCACTCGTAACTTGCGCGCGCTCGTTTCGCCACTCTGTTTGATTTATTTTGATTTATTCTTTATTTATTATTCAAGTCATATTCTTTCTACTCCCCATAATACCAAGCTTTTGCCAATACTAGCCTTCTCTTGGCTGAGCACGTTTATCAACATTGCTGGCCATTCTCTTTCAACCGTCTATCCTCTATTACAACATCACTCCGTTGACATTCTTTGCCATCTCTTACATCCTCTGAGACAGAATTTGACAGCCTTGACATATCATCAACACATCACACCTCCCACCTCTACTCCTCTGTACAACGTCGCACATCGGACATTTCACATGTCGACCTAGTCACACGCGGACAACCCGTAGACGAGACCAGACACTCACCTCGACAACTATCTTCACTCTAAACTTATACAGCAACCTACATAGACATACCCACACGACTTCACGTCGTAAGCCGCCACCATGGACATGTCCATGGGAACAAACATGTTCCAGACGCCCAACATGGCGCTCGCACGCATCTACTGGTACATTGTCGCCGCCGTCGTCGCCGTCTTTGTCGTTGTGCGCGCCGTCAACTACTACGACAGCGCCATCCGCCTGCGCACCGCCGCCTCCGCTTCGCACGCCTATCCCACAAAACCGCGATCGCCGTTCCTCCAGTCCTGGGCCACCCTGACCGCCGTCGCCCGCGAAATCACCTACCCCCAGTTCTATGTCGGCATCCCCTACCTGTCGTGGCTCACACCGCCGCCCGCCGGCCGTCTGGTGATCCTCGGCGTCTACTGGGCCGTCATCATCGGCTTCATGTGCGCCAGCGCCATTGTCCACGACGTCAACTTTTACGAGCGCATCGGCTTCCGCAATGCCTGGGTCACCGTCACCCAGTTGCCGCTCTTGTACCTGCTTGCCGGCAAGACGTCGGTCATTGCCACGCTGACCGGCACGTCGCACGAGCGCCTCAACTGGATGCACCGCTGGATCGCGCGCACCATGTTTGTGACTGCCTCGGTGCACGGCTGGTACTTTTACACCCAGTACAAAAACGCCGGCCTGGCCTCGTACTTTTTCGAAGTTATGCCCATGGGCAAGTACGGCATGGCCGCCTGGGGCCTGCTGTTATGGTCCTTTGTCGTCGGCGTCGCGCCCATCCGCTATCTGTGCTACGAGGTGTTTGTCATCCAGCACATTGCCACGGCCTGTCTACTTCTGTGGGCCGTCCACAAGCACGTGCCGTCGTATGCCGAGTACAATGTGTGGTTCGCCGTGGCCGCTCTCGGCTTTGACCGCGTCGCGCGCTTCCTCATGCTCGTCTACCAAAACATTAAGCTTACGACGCCCAACCGCTCGCGCTGCAAGGGCGGCCGGCGCATCGGCCACGAAGCCCAGATCCGGGCTGTCGGCGACGACATTACGATTGTCACCATCAAGGACGTCCACATCAAGTGGCGTGCCGGCCAGCACCTGTACCTGTGGATGCCCGCCCTTGGCCCGCTCGAGCAACACCCCTACACCATCGCCTGCGCCCACGTGCTGCCCGAGACGTGCGTCTGCAACAGCATCCAGCTCGTCGTGCGCAAGCACGCCGGATTCTCCAAGCGGCTGCACGACCGCGCCGCCAAGATCCAGTCGGCGGCCGCTGCTGGCGCCGGCAGCAAGACGACGTTGACTGCTTTTGTCACGGGCCCCTTTGGCGAGCCGGCGCGCTGGGACATTTACGAGACGCTCGTCTTGATCTCGGCGTCGACGGGCGCCTCGTTTACCCTGCCCATCCTCGAGAGCGTGCTGCAGGCCGCCGCATCCGACAAGGACAAGAAGAACATCTGCACCAAGAGAATCGATTTCCTGCTGTCGGCCAAAAAGGGCGTCGAGATTGGCTACTATGTCGACCGGCTGCACGAGCTCATCGACGAGGCCAAGAATGTCGGCATCGAGCTGAGCGTGAGCATTGCCGTGACGCGCGACAAGTCGCCCTTGGTGGGCCTGGCACCTCGCTCGCAGTCGCAGTCCCAGTCGCGGCCGCAGTCGCAGACGGGCAGCTACAGCTCGAGCAGCAGTATCGACAAGGGTGTTCCTGAAAAGAACACCGAGAAGAGTTCTATCGCTCCTGCTGTTGAAGGCTCCAGCTCCTGCTGCATGGCCACAGAGAAGACGGCAGCTGGCCTGCGCAAGGTGGCGAGCAACGACTTGCACGTGCAGCAGCTGACAACGCGGCCCGATATTTCCGCATTCGTGCGGCACGCTGTCGAAACCACGGGCGGTGAGACATCAGTTGTCGTCTGTGGCGGCAAGTCGCTGGTGGCCCGGACGCGCAACTGTGTCGCGCAGCTCTCGGACGAGCGTGCCGTGCACAAGGGAACGGGTGCCCAGGGCATCCACCTGCACGTCGAGGAGTATGGGTTCTAGGTTGTGCTTTTCTCAGTGTTCTTTTGTTGGTTTATAATGATAATGATAGCGTCTATAGAGGATATATGTCTAATACATCTCATGATCTAAAAGTAGGAAAAGTGAAGGAAATATAGTCTAAATATAGAGACAGGATGATCTTGTAGAGCTGGCCGAAACACAGACTCGAGATGATTCAAGATGGGACAACCCTCTATATACACACATATAAGCTTCCCTTTTTCTCGCGAATTATGCCCGGCATTTTGCATCTATGTATCTTCAGCCGCCTTTCGACAACCCGAGGGATTTCGGACTCTGCATAATACCACGATCACTCTGCCAATTGCTACTACCATTCGCACAATCTTATAAAGCAGAGATACAATAAGGGAAAGGACTACGATGCATTACGTCCTCCTGTCTGTTGTCTCTAGATGCTAGAGAAGTCGCGTAAACAGCAGAATATTTCGTGACGTATGTTCGGGCAGTGGCTTGGCCAGCTGGCGATCATCTCGGTCACCGCATCAAGACGAACGGGAGTGACGGCAAGCACAAGCTGTAAGTTATATTGCTGCCCACGCCGTTTGATACTATAGAGTCATAACTGCCACGGTGCCTTTTACATTTTAGTAGTAAATGATATGTTGGGTTTTGCTTGCTTAGTTGCCTCTCGAATTGAGCAGAATAGAAATGCCATGGCAGATATGTCTGAATGCGATTTCGTCCCGTATATAAACGTACTTTCTTTTATATATTTTTTCATGATTTCTAAGTTTTTGGTAGTTATTTTGCCAGTACCATGAGATTACCTTGTAGTGAAAATATATTTTTCATTTTATTTTGAGTTTCTTCTTTTTCTTTTTCTTTTCCCACGTTTTGTTTTTGTTTTCTTGCTGATATACTTATACAAGAAATCTGAGAGACTGCTACTATGCGAATAACAAGAAAATAAAGAACCTCATCTTGAACAGAAATAGATTTAACAAAAAAACTCCAAAATAAAACTACATTGAAAACCAGCATCCTCAAGTCTATATCAAATGAGAGTCACCGCATGATGACTCATCCGTCAAGACAGTGCGAAATGATACCGATAGCCCAGCTGGTCTCCAGGTGCAGAGGGCCCCGCCAACAGCCACGCAAAACATCTTATCGATGCGGGGTTGCAGCGTCAATCAGCGCCTTTATCAGTAAAAGTTTGTCACTGCCATCCACACTGTGTGATTCATACTCTGCACACCAAGTCTCACTGAGCTACCATACAGTGCGCTTTCCTATTAGGGACTAAAACGACGACTTTTTTTATTTATTATTTTTTGCCGATAAGCATCGTCAACGACATCCGCTGAACTAGAGTGACTCTTTTTAATCTTTTTGTGCTTTTAATTCTTCTTGCTCTCTTTCTCTCTTTCTCTCTTCTAATCCAGCTTCCACATATACCTCGACGTCTATGCCCCAGCTGTCTGCTTCCGTGCTGACTGCCATCCGACCCCTCTCCACTCGACTTGCCAGTCCTCTGCAAGCCCACCGTCGACTTTCTCAGCTTCGGCCTCAGTTTCTAGTTCAGCCTCGACTTCAATCTCGACTCTACCCTCTAGGAGCGCGCCCGTTTTCGGTTACATCTACACTTCCAACCCGCTACCGCTCCATCCCCCCAATGGCTGCCGCCACCGTCGACCAGCTGACCAGCCTGGTCAAGGGCTTCTCCCTCGAGGAGGCCCAGCGCAAATACCCCAACTGCCACCCGGACACCAACCCCTTTGACCTGTACCGCGCCCACCTAACCAACGTCCTGACCGGCGTCACCGGCGTCGACGCCGTCATTGTCTACAACGCCCTGCAGTGGACCACCGGCCTGGACAAGGGCGACCTGATCCTGGCCACACCCGCGCTGCGCGTCAAGGGCAAGAAGCCAGACGAGCTGGCTCGCGAGTGGGTGGCTGCGTTCCCTGCCGACGACCCGCTCGTCGAGGCGCCCACCGTCAACGGCTACTTTGTGCAGTTCTTTTTCAAGGCGCTGCCGCTGCTCAAGTACACGCTGCCGCTGATTCGCGCGCAGGGCAGCGAGTTTGGCAACAACAAGAGCCTGGGTCTCGTGGACCCGGCCGACCCCAGCAAGGGCCGCAAGAAGATCATTATCGAGTTCTCCAGCCCCAACATTGCCAAGCCCTTCCACGCCGGCCATCTGCGCAGCACCATCATTGGCGGTTTCTTGGCCAACCTGTACGCCACGGCCGGATGGGACGTGACGCGCATCAACTACCTGGGCGACTGGGGCAAGCAGTACGGCCTGCTGGCGCTGGCGTTTGAGCGCTACGGCGACGAGGAGGCGCTCGAGCGCGACCCCATCAACCACCTGTTTGAGCTCTACGTCAAGATCAACCAGGAGCTGTCGGCCGAGAAGGAGCAGATTGACGCACTCAAGAAGGAGGGCAAGGAGGACGAGGCCAAGAAGATTGCCGACGCCGGCCTCGACGAGCAGGCGCGCCAGTACTTCCGCAAGATGACCGACGGCGACGCCGCGGCCGTGGCACAGTGGCGCCGGTTCCGCAACCTGTCGATTGTGCGCTACAAGGAGACGTACAGCCGTCTCAACATTGTCTTTGACAGCTACAGCGGCGAGTCGCAGGTGCCCGAGTCGGCCATGGAGGCGTCGGCCAAGCGCATGGAGGAGCTAAAGATCACCGAGGAGTCGGACGGCGCGCAGATTGTCGACTTTACCAAGCACGTGCCCGGCAAGGAGGGCAAGCGCCTGGAGCGGCCGCTGGTGCGCAAGCGCGACGGCACCGCACTATACCTGACGCGCGACATTAGCGAGCTGCTGGGCCGCGAGGAAAAGTACAAGTTTGACAAGATGATCTACGTCGTGGCGTCGGCACAGGACCTGCACCTGAAGCAGCTGTTCAAGATTGTCGAGCTCATGGGCTACAAGGAGATCGCCGCCAAGTGCCAGCACATCAACTTTGGCCTGGTGCTGGGCATGTCCACGCGCAAGGGCACCGTCAAGTTCCTCAACGACATTCTGCGTGATGTCGCCGACAAGATGCACGAGGTCATGCGCGCCAACGATGTCAAGTACCAGCAGGTCGAGGACCCCGAGGCCGTGGCCGACATTCTCGGCATCTCGGCCGTCATGGTCCAGGACATGACCGGCAAGCGCATCAACAACTACACCTTTGACATGGACAAGATGACGTCGTTTGAGGGTGATACCGGCCCGTACCTGCAGTACGCCCACGCCCGTGTGTGCTCCATTGAGCGGAGGGCCAACCTCAGCGAGGCCGACCTGGCCTCGGCCGACACGTCGCTGCTCAACGAGCCCCACGCCGTCAACATTGTGCGCCTGCTCGCGCAATGGCCCGACGTCATGCAGAACACGCTCAAGACGCTCGAGCCCACGACGGTGCTGACCTATCTGTTCAAGATGACACACGCTCTGAGCTCGTCGTACGACCACCTGCAGGTCGTCGGCAGCGAGCCCGAGCTCATGAAGGCCCGCATGGCCCTGTACACCTCAACACGGGTTGTGCTGGCCAACGGCATGCGGTTGTTGGGTCTCAGTCCTGTCGACCGGATGTAGGATGCAGGATGTAGGTTAGAACGAGTATAAAAATGGAATTCTTTGTGTTTAAGTATTTGTGTTGAAAATATTTGTGTTAAAAATAACTGAAAACTTGATGGCCAACCTCGTTCAGAAACAAAACAAAGCACAGCGCATCCTTGCAAACTCCTGGTATTTTGTGATGGCCTAGCAATATACATTGCTGCGATGGCCGACCCGACTGCAACGAAATAAGCTGATGCCGGCTAGGAAGATAGGCTCTTTATCCCCATACACCTCAAGCTCGAGGTGCCAGCTTTGTGTGTTAGTATTGAATACAAACAGCTCATGTTTCAGCTCTTGATATTGGGCTGACATACATGTTGCGCTTGAACGGTATGGCAGGGTCGATGTTGGCCTTGTTCTCAGGCATCTTCTTCTCAAATCTTCTCGGGCATCTTGTCGGACACCCCCTTCACAGCGTCTCCTTTTCGCCCTTGTGCTTTTCTACAACCTCCTCCGCAGACATTTCCTCCCGGAGCCCCAAAATCTCGCGCCTTTCTTTACGAAGCTTTTCAAGACGCGCGTTCATATCTGCGTCGAATTCCGCCAAGGAATCCGCTACGGCGTGTATCATATGTTCGGCGGCGGTAAGGTTGCTTGTGTTGGAGTCCGGCGGTGGATGGTGACGGCGGCCCAACGGCGGCAGAGGAGCCGGACTCTGGCTTTGGTGTCGTCTTTGACAGAGTCTAAACATTATCAGCATCCAGTGTATACTTGTATCAAATAAAACATACCATGGTGTGTTGTGTGAGATGTGAAATGTGAGTTGGTTGGTCAGAGAGTGAGATGCTCGTCAAGAATAAAAAGGGCAGCAGAGAAAGACGAATAGAGAACCTGACCGCGTTCCTTCCTCAGTGACAATGCTGGTACAGTCGCCCCTTCCTTTGTTCAAACAGCCAACTCCAACACCACATATGGGGGCAAGTCCCAGCAACAAATACCTTGCTGATTAGTCATTGTATATGACAAAGTAATTATCTTATCCGGTATTCAGATGAGATCACAACTGCTATGGATCGTGCCGCCGTCAGGGAGCTTTCTGAGAGAGTCGGGCGGTACACGCCAAGCCATAGCTCCAGACCAGATCAGTTTGGGACGACCATCCGAGAAATAGTAAGCATGCTATTAAGCATACGCCGCAGCAGGCTTGAAAGGGAGTCTGTACTGACGCTGGCAAAAGAGTAGACGCTGCAGAGACAAGAGGCAATCGGCAAGGGGCTCGGTATTGTTTTTGTCGAGATGGCCACGTTCAGCCTGACCAGAGCACGCGGACTATACCCTATATCATATATCCTATACACTCTGGGAGTAGAATACCCGAGGAGATAGACACTTTGCTTCAACATGAGCTGCTCTCGTCTTCAAATGCTCTCGTTTGCAAGAGACCTTGCATGCTTTGTTACATAGAGAATACCTACAAAGGGCTGTTTTGATTAGTGGCTTGAGCGACAGGCTGCAAGTCGGGCTTTGTATTAACTGACTCGCAAGCTTAAAAGAGCAGACCATACCAAATAGCAAGAACCACGCCAGAGACTCGCTTTTATCTCGTCTCGCGTCTGTTCACCGTTGCCGTGTTGGCAGTAGACACCCTCTTGGTTTTTTCCTCGTAGAGGGCCAAAAACTCCCGCATGTCGTCGGTCTGCTTCTCTTTTGGCACGCTACAGCAGTGCTCTAGTATTGCATTGCACAGCGTGACGGACCAGCCTGCCCTGCCCACACTCGAGTACATGCTCGGACCGACTGGGTAGTCTCTTAGCGCATCTTCCCGCACGGCAGCAGTGACAGGAGCACCGTATTGAAGCAGGAGACGGACGACGCCTAGCTGCATCGCAGCGCCCTTTGCGCACTGCAGAGATTCGTAGCGAGTGATGGCAGCCAGCAGATCGTCTGGCGCGTCGGGCCCATGCTCCGTTCCGTAGTAGAGTCGGCGGCGCGCTGTGTCCTTGATCGCTGGCACGGGACGCCGCACGTCCATGCCGGCCTCGAGAAATGGCGGCAGTAAAATCTTGATCCATGCGTAGTCAAATGGCTTGTGAGATGACTGGAGCCAAAGCGACCGTCCGAGGTGGTTAGGGTCAACCCCGTCGAGCATCAGCAGGCGGCGCAGGGCGCGCTGAACTAGTGGGATGTCGGACTCATAGTAATTAATGTCGTAATGGTTGCCGTGAAAGTCGGCAAAGTACGTGCTCCGTTTGAAGTCTGACCTAATCTTTATGATCGCCTTCTCGGCAAAGTTGGGTGTCGCGGTCTCCGCAAACAAGGGGTTGTCTAGCGGCATGGCCTCGAGCACGGCCAGAGGTAGCGAGTCCCAGTATTTGGCCTGGTCTCTTGTCAGATGCTGCAGCATGCGTGGTGAAACCTCTGCGCCGCGACGCACAAGACTGGCTGCGAATGCCGCTGGGCCACGTGATCTGTTTCCGGAGACGTACAGCATCTCGGTCAGGTTAGCTTCCGGCACGAGGCCCGAGTCCATCAGCTTCTCCGCCAGCTTCTCGTGAGAAAGAGCCACCGCCAGGGTTGTGATAAGCGGCCGGTATTGTCGGGGAGGCACGGGCCTGCGAGCCGCATTGGAGTCCGCAGTGTCGTCGGCAGGGCTGAAGGGAAGCCCATTATACCGCATGTCGACGGCCTGGTCGGCTCCGTGTGACAGGAGGAGCAGAGCCGTGGATGCGTGGTTGGCCAAGACCGCCGCAACAAGAGCGTTGTGCGTTGTACCATCGATGAGCGCATTGACGTCGGCACCATGCGCCAGCAGCCACGCTGCAATGCTGTGCAGGCCCTTGTGCGCAGCTAGGTGCAGTGGGTTGAAGGAGTGCTTTGTCGCGAAACTATTAGACCAGCCGCTGCTAGGATCACCAGCGCCGAGGCATGAATATCTGGTATCGCCAGGGCGTGTGACCGGTGAGTTGTAGTAGCGACTCAGATTGCGGTTGAAACTGCGATCCAAAGCTCCCGGCTCCAAGGAGCAAAAGGCTTCCACGTTGCGAAGCACAGCCATGGATAGTGCCTGCGAAACAGGATCGTCAAGATCTGCAATCTCCACCGCCCAAAAGATGGCTGACGGGCCGTTCCAGTCGTCGGGATGGCCATGGAGGCGGAAGAGCTGCTGCTGCAGATCGGCGCAGCAGCGGCAGTTAACACGGCACAGTTGTGAAAGTGCATGCCGCGGCAGCAGCTTGCCGATTTCAAGCAGAACCTCTGTGGAGAGGCTGTTCATCCTGTGCAATGGTGCTTCTAGTGTGATGGAGTAAATGGAGCAAATGACATGGTGACTGTCTCATGATTCAAGTTGATATGTAGAGGAGTGAAGGGTTCCGTTTACATAATGTCAGGATGTCGGTGCATCACGCGTCCTACCACATGACCATTATGCATTAGTCATCTGATGGATTGGTAGAATATTAAGGAAAATCTAGCACGAGGGTAGATATAACTCTCAGTTATTGTGTTACGATTAAATTGCTACTGAAAATATCGCAAAATATTAAAAGCTTCATTTGGTATTATTTTAGATTTTAGATACTTTAGATTCAACAAAGGCAGCGTATTTAGTCGAAATAATGTGCAATCTGCTGCAACCCGCTCACTGAAATGACGCTAAATATAGCTTACAGTACTAGTCTTAGTGCATTGACACTGGTTCGCACATTCTGACCTAAGCAAGCAGGACATATCAAGACGACGGTGTATCATCATCGTGAACACTAAAGTTACCATTAGTTAATAGTCTATTCCAAAGAAAAGACTGAACATACAGAGGAGAATGCACAGATTATCATAAGCGACAAAATGATAAAAGGATAAGATAAAGAGTGAACAACGAATTGCTCCCCCTTCTCATGGCCTGCTCATCGACGGCGACGTTGTCACCAACAGAGTGGCTAGCCATCTCCTTGGCCTTCTTGTATGCAATATACATGTGAAGATACAAGTCTTAATATAATTCTCGGTCTTGTTATATTCTCAGATATCTAAAGAACGTCCCTTTGAAGGGCAAGTTGGTGTATCGCCACCACAAAAGAAAGAGTAATAGGCAAGTCAAAAGACGTCAAAAGCAAGAAAGACGCAGTAGAGGATGAAAAGATTTCAGGGAGAAAAGATGAGAAGCAGCTGAATCACCAGGAAAAAAAATTCAAACTTTCTCTTTGCATGCTTTACAATGTCGACAAAAGCGATTACAAAAGCGAAAACATCGACACCGTCATCCACGATGGACACAATGTCGCGGAAACAGTTTGACGACGCGTGCGCACTGCTGGCGCCGCTGCTGCAGCCGAGCTGCAGTGCGTCCCTCACAAAGCTGTACCAGGCCGACGGCACAGTAGAGGAGGCGCTCAAGGAAGTTGTGTTCAGCAGCGTCGCTCAAAACGCGCATGTCTCCGACGTGGCCGAGCTGGCCGCGATGACGAGCAGCGTCTTTAGCGAGCAGTACCGCACGCACCTCGTCGCGTGTGCCGACAAATTTGACCGCTTCACAGGCCTGGATGAGCGGCACGTGTCCAGGCTGATGGTTCAGTGTGCCGGTGTTGAGTACTGGCTGGGCAAGATTGTGCACGGCATGGCCATGACCGCGGTCGAGGCTGCCGGGGGCAGTGCAGGCGATGCCGAGGACGAGACCAGAGTCAAAGACGGAGCCGACCGGGGGCGCCCAAAGACCGCTGTTCCGTGCGTGATCAAGGATATCCATCTGCATGGCACAACGGTCAAAGACGCCTGGTACAGCAACGGCACCCTGCGGAAGCTGGAGGAGGATGCCGTCCGCGCCGTCGAAATACATAACCAAAACCCAAGCAAGCGCAAATGGGACCCGCAGTACGACACCGGCCTGCCCGTCTACTACAGCACCGTGTCCCCCTTCAAGGGCAACGGCTTCAGCCAGTCGGGCATTCACTACGCCATGCAGCTGGCCAACTTCGATGCCCTGCCACACGCCGTGGGCGGCCAGGCCCGACAGAACAAGCTTGTGCCCGCCGGGCTGCCGGTGGTGTGGACGGCCTACAGCCCGCTGCGGCAGTTTCTGTGGGCGCTGTTCCACGCCGAGGTCGTCACCAATCTGGACAGTGCTGCCATGGGCGAGGTGGGCGAGCGATCAAAAACGCGGCCGGTCTGGGAGTGCCGCCGCCTGATGCCAGTGAACAAGCATTTCCACACGGGCACGGTGCTGTTCAAGTTTGATGTCGACGATACCATGAAGAACAGCCCGCACGTGTACACTGTGCCGCACAGGTGCACGGGCCACTGGATCCGGTTCAAGAACGAGAACAAGGCGTCGCTAGACGGGGCGAGTCTCAGCCTCGGTCTCCGCGAAAGCAAAAGCGAAAGCGAAGGCGTGGCGCCCTTTGAGCTGTGGCAGCGGTTCTTGCCCATGCGGAAATGCCCGCAGCCCAGCGGATCCCGCTCCCCCATGCTGGACTGGCCGCAGGCGCTGCACATGGTCGACCGCGACGAGTACTTGGTGGGAAAGCAAGGTTTCCAGACGGCGTGGCACGGTGCGGGCATTGACAAGCTGAATGCCGCAAGCAAGGAGATGATGTGCATCTCGCTGGCCCTGGTGCCGGACGACAAGACAAACGAAGAGAGGGAGCGAGAACGAGCAGAAAGAGAGAGTAGGGCGATTGAGGAAGCCAACATCCAGCAAATGAGAGAGAGAAAGCAGGAGGACAAGGAACTCAAGAAGAAGCAGAGGAAACAGAGGCGCAAGAGGAGAGCAAAGACGTTTAACAGGATTGCGCACAGGATAATCAGAAAGTTGTTTGTTGTTTGTTGATTTGAATAGTCAGAAAATATAATATTTTGCAACGACATAACGACATTTAACGATTTAAACGACATAAAAGACATAACGGCATCTCTTACGAAACCACCTTTTCGTAGCCAACATCCTCCTTGCGCATGCTGCTGCGCACACGCACGTACAGGCCAATGGCAGCCAGGATGACAACAAAAGCCAGGCTCTTTTGCATCACAGACCACTCAACCGACGTCGTGGCCGCCGTATACGCCTTCTCCTTGGCCTCTTTCTCTTCGGGCGTCTCGACCGGCTTGTCGGCCGGCTCGCTGGCGCCGCTCACGAACTCGGAGCCACCATACTCGGCTGTTTTTGAAAAGTTAGCCTTGTTCAAGTTACACACAATAACCCCTATTACCTTTATTCAATCTACCGCTCTACCCCTCTACAGCTCCACGTGAATACCTTCTTCGGGCACGGGCAGCTCGCCGCTCTCGACAATCTTGACGGCCTGGACGGGGCGGTCCTGGGAGCCCTTCTTGACGTTCTGGATCTTGTCGATAATCTCCCAGCCCTCGAGGACCTCGCCGAAGACGACGTGGCGGCCGTCGAGCCACGAGGTGATGGCGGTGGTGACGAAGAACTGGGAGCCGTTGGTGTCCTTGCCGGCGTTGGCCATGGAGAGGAGGCCCTTCTTGGAGTGCTTGAGCTTAAAGTTCTCGTCCTTGAAGCGGTCGCCGTAGACTAGATTGTTAGCAAGCGATCATTGAGAAGTGCGAGCGAGCGCAGTAAATCGAGCGAAGCGAGGAACAAAAAAAAAAGCCAACGCAGCGGAAACAAAAGGAAGACAGTGAGAGAGAAAATAATAGGAGATACCCTCCTACACTCGTCGTGACTTACTGGACTTGCCGCCGGTGCCGTCGCCCTTGGTAAAGTCGCCGCCCTGGATCATAAAGTCCTTGATGACACGGTGAAAGGTCGAGCCGGCATAGCCAAAGCCCTTCTCGCCAGTGGCCAGGGCGCGGAAGTTCTCGGTGGTCTCGGGCACGGTCTTGCCGTAGAGGCCAAAGACGACGCGGCCGAGGGACTCGTCGCCGTGGGTAATGTCAAAGTAGACCTTGTGGGTGATCTTGGGGCCCTTGGCGGCCTCGGCGGACTGGCCAAAGAGCAGGACGGCGAGACCAATGGTCAGGGCCAGCGAGGCGAAGAGCCGGCGAAAGTTGATCATTTCGAGAATGATGTCGACGGTGGATGCGGTGGATGTCGAGTCGGCTTCGTAGGTGTAGTTGATGGAGGAGGTGATGGCGATGCTAGCTAACAGGTAGTACCACTGGGGAATGTTCAGATTAGAGAACATTGGGATGAGAGAGGAAGAGAGGGGAGGGGAGAGGAAGAGAGAAGAGAGGGGAGGAAGAGGGAGAGAGAGAGAGGACAGAAGAAAGGGTGAGGAAGCGAGACAGTCGACTAGGAGGGAAAACAGGGGAGTTTCAGAGGACAGCTTGACCCATATTATGCAGCAGCTTCTACGCCTACGCCTACGCTCTCTGCAACAGCTATTGCGCCACGCAAGCCAATAGGCCACCTTTGTTTCTTGTTTCCCGCCCGTCCTGATTATGTCATCGGCGAGGGGATTATGTGGGGCGCCAATGCGAGCTCTTTGCCGAGTCTCGAGCATTCGCGGGGTGCATTTCACTTTGTCATCATTTTGTAGGTAGACTTTAAATTTTTATTTTATTGTTTTATTATTTTATGATGGATTGTTTGTTGTACAAGAGGTGAGAGTGTCAATGTGTGCATAGTGCAAGAAGATCAATCATAGTGATATTGGATCCAAGTATCAAGAGCAGAGCATCAAGAGATAAAGGCAGAGACATGAGAAGACATGGCATAAGAAACTATAGAACAAGACCGTGACTGAGGTCGAGGTAGAGAAATAGCAGATGACAGAACACAGTAAGCAGAAAACAGATAACAGAAAACGCCAGCAAGAATTATAAGAGAACTCGTAATGTGCGAAACATAAGAACCGTAAAGACATGAGGTGGCAAGAAACGGTCGACGATGCGTGGCAGGTTGATGGGAGCGAGAATGAGAGCCAGGAGGAATTGAGTGACCGATAGAGGATAGTAGACAGCCGGTCGGCGCTCATATCCCATAATCCGCACAGCTGCCGGCTGTCGTCGCCGTCTTGCCGTTACTTTTGGGTATAGACAGACAGTCGAGGGTAGAGTCGATGAGTCAAAGGTGTCGATGAGTTGGTTAAGGCGCTGTAGATGTCGGCAGTGTCCGGATGTCCGGCATGCCGACATTGTCTGAATGTTCGGCATATCAATTCAACAGCCAACTACCAGCTCGTCAACACCGTCCACTTCGTCTCCAGTGTGGTCTCCGGTGTGGTCCGGTGACTCGTCGCCATTCACGATTTAAGCATGTGCGACGGCCTCGCTGATGGTCTTGCCGGTACCGCCCAGGCTCGTTGCCGGTCGCTTGCTCCGGTAGTCGGCCACAGCTGCCTTGATGGCATCCTCGGCCAGCATGGAGCAGTGCATCTTGACGGGGGGCAGGCACAGCTCGTTGGCAATTTCCGAGTTCTTGATGGCGACGGCGTCGTCGAGGGTCTTGCCGTGCACCAGGGTGGTCAGGTACGACGACGAGGCAATGGCGGAGCCGCAGCCAAAGGTCTTGAACTTGGCCTCGACGATCTTGTTGGTGATGGGGTCGACGCGGATGTCGAGCTTCATGACATCGCCGCAGGCGGGGGCGCCGACCAGGCCGGAGCCGACCGAGGGGTCCTTGCGGTCGAGCGAGCCGACATTACGGGGACGCGAGTAGTGGTCGATCAGTGTTGCGAGTTAGCACGTGTAGAATATAGAGAAAGGTAAAAGGTACAAGAGAAAAAAGAGAAAAAGGTGAGGGGACAATGGACATATCTTTCTCGTGGTAGGAGCGAGTCTGGGCGGGAGCGATGGCGACACGGCCAACGGGTCTTGAGGCGGCGCGCAGGGCGGTGCGGGAGGAGACGGCGACGGCGGACGTGGCCAGCGTGCGGGCGACAGAGCGAGCAAACATTGTGTGGTTGGTTGTGGTTGAGGTAGATGTAGATGTAGATATCGAGATGTCGAGATCGAGATAATGTCGATTGAATGAGAATGAGTGAGATGAGTTGGAGGATGAGTCGTAGAGTTGTAGAGGGATGAGATATGTAGAGAATGAGTGATTATCAGATCGGAGGCAAAGATTGATTATGACGACAAGTGGCGAATGGTTCAAGAGTGGGAGTGGGAGAGATTGATACGAAGCAAGGCAGCACAAAGAGAGCGATACGGGCAGAGAGGAGGTTACTTTGTACAGCGATGAGAGAAAAAGAAGAGAGAAAACGGAAAGGAAAGGGTGGGTCGCGACTACCTGAAAAAATGCAGAATGACCAGCAAATCCGAGCAGAGACACAGCGCCCTAGACCACTGAAAGCGCTGAAAATGCAAATATTTATGGGGTCAGATGCCATATTCCACCCAATCATATTCGCAAGAAAGAGAGATTGATAAGGTGGACCTGTTCTTTTTGATAAATTTAGTCCTACTGACGTACAATTACCCATTTATTTTTATATTAATAATAATCTTCTCCTCGGATATAACTGGGGCAGCCCGATCTTCGGAACCGCGGATTTTAGCAACAGTCGCGAAGTCACGTGGTAGCCGAGGTAGTAAATCGCTGTAGACTTTAGACTTGTCGGCGTTGCTGTCCACTCTACTTTGTCATATCTCGTATTTGCATATTAAAAGGACTTGTGATATTATTCTTGATAAATGACTATATGTTTAGTCACTGAAACGGATAGGAATACACAAGACTCAGCTAGAGAGAAGATGAGTAAGCCGATAAGAGATAACTAAATCAGCCCCACAAGAATTGTTGATTATATGTCCAAATTCGGTTACCGTCAGCCTCGCCTGAACGCCAATCGTCTAACATCCCGCCTTGCTATTGTTCTGTCTTTTTTAATGTTCTTTGAAGAATTAGTATTGTCCCTGAGCAGACATTGCTTCTGTGTCATCTTATTTCTCAGAAGGGCCCATTATTGATTCTATTTATGTCTTTTTCTCAAGTTTTTAAGGCACTTCTAGGATCAGAGGAAAGGATAAAATAAAATACAAAGAAAATGGACGAAAGAAAGAAAAAAAATAACAAAAGAACAAAATGTGCAAAGAAAATAAAGATGCAGGACAAGCCGGAAACAATGCAAGAGAGGAAAGATGCGGTAGTTCAAAGTAATCTATAGCACTATTAATAACAATGAAGGGGAGAATGATAGATATTACAGATGAGAGACGCATATAAACAGACAGCCTGCTGCACTTATTAGACATTATTTTATTAGATAGATCAAACACACTGCCATAATATACAACGACATTACTGTTAGATTGATACAAGTCGACTTTTACTTTATTCAACTCAGACTATTAAACTCAGATTTATTCAATAACACCTTGCTAATCCGTCTTCCTCCACTGCGTACGATCACAGATACCACAATGGCGTACACCACCCAGGCCGGCACATCTATCAAGTCATCATTCAAGTCATCATTCAAGTCATAATTCAAGTCGCCATTCAAAAGAAACAAGAGAGCATACGAGTCTCTGTCTGATGTCGACACACTGGCTGAGCAATTCTGCAAATACGATCAGAGCGACCAGAAAGACAGAAGCCGCAAAAAAGACAAAAGCAAGAAAGACAGAACAGACAGAAAAGACAGAAAAGACAACGCATCGTCTTATTCACTGCGTACACAGCATGGCCACCAAGGCCACTCTGGCTGTGCTGTCAACTACAACGATATAACTGCCCATGAACCAACCAGCCACAGGCGTATCATCGTCAACACCATCTCCAATATGTAAGATTCAAGATTTAGCCTGCCATTGCACATCTTAGACTTTTCAACTAACTACAACAGGCGGGTACGGTCTTTCTTTTATGTATAAATCTGAAGCTGTCATATTAAATAGCAATGGATATATTGAGGCTGTCCCCATCAACTGCTTTTCTCTATTTCTGCTGCACTCATGAATACTGCAGTGATTTTATGCTTGAATATGTTGTGTCCAGTGACTAGTATTTATGTGATGTCAAGGTTCTTGGAGTTGGGTACCTCTTTATTTATTTTAATATATGATATCATTTTATTTTGACTGACTTTGAACCTGCCTCACAGTGCTCACTTGTCATCTCGCTTTTCATATTTTTCGTCTTGTTCGTAAGTCCATGTAAAATAACAAAACATTAAGCCAAAATGCCATACAAAGAGCTATAGCTCTACGTAGCTTTATCATATGCTTGTTTTAATATTTGTGGGCATCGATGCTTACTTTGGCTATCACGACAGTCAGCATCGTGGCAAGATACAGAAAAACCAGCACAAAGCCACATCGTAGGCTCTAGAAAGAAATCGCGACCTAGATGAGGCCTAGCACAAGGTTCAGATAAGGTTCTTACAATAAGGTTCGTCAAATAAGGTTCGTCAAATAAGGTTCGTCGAATAAGATTCTTCAAAATAAGGTTCTTCAAAATAAGGTTCTTAGCAAAAGGTTCTGAGTAAAAAGTTCCTCGAAAATAAGGTTCATAGCGTCTTCTCACTGACTATATAAGAGAGCGCTCCCCCTCGCAAATTGAAATTTTTTTTCTCTCCTTCTCTCTCGCCCGCGCCAGAAAACATTAACCAAACACTTACTATTTTCTAACCAAAACCAAAACCAAAACCAAACCTTCAAACACACACACAGACGCGTTCGCGGGCACGCGTATCCTTCTTACTCTTACTCACTTACTCACTCTCACCCACACCCTTTCTACATCTTTCTCATCAACCTTTACCTTTCTCTCTTACTAACGTTACTAACGTTACTTACTCTCTTACTCTTACTCTCTTACTCTCTTCTCTTACTCTCTTATACTCTTACTCTCTTACTCTCTCACTCTCTTACTCTCTTACTCTTACTCTTACTCTTACTCTTACTCTTACTCTTACTCTTACTCTTACTCTTACTCTTACTCTTACTCTTACTCTTACTCTTTCTCTTTCTCTTTCTCTTTCTCTTCCAGTCTTATTTCTCTCTGAGAAATTACCAAGACTCTCACTTTCACCCCAACCCTTAGTTAATTTATTATCGCTTATTTCCACAAGGAAAAAAACTAGTTATCATGTGTCATTTCGAGACTCACCTTTGCGGTAGCATGGAGGAGTTGGAATTTGAAGAGGACAGAGAAGCCCAGGAGCTAGTCCAAGAGGGAGCCCCAGAAGCCCTTGAAGCCCCAGAGTCCCCAGAATCCCCAGAATCTCCAGAATCCCCAGAAGTGCCAGAAGAGGAACCTGAGCTCTTTGACGAATACTATGAGGAGGTGTGCGAGCACAATACAATGGAATACCATGAGATGACTTGCGAAGCCTGCCACGACTTTGTCCCCAACCTCCAGGCCCGCCTTGAGCAAGTGATCCGCAGTGGCGAGCTTGACCGCGAGCGCCAGAACCTTGTGGTCGATGAGCCCGAGACTAACTCTGAGGCGGACGCTGAAGGCGATGTCGATGTCGCCATGATCGATGTCGCCTCTGGGAACCTTGGTCAGCACGTAGATGAAGATAATGAAGACAATGACCATAATGAAAACAATGAAAACGATGAAGACGATGATGCAGCGCTGTCACATGCCGTCACAGCCTTTATCCAAGAGAATATTTCTGCAGCCGTGCGCGAGGCACAGCGGCCAACCCCGGAAGACGAAGAAGAGGACGAGGCAATTGCGCATGCCATTGCCGAGTCTGGTCTTCAGGTGGCGGCGCAAGCGCATGGCCAGACACTAGACCAGTTTATTGGCGACTCTGAATTTGCCGTCGACGCCCTCATGGATACAAGCGCCGCCGAGCGCCGCCAGTCGGACGCCGACCTGGTTGCCGGCCTGCTGGCTAGCAACGAGATGGCCGATGTCGACATGGGCGACTACGACATGGACGACGACGGCAAGAGCATCGACAGTGATCCTTACACGCCCATTGACATGTCTAATCACCGGCTGCAGTGTGAGCTGGACGCAGAAGCTGCAGAGGCTGCCAAAAATGCAGACAGTGATGACAATATGGTCGACGTCGAGGCAAACGCAAACCCCGCCATGCCGCCTAGCTCTCCCGGAAATTGCAGTGTAGACAGTGATCCGTACACGCCTATTGACATGTCTAATCACCGGCTCCAGTGTGAGCTTGACGCAGAGGCAAATTCTGACATGGCCGATGGCGAGGCAAACACATCCCCCGCCATGCCGCCTAGTTCTCCCGGCAATGACAGTGTAGACAGTGATCCGTACACGCCCGTCGACATTTCCAATCACACGTTTTTGTTTGAAATGGACGACGAGACTAGAGCCCGGGCGGAAGCTGAGGCACATGCATGGGCATCTGGATGTGCAACGCCAGACGTAGATGCAGATGCAGATGCAGATGCAGATGCAGATGCAAATGCAAATCGCGCTGACAGTGCATCCAGACAAGATAGTGCATCCAGCGAAAAGTCTGACAATGGCAATGACGATGCCGCTGAGCAGTGCCCGCCAATGTCGCTGTCCCGCTTCCAAGCTGATCAGGCACAGTCAGAGGCGTCGTCAGAAGCCACAGTTGAAGCAGACACTAGCACAACGGACCCTGCACAGCAGCTACTGATGCTAACCCCCGACGATATCTTGCAAAACGTCCAGCGCGCCAAAGACCTGCTCCAGCAGACAAAGGACGAGCTGGAGCGCGAAAAGGCCCTGGTCTCGGCCGAGCGGCAGGAGCTCGAGCTGGAGCGCAGCGCGGCGCAGGACGAGTTTATCGACTACTACCGGGAGCGCCAGCACTACTGCCAGGAAAGACAGGCCAACAGCCGGCGCAGGGCACTCCTGAAGCGCAGAGAGAAGCGCTTCCAGAAAAAGGCCGACCGCAGGGTCATGGAGCTCCAGGAGCAGAAGCGCTTCAACGACCGGCAGGAAGACCACTTTGAGACCCGCCGCGCCGCGCGGGAAAAGGCCATGCAGGAGCAGTGTGCCGTTGTCAAGCACAAGGCGGCGCAGCTCAACAAGCGCATCATCCAGGTGCACTTTGACAAGAAAGCCATGGCCCAAAAGGAGCGCGACGTCAATGGCAAGGAGGCCATGTGCCAGCTGCAGCGGGGCCAGCTCCAGGAGAAGAAAGCGGCATTTGACCGCCGCTGGAACCAGCTGCGGTACAGGCAGGAGCTCCTCCGGAAGGGCTGGGAGGCCGTCGAGGACGACCGCGTCGCCAACACGGACCGCGACGACGACCTTTGGGAGCAGCGCACGCGCTACTGGGACGAGCGCAACCAGCTGACGCGCGAGCAGGCCCGGCTGCGTGCCGAGCGCCAAGAGCTGCGGCGCCAGCAGCGCCAGCTCGCGCGCAACCAGCAGCAGTTCCAGCAGCAGCTCCAGCAGCCGCTGCCGCCCATCCCGCTGCTGCAAGACCCTCTGAACGCGCAGGCCAAGCAGGAAAACGACCAGGCAGGCGCCCAGCAGCACGAGCACGAGCAGCAGCACGAGAATGAGCTTGCGGAGCGCCAGCAGCGCGTCCAGCAGCAGTGCACATGGCAGCTGGAGCGCGAGCAGCGGCTGCAAGAGCAGGACCTGTTGCAGGCCGAGCTGCAGCGCCGGCAGAAGCGCCTGCGTGACGAGACAAAGGCGCGGCGCTTTGACCTCTGCGAGCAGATCAGCACGGCGCACTCTCTGACCACATCTCTGCGCGCGCTCGAGCAAGACCGGCCGACGGACGACGAGGCGTTTGTCGACTGGCAGGAGCAGCGCGACAGCACGATTTCTGAGCTGTACACATCGGTGGGCGAGTCGGCGCGCATCCTGGACCGCACTCGGGCGTCCGAGGCGGAGATTGAGCGCATCGAGCAGCGCATCAACGAGCGTCGCCAGTTCCTGCTCAGCCTAGGCTGTCCGGAGACTCAGGAGGCTGAGGAAGCTGAGGAGACTCAAGAGACTCGGGAGACTCGGGAGACTCAGGAAGACCAGGACAACCTGGAAACCCAAGACAATCTGGAGACTCTGGCGAGCAGGCAGCAGGAGGCTGAGCAGCTCCACGGGCGCTGGAGAGGCCAGCAGCGCAGAAGACGCGCACGCGGATACCGCAGAGGCGTGAGAGCGATCCGGGCACTCCACTAGAATGGTAAAGTGCGTGAACAGACTGACAGATAGAAGTCTTGTGGAAGGCTAGATTTAAGCGAGCACATCAGAGCGACACAGCGTTATCAGCGACATCAGCGGCATCGAACAACACAAGAACAAAACCAAAAAAAAAACACAAAAAAAAAAAGCACAAACAAAAACAAAAACAAAAACAAAAACAAAAACACAAAAACACACGGAAAACAACCAAAGCAATCACCAAAAAACATGAAAAGCACAAATCATAAAAAAAAAAGCATACTGGAGTGAGTTGGACATTTCTTTTTTTTTCTTTTTTTTCTCTTATTCGGTTTATTTGTTTCTTCTCATTTTCTTGTCATCCTTTATTCAATTTTCTTTTACCTTTGGATCTTCCATCTCTAAAACACAAAGCAATCACAAAAAAACATATAAAATAAACAAAGCAATCACAAAAACATATAGAAAACATTAAATAGCAAAAAAAATAGAAAATCATTCACATGGCATCGATTAGAGTAACGTGATATTTCTGTAGATTTGCTGTTTGTTCTGTTTTACCACCGAATTAGCGACTATACCTGTAGAAAACAATAAAAAAGTGAGGAGGAAACTGCCAGTAAATTTAAACTACGTGACTGTGATTGCATCGTTATCATCGTGAGCTGCGAGTACATAATTCCGATGAGGACCATTCCACGCAGCATGATGCTATAATCACAATGAAAAGCGATACCACCAACGTTCACGATGCAACAGAGTTCATGATGTAGGAGTACTTTCAAACTATCATTAGATTACCAGCACATGTGATTTATTATTATTCAAGTCTGGCTCTGATGCTGATTATAGGATCGAGAAGATCAATAAGAGCAATAAGATCAATGATAAAAAAGAGACATCCCTTGGTAGCAACTGTGCACCTCAGTCATACAAAATACAGATCACGACCCTACACTATTGAGGTACAATCTATGCAAGTACCAGAGTAATCAGTGTTCCTAATAGCTGTGGAACCACAAACATATTCCAGTATCACGGACGGCATCTCCCAGCGCCACGTCATTACAGCCTGGATATTCTTGTCAAGTATGGTCTACCTTTGCACTCTGCACTGGCACTCTGCAAAGCTTAGACCTTTTGTCTTACATCTGTCACTCACCATATGTGATCCATCGGATGTTGTACAACATCGTACCAGAAGCCGGGATCAAGGACCAGAGGTTTAGCTAAGAAGCCTGCACAAGGTAGCAAAGGAAGCAGAGGTAGTCGAGACAACCACTCTTGCTACCATTACTATGGCCTTCAGTATCAACACGCCATCAGGCGCCCACCGTGCCGACTCTGGACGACCATTCAGCGACGTTTGTAGAACCGTCGGCTCGCACACACACAAATCTTACATGTCCCGAATGATCTTGTCGACATACTCGCCCGCCCCGGATAGGTGTAGGATGTGGCCGATGGCACTGTGCAGCGCGAGGAGGCGTGGGCCTGGCATGTCCACGTTGGGGTCGCCATTCAACAGCGTCCGCGTTACGGGAAATCCCTTTACCATCCACTCGTCAAATGACTTGATCTTGTAGGTGTGATCTTTTGAGGCGCCGCCCTGTTCTGGCTTGTCTGGTTCGAAGTACACGTCGAACGTGCCAAAAGACGAGTGCCACTTGTGGGCGAGTGACATGACATTGAGCGGGCGGTCAATATCCACGCCTTTCATCATGTTGTCAACAGTGGTCTAGGCCATGTGTGTATAGAAGACAAATAAAAGTTACGGCCAACATTATTTGACCAATCATTGCTCTTTCAGAAACTTGCCTATAGGTGCCGGGTAATGTGCACGTCTTTTCTGCCGTCACGTTGGTAATAACGACTATTCTCACCTTTAGTACTTGTACATGAGTTAAAGAAAAAGAGATTTTTGTGCATTGCTGTCACCAACCGCACGCAGGTACTGATTGTACTTGGTCGCAAAACTCGTCGGCACGGTATCAACCCAGAACGCCAGCCTGCTTTCCGGCTCGTATACGTACTTCAGGTCGACAAACATGACGCCATCGCCCACGATCAAGACGTTGTCGAGTTTGGCGTCATCGTACACCACGCCAAAAGGCTGCATTGCATCCGCAGCGGCTTTGATCTTGCTCTTGAACTCCGCCACAGACAGCCGTGGCATGTCCTGCTCCATGGCAGTGATCCCGTCAACGACAGACAGGACCAGGGCACGCCTGCCCTCGCACGTGCCCTCGCCATAACAGAACGGGATATCACTCTCCCTGGAGTGGCTGCAGGCGGCCGTACATTTGGTATTCGTTGTTGAACAGGCTGATGTGGGATGCCGTGTTCTTCTGGAGCGTTTTCAGAGCGACCCGTGCTGGCAGAAAGAGGCCCGGCATGCACCGCTTGACCATGTTTTGTATGGACAGGGGCAGCCACGAAGCAATGCGTCTGAGAAGCTGGTGCCACGGCCGTGGGCGTATAGACAGGCACATCACATGCGGGTACACGGGGTCGAACAGTTTGGCGACGGCGTGCACCGTAGTCAGGCCGAGCTGAAACTATACCATTGTGATCAGTGTATGATGGAAACCACTTATCGGTATTTGGAACTAAATGTGATAGTCGTCGCAGTCGTCGTGACCCATTATGACATGTGCGTGGGCAGTGAGAGTACGAGTACTTCTTTGATGACAAACTTGTAAAGGGAAATAGAAGAAGCTGACAAGTCATATGACACAGTGTGTATGCAAAAGCATGGTACTGTTACGGTCTGAGGAAGACGATGACCAGCTACGCTTCCGGGAGACAATGATGGAATCAACTGCAGACCGTAGTGGCGGCTGGCATTGCCGATGGATTTCTGTATATAATGTGAAAAGCGTCTAAAAGCGTCTACGAGTTGGCAATAGGCTGATTCTTTCGTGTAATAAGTGATAGTTGACAAGAATAACCAAGTCATCTTCTCAGTCACGTGTCTCTAAACGCACTCAGTATATACATTCGGGTATACTTGTAGTGGATCCGGGCCAGGCCCGTCTGAATTGACCTTTTAGCCCGACTGGGTCGCATTGATATTGCCCCTATTTTGCAGATCATGTCGGATGGATGTCTCTCTCTATGTCTCTCTATCTATCTACTTCTATATCTATCTCTATCATTCTCGCTGTCAACCACGCTACGCATGAATACAAACTTGGTAGACTAAGATCCAAGATAGGATGCATGACCGTCAGAGTAACTGTTTGGCCTAGCATGCTCCTCATCTAATTACTCGCTCGTATCTCTTCAGTCCTTTGGTCTATCTCTCTTTACTTCTTGCTTTTCTTCTCTTCGATTTACCTCTCTATACCTCTATATCTCTCTATTACCCTCTTCCGCCCCGCCTCCTTCATATAATAGCCAAGGAGCAGAAAGCAGAAAGCAACAAGTAAGAAGCCAAGCCGCCAAGCATAGAGTCGTACGCTTGTTGGAAGCGTTGAGTTATATCAGGTAAAACAGAGTAGATTGTAATTGACAAAAGGGACGGAAGAAGATACTCTGTACATAGATACATAGCTACATCTGCCAAGTATCTGCCAAGGACATGTAGTGCTGCCATGGACCAATCGGTGCAATCAGCAGAAGCAGTAGACCCGCTGCTAGTGGCTTGCAGGCGGCTCCATATTAGTGCAGAATAGCCAGGGCCTCCAACATAGATAGTCAGGGCAGGCTGGTCTTGTCGTCTTGAAAGCAGGCTCTGCGGCCAGGCGCAGTCGGGTGTCGAGCCGATCCAAGGTCAAGTCACCACTCGAGTCGAATCAAAATACAGGTAATGGCGACAAGGACAAGCAGACAAGCAATCGACAAGCCATTAATATATTAGCAATCGGGATAAAAGAATAAAAGTAAGAAGCTTGTCTTTGTAGAGTGTATCATCACCATCATCATCACCATCATCATCACCATCATCATCACCATCATCGTCATCATCACCAGATCGCATCACATGATTGCACATCAACACCAGTACGGAGTACACATTACTCAGTACAGACGCTGTCTTACCATTTGTAAATAACAGGCAGCCCATCTCAATAGACATAGACATTTCCAATACAACGGTACCGTCTCGTCATCCATCCTTGTAAAGACAGCGGGCCATCTCCTGTCAGGCCGTAATGTGTCTGTCTCTCTCTCTTACCCTTTTACCCTTCTATCCTTCTACCTATCTGCTACCTCAGTACGTACGCATTCTCTATTAGCCGTACTCTGTACTCCGTATTCTACAAAGTATACCCGTAATACCTTTGAAAATAGAATATGCCGCAACATAGCAAGTACCCAAAGTGCTGCCTTCGCTTAGGCTCGCAATCGGTCACCACCTATTATTACTTACTGAGTATGTACACATGTACCCCCGAGTACCAGGGTCTCAGATTGCACGCAATAACGCCCAATATGTGGATTCGGTACCTAGTCGTACTTGCTTCGTTAGCCTTTCGTCTCTGTCTGTTTCTGTCTTTTTCTGTCTTTTGTCTGTCTGTGTTCTATCGCACCTTCCTATTCCTTAACTCTGTGCCTTTTTAATCTACGTTTCCGCCTGCCATCTGGCTGTTCAACTGCTTCTTGTGTACTCTATTCGGTGTCTATTGTGTGCTTGTCTGTCGTTCTTTCCTTGTGTATCGTCTCTTATCTTCCATTTTGTCTCGTTTCTTTCACTCGTATCGCTCCTTCCTCTTTGGTTCTCCTCTCGTTCCTCCTTTTCATGACCTCTCATATTATCAAATAAATATAATTCATAATACCATACTACGCATTTACCCTTCCCCTCCTTTCCTCTTTCATCATCGACCAATATTGACTCCTGCAGTCTATCGCTCCTTCCACTTCTTCTACTTGCTCCTTGACTGCTTTCTCCTTCAATTTCCCGCCTCTCCTCTTGCTTGCCACTCCACCCGCTGAGACTGTCTGAGACCTGCTGTATTATGGGTTCTTTTGGTCTTTTGTGCTCAGTATTTGATTTTGATTTTCGCTTTATTAACTTAATTGACTTATTGATTTAAATTGATTTCGTACCAATATTCAGTTGCATGATGAATTAGATAATCATTTCGTATCGACATTGTTATAACGATTGGCAAGGAAAGAGCATCCAATGCACCTTCCCTTGCCAATGCTCTTTCATTCTTAACTAATCACCATTAACTAACCAACCCTTCTTTCCAATTCAGCCTTCTCATCGCTGCATCTACACTCTACATCTTCTCCTCTTCTCTTTAGCTTCACTTTGACTTTTCCCGCTCTGTTATCGCCACTACCATCACTCTACCACGCGACTGTTACTTCTGCAGCTCTAGTCAACTTCTAGTCTACATCTACTTCTACTAGGTCCAGCTTCTACATCTTTGGCTACTGTACAAACAGCCTCCCTACCGAGCATCATCCAGACGATCTCAAAATCATCAATTCTCAACATCAAGGTGTGTATTGCTGTCTCTAGCTTTCTTTTCCTTCTTTTCTTCTTTTCTTCTTTTCTTCTTCCTTGTCTTCGACTGTCCTCTCACTTCGCCGTTCACTGCCACGCCTCTGTACTGTACTTTTCTGTCCATGCGCTGAGATGAACACGGACCGGCCTCGCAAATTACACCCCCTGCCTCTCGTAGGATTTGTCTCTTTTCGCTCTGAATGTCTCGCTGTATTGCTGTCCTATGGTATTATTGCTTTTTGCTTTTTGCTTTTCTTTGCGCCTTTTTCAACTTGCCCCTACACACTATCCTACTTTGTCGCTTTTTCCACTTTGCCGTCCCTTTGACTTACACGCTCAGCACCATCCCATGCAAACCACACCACGCCAGTACGCTCAACACGCGGTGCTGTCTGTATTCTACAAATATATCCGGATCCTGTCTCCTGTATCCCGTATCCTGTATTCTCTAATACTCTGTACGTGTGTCTCCTCTCACTCCACTACACGTACTACACGTCTACATGTACTCCATACTTGTACTCCTCTTCTCGCTCTGTCTCTCTCTCTTCGGCCTCTGTCTCTACTTTGGTCTACCTCTACTAATCTTCATATTAAGAGCATTGCAGACTCCCCTTTTCTCATTTCATTCTTTCATCACGTCAATTCATCTTGACCATCCGTCGGTTCGCTATCTCTGACTGCTTCAATCTTGCTGTCGAATTCCTCTCCTTCATCTCTCCTTATTTTCTCAACGACATTTCCTCTCAACTCTTAACGGCATCTCCTTGACAACATCTCAACTACATTCGACACATCAAGATGGTCCCAACACCCGAGAAGCACTCGTTTGACGAGATGCACCTCATCACACAAAAACCCTCCCAGGCATCGCTCGCGTCGGCTACCGTGGTCGCCAGCGGCAGCACTGCTTCTGCATCGGACGAAAAGGAGGCCGTCCAGACGTCGGCCGTCTCATGCCCGCCATCTGCCCACTCTGCCAACAACAATCTCAACCCCTTTGAAACCGATATCGAGGCCATGATCACACACACCGACAGCGCCAACGGCAACGTTATCAACACATCCACCACAAAAGGCAGCAAGAACACGGCAGGCGGCAACCGCAAGTCGATTGGCAACGCATGCGGCGACGCAACCGTGTGGCCCGGCCAGAGCCACTGGAAGAAAAAGGCCAAGGAGCAAAGGATTCAGCGGTCGCGCACATGTCTGTCCCGCCTCGGAAAGCGGAATAGAATGATTGCCAAGATTCTGCTGGGACTGTTTGTGTTGAGCATTGCCGTGGGTGTTGGTCTGGGCATCAGCAAGCCACTGGGCGCGTCCATCTGGGGGCAGAAGAAGGGTAGCTAAAGCGAGCGTACATTCGCATTCTCTGAGCCCAGCGATAGCACTCTCTGAGCAAAGCGGACATCTTGCGAGCAGAGCGAGCACTCATCCAACAAACTCATCCACCCAACCAACCTCACCCAACACAGCTACACCACGACAACTCTCAATCGCATCGACCCAGTCAGCGGACCACAAGAGCACCTTGATACCCCTCTCCCGTACATACTTTTCATTCTCTTTGTTTTACTGCTCTACCCCATCATCCATCATTTACGGTGCGCGGCGTTCTTGAAGGCATGGTCTCATTTTCTATTTTCTGTTCTTGGTCGTTATTGTTTCTCTCTTTTCTGTCTTTTCACTCATTCTTTACTGTTTCTTATCCGTTCTTCCTCGTTTCTGCCATTCTGCCACTGCTACTGCAAAATCTAGACTTTGTAATAATTTGGCGTTGGGTGTTTTGGATTCAGAGTTGTCTTGGATTGAAGTTGTCTCGTTTTTACATTGGGCTCTGTACTGATTTTTCTTCTTTTTCTTTTTTCTTCTATTCTTTTCTTCTATTCTTCTCTTCTTGCCGCCTTACCATCTTTACTCTTTATTCAGAGTCAATTAGAATAATCCATCACTTACACTGTATTATCCGCTTGCACTGAATGCCAGTGATTTATTGGCTACATCTAGTCATGCAAACATGATGTCCAACACGAATACGATCACGATAAGGCTGTACGATAGTTTATTTTGACTTCATTTTAGTCTATGCTTTAGTCAGGACAAGGATCCGTCGGTAGATGCCGGTAGATGTCGGTAGATGCAAGACGAATACGAGTGGTTTGTATCTCACAAATGACAGTAAAAGTAAAGTAAAAAGAAAAACGTAGTAAAATAGTAAAAGCAGTATCGAACGCGTGTCCATCGCTTGCTATTAATAACATAAGAGAACAGAAAAAATTAAACAGACAGAATAACGAAAATAGCTGACGCAATCAACAAGGCTTTTATTCCCGCCGCCGCAAGGGCCGCACTTGGTATCCCGGCGCCACCGGGTCCTTGTAGTTGCGCGTGCCCACAAACGACCGCAGGCTCGACCGTCCGGACGGGTACACCAGCGGGTTGGGTCGCTGCATGCGCGGCCGCGATCGCGGGCGCACTATATCGATGGGTGTATTTTCGCTATTGTCGCTGCTCTCAATATTCTCGCTATTCTCGCTTCCGTTCTGGCTGTCGTAAAACCGCCGGTAGTCGTCCGCCGTGGGCACCGGCAGGATCGTCTCGCGCCCGAGACTGCGCCGCCGCTGCGCCCGCTGCGCCGCCGTGCGCCGCGTCACCGTCACCGACCAGCGGTCAAACCAGCCCATGCCGTTGCGCCCGTTGAGCCGCGCGCGGCGGATCCGCAGCCGCTCGCGCACGCGCATGCGGTCCTTGTAGACGCCGTGGAAGAACGTGCACAGCAGGGCCGACGCCATGACCAGCAGGCACACGACGACAATGGCAATAGTAAAGACGGCCTTGCGGCGGTGCCACTGTTTGTCGGCAAACGAGTCGTGGGGGATGTAGGCGCTGGAGTCGAGGAGCAGGCTGTCGCTGCCGCTGCCGCTGCTGCTGCCAGTTTTTGTGAGGTAGATTTGGGAGGCGGCCGTGCGCGAGACGACGGCCGGCTGCGATGGCTGAATGGGTGCCATTCTGGTGTAGTTGTTGTATCGTTGATATTGGTTGATACGAAGGATGCGGCTGTAGTTGATGATGATGATGATAATGATAACTGTAGGATAAAGAAAAGTATAAAACAAACTACTACGAATCGCCAATGTAGAATATAATTAAAATAAATCGAAAATTGCCACAGTAGACATTGCCATGTCTTCTCATAGGCGTGGCCGCTTATGCTTGTCGAGGCGATGCTTGAGGCGAGTCTGCAAAGTCTACAAAAGTGTGTAAGTGCGTATAGAAAGTAAAGAAGTAGAACGCCAAAATAAAATCTATGAAATATACAATATAGTCTACTATTCGAGTAAAAGTACTCTTGCCAGCTTGCCACCAGATTATTTAATTTGCATAAAGCTGCAGTCTGCTCCAGATGTCGTCATGTTTTCAGATTGCAACATAGCATCACCATCCTCATCATCACCATCGCCATCAACTATATAAATATCAACAACCAAAATGGCTCCCAGTACTCGCGACGCATGGCTGGGTATCCCGTCGAGCCGCTGGGCAGACGACGAGACAAGCCCGCTGGCCGCCAACATTGAAGAACTCGGAGAGATGATCGACCAGACCGACGTTGAGACCCATGACACCATGGCCAGGATCATGCGCGTCGCTATTCTTCAGCAAGCGCAAATCTCTGTGCGCAATACCGAGTGAGCTTTTACACTGTAAACATTTACAAGTTGTATAAATACTTGAATACTAACAAACAGGCGGCGCGGTGATGCGGACGAGGTCAGCACGTGCAGGTCGCAACCACGGCATAGCGTTCGCTGGTGAACGAGATGTGAAGCCGGCTGTAAATAATGAACAAGCACAAGCAGAGACAGAGGCAGTTGTGGCTGAAGAAGCAGATCTCCAGAATGTTCAACACGATCCGGGTAGCTCGCCTATTTATCCATTATTCCACAATCTTATCTGCTCGTCTGCCTACCTCCTCGTCGACCCGTCGCTCGTCTGGCTCGTTTATTTACAGAGTATCTGCCCTCTTCGTATTTACTAACTGTGGGATGGCCTGAGCCCGCTCGGCTCCATCGACACGGCAGCTGTTGTTCTATTATTCTATTATAATTCAAGATATAATGCGGCTCTCGTACTGGCGGCGTGGATTCCCGGGTGTATAGTTCCCCTGTTTAGTCTCTCCTCTTTCTTTGATATATTATTCAGCTGCACAGTGACATTACAGACAGAAACGACACATGTAAATTAGTTGAGATTTGCTTTTGATCATGTAGTATAGATAGACATGAGGTCAATAATGGTATCGCAATGATCCAGGGGAATAGACGATGAACAAGGCAAATATAAAGGATGGAAGAATGGAAAAGGACAGAAAGAAAGAAGAAAGAGATGAAAGACGACAAAAAGTATTACAAAATATAGCATCGCCCTCATATCGTGGCTCGTCTTAGTCAAGAGACATGAAAAGAAAAATGACTCGTTTCTTCGTCAATTAAAAAGTGGTAGATATATGTAGAAGACGGAGAACGTCCGTGTAGAGATGCCGATGAAACATGTCAAGATGTGGATCGCAGGCGCTTATGGCTCGGCAAAGCTTGTCAGCGAACTGCCGAGGGTAGGAAAGAGTCAAATAGAAGAAAGACGTCTAAAAGGCATCCTCAAAAGGACAGTCGACACTGTCGTGGCCGTCGCGCTCACACAGCGCACACCACTTGCCGGCATCGACGACGCCGCTCTCTTTACCGGCCACCGGCCCCGACTCCATGGGGTTCGGCAGGATCCTGACCTCGGGCGACGTCATGGCGGGCTTGCTCGTAATGGTGGCAGATGTAGTCGTAGACGCCGCCGTGGTGGCCAGGGCTGCGCGCACGATATCCTGGCCGCTGCGCTCGGTATCCTGGCGGACCAGAAGAGGCGCAGGCGGCAGGCTCTTCATGGTCTGAGGCTGGTTGTCAGAGTGCGACTGCTGGCCGGCCTGGGTGCCAAACATGTTGGTGCACGTCAGGATATCGTGGCCGTTGGTCTCGCAGATCTCACACCACAGCGTGCTCGACTCCGTGACCGACGAGTACGCATCGCTCTCGGGCATGGTATCCAGCGTCGGGCCGCGCGAGTGGTGCGGTGCGCGGTTGGCCGTGGGGCCTGTCGTCGGGTTCAGGTTGTTGTGGTTGAGAGCATTGAGGCCGGGTCCGCGCAGGTTCGAGTTGGAGTTGCTGGTGCTGCGCTGGTGGCTGTGCACGGCTTCTCTAAAGTCGCGCGCCAGCACAACAGTACCTCGCGAGTCCCGCAGCGACGACCGACTGCCGGCCGTCATGGCACTCGCCCGGTTGTTTGTGCTTGTACCGTTGTTATTGGAACCGACACGCAGAGTCTCAATCTCCTGCTCCATCTCAGTCTCGCGCGTAGACTTTGTAGCCAGCAGCGCGCGCAGGTCGGTCACTTCGCGCTCCAGCGACTCGCGTGCCAGCCTCTCATTAATCGACTCGCCGCGGCGGTGGTTGCCGTTAGACATACCATTCAGGCCATTCATGCCCTGGCCCGACGTCATGTCCTGCAAATCTTGGACACCGGCGTTCTGGCTGAGCGAGTGGATGATCGCCTTGAGACCGCGGATCTCGTCGTCCTTTTGCTCGAGATCTTTAATGGATGGACCGCTGCCGTTGGTGGCGTTGCCAGTACTCTGGGGTGGGGGTGTGCTCTGCTTGGGGCTGCCCTGCTTTTCCCGCTCGCGGCGCAACTCAGTGCGTGTGCGCTCGACTTCGCCGCGCAGAAACTCGACTTCACCGCGTGCTTCGGCCTCGCCGCGTCGCGCATCCTCGAGTCCCTCCTCGAGCTCCTGCACAAGCTCTTCCAGCTGCTTGAGCTGCTGGGCCACAGCATCCACATCTGCCAGCCGGCTCTCGAGCTCCTGCACCTCTTGGATCATCTCTTCAATCTTCTTCTCGTAGACGCGCTCCGTCTCCGTGCTGGCCATTTCCAGTGTGTCAATAGTGCTACGGAAATCAGCACGGTGCTGGTCAAACTCGGCCGTGAGCATGGCAATCTTGTCGTTCTTCTCGCGCAGCAGCGCGCGCATCTGCGACAGATCTTTGACCTCGTCCGCCTCGTCGCCAAAGTTTGTGCCGCCGGCATTGCTGCTTCCGTTGTTGCTTCCTTTTGCGAGCAAATCTGGGAGATCAGAGCTTCCAATCAGGGACTGTAGCTCTGTGAGACTGCTCTCCATGTCGGCAAGCGTGCTGGCCTGGTCTTTGAGCTGTCTTTCGCGATCGTCGAGCTCCGTGCGCAGACGCTCAACCTCCTCGTCGTTGTTGGCCAGTGTCGTTGCCGTTGCTATGCTGCCATTCTTCTTGTGGCCGGTCGTGCGCGACAACGGACGCTGGCCACCAATACTGCGGCCGAATGATGAGGCAGAGCCGACACTATCGTTGCCGCTGCCATTCGTATGTGGCCGGCTGGGCATACTGGGCATGCCGGGGATACGGCCCAATGGTGGCGGGGGAATATCTTCGTCAAAGTTGTAAACACCGCCCAGGGCAGACACACTACGTGGACCGATGCTGGCTTTCAAGCTGCGGTCGGGCATCAGGTTGGCTGTGCTGGCGGTCGCTCCATTTGCTCCATTGCGGAACATGCCGAGGCCCTTCTTGGCAGGGTCTCCTAGGCCGCTGGTCGTTGATGCGCGCATGCTTTGCGAGAATTTGCTGGTGGATGTCGGACTGGCAAATCTGCCACCACCAGCTGATGCCTTGGGTGCAGGTGTTGTCATGCTTGGGCGCGACTGGGGGCCGGGGGTCATCTGCAAGCGGCGCAGGGGAGATTCGGGACGCGACAGCGACGTGCGTGGCGGGCGGCGGTGCTGGGGACTGGGCGCACGTGGTGGGCCGCCGCCGCTGACAGACTGGCTAAACTTGGGGATGGAAGGCGTTGGCGGCGTGTAGTTTGTTGAATTCTGGTTGCCAAGTTTGAGACCATTTGCGCCAGCAAATATAGAGGTGGATGAGGTCATGGGAAAGGCCGAGAGCGAAACGTCGCGACGGATGGCCTTTGCGACCGGCAAGAAGATGCCGGCGCCGTGGAGGGTGGTGTTGAAGTAGCTGACGCCGTCGACGTCGCCGCTATTCTTGCCACGGGTAGCAAACTCGGGGTGCAGCTCGACACCGGCAAAGACGCCCTTACGGCCGTTAACGGAGCCGATGAAGCGGATAGTGCCGACCATGCCGCCGGGGACATCGACTTCGTCGCCAACAGCGACATCCTCGGTGCCGGAGGGGGCGCCCGAGTAGGACGCCATGGACGATGCGAAACGGCTTGGCGTCAGGGGGGCCATACTTTCTGTTGGTGTGGTTTCTGTAGACTCTGTGTCTTTTGTTCCTGTAAACTCATTCAAAGTGTCAAGTGCGTATGACTCGGTGGCATCGGGAATGGTCGCGAGCGACGACTGGGTGAGGGCGGCCGAGGAGCCCTTGCGAATGAGCAGGGGAGTTGGGAATCCTGGCGGCAGATTTGAGGATTGAGATGAAAGAGACGGCACAGACGACAGCGCAGGGACTGGAGGAGCAGTGGCCTGCGACGCAAACAAAGACCCTAGATTGGGCGTCGACTTGGAAGAGATGCCGCTGCCAGAGCGCGTTGAGGTGGGAAGACGTTTACTGCCCTGTTTGCGCAAAGTCTTGGGCGGCGATTTTGGGTACGTGTTGAGGGATGACTGAGGGCGCGCAATTGCAGATGCAATCACAGACGAGTTTGCAGTGGTGGAAGTGAAAGGAGACCGCAACCTGGTGGTCGATGTCGACGTTGACAGCTTTGACAGTGGCAGTGTCGATGTTGCTGCGTCCGTTGTTGTGGTTGTTGTGAGCGACATGGCGACGGACTCCGTAGTGTTGTCCCCAAAGAGGACTAGCGTGCATAGATAATAGAGAAACTGGGACCAATGAACAGGGGTAGAGGCAGGGGCTGAATTAAAGTAAATGCAAAGTTAAATGCATAAATAACACGGGCCAACCAGCGCACAGCAAAGGTAAAGGAGGGAGCGCAAGGTGAACCGTTGTCCTACCACACCTTTCTCTGTCTTTCTATTCTTTTCTTTTGCCGATGTGCGGTCTACTTCGTAATCTTAATGATAGTCGGATGGACAGACGGGACAGGAGCCGGCGGGCAGAGGGTCAATAGTGCCACCCTCCTTTTCGGTCTTGGCCCAAGAGATGGAGACGAGAGATGAGAGACGAGATGAGAGATTTGATGTCTTGCTCTCAAATGCGTATTGATTTCCGTGTGTCGTTGCCTTAGGTGGCAAGTAATCTGGTGATTTGCCCAGCTTATTAGAGATTGCTGATTAGGTGATGCTGATTAGGTGATGTTGCTAATTAGCTGACTCGCTGGTAGGATGTAGGATGTGACAAGTCGGGCAGGCAGTGCAGTTGGGTCGTTATGGGTCGCTCTTACTCTTTTCGATTGAGAGTGGTATCTGCCGACGGGGCCTACAGGGGCAAAGTGAGGCTAGAGAGCTGGAGGCAGGGACCGGCACGACGGCAGCAAGCACCAGGGTCTGCCAGTGGCCTAGTGATCAATGCTTAATGGGGGTGGAGGAGCCGAGACAGACTGGTGATGTGAAATGGCTTGTGAAAGAGCGAGATGTGTCGATAAGGTGTCTGAATGTCTTGATGTTGATCGAAGAGGAGATGAGTGGATAGGAGAGGAGAGGAGAGCCGACGACAGAGAAGTATATGGGTGGACAGAAGGGGATAGTTATGCAAGAGAAATCAATGTAGCAGACTGAAGACAGGAGAGAATGCTGTGCAACGGAGCCGGGATGGTGTTGTGAGAGGTGAGGGCGTAGTGATCAATATTGATGGGCCAGTGAGACGAGAATGGGATGAAATAAGGAGTGGTGAAGGCCAGCAAAGAGATGAACAGGAAACAATGAGAAGCAACGAAAGTGATGAAAGTGATGAAAGTGTGAAAGTGTGAAAGTGATGAAAGCAATGAAAGCAATGAAAAAGTCGTCGAGGTGTAGATGGATGCTGAGGAATAGAAGCGTTATTCAAAGCGGTTCAATGGGGGGTATCGTAGGTATATAGAAGACAGATAAGAGTAATAAAATGAATAAAGCAACATAGCAATAAAGCAATAAAGCCAAGGCAATAAGAGGAGTGATATAGAAGACGTATGCTTAATGTCGATAGTCGAGTGTTGAGTGTTGACTGGTTGCCGACGAGGTTGACGAGGGGAAAAGGAAAGATAAAAGAGAGACAAAAAAAAAGTGACTGAGATGGAAAGACCAGGAAGATAAAGATAAAGCAAAGATGAGCAATATACTGAACGAGAAAACGGAAGACGAGATGAAATGGTCGTGCATATGAGACGGGGAGGAGACGTTTGATGGTGCTGGGGGAGCAGGCAAAGTGGAAATGGGGGGGAGTACAGTCGCATGCCGCAGTAACGGCGAATATATTTAAATATTTGATTTTAACGGGTGTTATGCTGATCAGGAACCATAGTTGAATTATTGAGATCAAATATAATCAAGCAAGATCAAATCTGATTGAATAAAAATCAAACAACTGAGGGATGCAGACGAGCTCCGCCGCGATGCAGAATGACATAAGAAGTAGAGTTAGAGAGTAGAGAGTGTAAGAGAGCAGGCATTAAATATTGTATATCTACATGCAGTTGGCCTTTACCGGATGCAACAGCGTCACTAGTTGCCAAGTGCTTGTTTACATCGTGACGGCGATTACGAAAGATGAGGTGAGACGAGACGATAAAACGATGAGACCACCAGGACAGGATGGCAAGAAGATATTATGACGCTACAGTCTATGGTATGTATTATTTAGAGTGTCTGTACAACTCGATAAAGACTCGGTAGATTAAGACACAGTTGCCAAGGAGTCATTCATGTCTCTCTCTTTGTCTATCTCTCTATCTCTCTATCCATTCTGGTCTTAGTTGTGCACGGCCGTTTATATTAAATCTTTTTTCTTAATTAACCATTCGATTGTCTCTCTTTCTTTTGCTTTTGAGTTCATTGTCTTGTTCCTGTCGTTTGCTCTTCTTCTCCATTGAGTCTCTCTTCTTCTCTCTTCTCTTCTCTCTTCTCTCTCCTCTCTCCTCTCTTCTGTATCGACTCCATAGAATGCCAAAGTAAACAACGCCGTCATCATCCACATGTCTCCATCGCCTTGCAGCCGCTTACCTTATGCAGCTGCAGGCACCCTGCATATCCTGCTGCACCTCATCTTACATGTTGCTGACCGCTTCAATCACCAAGACGACTCGAGTAAACATTGATAAATCAATAAACAACACTGTAGAAGTAAACATGAAAAATGTGAGAATTGAGAATCAATGACCATCGACACAACGACATAATTGTGATCCTCATCCGTGATGCTGCGGTCTTTGTATGAACTTAATAAAATCATCCTTTAGTTTCTCGTAGATTATGCTAAAATAAATCTTCAATTTGTCTTGTAGTGTTCTAGATATGTCTCATTCTTCTACTGGTTAGCAGTTCTGTATTGGTTTTTCTTTTTTCTTTTCTTTTCTTTTTTTCTTTCCTTTAACTCAATGCAATTTAATAATCAACAAATCATAATAAATGTTAATTTATAATATTTTACAATATTTATTTGCATTTTTATGAAATTCTTGTATTAATTCATATTGTCTATTTTTACTACTTTTTCACTTTGTTCTCTCGCTTTTATAAATACAAGCCAGCTCATTGATACAGCAGTCTTCGTCTGATATTCAATAATCGTCCGCCGTAAGAATGCCAACTGACCGACGGCCTACCCGTAGCTCCTAGTTCACGTGCCGAGCCGTGGCCATTCCTGCCGTCCGGGGTATCATCTGACCGGAATGCTTACCCTATTCTAATGAATATTCAATAGTCCTGTTCAACGGCCGCTATCACAAGAGTTGCGCCATTCCGCCCATCTAATGGCGGCTCGGCAGCACACTCTACTCAACTCAGGCGCGAAGACAAAACGCGGCCTGATATGATGATGGTCCGTGAGGCAATCTGATACTGCTTGCTTGGGTATCGGGATATAGGTGTAGGGTGTTGTGGGTTAGGCCTTGTAGGAGGTTGAAGAGAGATGCAGAGATGTTGCTTGTCGGGTGACAACACACTCTTCCACTCACTCGCTCTCCCGCTCGAAGATGTCATCCCGTCGCAGCGGCCGCGTGCCGTCGTTGAGCACCATCGCCTCGCGGTGTTGGCGTCGAATCCGCTGCTCTTCGCGCGTGTTTTGGCTCGTGGGCCGCCGGCCAGCTTGTTGAGGTTGAGGTTGGGATTGGGCCGAACCAGATATAGCCGAGTTTGCAGCCTCGTCTCCCGTGTCCGACACCACATTGCCATTGACAACCCGCAGCTCCGCCCGCAGTGGTGACGGGTTTGTCGGCGTAAAGTCGTGGTCAAGATCGCTTGATGCTTCGCCGCTGATAATCTCTTCCATCACCTCCACCACCTCCACCGCATCTGCCGCGTCTGCCGCATCGACTGCATCCCCTTCCAGCAGCGCCAGAGGCATCCGCTTCTTCTTCTTCTGCTTCGGCGGTCGGATCCGCTTCTTCTCCACCAGTCCCGCCTTCTCCAGAGCTGCCCACCCGGCGGGCACCTCCATCACCTTCTGGCACAGATACGCTATCCGGTTGTCGCGGTACTTGAGGTACTTGGCAAAGCACTGGATCCGCAGAAGCGTTGCAGCCTCTGGGTTTTCCGGCACCGGGGGCTCAATCCACCGCTGCCGTGCCAGCCACTTTTCCACAAACCCTGCACGCACCAGCGAATCTGCGCCGAACCGGTCCGCCATCTGCGCCACAAACATGAGACACAGCTTCTCGGCCATGTCGCGCAAGTGGTACTCGTCGTACGTGACGTCGGCAATCATGCTGTCGCCGGCCGGCCGTATAGCGCGCTGTCCTGTTTCTTTCCCTTCATCCTTTTCTGTGCCGTTTTCTTTGTCGGTCTCTCTGTCGGCCTCTTTCTCGTTCTCTGTGTCGTTCTCTTTGTCGTTCTCCTTGTCATTGTCCTCCGTGCCCTCCTTGTCCTTTTCTTTGCCATTATCGCTTCTCATCCTTTGCTCTTCATATTCACTCCCTTCGACACAGTGCTGTAGTGATCGTACAAAGGCCGCCACGCCCTCGCCCGTGTGCAGCCGTGCCAGCGTGTTGTGGTCCGTCAGCATCGCCAATGCACGCAGACTCGCCATGCGCTCCTTGTAGTCTGGCCGTGCCACGCCCCAGAGCAGCCGCCTCAGCGTAGCGTCGTCATTGACGGCCCGGTCGCAGACTATCTTGGCGGCTGTCTCGCGTATCGAAAAGTTGTAGTGTTCCAGCAGACTCGTTAGTGTATCCAGCGCCAGCGAGTCTTCCGTGTCTTGCGTAATGTACTGCGTCTTGGGCTGTGTCGCCGTCTCGTCAAACGTCGTGTGGAAGTGGTCGTGGATCATAAAGTTGAAGTCGACGTACAGCGACCCCAGGACGACCGTGACCAAGCCAGCAACAATAAAGCCATCGTACGGCGTAAAGCCGCGCCACCAAGCCATGGCAGTGGTTGTGTCGGGCGTTGATGCTGTAGCTTCGATGCTTTGACGGCTGAATACTGACAGCTGTGTTGAGTGATAGCATGCTGAAACTAGAACTTAGCGCCTAATACACAGTGATGCGCTGTAGCTGATGACATAGCACCTGAGCTTTACAGTTTTGCCATACCTGACCGCCTTCCATATACAGCCTCATATTCAAGATAAGATAACGAAAAAGTTGTACCGGAAGACCCACTAAAAAGTTTCTAGGTGCACCGGCTGGCTTTTCGCATTTCAATCTTCACTTTTGACGACGGCAGAACACACCCCCCCCCTCAAATACATATCGCCACTACACCCCATCATATCAACCACCCAACATGGCCGGCTCGCAGCTCAAGAGGCTCAAGGCCTCGCTGCACGACCAGGGCATCATCGGCCCGCAAAAGTCAAAGAAGCAGAAGAAGCAGGCCGCCGAAGAGGCCCGTGCCGCTGCGGCCAGCGGCGGCGGCAATGGCAACACAAAACGCCTCAAGCGCTCCGAAGCCCTCGATACCATCCGCGAGCAGTTCAACCCCTTCCAGTTCAAAATGAACGCCCGCGGTCCCAAATTCCCCGTCACTACTCTCAAGTCCGCCATGCAGCCCGAGGGCGCCCTGCGCGGCATCAAGGGCCGGCCCCAGGCTGCCCTGTCCCGCAGCGAAGAGAAGCGCCGTAGCACCTTGCTGATTGACATGCAGCGCCGCAACAAGGTCGGCGGTATCCTCGATAGACGACTCGGTGAGGGCGACCCCAACATGACGCCCGAAGAGCGCGCCCTCGAGCGGTTCGCCTTTGAGAAGCAGCGCATCCACAACAAGAAGGGCGCCATATTCGATCTCGAGGGCGGCGAGGACGAGTTCCTGGCTGGCCCAGGCGACGGCGGTCTGACCCATGGTGGCAAGACGCTTGCCTTTGGCGGCGACAGTGACGACGACGAGGGGCACAATGTTGATCTGAGCATGCGCGACGACTTTGACGAGCGCGACGTCAGCGGCGACGAAGAGGATGACGGCGAGATTGGCCACAAGAAGCAGCTCAAGCGCCTGCGTAGCGAGCTTGGCCTGACCGAGGATCTGACCCTGGCCGCTCTCGAGGAGCCGGCTGGCGAGGACGGTGCACCTGAGCGTAAAAAGTCAAAGAAGGAGGTCATGGAGGAGGTCATTGCCAAGTCCAAGTACCACAAGTACGAGCGCCAGATCACCAAGGAGGCTGACGACGACGTACGTGCCGCGCTTGATAACATGCTCCCCGAGCTCACACAGCTGCTGGCGTCCGGCCCGTCGCGGTCAAAGGATGCTGCGAAAGATAAGGATACCCAGATCACCAAGCTTGGTGGTGCTTTCGCCAAGGAGACGTTTGACAAGGCCGCCTTTGAAAAGGCATACGATGTGCGGTTGCGCCAGCTGATCCAGGACAAAAAGGCCGAGCCATCACAGCGCACAAAGACCGAGGAGGAGGTGGCTGCAGAGCAGTCGGAGCATCTTAAGAAGCTGGAGGAGAGCCGCGTGCGCCGCATGATGGGCCAGATCAGCTACGAGGACGCCGAGGCCGAGGCCGACGAGAAGGAAAAGGAGGAGAAGGAGGCGAAGAAGAAGGAGGAGGCAGAGGCCAAGCTTGCTGCCGGCCCTGCACTGCAGTTTATCCCTGTCGACGGTGCCGAGGAGGACGAGTTTGGCCTTGGCCAGGGTATCAAGACACGGCACACGGCTGCCGAGCTGGGCTTTGACGACGAGGACGACTTTTTGATTGATGATGACCTGGTCGCTAGCGGGTCCGAGGTTGAGCCCGACAGCGACGAGGATGATGAGGACGACAGCGACGACGAGGACGGCAGTGACGCTGAGAACGACGAGGACGAGGACGACGAGTTTATCCGCGGCCTGCTGACTGAGGACGAGAAGAAGAATGCCGTCTTTGCCAACGCCGGCAAGCTGCCTGCAACAGCCAACAAGGGCAGCGACGACGACGGCGTGCCCTACACATTCATCTGCCCACAGACACACACCGAGCTGCTGCAGATCACAGAGGACATTGCCGTGGCCAAGCTACCCGTCGTCGTGCAGCGCATCCGTGCCCTCTACCACCCCAAGCTGGACCACGGCAACAAGGACCGCCTCGGCCGTTTTGCCGCCGTCCTGGTCGAGCACATTGCCTACCTCGCCCAGCAGGAGCAGCCTCCCTTTGCCACCATTGAGAGCGTCGTGCGCCACATCCACTCGCTGGCCAAGACTGTGCCCGTCGAGGTCGCCGTCGCCTTCCGCTCGCATCTGGCCGACATGGAGGGCGTCGTCGTCACCCACACCCCCGGCGAGAAGGGCGTGCTGTCGCTCGAGGCCAAGACCAAGGGCCTGAGCCGCTCGGTCGCCTTCAACACGGGCGATCTGATCGTCCTGACCGCCATTGCCGCCATCTTCCCCACCTCGGACCACTTCCACCAGGTTGTGACGCCCGCCATGCTCGCCATGGGCCGCTATCTCGAGCAGTCGACGCCGCGCACGCTGGCCGACTACGCCACTGGCCTCTACGTGTGCACCCTGACCTGCCAGTACCAGCAGCTGTCCAAGCGCTACGTGCCCGAGATGGTCAACTACGTCCTCAACACGCTCATCGCCCTGTCCCCCGGTGAGAGCGCCAATGTACCCGCCAACAAGAAGAGCGCCCTCTTCGGCGGCCGCTTCCCCATCCACACAACCGCGCGCGGCGTGCGCATCGAAAAGGCACACAAGCACAAGGATGCCGTGCGCAAGCTGCGGCTGTCGGACTGCATCAACCCCAGCGAGCCCCTGGCCACAAAGGAGGCCACCCAGCTCAAGCTGGCCCTGTTCGGCACCGCCCTGTCGCTGATCTCCGAGATGACCACCATGTGGTCCACCAGCTCGCCGGCCGTCTCCAGCTCCATATCGGGTACGTCTGGCTCTGCAGATACTGCCGATGACGCCTCCAAGACCAAGACGGTCAAGGGCAATGGTGCCGCCGCACTCTACGAGACGCTCGAGCCCATCCGTGCCGTGCTCACGCTCCTCAAGACCAAGGCCTGCCGCAGCGAGCTCCCTGTCGGCAGCGCCAGCGAAGTCGACCGCGTCGCCGTCCAGGTCGACGCCGCCCAGCGCTTTGCCCACCTTGCGCGCCGGCCGCTCGAGCTGCACCACCACCGGCCCATGGCCATCCGCACGTTTGTGCCGCGCTTCGAGGCCGAGTTCGACCCGGACAAGCACTACGACCCCAACCGCGAACGTGCCGATGCGGCCAAGCTCAAGGCCGAGTTCAAGCGCGAGCGCAAAGGTGCTCTGCGGGAGCTGCGCAAAGACGCGCACTTTATGCAGCGCGAAAAGCTCAAGATCAAGAAGGCCAAGGATGCCGCGTACGAGAAGAAGTACAAGCGGCTGGTGGCCGAGATCCAGGGCACCGAAGGTCGCGAGGCCAATGCGTACGAGCGCGAGCGGGCAGCACGGAAACGCCGGTAGATGTGTCTCCTCCTGTCATCTTGACTCTTCTTTTTCTTTTCCTTTCTATTTATCTTTTGTTTCGTTTCTTGCATGGGCCAGGCATCTGTTCTGCATTGTATATACATAGATATACATTTTTGCTTCTTTTTCATAGGCGAACGGTTACAAAAGTTGGGTAATATAAGCTATTTCTTATTATACTGTCTTATGATTCCATCTCAATACCAGTTTTGTTTTCCTGAATTGTTGTTTCTGCAGATATGAAGCAATTGTGAGCATTGTGATACTGCCGAAAATGGAAGGCGGTGAAATATAATATAGAAACTGGTTATACACCGCCAAATTTATTCTGCCGCTGTAAAAATTTCTATGAACACTTTCAAATGCTACAGTGGGCGCGACCGCTGTACAGGCCTACAAGCACTAATACGGCTTCTGCTGAATCTGCCAACTCGTGATTCATAGCTTGATTAACGTCGCTCGTTCATACACCGACCACCTGCGAGCCACTCTACACACAAAATACACAAAAACTACACGCAGATAGCCAACCGACATAATGGCCAAGAGAAAGCGCTCCGGCAAGCCGCCTGGCGCCCCCAATGCCGGCAACACCAAGCGGGCACGTGTCGACGGCGAGGTCGAAGCCCCGGCAGTGAATATCCCGACCGAGACAGACATTCTTCTGAGCGACCGCTCGCTGTTTGCAGACGACCTGTCCCGTGCCGACCATGACCGCGAACGCCGCCTTTACCAGCTGCTCGGCAGCTGCGATCCCGAAGACCGCATCCGCGCCGGCGACGTCATCATCATGGCACTTCTAGGAAAGCAAGGCGAGGAGGAGGTTGAGGAAACAGAGAAGGAGGCAGACAAGGACACAAAGGAGGAGTCTACAGAGTCGACAGAGTCAACAGCGGCTACAGAGGCCAAGGATGAGCGCGAGCGGGTTTCAGAGAGTGTGCTTCTGCGCCATCTGGAGCGCCGTCTGCTGCGCGGACTCGCCACAAGCAACGAGGCGTCTCGTGTCGGCTTCAGTTATGTCCTGTCCGAGATGTTGGGCCGCCTGTTTGGTCGCAGAGATATCCCCGCAGAAGAGGCAGCCGAGACTGCCTCGCTGTACGCCGCCGTCTACCCCAAGATCACCTTTGACCGCGTGCTCGATCTCCTGATCGAAAAGACTACGACGGGCAGCAGCGTGCCGGGCCAGGAGCAGCGCGACCACCACTGGGGCCGCCTGTTCGGCCTGATGAGCTTTGTGGAGTCGGGTATTCTGTTTGGCCCCGGTGATGAGGGCCGTGTGCGTCGTTGGGACTCGGTCCTGGAGCACCTGCTGCAGCTCAGCCACCGGGTCGTCTGGCTGCGCGCGTACACGTTCTACGTTATTGCCCAGGCCATCCTGCGCGGTCAGCTGCCTGACCAGGAGACGGTCGCATCGACGCTGCGCGCTGTTGCTGCCGACACAACAAGCGGTGCAAGCTTGGCCAAGACCCCCGAAGGCCTTGGTATCTGGCTGGCCGCACTCACACGCTTCCCCGACATGGCCCTACCTGCGCCGTGGACACAGCCATTGGCGCCCGCATCACACAAGGACGTCGTGGCCGTACTGCGCTCGGGCGGGGCCGGTGATGACGAGGAGAGCAAGGCCCTGAAGCAGGGCAACGCCACACCCCAGCTTCACTTCGTGTGGGATCTGATTCTGAGCGAGCTGTTATCGGCATCGTCAAAGCGCTTCGACGGATTCTGGATCGCCGTTGTCGACCAGGTCTACTTTGCCAAGGGCGCCACTGACCACCAGAAGCTGACCGGCTTCAAGGTGTTCCAAAAGGCGCTGGCGCTGTGTGCTGCCGCCGGTGGTGCCATTGCCGACGGTATCCCGCCCAGCCTGTTCAGCAACAACCTTATGGCTTGCTTGATAAACCAGGCATCTAACCCGACCCCCCGGCTCCACCGCACTGCTGTTTCTGTGCTGCGGGATATTGAGTTCCAGGTCGAGGAGAACCCTTCGGCCCTTGTGTCGGTGCTCACCGGTCTTCTTGGTGCGGTTCCCCAGGCACACGGTGTCTACGACTTTGACGAGCGCGTCAAGGGCACGGGCGACGGCACCAAACCTGTGGAGCACATTCTGCGGTTTGCCAATAGCGACAACGTCGAGGATGTGATTGCCCTTCTTCGGTCAGGAGCACTGCAGGCCAAGGACCCCAAGAACGACCAGAGACCTATCCGTATCTACGCCGAATACCTCTTCCGTCTGGTCAGCCGGCCCATTGGTGCTGATAATGACAACGACGACGACGAGGATGAGGATGCTTCTGTCTCTGTCAGCGGTACTGCGTTCAAGGCGCTGGCCGAGCTGGCCTACCGCTCTGACGAGGCTCCGGCCAAGGACAGCAAAAAGGATAAGAAGAACAAGAAGAAGGTCACGGCTGTCGCATTCCCCCCTCTGACCGACAAGATACAGGCATCAGCTCGGCAGTACCTGCTTTCTGCTGCTGGTGCCATTCTTAAGCGGCCCGACGACCTTGCGCCGTTCTGCCGCACAGTTTACGGAATTGACCCTGAGGCTGTCGGTGTGGCCATGACTGGCGAGATCAAGGAGAACGTTGTCGATGCCCGCAAGCAGCTCAAGAAGCTTGTGGCTGCATTTGACGCTGAGCTATCAAAAGCCAAGGGCAATGCCGATGTATCCTCGCGTGCCAAGCAGGGCCTCGCCGTGCTGTTGTCTGTCTCTCTGTTGCAGCTCTACCATGAGCCCCGTGCAGACGCCATTGAGGTTCTGCACGATATCAAGGCCTGTGGTGACAAGCTTGCATCCGGCGGCAGCAGTAGTGCCGCTGAAAAGAAGACTGCGAAGAAGGCAAAGAAGAACGACAGTGACAGTGACAACGACAGTGACAGTGACGACGAGGCAGAGCCTGATATCGGCCAAGTGCTGACAGACGTGCTGCTGTCGCTCCTGGCCGAGTCGTCTCAGCTGACCCGCCAGACCTCGCTCCTTGTGTTTGAGGCCTTTGCACCATTCATGTCCGCCGAGGCCCTCGACAATCTGGCTGATGTGTTGTCTGCCGAAGAGAACACGTCGGGCTACCGTTCTCTATTTAACCCAGACGAAGGCGAGGAGGAAGATGACGAGGATGACAGTGATCTCGAGATGATGGATATGGATGATGAAGAGGGTGATGACGACGACGAGGATGATGATGATGAGGATGAGGAGGAGGATGAAGAAGAGGACGACGAAGAGGATGACGAAGAGGATGACGAAGAAGAGGAGAAAGAGGAGGAGACACCAAAGAAAGAGGACAAGGCAAAAGACGACAAAAAGGCCGCAGCCAAGAAAGCCCCAGTCGCATTAAAGGACGACGACGGCTTTGAGGCCGCGCTCATGAAGACATTCAACTCGAGCGTGGGTGCCCCGAAGAAGGGCGATAACGATGCCGAGGACGACGATGATGACAGCGACAACGAGTCTGACATGGACGACGATGCCATGCTGGCCCTCGACAACGCCCTCGCTGGCCACCTGGCCCTGATCCGCGACAAGACGGACAGCCATAAGAAGGAGCGCGAAGAGGCCAAGATACGCGTCGTGCAGTTCAAGCACCGCGTGCTCGACCTGCTCGAGGTGTACATTCGTGCCGGTGCCGGCCAGGGCGAGGGCAACGGCAACAGCGTGCTGCTGTTCCGCCTCTTCTTGCCGCTGGCCGTGTTGGTCCGCGAGACCAAGGACAAGTCGCTGGCCCAAAAGGCGACGCGCGTTGTGCAGAAGCTCAAGCTGCAGCTGAAGCGCAGACGGTCCCAGACCCGCGCGCCGGCCGAGTCGTCGACGCCCGCAAGCATTGACGCCAGCCTTGCCGTGCTGTCGTCGCTGCACGAGGCGGCCAACGACCGCACCGAGAACAAGGCGTTTGCCGCGGCGGTGTCTGCAGCCAGCCTGGCCATCTCGTCGACGCTGCTGTGGATGGCGGTGACCGAAAGCGATGCCGACGACGACAAGAAGAAGAAGGAGAGCCGGCACAAGGTCTTTTTGCGTGTGGCGGCGATCTACGATGCCACCAAGGCGCACTGCGAGAAGGACGACTGGAACGTGCGCAAGGAGCTGTTTACCGACTACAACAACTGGTGCCAGACAACGGTCAATGCTGGCGCAGAGTAGACGAGCGAGCTCAGTAGAAAAGCATATCATGGCGTGTTTGTATTGTATATATCATGTATATCAAGTTTCAGTTTCTATCAGCATTGATTATGTAATCATTTCAAAATTCAAGTTGCAGCCACTGCCAGTGACAGATCTCTACTTTGATGTTTAAATCAATGCCGCGGACAGCGCGATATTTACCCTTTAACGTGGTTTATTTCGCTTATAAACAGTTATTGACTTCCGTCTCATCATGATATGCCCGTCCATAACTCATTGCTGACAGTACACTTTGAATGCATGCTCCTATCGGCCAATACCCTGAATACCTTATTCTTCTTCCATCTTGTCATCATCGTCCTTGTCGTCATCGTCGCCTTCCAGACTCTTCTTGGCCAGCCGCTCTGCCTCGAGACGTATATCCTCGGGCACCTCGACATGGCGGCCCTTTGTCGGGCCGTCCGAGGTGCTGATCCAGGTCATCTCCAGCTCAAACTCCTTGTCCTTGTTGTCGTCATGTGCCACGTAGATGATCCGTGCTGCCTCGCGCACACCCTGCTCCAGCGTGATGCCCTCGCCCGCCAGATCCAGCTTCTCCAGCTCGGCCTTTGCTGCTTGCCGGCCCTTGCCTGTTGCTGCGCCGTAGTAGCCCCAGTACAGGCCTGAGGGCTCTAGCATGTACAGTGCCGGGCCGCCGTGCTTCTTGTCTGCGACGCGGCCGCCCGCACCGACCTTGGGTCCGCTACCCACCTCGCCGTCGACGGGCTCGTCCTGGTCGTTGTCGACACCTGCCAGGATGGCGGTAATGCCAAATGGCCGCACGGACTGGTACAAGGTGTAGGCCTGCAGGAAGCCGCCGACGCGCGAGGCCAGCTCGCTGGTGCCAATTGGGGTCTTGAAGGTCTCGCGCCAGCTGCGGGCCTCGTCACGCGCACGCTCAATGAATTGCCGGCCGTCGGGGGTCATGCCGGAGAAGGCAATGCCCAAGTGGCGGTCGACAGTGGCGATCCGCCGGTTGGCGCCCGCCTTAAGCAGCTTCGAGGACACAATCTTCTCGACGGCCAGGACTACACCGTCACGGCACCGGATGCCGACCGAGGTGCCGCCATTCTCTACCGCCTTGATGGCGTACTCGACCTGGAAATTGCGGCCGTCGGGCGAGAAGATCGAGTTGGCGAGATCGTAGCCAGTTCCTATGGATGTCTGAGGGGTGGGTCAGCAGGTGAATGATGAGTACATATGTACAAGCTGGCTTCTAAATAATTGCAGAGTGGCTGCTGTGGATAGAAGCTCCAAGAGCACATGAGGCTGGCCGTAGACATACCATGGTGGCGGCTTGGAAGGAGGGGACTGAGGTGAGATAGAGAGGTAAAGGTGGATGGTTGTCGAAGAGAAAAAAGGTGCTGTCGACGTGAGAGGTAAAAGAACAGACAAAATCCGTGCGTCTGTTTAGTTCAAGATTGAGGGCGGAGAGCGATGACAAAGGTGGTGATGTCGAGCGTCGAGCTGGAGGGAGGACGTAAGAGGCCGATGTACCTTCCTTTGCCAGAGCTATCCACTGCCCGCCTCCCAGGCAAACATGGAGCTGTCGCGTTTGGAGCTGCGCTAGTGTGGCGTCGTCAGCCACAATATACAGTGTGGAAACAGTGCGAGATGACACACACATACCTGGCGTTCTATCACCAAATATTAAAAGTTGTAAAACTAACTTCATTGCAACAATTACCACTTGTAGACTGTTCTGTCTATTTAAGTACATTCAATCATTTTAAAACAACTTGTAAATATGAGGTGTTTTTATTTTTTCGAAGATAAAATATCAATTTTCAGCCATAGTGCATCGCAGTTATTTGAATTCGGAGTCAATATAAGTTTATGTCAATGTGAACAACGTTCATCTTTAATCATCCTTTTTTAACAAAGTTGTATTCAGTATTTGCTGTCGTCACGGTCTTTATTCGGAAATAAAATCAAACTCGCAATGTTAATCCTTATATATGATATTAATGTGATGCTTAAATTCCGGGGTATATGTAGAAAAAAAACCTATTCCGCGTCTAGAAAATTCAATGAAGGCTGTGTCCAGCACAGACTAGATAGCCAAACAATAACAACAAATTAACAAAATAATAAAACACCCGAGCCTGCTCGGCACCAATTCGCCCGTGCCTGTGCCTGCAGGACTTGATCTTGAAACTCTGCTCCCTTATAGGCGGCCAAACTTGGGCCGGTGGTGAGACGCCGTCAACCAACTGGTGACGGTCGAGTCGCTAGACAATATTGTCACCTGGGCCATGGAGAAGCTCGCGTACTGAGAATACGGTCGTTGAGGAAGGGTGTCGTCATGGTAGATGATATTGAAGTTATATGGGTCATGCTTAGCATAGACAAGTCTGTGAATCCCAGGATCCACGTCATGACTTTCGAATCGGGAGAGTGCCATCACCGGAATATGAAAAAGATCTTGGCCAGGTGGACAGGGGAAACTGAATTGTAGGTTTTCCGAGTTCAGGAATATGGACGGGTATTTGTTGAAGCGAACAATTTTGCGCCGATAGCCTTCGAAATGCACTTCGTTCAGGTTGTTCAAGTATGCGTACTGCTGCACTGCGGCTTCAGATCTTGTGAAGGCATAGTCGTCACCGCTTGAGCCTCGTATGCCATAAACCTGTAAGAGAGATTTATATTAGTCTTGATTGCTTGGACGGAGAGAAGTACAAAGTTAAAATAGTATTGGAGAAAGCAGGGGGAATATTGTTGTACCTTGTTGCTGTTGTTGGTATTGTGGAAGGGATTCTGTCCACCAATCAGACTGTTGCCATAGTACTTCATGATGTTGAGATGAGAAGGTGTTTGTTTTGTTGATTCTGTTGCTTTTGAGAGTCTTGTTGGTGATCTTATTGTTGCTTTGATGCTTGTTTTCGAGTTGGTGATGTTCTATATCATCATCTACAGCAACGACGACGTGCGTCCTCTTATATGCTCCATCATCATCATCATCATCATGAATGTCAGTCTGGAGACAAAGAAGCTGTATCATTACAATAAGGAGCTACAATGAGATTCTCTGCGTTTTGACGGAAAACTCTTTGTGATGCATCTGACAAAATCCTGTGAGAGCAAATCAAAAGCTTCGTGGTCACGTCGCAACAAGCAAAGCGAAACAAGCAAAAGACAAAACATTTATCTTGCATAGGAGTCCTGCAGTAAACAAAGGAATCTAACAATGTATTGAGAGCATCTCTGCAGGCGCAGCTCGTCGCCTTGCATAGGATCGCATGATAGGATGCTAGCCGTCAACATCGACGTCAAAGTAGGTGAAACTGAAATTCTGTCTCTGTTTCAACATTACCAACAATGAAAGTATACTCATAAAACTGGAGAAACAGCTGCAGCCTTGTCATATATTATTTTTTTGGTGTGGCATTGTTATTACTATAGTGTTGGACAGTGATGATCAATCTTTCCGATGTGATATTCCGTGCCTGTCGATCGCCTCAATATTTGCCACCGCTGTGTGATATGCGATGACAGCCGTCTGGTAGTCAACTAAACTTATGTCTCTACATAAAAAACTGTCTTGTGACAGTCTGGTTTCGTTTATACGATCGAATCTACTGGCTGTCGAGGCACTGTCAGATGTAGACTATCATATAATGAAAATCGGAATATCACAAAGACAGATAGTAGTTTGCTACACATGACAGAATCGGAGTTTTAACAACTATATTGTTCCTGTTGCCCATAGCTCAGCCTCTTGAATGGCCGCACGGTCCATGCCTTTTCGTGGCTATTAGACATCATAAATGAGGGACAAAGCATAGCCATCACTTGTCCCTGGCCAAGTATGCTTTCTTTGGTATGAATTGAAGAGGTCTGATATAAACAAAGATAAAGAAACAACGATAGACACGACCGTCACGGTGCAAGATTGTATCTGCCAAACCAACATAGTCATGCCAGAGCACTGTACAGCCTCTAATATAACACTCTGCTGATCCCTATTAACATTCCACGCACAATCATCGATCCTCGTCAACTGTCGTGACCTCTGCTCTATTGTCTCTTCCAACTTCCGTTATCCTCCCAGCCTCTTCTATTCTCTTTTCTACTTGTGCTGTTTTGCTCGGCGTTATTTTCTTTATCCCGGCCGTTCATTCTCCCATTCGCCATTTCACCTATTCATATCTATCCTTGCTTCTGGACCGCTTCCTCACTTCCTCCTCTTCTTCCTCTTCGTCTCGCTGCCCAAGACGCCTCCTCCTCTTCCCCTCATGTTAGAACGCGGACGAACTGCCACTTATAAGAGCGACTACAAACTGTAGAGGTCTTCTGACGATGCATCTCGGAGTGGTCCTTCTTTAGTATAGATCATCCGGCCCAAGAGCAGCGGGGAAGGTTTGGGGTGGCGGGGCCAGCTCACAGCTGCATCCTAATTCCATTTTGCTTTTGCTTTTGTCCATTTGCTGCTTTGACATTTGCTACATAGTCGTCGTTATGATAAGTACTTTTTTTGATAATAAACCGTTATATAGTTGTTATCGCAATACGCTATATTAGCTGCAACTAAGAGATTTCAGGGGTATCTAGGAAGCCAAGAGGCCCGAGAGGAGTCCAAGGACGCTGAACTACCGATGCATAGTACTTTCCGTACTTTTCCCCTTCTTTTTCTATTGACCACCGGGCGCTATGGGGCGCGTACGCAGACACGTTCTCTGATGTCTGGACGCTGGTTGCTGGATTGTTGGGACCGTTCTTTTCTTTTGAGGATTTATTTTCCGCTTTGAATGTACCCTGATCGGCGATGTAGGCTGGGATTTAGCAGCGCAATATTTCTTATATTTGCTGCTATTTTATGGTATTAGCACTGCCTGTGAGTATTCGGAGTAGAGTCCGTTGATGAGAATTCAGACAAGGCTCTTTCAAGAAAAATCGCTATCAGTGTCCATAGTGTCCATGGCGTTTATAGCGTAATGAGCGTGGAAAAGAAAGAATGCGTAGACTGGGTGGCAGTCGACATACGAGGAGATCCCTTACCCAAAACCAGTCCCTTTTGAGGATGGCTTGTCCAATACCCGGCGATCAAGCTTTCGAGACCTTCCAAGACCCTTCCGTCTCGGCACGATGGCGGCATAACGGGGGCAGAATAAAGACACGATGGAGACATTATTGAGGAATACTAGAGGCACGACGAGGGCACGTGGGATGCATCGCGGGGAACTGACCTATTTTGTTCATGATGCACATGTCGAAAAGACTGAAAAGACTGAAAAGTCTGACAAGACAGAAAAAACAGAGAAGGACCATTGTGAAGCAAAGAAACAGCCAAAAGTGAACTCGGTATGTGAAAGTGCTCACAACGGCCGGCGCTACGGGCAGCACTAGCAACGGAACGATGGAACACACTCAAACCAGGGCTGCTGCTGCGACATGAAGTGAATGCATCGGGATACGAATGCTTATACTGCTTGTTATGTTGTATTTTGGTCGTAGCTTGGATGCGCACCGGGATTAAGAACACGATAGCACCTACCATTGCAGACCACGAGCGCAACCGTGCGCCTAGCAAACCAGGAAACAAGAAAGTTACTACGCAGTAGGAGACCAGCCACGATAGCAAAACTGCAAAGAGTTGCAATTACAATCTATGAGTCCAATCTATGAGATGCCTCAAACGGCTTGGCACCGGTTCAAGCAGCTGCCTTTTTAGACTTGAGGGAGCGTAAGTGAGCATAGGCGGGCATAAGTACGCAGCACGAACCATGCTGTGATGAGAAGTGATCTGCAGATGCATGCACGGAGTAGCTGCAAAGTAGGGTCCCCGAAATGTAGACAATCTCAAGCATGTGAAGCTATCCAGCCAGCGACGGGTAGGAGGAGAGCCTAGAGGAGACGGAGAACGGAGAACGGACTGACTTTGGAAAAAAGAGAAAAAATGTATGAAGCATCTGTTGCATCGCATAGCACGATGAGATATGATTGACAAGTATAAGAGGGAGGCATTCCCGCTCCCAAATGCTTCATTCCGAATAGTTCAGACCCAAGCCTCAAGCCTCATTCTCAAGCCAAGACACCCTTAGCACCGATCTCTTCATCATCTTTTAATTTTCCTCCTCCTCTTCTTCATTCTCTCCCAAGATGTTCACCAAGGCCCTTACCCTGGCTCTGGCCGTGGCCGCTTACGCCGCCCCCATCGAGATCCAGCCCCGTACTACTTGCTACAGCGGTGTCTATGTCATTGGTGCCCGCGCCACCTCTGAGGATGCTGGCTTCGGCAGCGTTGCCCCCGTTGTCAGCGGTGTGCTGGCTGCCATCCCCAACTCGGGCTCTGTCGCTCTCGACTACCCGGCCACGTGGCTCGACCCCCTGTACAACGAGTCCGTCACCGACGGCATCAACGCCATGATCACCCTCATCAAGAACTACGCCGACGCCTGCACTGGCAACATTGTCCTCGTTGGTTTCAGCCAGGGTGGTAACGTCATCACCGACGTCCTTGCCGGCGGTGTCCTCAAGCCCGACCCGCTGACACCCGCCTACGTCAAGCGCAGTACGTATCTCAGACTGTGTCCGACTTTTATAAATATGAAATCAAAACTAACAAAACAGTTTCTGCCATTACCGTTTTCGGTGACCCGACTTTCACCCACGGCCAGTCCTTTGACGTCGGCACCAACACCGACGAGGATGGTGTAAGTAGCACTCGCGTCTCCCTAGAAAAAACCCGCCTTCTAATCAAACCAAACAGATCTTCTCCCGTGGCTCTGACAGCCTTGCCCTGCTCAACACCTACGCCTCGCAGATCCAGAGCTACTGCAACGCCGGCGACGTCTACTGCGCGTCCGGCACCGACTCCGGTGTTCACAGCCAGGAGGTCCCGACCTGGGACGATGCTGCCATTGAGTTCATCGTCAGCAAGAGCACCTAAATCCTTAATGTTTAAACGATAATGATGATACCAGTTCGGATTCCATAATGGGATGCGGCAAAGAGGTGGAAAAAAAAAATAGAAACAGCAAAAGAAAACCCAACACGAAACAGCAAGCCGGACGGGACACTCTGTATATACTCCCGGCTCCGAGCAACAAACGAATCATTGTATATAGCCCGCAACATTATGAGTATACTGGATATATTTTAACCGGACTAAAATATGCTTTGATGAATGGAGTGAGATTAGATGTGATCGTTGCAGATGCGGCTCTAATTGACTTACAACGGTTGTCCTCCGAACGACTATATCATCGCAGCGAGACGGTTGGTAGAAGTCAATTATCAGCATGTGCAATGAGGTTGAGTGACTAAATCCAAACTCGGCTAAGCCATGTCAATCTTTCCAGGGGTGGCAAAGATCAAAGATGTGATGTACATGGCGCTGACATGGTTATTTCTCCGAGACGGACAGGCTTTGGAGTATCTGGCTGGCTCCTACGAAGTAGATCTGATCGGAAGGCCCAAAGCAGGGAATTTATAAAGCGTATTATGCAAATAATATGCAGATAACTACAGTAACCAGTAAAAGGGAGTATAAATCACTGCTGTCAAGTTTGACTAGCTGTTTGAAATTCAATTTCAACATTCTTTTTTGTTTTGTTTTTGTTTTCCTCTTTCGCCGTTTCCATCTCTGAAGCCGCTCTATTTCAATCCAACTAATAATATCAAAAGAATGAATCACACATCTGCATGCACTTCATCACATGTGCACAACTTGCAGCTACCATCTCGCAGTGCAGTGCCGTAGAGGGGCATCCACTTGAAGATGCCACTACGGCTGATCCCGCACTGCCGCTTCCACGCCACGCTCCACGAGACATAAGACACAACTGTCATCGCACAAAGAACGGACAAAGAACACACAAAGAATGCTGTCTGTACACTGTTGTGTCCGTTTCAGGGTCTTCCATCGTTATTTGCTAAAAGTATTGGCCTGGGCCAAACAAATAGAGCTATTGACTTGGTGCCCCCCCCCCCCCCCCCCCCCTCACCACATCTCTCCCCCTTTTGTTTGATTTTCCAGCCACGAGTATTATTACTGCCCCAATAAAATACATATGCTCCAAATCTACGCGCGATTCTCTTTCACCGCCTGTAATTTATTTTACATGATTGCTACCCGCCTGCAAGCATCGGCGTATCCTACGTAGATGCTGGTGCGGCTGTCCACTCTTGTCCATTAGCTCTCATCCTTCCGCCTTGCATCGCACCACACATGGCGCTTACTGTGGAAAAATCAAAAGAGTGTGCGTCGCTCTGCAGCTGCGAGATCATGCATGACGAAATGGTGCACTTTGCCGAATCGTACTGCCTGGCTGGCGCCCTCTCTCTGTGCAGCCTCTGATTGCTGTCTCGGACCTCTGGTCTCTCTACAGTCCTAGCCCAGCCTCTCCCTCCATCACCTCGACCTGAAATAAATACAAAATCCTACAGAATCCTACCTCCTGCAGCAGCCCCTCCCCGGCCACCTCGTGATCCATGTTTCGTTTCCACCATAGACTCTCGATCCCACCCCTCTCCACGTCGCTTCACCGTTCAAATGTTCAACTGCAACCCATGACCCGTTGCTGACCCTTTTGATTTTGATTGAGCTTCTTTGATTCCGACTGCACAATCTTTGTAAGATAAAAGCTTCCATTCTACAACGCTTGTTTCATCAATCTTTCCGCTTTGAACTCGCCACAGCCGACCGGCGCCTATTAAACATCCCCCTTGCAGCGATTTGCGACAGACACAGACCCCATTCTGGCCACTTTAAGCTGCTCCACCCCGTCGCGCTCCTCCACCCTAGCTCGCACGAGGCACTCTATTACTGTCTCATTCCTCGCGACATCTTCATTCACAGACTAAGAGCTCCGAGAACTCCCATCGACGTCACTGACCGCACTGATCACGCTTGTCACACCAACCTCCTCGAAATCCGCCAGCGTCTTTCCCAAAAGGACGAGCCACAACAATGTTCCGGCGGGCCCGCCCTGATCCACCGGGCGCCGCCTCCGACAGCCCGTCCAGCGAGTCCTCTGAATCCTCCGACGCAGAATCGATTCCGCATGTCGACCTTCGCGGCACGCGCAAACCACGGCCTGGCCAGGTAGTCACACCTGTGCCCATGACACCCGCCAACCAGTCCTCCTCATCACCTGCGACCGTCGCTGTCCACTCTATGCCGCCCTTATCGCCACCACTTCAGCCGCTGGCGCGCGCCTCAGGCGACACCCCACCAGCTATACCGACACCTACACCAGCATCTATACCAGCATCTATACCAGCATCTATACCAACATCTATACCGGCTATACCTGCTCTACCAACTTATCCTCCCGCCCCTGCGTCATCATCAGTGGAGGGCCGGCAGCGCAGACGCCGTGAACGCGCAGCCGCTTCCTCGGCCTTCTCAGTAGCATCATCACCCGCTCCCGCTGCGCGACAACCCCAGCGCCAGTCCCAACGGTCTGTCGGCAACGGCCAGTCTGCCTCCCCTCCATCAGCAGCAGCTTCGCCATCTCTGCGCAGCCAGCAAGTTCTCCCGCGACAAACATCCGCGACATTGCCGCCCCCGCCCATTGGTAGTCACATTCCAGCTCCGCGACGAACAAGGACATCTTCTCAGCAACCGACATCTCGACACCCACCGCGTGCCCGCTCTCTATCATCATCACGCTCGCGGTCACTGTCACGCTCGCCTTCCCGCTCGCCATCGCCAGAACGCCATGCTGCTCGTCGGCGCGACCACCACCGCTCCCAGTCCGAATCGCCAGAAAACCGCGCAAGCCGGCCCAATCGGGACTACGACGAACGTCGCGACCACCGCGACCGACGCCACGACCGACGCGATGAGGACTCGCGCCAAAACACTGCGACCAAGCCCCCCTCATCTAAATGGAAGTCACCAATCCTGTTTCTTGGATCTCTCGCCGCAGCAGCGTTTTGCGTCGATCGGTTCATCCCCAAAGATGTCGATTATGGAGAGAAAACTGGCTGGGATGGCCGCGAAGAGCCACATAGACACCGTGGCGACTACAACAGAGAGCGGGAGCGGGAGCGGGAGGGGGAGCGTGATAAATATCGATTTCGTGGACAGGAACGACCTCTCGAGAGGGAGAGAGCAGAGAGGAGAGAAGTCAGAGATCCACGAGACAGCCGCCGTGAGGTCGTGATCGTGGACGACCGGGAGCGTGCAAGACAAGCGCCAGAAGACCATGTTGAAGAGCTGCCTGGCGACCGGCGGAGGGTCCGGCGCATGGCGCGATCCGGGTATGTGCCTCCGCCGCCAGTGAACATGACTGCCCCGACTCCGCCTCAGAATCCGCAGGGGGTCCCGCCACGCATGCGCGGTGTTACCTTTCAAGAGGATCACAGGGATCCAAGGGACACGAGAGACTTGAGAGATGGCAGAGACCCTCGAAACTCGAGAAACTCGCGCGAGTTCCGGGATCTGCGTGGCTCACGGGACATACGCTACGAAGACCCAAACAACGACAGTTTCACGTCTCTACGCGAGCAGAGAAGGGCACGGAATGTCCCCGGTAATACTACTACAGCCAACACCACCAGCCGTCGTGCTACATGGGACCCGGCAACTGCGGCCCTTGCTACGGCTGCCACAGTAGGAACAGCTGCAGTCGTTTCAAGAGCCGTGTCTGGCCTTGACGAAGGCCAGAGCGAGCTGAGACGGCGGCACTCAACGAGAGATGACCCGCGAAATTCTAAGGACCTGCGGGATAGAGACCCGAGGGACTCTAGAGACCTAAGAGATCCAAAAGACCCTAGAGACATGAGGGACCCGCGCGAGTCAAGAGAGAGGGCTGAGAGGGCTGAGAAACCTGACAGAGCAGAGGAAGCCAACCCGCGCTGGTCTCTATACTCCCAAGGCAACAAACCACTCAACCCTCATGGCCCCGACTCCAACCCACAGACTCGTGAAGCATCACGAACGCGGGACGCATCAAGAGCACGTGATGACTCTAGAGCTCGTGATGAGCGTGCCGAACGCGATGAGCGCCGGGCTAGCCGTCGCCTATCCCGCCCTGGCCACTCCAAGGATGCGCGCCGGTTTGATGCCACCTCTGCTGCCGCCGTTGCCGCCACAGCTGCGCTGGCTACTGGTGTTGGGGCTGCCGCTCTGAGTGACCGCCGGGCATCACTTCAAGAGTCAACGGTACCAGATCCTAGAGATCCAAGAGACCCAAGAGATGCTAGAGAAGAGACAAACGGTCGGACGACAGCTGCATCCCAGCGCCCTCCCATCCTGACACGCACGTCACCGCCGTCTGCCAACGGCGAGTTCCCAAAGTCCAAGATACTCGAGGTTGGCAAAAACGGCTCTCTCAACTCGGTCGACTCTGTCGGCTCGCAAAAATCACAAGACTCCCTGACAGACTCGTCGACAAGCTCAGTCAAGCCCGCACAGCGCCGCCCACCAGCTCCCGTTGACGAGTCGAGCGAGAGCCTGCATGTGCATTCCAAGGCGCCACGCTATCCCACTCGCCAGCAGCGCGGACCGCCCGGGGATATGCGGATGAGCGGTGCGCTGAACAACGCCAAGACGGACAGAAAACTCTCGTTTGAAGACGAAGATGATGTGATTACGGTAGAGTACGAGAATGATCCGCCTGCAGCAGCAGCAGCTGGGTCGCGCTTCCGGCCTGACCGCAGTCAAGAGACAATAACGAGCAGTCTCAAGAGCGCTCTCAAGGGTGGCAGTGAGCGGCCCTACACCCATTCAGATACTCGCCGATCCTCGGGTGAGAGTGCAGCTACTGGTGGTGCCGGGCCTGGCGGACTGCGTGCTTCTTCTGGTGCTGCTGGTGCTGCTGCCGCCGCCGCCGGTGGTGCTGCTAGATCACAGCGCAGTATAAGCTCTGCCAGCTCACATTCTTCAAGCAGTGACGGCCGGGGTTCCCCACCCGCGGTAGCTGCTCGTCCAGGGGGCGGCGGTGGAGGAGGGGGTAATGGAGGAGGCCGTCCACCCGTCAATAATGCCAGATTCGACGACTCGCCGCCATCTTCACCTTCAGGCCGCCATCCTGCCATCCAGAGAAAGGCTTCCATTGCGCCCAGTTCCCTGTCCAGCTTCCACAGCGACTCAACAGGAAGCATCGATAGCCGTATTCCCCCACCATCGTCTCGCACTCGCCCTGCTGCTGCCGCCGCGTCTGGTCTTTCTGCACTTTCAGCAGTCTCGTCTCGGCACAGCTCCCACAGCAGTGATAGTGACGAGCCGCCATCACCAGTCCCCGTTCGCCCCGGTGGTGGTGGTGGTGGTGGTGGTGGTGGTGGAGGCAACAACCGCCCCGCTGCTGCCTCCGTCACATTCAACGAGAGTCTAGTCTCGACGCGTCTCAGCGATGCTAGTGACAGCGAAGCGAGTGACAAGGATGGCCACGGAGAGAGCAGAATTGGCAGCAGCAAGGCCCCGGCGACAGTCGATGCGGCACCGATGATTGTTACTGTTGGCCCGCCCGAGAGTGACAGCGATAGTGATGACGACGCCGCCGCCGCCGCTGCACCGTCCCATGCATCAGGTACATCGTCTGGTCTGTCGGCGGCTGCGCTGTCGCTCCATAAGCAACAGCAACAAGACGACTCCCATTCCAACAACAGCGTCAGTGACGACGACAGCTTCACTGTCCGCAACAGGTACAAGATGATTAAGCTCAAGGACCGTTTGGCCAAGGCCGTGAGTACTGTCGGCGGCAGCACCCGCTCGTCGTCCCCGTCGCTGCCTAGCACCGAGCTGAGCAAGAGCTCGGACGAGCCCGAGCATAGCATATTTGCAGGGGGCATCGGTCGCAGCAGCCACCACGGCGATGACAGCCCACCCCTGCGCCGGTCTACCCTGAGTCTTGGTCATCACTCGGCCGCGGACCCGCACTCTTCCAGCAACACGACACCCCAGAGTGACAGCGAGGAGGAAAGCCACGTCAGCACCGTTGACCTGCGGGATGCCAATGCCTACAAGAGCCGCAGGAGTGCAATGATCTCCACAAGATCCCGGGACAAGAGTGAGGATGACCTCGCCTATGGAGCATATGGAGCCTATGGCGGTAGTCGTGTTGGGAGCGAGGCATACAGCGATGTGAGTGCACCGCGGAGCAGCTACAAGAAGAAGAAGCCCGCCTACGCGAGTGATAGCGACAGCAACAGCAACAGCAATAGCAACAGCGACCGCGGTACCGTCCGCGATGGCAACAGTGTGCGTGCCCTCGAAAAGTACGACAAGTACGGCGAGTACTCGTCGCAGGCCAGCAAAGAGGCTGCCGCCGACGAGCGCTTCCGGGCCCGCCAGTCTGAGCTTGAGCGCGACCGCGCCGCCGCCCGTGCCGAACGAGAAGACAAGCAGCGCGACTGGGACCGCCTGCGCATGCACGACAAGGCCTCGATCAAGTCGCATCGCGCCTCGCTGCTGAGTGCCGGCGACAGCGACGCCAGCAGTGACGTGCCTGTCCGGTCTGCCTACTCGGGACGGCCCTTGGCACCCGCGCGTTCCATTGCAGAGTCGTCTGCCTTGTCATCGTCGTCTGCAGCACCCTCGGACGTGCCGTCTGCCGTGTCCCGCCCGTCCCGTCGCGATCCATCACCCGCCCGGGAGCCCAAGTCGCGCCTCCTCCTCGAGCTGGAGATCCAGGAGCGGCAGGCCCGTATCGACGAGCAAAAGGCGCTCGAGCGTGCTGCCAACTCCAAGGCCCGCGAGCATAGTCTGCGCGAGGTCGATATCAAAGAGACACAGCGCGCTGCCCGCCAGCGACGCAAGCGCGAGACTGACGAGCTCCTCCAGAAAGACTATGCTTAGTCGCGAGAAAGAGGACCAACACGTTAAGAGATTCAAAGGAGAACATGGGAAAGGAAGATTTGAAATATCGGTTTGTGTATAATAGATAGTTGTCTTTTCAGTTTGCATCCAGATACCCCTTTAGCGAATCGAGTTTGATATGAAATTCTTTATTATAATACCATATTGTATCTAGTTATTTCGTGCTTCAACTGCGTCTTCATCGTATCATCAATGATAGAAAGGTGCTCATCATAAATATGGTGGTATTGCTATATTGCTCTATGTCTATGCCAACCTCATACAGGCCTGTCCGCCCTTCTCCCGTACTTTAACTTTCTTCTCCGTGGTCGGACCCGATTCAGCAATTGAGTTGATGGCCGTGCGTGCTAGGCAAGCTGCTGTGTCGGATCGATAGGAGGGTTCTGCGTCTGTGCATCGTGCTGGCCAGTGGTATTTGCACCTGTGACATAAGCCCCGTCGTGGCCATGCGCGTACCCAGGCACTTGGAACTGCCCGTATGCCGGATACACCGGGGCGTATGCTTGCCCATAGACCTGACCGTCGTATACCGGCACGGGCGCTGCCTGTGAGTGCAGCGGATAGGGTGCTGTGTAGGGCATCGGCGAGGTTTGGCATTGAGACTGTTGTGGGTAGTAAGGCATCTGCATGGGTGCCATTGCCGGTGGTGCTGGGGGGTATGCCATGTATTGTGGTGCAGGCTGGCCGGGATACGGTGCGATGCTGGCATATTGCCCTGGCCCGACAGGTATGGCCATCGGAGACGGAACCATCGGCGACGAGACCATTTGTACCTGCGCTGCAGCAAATGCATATGCCTGTGCCTGTACCTCTGCATGAGCCGCTGCTTGTGCTGCTGCCCGTGCTGCGGCGGCTTCGTCCGCCTTGGCCGCCTCTTCGCTCAACTTGGCCATTTCGACGTCGGCAGCATGGCCCCAGCCGTGCCCGGCAGTCTGCATCACCAGCAGCGGGTTGATATCCGCCGTGAACCAGTTACCGTTGCGAGTTGCAGTGCGAGAGCCGCCCTCGAGAGCAGACATGGCCGTTCGTGTTGTACGCATGCGCTTGAGAGACCGGCGCGCAGCCGGCAAGGGCCCTTCGCTTAGCTCGCCGTCCGATGATGCAACACCAGCACTTGGTGTCGAAGCCTCGGACAAGAACGAAGTCAGCTTCTGGCGCTTCTTCTTAAGGCGCTCGCCGTGCGCGATAATGCTGCGTACATAAGGCGCAACATCTACAACAATAGGCAGCATGTTGCGGTCAAAGACGGACGGCTCGAGCGAGGATGCTGCTGCATAGGCCGGCGTGTCCTTGACGGCAATAGGATCAAACGCTTCTGCAATGTCGATTCTAGCGATGGCAGAGCGGTTGCTGAGCACAATGTTGTGCGAGTCAGTATGTTCTCTGTGAATGACGCCCATAACCCGAGCTGCATCCACATGGCCGAGAACTTTGCATTTATCCGTGATTTCTTGAGCACTTGATCTCATAATGCTCTTGGCAAGGCAGCGCAGAGATGTTGCCATGGGCAAACGCAAGTGATCGTTCTCGTGCGCGGCAGTCGTCCGGTCGAGCAAGGAGGTGCCGATGGGGTACTCGTCTGGTCCGCCAGGTGGGTGTTCTGGCTCAGTAACATCAAACTCGACATGGTTGCCAGTGGCAAACACCTTGTGCGAGACCATGTCGGCATCACTCATGGTCTCGGCAAAAGAGCAGTAGGAATCGAGAAGCTTTAGGCGCTCTTCTTGCGACGCGGACTCGGAAACCTCCAGCTGGGATGCCCACGTTTTCAGGTCGAGCGAGTCTTGCCACTGTCCCATATCCAGCTGCCAGCCATGCCATGCCTGCTGCACAAAGTCGTTCTCCTTTTCTTCCTGCAGCCCATCCTTGGAGATTGTGACGTCGTGGTTGAGCCAGCCCATGCCGGGCCAGTACGTGTTCTCGCTGACAATGCGCGTCGTGTGGCCATGCTCGTCCTGGTCGGCACCTGCTGGCTGCCGCGGGATGAACCAGTCAAATCGAGACGCCTTGGCACCAACAGCAATCTGGCACCAGAACTGCAGGTCGGTGAGAGACGCTCTCATGTCGTAGTCACGGGCTTCAAATAAAGATTTGGCCGCCTCACGCTTGAGAGCGTGGCCTTCACTTGCGGCAACGAGCAGCAGCCGGTCAACGCAGGGATCAACTGGCGGCGCAGAGTAACGAAAGATGGCATGGAGGCGCAGCAGACGCAGCGGAATCAGAGTTTCATCGGTGCACGTAATCACAAAAGGCCGCTTCGACTGTGTAATCAGGCCCGTCACGGTGGCCCAGAACTGCTTGTCTTCCTCGTAGAGAATATCGGCCTCCTCCAGGAGAATCAGGGACTGCTTCTGTTCGCCGGGTTTCGATTTCGAGGGCGTGGCGTCGCCTGCTTTGCCGTTCTGTTGCTGTGGCCGTGTCTCGCTACTAGCCGGTGTTGCCCTTGTTGATAATGCTGATAACGCTGACGGGGCCTTGGGCTTGAAAAACGAGTTCATTGTCTGTTGCTTGGCGGATGGTGCAGGCTCGGGGGTAGTAGGATACTCCGGGTCGTCGTCGCCGTCGCAATCCTCCAGATCAGATGTGCTATCAACACTAATGGGTGTACCTTGATCTTGTGGTGCCTTGGCAAACAGCTTCTTCTTCTTGTGCTGGACGAGATGGTTGGTGGTCATGTTGCCGATACGGTCGGTCACATCCTTGCCTGTCCTGCGGCTACCCGCACTGATCTCAAACACCTCGAAGCCCAGTTCCTTGGCAACCGCATACACAGACGCCGACTTGCCACTGCCGTGGGGCCCGCTGATAACGACGACATTGTTGAGCCGAGCAGCAGCGCGGCCATTCTTGTCAAGCAAGTTGCCCGACCTGACAGCTGTCTTCTTGGTCTTGCCGTACTTGCCGCTCGCAGTCCATTTGACCTCGTCTTCGGATTCCTCAACCAGGTCGTAATCCTCGTCATCATCGCTAGAGACGATAAATCCATCCATCTTGTTCTTCTTTCTCTTCTTTTTGGGCTTTGATTTACTGCCGCCCTTTCCAGAGTCAGCAGCATCGCCCGCGCCAGTATCGACAGCAACAACCTTTAAAGCCTCAAGCCAATTTCTCAGCAGCAGAGGCTCATCACCAGTTTGCAAGACCTCGCGTGCACATGATGGTGCATACTTTTGCGTCCACATTGACGCCTCATTGCTGTATCTGTCAAAGGCGGAAAGAGTTGTTGAGAGAGAATCAGACAAGTCGTCCAGACCAGGGTGTTGCGAACGTAGCTGGGACGAGATGCGGGACTTTAGCCGTCTGCCGGATTCGACATGCTTTACAGGAAGACGCAGCTCAGGTGGAGGAGGTGGAAAGTGTTCGCCATTGGCGCTGCGCATGGTCTCGACGACGGAGGATATGCTGAGATGCTCTAGCTTTCGGGACAACAAATTGTCTTCCTTGCGAAGATAGACGGCATTGCCTTTCCGCTTTCTGTACGGCAGAGCCTGTTGTGTAGATGGGGTGGTGATAGCGGTATGATTGTCTGGGTGGATGTGAACATTGTCGCGCGACGGCCAGGCTGGCAGACAAGCTCCAGGGACACGGAGGATGCCGTTGGAGACACCAAACTGTGGCGCCCGAGCGGCACCCAGAGGCTGGTAGCTTCGTATCCGTTTCGGAGAGCACGGTGTCGAGGTATACTGTTTGTTTGCGTCGGGTTTGGAGAACAGCTTGGAAGCTGACCCGCCTGCAACTTGTGCTTTTGCTGATGATTGTTTTGAGCGAACGGCCGCGAAAAGAGGATGTGCCTTCTTTGCAGCTGGGGCAGACGCTGCAGCTTTTGGCGCTGGTTTTGACTGCTGCTGTGATGGCTGCTGTGAGCTGGAGGGAAACACTCTATGTTTTCCGTCCAGGATGGACCCGATGATCTGTGAGATGCGTGCTGTGTTGGGCTCATTTGGTGGTCCATACTGACACTTGACCTCGAGTCGTTTCGGCTGACTTGCTGGAGCGGCTACTGAGGGAGTTGGATTCGCAGCCTTTGTCATCATCATTGCTAAAGGGTTTGGTGCATTAGGTGCGATTGGGGCAGAGGCTTTGACTATCAGGCTGGTTGGGGGAGGCACAGGGATGGCGGCCGGGGTTTCTAGTGTCGGTTCCAGTTTGCTACCAGCCTCTGCGGATGTCAAGTTATTACTTTCGCCGACGGATGGCTTTTGCTTCTTGGGAGGCCGTCCGCGTCTCTTTGGCTCGGGTGCTTGTGACTGCGTGCTGTCTTCCGGGGGCGCTGCCGATGCCGGTGCCAAGGGCTTTTCGACTGGCTTCTTCTTGGCCTGCAACATGGCAAATGCGTTTTTCTCAATCGGTATAGCCGCTGGTTTTGAAGCCAGTGCTGGTGCTGGTGCAGGTACTGTTGCAGACTCAGAAGGTGGCAGTAAGGGTGCGTTTGATACGACTGGCGGAGACTGGATATATGGTTGTATTGGTGCCCAGGAGTGCGTTGTCTGGGCCATTGGTATGGTGTACTGTGGTGCCTGGGTGTATATCGCCTCGGGCTGTGTAAAGCCTTGCATGCTGTGCTGCTGCTGGTATTGTGCTTGGTCCGGGTACGTGTTGTAGATGTCGTATGGGTCATGCACTGTCGTGTCCTGCTGCGATATCATTGCCTCTGACGGGCCATGGCCGTTTGCCATACACGAGCCTGCATTGCTATCCATTGCCAGCATCATGGGATCCAAGGGTATGTGCTGGTCTGTTGAGAAAGTGTGTTCGCTCTGGTGAGCCTGGGTTGCGGATTCTTGAGGACGGGAAGCCTCGTTGGCGTCGTTCTGGGCGGGTTTTGCAGCCATGAAGAAAGGATGCAACCGTTCGGCTTGGCCGCTCCCCGGCTCGCTGGCCATTATAACAACAGCGGCAGACGACATAGATCTAGAGAGGGTGTTAGGACTACCGAATTGGCCTGGTTGCACAGATCAAGGCCTCATATGAAGCCAAAATCACAAGATGGCTATTCTCACCTCACCAACTGCCGCTTGTACCCGCTGCGTCGTGAAGATGGACTCAATCAATTTTCTGCATGAGTCGAAGAATATAAGGTGGATATTAAAGTGACTTCTTTAGATTGAGTTATTCCGTTGTTAATCCAAATATCGTCGTTTTTTTAGGTATGGATCGTGAAATGGTTACAAGTTGGCTGGAGTTGTCTGGCAGTTGCTCTCGAAATAGCTGGTGGTTGTCAGTGTGGGACGTAGTTGCCCTTTCTAATTCATTAAGCTGGCGACGCGTTACGCGCAAAAAGGCAAGAGCGTGTGAGCGTGTAAAGCGCGTGTAGAAGGTGCAGGTGGATCCAGTCGACGCTACGGCACGTGCCTGGCCCCGTTGCACCGTGTGGAAGGACTGTGTTAGCTCTATAAAGAACACTGTCTACATGGCGCTAGCTTCACCGACATTTGTGGGTCCCGTAACTTTTTTTTTACATGGCAATACTTTTTTGTTAGACAACTTTTTTTTTCTGCCGCCAATTCGAAGCTTTCAACGACACCCCAAATTTCCTCACGTTTTGCCAGCAGACTGGACAACCGGGCACAACAACACGGCCTCCTGAGACACAAATCGATACCTCGGGAATCCAATTGCCCAAGTCTGTGACTGACGAACAATTCCACGACTTCTTTCGGCTCTACATCTATCATGGCGTCCAACTTCCACATTCAAAAGCCGTATGTCCTCGCCAGCCTCCCGCGGTCGGTGGCCCAGGTCGACGGCAAGGCCGTGGTCGGCGAGGTGTACGGTCAGAGACCCGGCATCAAGAAGCGCAGACGGGCCGAAGTGTCTGTCGGCATTGACGGCGAGGCAGCCAACATCTACGATGTGCGTTATCCATTTTCTTAGCCAGCGTCCAGTCGCACCCCCCCCCCCCCCTCTGCCCCAAGCTTCCAGCTACTAACATTATCCTCGCAGATCGCATCATCACGACTGATCACATCCTACCCCGTTCCCCCACAAGCAAAGTTCTCGTGCGCACCATGCTCTGTGCGTTTGCGGTCATCTGCCGGAAAGGAGGCCACCGTGGCCCGCTACACATACATTGCGACGCGCGAACCGGCACGCAAGCTATCGTTGTTCAAGGACACCGTCGAGGCGAGTGGCAACACACTGTCCGAGACTGCTACAGCCAGCCTAGGCCGCAGTGGCGATGTTGTGTCACTGCATTCGCTGTCTCTTCCCCATAGCGCCGTGCCTGATGTGGCGGCAACTACTGTTCCCAGCGCAGACCTGCTAGTCATTGACCAGGACGGCCAGGTGACCAGCTTCGACGGCGCCTCGCTCAAGGAAAAGTACAAGGTGTCCGTGGCTGGCCTGGCGCCCGATCTGGTCCCCCGCGGTGCCAATCTCAAGGTGGAGTTTGCACAGTTGGGCCTGGCCGGCGATGTCGTCAAGGGCCTCGGCCTGGGCGAGGACTACGTGTCTGGCTACTTCTCACAGCGTGTCAACGCCGAGAGTACCAACGGCTTCAACCCCGACGTTCTGTTTGTTGTGTCTACTGTGACGAGCCGCCAGGCTGCGCCATCTCGCTACCTGCACCTCCTGGCTGTCGATCCCAGCCGCCAGGGCAGCAACCAGCACCAGGCCGCTCTCGTCCAGATGCACTACATCCGCCTGCCCGCACCTGCTGATGGTGCTGCCCCGACCAACCTGAACTACCGCCTTGATGTTGCCTCTGGATCGCTGCTTGCCATGGAGGGCGACAAGGTTCTCTCGTACGATCTGGCCCGCAGCCTACCCCGTATCGCCAGCCAGATTTCGATTGCCGGCGTCTCGTCGTTCCTGCGTCTGTCCAAGTCGAGCATTCTGGCTTCTACTCCCACCTCCTTTTCCGTCTACAACCCTCTCTTCCAGTCTCTGCAGGCCTCTACCGAAATCGATGTCGAGACTACGACCAAGTCTGGCGCACCAGTCAGCGACGGCAAGTCTGCACATGCCTGCAGCTTTGTCTCCTACTTCCCCCAGCTCGAGCTGGCTGTTGCTCTCCTGGACTCGAACCTGGTGGCTGTCCAGCTGGAGCCACCGCGGACACGCAGCAGAAAGCGCCGTGCCGATGGTCTCTTGATCGACTCTATTGGCCGTGGTATGTCGTACGCCGACGGCAAGGCAATCGAGGATGAGCATGCTGTGCTGTCAAAGCTGTACCTGCCCGGCACCGTGTCTGCCAACTACGTGAGCCAGCTCAAGGACGACATCAAGACTGTCGACGCCTTGATCGAGCAGAATGATATTGTTGCGTTTGATGAATTTGTTGCCGAGAAGCTGGGCATCCAATCAATTGCCGACTGGCGTTGGCAGCGCCCTCTTGATATTGGCGATGCTATGGAGGAGGACAAGGACGGCGAGACTACTGCTGTTGCCGCTGACGACTCTACAAACGAAGACACTGCTGCCACTGCCACCGCACCCGCAACCTCCTCCTCTTCTCCTCCGCCCTCGACCTCAGCTGCGGGAGCAAGACGCCACAAGTACCCCGAGACCGACCGCCGGTGGGTTCTCTACGCCATCAACCGCATCATCACAATTGCCGACCAACGTGCCGGCGAGCGCCTGCGGTTCCACTGCAAACTGCCCTCGAGCGATATCCTCAATTACCTGGTCGATGCCGGTCACCTGTCTGTCGCCAACACACACTCTGCCCTGCGCGAGCAGCTGCGCGACGTCGACGATGCCGAGCTGCTGCTGGGCGAGGCGCTGCCGTTGATGCTGGCCCAGGTTGACCCCAGCCTGGACCTGCTTGTGCGTTGGCTGTATGAGACCAAGCTCAGCGCCACCGAGCTGCTGAGCGCTATTCTGCTGCTGATGCGCAGCCTGGAGCTAGTTGAGAACACCGACGCCAAGTCTGCCCTGAAGCTGCTTTCAAACGGTACCGAGACCAAGGACGGCGACGCGGAGGACGCCAACAGCGAGCTGGACCAGCTGGACCAGCAGCTGCACCTTGCCGAGTACTTTTTGCAGCAGGTCGAGAACGACCCGCGCGATCTGGCGCTGGACATTGCCATTGGCAAGCTGGGCAACTGCCCGGCCGTCACTACTGTCTCTGGCCTGCGCCGTATTTTCCGGACCGACGAGATCCGTGCGCTGATTGAGGTTCTGCGCAAGCAGATGGTCGACCAGGGCTGGGCTACGCGGTACATGGACATGGAGGGCGAGGCTGACAGCGAGAGCGGTCCCGAGACTGACGACAAGGAGGCCGCAGCCGCAGCTCAGGCGCCGCTCAACTACAGCATCCGCCTGATTGCCGACCTGATGGCGCGGTGTATCGATGCCGTGCGTCCCGGCGAGTGGCTGATCAACGACGAGGAGGCCTCGCCAGTGCCTCTGGATGCCGATGCCTCCAACGGCGGCGGTGATTTCTTTGCGCAGCTCAAGTGGCAGGTCAGCGCTGCCCTCGAGGGTGTGCAGGAGGCTCTGTACCTGCGCGGCATTGTGGGCGAGACGGTGCGGTACGGCATGAGCCTGCAGAGGGCGGCAGCGGCGGCTGATAACCACAGCAAGTCGCAGGCGGGCACCGGCGCCACAGCTTCGTCGTCTGCACGCCCTGCGCGCGTCAACACCAGCCAGTCGTTGACGACGCTGCCGATTGGCATGAACGCGCCCAACGGCACGCTGCGGCACCCCGACGTCACGCGCACCAAGATGGTGAGCGCCAACGAGGTGGCCAAGCGGACACGGCGTGAGGTGGGCCACCTGACGAGCAAAAAGGTTGGCTCCTACACGCTGGAGCGGATCGTCTTTTAGTCGGTCCTTTTTTGTTTATTTCTCCGTCTCCTTGTGTATTAGTCTTTGTCTACGTGTCTACCTGTATCTGTCTGCATCTACCATCATGGGTTTTCTGTAATTACCTTTGGCGTTTTCAAAAAGTATATTTCTCATCTGCAATGATCTTTTGTCACTTTTTGTCCATTTCATCCTCATCCTCCGTGCTCAACTTGTTTTTAACATCGGCCATGCATAGCTGTTTCCGACCCAATTCATTATCTCAAAACCAATGCCAACATCAACACCATCCTATAATTTACTATATATTTTACTTGTACGACGTCTCGCATGCAGCCGTGTCCAAGTCACGCTGCGGTTTGTGCTCAACCTTTTATTAACTCTGTTATCATCACGGCCTCTCGGATAGGTCCCTTGCTGTCATGTGTCTTCTTTGTGCAGTGTCTAGTGTTGTACAGTTGTGTTTTTTGCACATCTGTCTACATCACTCTTGCTCTTACACAAGCGAATGCAGGGCGTGCACCATCTCGGCGGCGGTATGCACGGCTCCATATCTGGACACCCGTATCAACACTGTACGCCTTCTTTTGCCAGTCTGTCAGGCCACCGCCCTACCTCGCGTCAGCTTTCTCTCCTTTGGACAGACCTTGTCAGGTCTCGTCGCCTATTCCGCTAGTCATCTGGCGATCTTGGATCTGGATCGTGGATCGTGGATCTCGGAACTTGTAATTCCTCGATGCCAGCCCTGGTTTCCACCGTCTTCTCGCGTCGCGACAACCCCTTGTATAGTAGTATTTTGTGATTATATTGATGAGTTGTCTGACGGTCTGCTGTCGTCTTGTTGCAATCTCTTCTTTCCACATTTTCTGCACATTATTTCCATCTTCCATTTGTTTTCTCTGTCTCTTCATCGCCTCCGTGAGTCACATAACCCTTGCCACCGCGTCAAGCGGTGAAGAAAACTGCACACCTCAGATCTCACATCCAATATCACTTGATATCGAATTCCATCTCACCTCATACTCGCCTCTTGGGCATGGCTGCAGATTGCAGACTGGATGTGCAACACAAGCCGTCATAATACTCCGTATTCCCATTGCACAGACGGCTGTCGTTGCCCGTTGTTGCCTGTTGGTGTCTATTGTCGTCTATTGTTGCCTGACATGTCGCTGGCGTCACAGCCGTGTGACAGTTACACTTTCCGTTTTGTGTTTGTGTGCGTCTCTGTCAGTTTCCTGCCAGTCTCACCTCCGCTCTTTCCTACTTTCATTTATCATCTCCGTAGTCTGTCGTTTTTCCCTTTGGACGGGTAACACCTTGATCACCCGTCGTACCTTCCCTTCCGAATGATCGCCACTTAGGTTATCATGCGTACTCGCAGGGGCTCTTTCCCCGTCGGTGTACTCGGCACGCGCTCCTGCCTATTTTTGCCAATTGGTTCACCTCCGTGCAAATCTTTTCTGTGGCTTTTACGAATGTCTAGATGTTGTATCGGTGCTGCCTTCCCATTTAGGAGATTTGTTGTGTTCCAGGTACTACCGGCGTGATACGTGTTCTGTTGTCTGCCTTCTCTGTGTAGCTGTGTTGTCTCTAGTGGCTTTACCCCCGGTAGATGCATCTCGGCAAAGTAAGATTGATTCACCTTCATTACTCGATACACAATTTTCGATAAAGGCCCCCACGCAGTGCACGACAGCACCGGGACTGGTTCCGTGTTCAGGCTGGGCCCAGTATTTCGATGGCAACAGCAAATCGCCGTGCTCAGAATAAACCCGATCCATTGCTTTCTTCTTGGCCTGGCTGTCTCTTTTCCGTGAAGAGCGATGGCTGATCTAGCTCTTCTGGGGCCGAGATAGCCAAAAACCCCCTGAGTATCGAGTCTATTGAAGCATTAATACTAAAATAGCCTGCAGGGATACATTGCGTGGATAGGATACGGAGTATATACACGAGGTACGGGACCCTGCACGCAAGATGCACGACGGTCGGTGGTCGGTGGTCGGTGGTCGATGGTCTGACGGATTAATGGACTGGTGGACTGGGCGCCGTTTGGCTCGAGTGGACCTGCCCGCAGGATGCACGTCACGGGAAGTCTAGGCGGGCTGCCAGCGAACCAACTCGTTGCATTCCGTTGAATGGGGTTGAATGCCATAGTGCCAGGGGATCCAAACAGCTAAGTTGGATTGCTCGCAGAAACCTGGCTATCGGTCTGGTCTGGTCTGGTCTGGTCTGGCAGAGAGGAAAGAAGGAAGAAAAAGGTGCATCGTATCTGTCGAGATATGTGGGCATCAGTACGCTTGCTGGCATAGCCATTTGCATCCCATTTTCAATAATTCGGATTGCATCTCCTGGCCTTGCTGAAAGGCCGTGTCGAGCTGAGCGGCTCCGTATCGAGACTATCCATTAAAAATGCTTGTTGACTGGATTTTGTTCTAGTCAAATCATATCGCGGGTCTAGAAGGTATGGTCGTGGCGCAGCAAAGCTTCCAGAAGATGGACAGTCCTGACGAGAGGCGGGGTTTCGGACGAGAAAATCCCAAAACGAAAGTCAAAAGTAACAACACGTCCAGACGGTCAGGAAGTCAGGAAGTCAGGCCTAGTCTCTGCCTCAGCATCCCTCCGGTCTCCATTGCCAGTACGAGGAGAGCGGCGAGTCCACACTCGAGGGTCTTGGGTGTGGGAAGCTGCATACTGATGGGAACTACATGGAGACATCTACGGATATTATCAATATCACCGACTGTGGTAGCTTGCAGGAATGTCTGCACAAGACCCACCTCTCACTGCATGTCGATCGCTCTCCTCACTTGTCTGCAGTTGTCTAGACCTGCTTTGCATGACCGTTAGCAGAGCAAGCAGAAGAAACAGACCAATCAATACTCGAGAGTCTTGTTGCATGACCTGACACCGGTCTTTGTCGTTGGCCAGCCCTGCCTTTTTGTATTTGAAAGATACGAATGCAGAAATGCCTTGTCAAAAGCCTGCAAGCCGACATCTGAAAGGGTGTGCATCTGTACACCTAGGAGTTGCACTCACAGACAAAACAGACGAGCTAGCGGCCTGCTAGTGACCTATCTCACCGGTTTCACTCATCACGTTTGGCATCCATGGCACGACAGCTTTTTTTTCAGATGCCCCCAATTGCCCGAGTTTATCTCATTTGAAGTTGGGCAATAATCAAAGGGCAACTTTATGTCTCACGACAGAGCCTCAACTTGAACAAGATGTGGCACTACTTGTTGCCTGTTGCTCACAAGGAGATATCGAAATGTCGAGAAACTCCAAGTGGATTGCCAGCTATTGTGTTGCTGTCCAGCTGCCACTCCCTGCTACGACTTGCGGCCTCATCAACACGCTGCCCTCCCGCAAGGTGAGGACGTCAGGTTGCAGCCTGGAGGTGCTGCCCGGCTGGTCTCTGCTGCCGCATCCCTCTGTCGCATGCTATGCCTCTGTCGTATCTTGGCCTATTTTTTACTCATTCTATGGAGTCCAACCCCTGTATCTCTTGACACTTCTCCCCTATTTTTCTCTCTTCTCCCCTGTTTTCTGTGCTTTCTGTGTTACTGTTGTCTCTTGCCAGCACATCATCCCCATATATCTATATGCCCGCTACTTGCATTGACCGTTGTCACTTGGACAATACCCCAAACAGGACACGCACAGAGATGTACAGGACATGATATGAAATAAGAGGAGCTCCCCTCAAAGAGGTATCGAATGATTAAGAAACAAAACAAACAATGTACAGCGAGATATCCAACTTTCCGTTCTAGATTTCAGGATATTGCTTCGCTGGTGTCCACTTCTGGCTCTCATGCGACGCTGAATACACGCAGTATATGCAGTATATGCAGTTTGTGCAGTATGCTTGCATCAAACACCACTGTGCCAGTGCACCATTGCAACCGCTGTCACCCACTATCGCGCGACGCTATACGATGCCCATTGACATTCCGTTTCTGCAGTCAACAAGCAATGTTTGAAATTCAAAATCAAACAGAATTCAATGTTTGTTGTTTATGTTGTTTATGTTGTTTATGTTGTTTATGTTGTTTTTGTCCTTTTTGTCTCGACCTCTTCGATGCTTTTAAACAAAGGTATCTCCTCACCGCAAGCACTCGGTCAGTCTCTTTACCTCTTCTTTCAACACACTCGCCCTCTCAACTCATTCAACATACATATACACACACAAACACACACACACACACACCAATACTCACACTAACACACACACATACCATACCACACCATACCAACACACACACCTCCCTTTGATTACCTCTTTAATCACCTCTATTATCTTTGGATTGTCGTTTGTCTGGTGTCCAGGAATTTCTCATCCCGTACTCCAAGTCAGACCGATCATCCTCCTCTTCCCGCCTTGGCCCAGCTCTGACGTCGTTCGAGACAGCCACCATCACAGCTATATCACCTATTGTTATTATTTTCTACTGCCTCCATCTTTGCCCCCCAACCCTGATTTTTTATTTTCAGAGCTGTTTGCTTCTCAGGGCTCCCTAGCTCTTTTGTTTGATTTTTATTACCGACTGAGTGTTGATTTTCTTGTTTGATTTTGTCTGTTGAATTGCCACCTCCGCATCCACTCGGCCACCATCCCCCTATCAAAATACGGCAAACAACCACAGGGCACTCATGAACAAATACGTGACTCTCGTCCTCACAGCCACAAACAACTCCTTCGTATTGTGGAATATCTCATATCTTACTACCCTCGGCCTCGCCTGCACCAGCTCGCCTACACTCTTCTTCACTGCCCCGCAGCCAGCACGTGTAACATCGCGGCCTTGTGGTTGTTTATGAGCATTGCCTCTTTTATCAATTTATTGCTTGCTGCTTTGCCTCGTTAGGCTGCTCGCTGCCGTGCTTGCTCATTTGTTTTGATTATCGCTTAATTATTGCTTGATAATTGCTTTCTTGTTTCAGAAGTTTGTCATCGTCTGTCTTGGTCTATTCTGGCAGGTCATACGGTACCAACTCACTCCAAATCTTGTTTCTTGTCTTCGTTCCAGTCTTTATCGCCACATTATTTGCTACGCCTTACTGCACAGACGCCCTATAGCATCTTTTATCCACCCTCCATCTCTCACTATCTCACTATCTCACTATCTCCTATCAACTGCAAGGCTCCCAGGATATGACTCCTCTATATTCTGGCAGCACCAGCAACGCTGACGCTGTCGAAGCTATCGACTCCCGGCTACGCTCGCTCTATCGCTGCTTTCGTGACTTTGGCCCCAACAACTCCCAGTTGCTTACCACCATTCGCCAGCTGCACAGTGTTCTCAAGGAATTGCGCCTCGAGGCTGAGAAACCAAATGGACCTCTCAACACTGCATCGCCCACCTGTTCCGCTTCCTTGTCCCGCCAGCTTGCCCTGATTCTAAAGGAATGTGACGTGTCATCCAGAGATTTTGCTACCATTGTTAAAAAGTTCAGGCCATCTCTTACGCTGGACAACCGCAGTAACAGCTTCGGCTCCATAACAAGCGCGGGTTCCAACTCTAGCAGTGACATCAGTGGCCATTCCTTCAGCACCACCCCTGTCAACGTCAAAAAGTCGAGTTCACCCCTCGCTCTTGCTTTCTTTCCTCGTCCCGACTATGTAGGCCAGACGACTGACGACAAACTTGCAGCCGTTCGCAGCAGATTCATATCGCACACAACCCGCCTCGCCTCACTTGTCAAAACCATGAACTCACCAACTCCCCCTTACCCATCTGCCACAGCAGGGTCACAATCCCACGCTACTTCACAGTCCCCTCTCCATTCTCCTCCTCGCTCCCCTTCCCATCATGACTCTTACTTCCACTCGTCGCACCGGTCTAGCCCTCAGATATCACCCCCCATCTCCCCCATGCCATCAGACGAAGGCGATCTTGAAATCCTCAAAGACCGCATCGACGCCATTGCCCTCCGCCTTGCACATCAAGACCTGGTGTCTGCTGCGCAGTTTAGCGCCGCGTCCATTGACCAGCTTTGGAAGGTTTTCTCAACCGAACTCAACTACGAAGGCTTTTCAGGCAACACGCTCTCTGAGCACAAAGTAAGTTGGCCCCTAATATCTTCCTTTCTCATTGCTCCCCATTAACATTTTAGAATACACTGTGTCCCTACATTAAGGAGCTTGGCTCGAGAGGTTTCTTTAAAGGCACTAACGTGCCTTCTCCTCGGCTGCCGCCTCGTGATTCTACTATCTCGCCTCAAGGACACCAGCTCCCCAATGATCAGAGCCCCAAAGAAGTGGTCCAGCCTGTTGACAACAACGAGAAATATCATCAGGGCGTCAAGGATAGTCGCCGCGCACCCCAGTCCCGCGAGACTGAGGTATACATACCGTATCGGCCTGCCCCTGCCCCTGCCTTCTCTCTTTATCCAGGAGCGGAGCCCAAGTACATTGCAACACCACCCGAGTCTGTAGCATCTGGAATGGCCACCTGGGAGAACACCCCTCGTACCGTTCCGGTGCATCATCACTCTTCCTCTCTCTCGGCTCAACTTGGTGGTCAAGACCTCCCATCGCCACCCCCAAGAGACGACTCTGAAGAGGCATACAGCGTAAATGGTTTCAACTTCATCTCCACCAGCCGCCTTCTCGAGATCGACTGGTATGATCGCGAACAGGCTGCAGGTCGCTTGGGTGTCACATACACACCTCCCCAGCTTCTGGAACATGGCGGACACTCGCCCCAAATTATGCCTGCCGTTCCTGCATCGCCGAGTGCCGCTTCGATTGTTCGCCAAAACACCCTGCAATCTCAATTGAACCTATCGCCATCTTCGCCCTCGCGGTTGTCTTTCTTCCCTCCGTCCTCGGCTGGCGGTATTACGGTGCCCAATTTACATGCATCATCCCAAGCTGCTTTTGGTATTATAATTCCTGGTGCTGCGCCGCCGGCAGCATCTCAGTTACCACAGCTTGGTCCCGACTCGTTTGGCAGGCCCATTCCATCTGATGCAATCTGGACAAGGATCACACGCAAGCGGATTTCCCCCGAAGTCCTGACCAGAGCTGGTGTGCGCTTCGAGGCACGCCCAACATTTGTTGCCATTCTCGGCGTTCTAAGCCGTGAACAGATTGCTGAATATGCTCGTCAGTCAGTCGAGGCTAGACGGTCGTGGCGCCATAGCAAGACCCATACTCGTGTGAGGGATGACAGACAATCGCCAGTCACAACTGGGACCAGCCCGCTTGATTATGTGTCGCGTCCAGAACGCAGACAAACCATGCCCGGTGCTGGGAGCGATAAGAACGAGCGCGAGGCATCGACTGGTGTTCGGGCTCAAACTTTTCCTCTTTCCTCTGGCCCTGGATCCCCTCCCGGGTCGCGAGAGAGAGAGAGAAGCGACATTCCTGGCCAGGGCAAGGGTGGCTCATACCCGTTTATAGTGTCGCCCCCTGCTACTGAGGTAGACACCAGTGGCGCAGAGGGCACTGGTGCCCCCAAGTCCATTCTGAAGAACAAAAACAAGAACAAGGTTCGCTACAGAGATGGCGAGCTGGTTGAAGTCAGTCCCGATGAAGATAGCCGCCGCCACCGTCACAGCCGCCGCCATAGAAGCAAGAGCCGTGCCAAGAGCCGGCATCGGGACTCTGACAGCCGTCTTGACAGCCGTCGCGACAGCAGCCGGCACCGTGATGACGATCGCGATCGTGAACACCGGCGAGACAGAGATCGCAGCCGTAAGCGCGATGCCTATGACCGCGACAGTGACCGTGATCTAGCCTACGAACGGACTGGCCACCGCAGTCGCCACAGAGACAGCGACCGCGGCCGCGACTCATCCCGCCGTCGTCATCACCACGACGACAAAAGTTACGACCGCGAGCGTGACGACACCCGGCATCGTGATCGTTCACGGGACAGCTCGCGTGACCGTGACAGTGGAAAGCATCGGGATCGCGACAGACACTCGCATAGCCTATCCCACTCAAAGTCTTCTTACAACCTTTCCAGTCGCAGTCAGCGCGACGGCCGTGATAGTCGCGATAGTCATAGCCGAGATGGTCGTGATGGCCGTGATGGTCGCGACAGCAGACGTGACCGCGACCGTGACCACGACAGCCAGGACCGTGACAGCCGCGAACAAGATGACGGTCGCAAGAGACTTCGTGACACCATCAGCGCAGCTGGTATCGGTGGTGTTGCGGGCAGTTTATTTTCTGCCCTAAGCGAAGCTGCGAGCGGCTTCTGATCTTGCTATCACTTTACATTCATTTTATCACTTTTCTTTTGTCAAATTTCTTCTTGTTTTATTAGCCTTTGTGGTCTTACTCCTGACGCCCTATCTCTTTTCATTTGTTTTCCTCTCATTTATTTTCCTCTCATTTGTTTTCCTCTCATTTGTTTTCCTCTCATTTGTTTTCCTCTCATTTTTTCAATCCTTCTTTCATTCATCTTCATTTGTTCTCCTATTTGTTTTAACATTTTATCATTTTTAATGCCTTACGACGACACGTTACGACTTCAAAATGAGCGTTTATGAATTTGGATATGGCTGGACCGGACGGCTGGGCATCACGGATTTTGTTCTTATAGGTCTCATTGGTGTCATCGGCCTCATTGGTCCTGGTCTTATTTATTGTTATTGTTGTATTACTTTGGTTATCAAGGTTGGAATTAGCCAGAGCATGTACTTTACGGCGATTAGGCAATTGATATTATTTTTCATTATTATTATTATTTGTTGTTATTTAAATACATCATTTTTGTTGATTTCCTACGTTTGAATAGTTCATACCTTTGTTGCGGTTAATTTGCAAGATATTTCTTTGACTTTTGCTCGCAATCTGCTATTAACATATTTCAACGTACTGGTACATATTGATGCCCAATCTCCTTTAAAAGCAACATCGCATTGAATCCAACCTCCGTTTCACCGCAATATTTTACCACTTTGAGATGTCACAACGCACTTATGCATGCTTATGTAGCTATTATGCAACATGCAAATACAACGCTGGACCCATCATTAAACAGGGTATGAGAAAACAGGCATTCGCTAGGAAACCGATAAATGTAAATAAACAGCTACAACAGCTAAAACAGCTAAAACATCGGGAAAATAATGAACCAGGAACCATGAACCATGCCTATATGCTATGTATCCCGTCCATATGCCAATCATGTAAATATCATGTCATGCACGCTTAGAATGTGTACACCGAAAAGGAAAGAAAACAAACGCCAACTATCCATCCACCAAATGCACCAGATCGACCATCTGCCACGTCATCTCACCGCAGCCGACTGCTTCTCCGCCGGGACTGACCGACGTCAGCCAGCGCCTCTTCGGCAGTCCCCGGACCATGCGTGCTGGCAGCTCCAAGGTCGCTCGAGGGGCCAGACACGGACACAGTCCCTGGAGCATCCTCGCCCATAATCTTGCGCATTAGCTGCTCGCGAATCCGGTCGGCTTCGGGGTCGAGGTACTGTACTTGTACCTGTGTCAGTGGAAGCATGGACTGTGACTGGGACCCGGACTGAGATTGGGGTTGTAGATTCTCATCTACCCCTGACTGGAGACCGGGAGAGGCAGACGGTGCCGCGCCGATCAGCCCGCCATCATCAGTGCTCTTATTGTTGTGGTTGCCAGTGCTAGATCTGGAAATCCCCGGACCGCTCGAGTAGGCCCGGCTAAAGGTACTGCCGTTGCCGCCATTGCGCGGCCCTGTATGCCGACCACTGTCCTTCATAAGGTCGCCGAGAGAGATGCCCACGGGGACATGCGGGTGGTGGACGCTGGGCGCCGCTGCAAGGCTTTCGCTGAGCACGCGACTGAGCGGAGGCCGACTGTGTCCTAGCTGGTTAGGCCCTGCTCCTGCTGCGTGTCTTGCAGTAGCCGTCGTTGCTGCCATGGTCGAGCTTCTCTGGAGGCCGGTCGTATTTGTAGTTGTAGTCGGATTTCCATCATCCGTGCTGAGTCCTGACTTGGACCGACTGGCTTTTGCTGGAGACCGGGCAGAATTGGCACGACTCAATCTTGGGCGGCCCGAAGCTGGCCGCTCGTCGTCACCGCTGTCGCCTGGGTCGTCCGAGTCGCCTGCAGCCGAGTCTGCAATCTCACTAAGGACACGCTCTAGAGGCTGTCGCGGCTGCTGTGCAAAAGGTTTTGGTGCTTGGGCAGCAGGATTAGTGGTATCTGTATTCGCTGCAGCTTCCAGATGAGATGCCGATGCCGCCTTGGGAGGCGTTGGGTCACGCTTTGTTGGTGACCTGGAACGGCGATCGTGTGAGAGAAAGCCGAGATCCCGTTTTGGAGGAGGGCCAGCGGGAGCTGCTGGTTCTGATGTGGTCTCTGCTACGGGAGGCTGTGCCTTTGCGCTCAAGGTAGCATTGTGTGTAGGTGCAGTCTTGTATTGCGCAGTTGAGTGCATGTCGTCGTCGTCGTCATCGTCATCGGCAAAGCCAGTATGCCGCCGAATTGGGCGTGAGCTCGGGTTTGCAGCTGCTGCTGCCGCGGGCTGTGGCCGCGGCTCATTTTGGATGCTTGTGGCCGGGTTGAGAATGTGTGGGCTCGGCATCACGAGCGTCGGAATTGTCAGCGCCATGCTCGGCTCGGGATTGCGTGACGCAACTGCTGCTGTGCCGTTGAGATTGGCCAGTGTTTGCCGAAGCTGCGGGAAGAGGTACGGCTCTACAGAGACAAACGAGCCCGACGCGATACACGCCCACAGCCATTTGGCGTAGACGACCGGCACCTTCCACGAGAGTGCGAGCTCGAGTTTTTGTTTGCGCACTGCTGGTAGAGCCGTGACTACGAGCACTGCACACTTTGGTGTGAACCGCTCCTCGTACTTGGCACCGAGCTGGCGCACCGTCTTGTCCACCTGGTTGAGATCAACGCCCGTGAATCCCGCTGTGCAGATGGACAGTGTATCAAACTTGGGTATAGGAAACACTGAGAACGGCATGCCGATGATGCAGCCGTCCAAGGGTGGGTTCTTGTTGGAAATGTCTACCGGCAGAGCGTACTGCTTCTTGTGCAGACATTTCTCGATGAAAAATTCTGTAACAAAAATCACGTCGTCCGGGGCTCGTGGGTGCGTTTCGGGTTGTGAAACTTGGGGAACGATGATATGCTGTCTCGGTGGAATATAGAAGCCGCTGTGCTGGTTGTTTGGGTCGGCTAGAGCGGTCATCTGCTCAAGTGAAGTGGCAATATGGCCGCCCATTGTTGCAACGGCACCAGCAAGGACCTGTGCACGTTCGGGAGAGAAACCGTGGATGTAGAAGATGGAGGTGGAGAGGACGCCGCCCTGCTCTGCAGTGGGCATTGGCGGTCTTTGTTGTTGAGTTTGCTGTTGTTGTCGCTGCTGAGGCGGATCTGGAACAGGGGTGTTTGTGCGAGACGGCTGTGCCGACGGCTGTCTTTCAAGTTCTGGCCGTGGCATCTGAGCCTCTGGCTGTGGTGGAGGCTTCCATTGCTGCTCCTGTGCGGCTGCCTCGCCATTTGCTTTGAATCCCGTGCGACTCCCTGGACGGCTCTCGGGTGCAGGGCTCGGTGATGCAGAGTCTGATGGTTTTCCGAGGATGTGGCCCCAGAGGTCGTCTCGTTGCACCGACAGCTTTTTGCTGGCCGTCTTGCGGAGTTTTCTCTGCCCATTCTTTTCCACAGCTGCAGCTGCTGCCTGTGCTGCTTCTGTTTCACGCAGCCGCTTGCCCAGGATGGCATTGCGTTCTGCCGCTGTGCGCATGGCGCCTTTGCCGCGCTGCTCGGGTGGCAGCCGTGGATCGTATTTTGTTTCGTCGAGGATCATGCCGCGTTCTGCAGAGTCCTTGAGCCACTCGATGGACACGGTCTTGACGCCCCAGTGCAGAGCAGCAGCGTACTTTTTGCCCTCGGGCCTGTTCACGATCAAGTGTGTCACGTTCCGCGTCAGGTCGCCGCTGTAGATGCCGCCATTGTTGACAATAGTCGAAATAACATATTGGCGGTCCTCCTCCTCGAAGCCAGTCACAGAGCACAGCAGCTGGCCCCGTTCAATGGGCTGGCCGTCGAGCCCTCCTGTGGGAAAGCCGCCGTGCTTCTCAAATGGCTTCATCTGCCACTCGGCCTCGAGCGCGGCCATGTCGATGGGTGCATCTTGGGTCCACAGGTCACGCACGGCGTCGATCCAGCCGATGCACATGGCCTTGATGTCGGGGCGTTCGTAGGCGACATGGCGGTACTTGGGGGTGCTGTAGTCGCCGACAATGAGGTGTGTTACTTCGTGAGTAAGGTCATTCTTGTGGGTGCCGCCGAGCTCGGTGACTTTCTGTGCAACGTCCGTCCGCAGATCTACGGGAATGCTCGTGCAGCAGAGGACAACTCCCGCAAACGGCGCAGACTCCATGGACGGGATCGCAAGCCGACAGAGCGAGACATGGAGGGATTCGCAGGGCACGGAGGTCAGGCGTGAACGATCGGTGTAGTCGTGTAGAGAAGCACTGTTTGTCACCTTTGCAATTTTGTTGTAATTTTGTCGTTTGTAGTCTTGTCGTCGTGCTGGCTCTTTGTTAATATTCCAGCTGTCGTTGACTGACCGTCGTCTTCTGTCTGTTTGGTGTGGACGGTCTGACGGTGTACACTAGGCGCGTCGCGTCTCCTAGTTACCCCATAGGCACCGATTAGTCAGTTTGATAGTGGGGTAGACCCTGCCTGCAGCCTGTATTGTTCTACTTCAGCGCTGCAGGGACAGACGCAGGTCTTAGTGTTTGACTGGTTTATCATCATGGATAATATGTGCATGATTGTCTCTCGCTTTTAAATATTGATTTTACGATGCTGTGATTCATCTTCTCGCATGCAGTGGTAGTCACGATTCCATCAGTGAAGGCCAGCAAATCTTCTTGCACACGATGACGACACTAGAGCGCATAGAGGCTGGAAAAGTGGACACTCTGGACAAATTTACATAATACACGCGTGATCTGTATTTTTAGACTGCTCGTGTGCTTAGACTAGAGACTGCCTAAAAGAGAAGTTTGCTGCTAGCTTCGATCTAGCTGATCTATCTTCGAGAAGCTTCAACGGCATCACCACGGCGCCCATCGGCTCTTTAAGTATTCGGCTCTTTAAGTATTTGTACAAAGTAAATGTACATCGCCAGTCGAGTGACATCTCTAGCACCAAATCACAGGTCGATAATAGCATTACTCTCTACGTCGCCACCAACACTAACCGTGGGCACACTGGAGCTTTTTGTAGTTTGTATCGTTGGATTACTTTAAGTATTTAAAATGAATAAATCCATTGAAAATTTGCAGCTCCAAGGAGGGGCTTTGCCAGCTTCGTGTTGATTACGTCGGTTACGTTCTTCGTTTGTTGTTGTCCAGCAAATTGCATGTCTTGCAGTCCAGTTTGTGTCTGAAACAGTGTGTTGATCAAGCCACCTTTGTCAGCTTCCATCGCAGCTTCCTCTTTTGTTCGCTGCTTCTTTTCTTATTTGTTCTTCCTACTCTTCCAAATTTGGCTCCTCTGTTCTTTCCTTTTTTGTTTACACATCATCCCCGCGTCCCCGCGCTTCCCCAGACATCACCAGATCACCATATTGGCACCGTCGCATCATAGCATCTATCCATAGACTGCAACATAGCCGACAATATATCCAATCATGGCGTCTTCAACGTCCTCCACATCCATTACGGACCCGGTACAGGCCTCCCTGATGTTCGAGCAGAGAAGCAAGAACATTGCGGAAGCTTACGCCACGCTCAACCAGATTGTCGAGCGCCATGAGGCCACCATTCAGAAGCGCTGGCTCGGCAAGACGCGGCTAGCAAAGCTCAAGATCCTCCTAAATGCCTGGCCCGGCATGCCCTTGAACCACCGGCCCGACCTCAAGGCTATGCGCCAGCTCGAACTTACAAAAAAGAAAGAGACCGATACGTGGCAGCGGGGTGCCCTTTTGTGGCCTCACATCAACCAGGAGGACCTGACCAAGTCGCGCACGTTCCTGCTACTGCTCAACTCTCGTGGTCGGAACCTTCCCTCTATGTTCGCCGACATGGACACGGCGTCAATCGCACCTGGTTTCCAGTATATCGATGGCATGTACAAGTTTGAGCTGAAAGACAAGTACAGCGTCAACATGAATGCCAGCACCCCGCAGGTCTACGGAAAGTTGCAGTCCTCTACGACGTCCGCTGAAACCGAGGAGGTCTGGCCTCCCGTCTCCAATGCATTCTTGGTCCTCGAGGCACAAGAACGTGTGCTCAAGTTCCTTGTCAGCGTGTGCCGCCTTGTTCTTCATGACATTGCTCCCATCCCCATGATTTCCGACGACAAGGCCTACCCCGTGCAGCCCGAGCCCCGGCTTATGACTGAAGCGAGCACTGGCCCATTTGAGTCGACCGCAGCCGTGGCTGCCGAGGTTGCGTACCGCGTCCCTGAAGTTCCCACCATTGACCGCATCGTGTCTCTGCTGGCCACCTTGAAGGCTGCAGCCCAAGCCAAGATCACGGCACTTCGCGAGGATCCCAGCTACTTCGCTGCCAGTGTTGACACTTTGCGGGAGCACAATGTCCTTCAGATCAAGCTTGAAAACGGCAAAGAGCACCCGGACCTCAAGGGGTCCAACGGCAACAGACTGTGGCTGGCCGCGCTGAGACATGTTGTGGCTAATTCATATGAGAGTGCCGAGCTGTATGCCCAACTCCACGCACAGGCACTGGAACTGCGCGAGCACCTCGGAAACTTTGACAGCAACCTTGGCACAAAGGAGTCCACAGGTGAATACGTCTACACTCTGGCGCGCCTGCGGTTCTATCTGGAGCGTGCAATCAAATCACCAGCCTCTGATTTGAAGCAATTCTTCCCATCTTCACACCCGATTCGCGAGGCGTTTGTGCTCTCACCGGAACTGAACATCGATGACGAATCAGTCTATGTTTCACAGAAAGCAGCCCCGTCGCTTCAGGCAGAGGGCTCGGACAAGTCGCAAGCGGCCGCGATGCTCACCTGGGCCATTATGACTCTGGCCAACCAGGGTCGGCTTTCGGCCACTGTTGGCATCCCTAGTCTTGTGGACGAAGTCCAGCGCGCAATGACTCTGGAAAAGGAAGGCAGCGAGCTGACCACGCCCCTTGTCGCTTCGACTGTGGGCGAGCTGTCGGTGCTTGTCCAGTGCTTGCAGGGCCTCGACCGCATGCAGCCTTTCCCAGTGCATGTGCCGAAAAAGATCTCTAACGCGGTCAAGGAGGAGTTCACCGCCAACTACAACCCGCTCGAGCGCATCTGTGATGCTACTATCAGCGAGAACATGCATGGTGCGGTACCCCTTATCAACACGAGCAATGGCCGCTTTTCCTACCCCGCCGACAAGCGCCGGACCAAGGAGACTGTGGAGGCGATGCAGCGCGCCGAGAAGTGCTTGGATGAGTTCTGGGTGTACGTCGACCGGGTCATGTTCCTCAAGGCAGGCAACCTGAAGGGCACAGTGGCACTACAGAGTCTTCTTTCCAACCCCAAGGCGATGCGGCGCACACGCAAGTGGGCCGCTTCTTCCAATGCTGCTCTTACGGCCGCTTCTGCAGCCATGGCTGGTGTTCAGGCCAACGGCAATGGAAATGCCAACGGCAAGACAAATGGCGGCAAGAAGAAGAAGGGCGGCAAGGGTGCTGCCAAGACCAATGGTGCCAATGGTGCCTCTGTTGCTCCTGTTATTGGAACCAATGGAGTGGCAGTCACATCCGACTCGGAGCCTGAGCTGGTGCCGCTGTCGCCGTTCTTCTTCCAAATGTACAAGGGCAAGACCGAGGCTACGAACGGTTCTAACGGAGTCAACGGATCTAGCGGGTCTAGTGCCGGCTCGCAGGACGGGTCGGAAGACTTGTCTACCGGCCGCGGCTCGGCCATCAAGGTAGATGCCCGCGCTCTCAAGGTGTTCCGCGCTCTCTACTTCAACCCCGACGTCAACTCCACTTTTGGCGAGATCTCGTGGAACGACATTGTCAGCGCCATGTCGAGCATTGGCTTCCGGGCCGAGCGGCTGTACGGCTCGCTGTGGCAGTTCCGCCCTACAGAGGCAAATGCTGCCGGCATCCCAGTCGCCCTGGGCAGCGGCATCCTTCTCAACGACACATTCCCGCAGACCAAGGTGTCGTTTGACAGCGCGCGGTGGATCGGGTGTCGTCTGGCACTTGCCTATGGCTGGAACAGAGACACGTTTGTCGCCAAGGGCAAGTAGGTGTTGTGCTAAGGGTGCCTCCTGATTTCGCTTGTATCTCTGTATTTTACTGTATTTTTTATCTTGTTTCTGTTTATTCTTCTCATATCTTGTACTGTACCATTTGGATATTGCTGGAAATGCAAAATGGGTAAGCCTTGGAATGGCCTGGAAAAGGATCTGGGAAATAGGGAAATGGTCTACTGGATATCCAGTCTTTGTGAAATCTCGGATATTTGTATTATCCATCTCGTTTGTACTTGTTTTATTGGTGTATTTTATTATCTATTTTATCAACATGCAATTCTTCCCGTCTTCTCACCCATGGTTACTGCTGCTGTGTGATACGGATGCCTACCATATCTCCATATTGATGTCTGATATGTGTTGGCACGTTCATAACGATTTAATAAAGAAACTAACAGATATTAATTTAAAATAAAATGAAAAACAAAATTCCAGGAGAATAAATGACGGCAAACGACATGCGAGACAAAAGAATCAAACGGCTGAATTGGCAACCAATCTCGTGTATATAGACAAGACTCCCATCGATTTCTCTTCTTCCGTTCTTTTTCTTTCTTTCATTTTCATTTTCTTTCTCATTCTTCCTCTCTTCTCTGGTATCTCGCGCATTCTCGTGCATCGCAAACAAGCCCGCCATACGTCACTCAACTAGGCTTCTTTTCTTTACTTTATACTTATTTGATATTAATTCATCAAGTTATATCATCCCACATTTTGTGTACAATTATTTGATTTGTCGTCATTTAAACTCATCACTCGAGGGCGCATGCTTGATTCTGGTTGGTCAGTCCGCTTCACACAATTGATCCACGTCTGACTACTTAATATGTTCTTAGCGCGGATTCTTCCAACAACTTCCTAGAAATGGCACAGTGCCAGAGTGGTTAATGGGTGAGACTTGAATCTTCTATAATTCAATCCTATCTCATGGCTTCGGCCGCGCATGTTCGAACCATGCCTGTGTCGTCTAGTTTTTTGCTTTTTTTGCACATTTTTTTTCTTTCAATTTTATTCAATCAAGACTCGCAAACTATTATATTTTATCATTGGAATCATTTATTTTTTCTCAATCGCTAACAACAGCTTTCTTTAATTGTATGAACTATCTGCTTACTAATACTGCATCACCAACTTTTCTTCCTTCACCGTACTCCCATCAGACAACCTTTTCATTTACGACAATGGTGGCAGTCTGGCTTTTCTCAGTGTCACTTCCTTCAGCCTGTGTACCTTGGACTGTCTGTACCCTCGTGGCTTGACGTTTGCCGCGGCGGAAGCTAAAGAACGGATCGTTGTCGACAATGGCCGACGCCTCCTCCAGCACATATCCCTTGGTTTCAGGGAAGCAAAAGTAGACAACGGCAAACTCGACTGGCAGCCACACCACATAGACAAGGTAGTACTTCCAGCCAATTGTGTCGAGGCCGACCGGGTTCACCCACGTATTAGCAAAGCCGACACCCATGCACCACAGCGACAACCAGGACACGCCAATGGTGCGGATGTTGTAGGGCAGAAACTCGACAGGGTATGCGTACGCCAGCGGATTGAACGCCCAGTTGTAGCCGCACATGAACAGAAAGATGAACACAATTACGGTGACGGATGCATGCCGGTTGTCTTCGTCCTTGGCCACGACTGAGTTGGCGATCGTGACGGCTAGGAACGAGAAGAACATGGTGGCGATCGAGGTCATGAACTGTGTTCGACGCCGCGCGAATGTGGCAACCCACGAAGCCACAAGACACGTAACAAAAGACACCACCTGCAGGATGCCGTTGATCTTGGTCTGGTCGCCCTGCTCCGTGACACCGACGACAGTGAGCACCTTGTTCAGGTAGTACGACGCGATGCCGTTGCCTGACCAGTTCATGCCCTGCCCAATGAAAGCGAGCAAAAACAGGCGCTTGCGGTGCACGGGTTGTGTAAAGAACTCTCGCCACACAGAGCCTCCATACGCATTGAGCTCGCTCTGAATGTGGTACGTAATCTCGGCGAGCTCAGCCTTGACCAGAGGATTGTCCAGGTCGTCTTCGCCGTTTCCATGAACGCGCGCCAGTAGTTTGTGAGCCTCGTCGTGTCGGCCACGGGCAATCAGATAGCGTGGGCTCTCAGGCACAAAAAGCACAAACACAAAGTTGATGAGCGCAACAGCACCCTGCAGGTAGCTGGGGATGCGCCAGCCATAGGTAGTCTTGAGCGGAAATGTACCGTATGTGATCCATGCAGCCATGATCGCGCCAACATAGTATGTGCCGTTGTAGAGCGATGTGATGAACCGACGGTCGCGCGGATGGACGAGCTCGGCCACATAGGCGGGCGCGCTGTTACCGCTCATGGTGCCGGCAAAGCCAAACAGGATGCGCGCGATACAAAACATGGCCAGGTTCTTGGCAGCGCCCTGCAGCGCAGCAGCCACAAACATGGTCAATGAGTTGACAATCACCACCTGTCTGCGGCCATAGCGATTAGCAATCAGCGGTGCGAAGGGAAACGCGAGAATAGCGCCGAGGCCATATGAAGAGTTGAGTAAACCAGTAACGGCCGTTGTAGGGTGAAAGACTATATCAGTTGATTAGTTGGGCACCGTGTTAAGGAAACAAGAGACTTTCAGTACTTACACTCTTTAAAGGTGTCGAGAGACTGCAGGCCGTTTAGCATAGAGCTGTCATATCCAACAGTGCCGCTCACTAGGCCGTTAGCTGTGATTCTACACAATTTTTTCTATAGAGCATACCAAAAAGAACACCGGGAAAGAGCACAATATAGAGGCGGAGAGCCTGCAAGTCATTGTACCACTTCTTGGGCGGGTAAGCCACGAGGACTTGGGAAACACTCAGTCCGGGGGTCGACATTTTGGGCCCGGCGTTGATCAACATAAATTCAGTTCAAGGTGGCCCATGGGGTACTGTGGTCTTATACATATGCTACCGAATACTATGAAATAGATGGTAGAGTTTATTAATATCAAAGGCAAACACCGAAAATACGCAAGATTGATTCCAAGATCGTCATCACAAACGCCTACTATTGACAAAACATTTTGATCAGATATGTCGTTATTCACGGAAGTACGTTTCTATAGAGTCTCGCGGATGTCTGGCCTTGATGTATGACCGGTGCGTGCTTCGTGCTTATGCCAAGACTATCTTCGATTGCTAACCCCGGACTGCAGATCCATCCCCGAGCGATATGAGAAACCACTTGCTGACATTAACGGAGATCGACACCGGAAATATGACCTTTATCAGCAGTGCTTCAGATGTACTTGCGGCAATGACCGTGTGTCTTTCACTAATGGGTGGCGGCATCGATAAGCGTCTGGCAAAATCTGATACTGCCTAGATAAGGTTTACCCCGTACCAAACAAAACATATGAACGCGAAGCTCAAGACTTTCATTCTATATCAACAAAGAGAGCACCTCGTAAGCATTCTGGCCACATTTAGTCCAAGGTGTTGATTTTCCCCGTTTCCTCTGCGCGAGAGTGACGGGGCGTACCACATGCCCGAAAGGGCCTATCTCTAACTCGTGAGTTCAGAATAAATTGAGATACAACTCGTAGGATCATCGTATATACCGTCAGAATCAGAAACCAAACTATCAAACATCCCATCCAAGGTAAATTCCGCATACATCTGTCTCTGATCTGCACTGCTGACTTGAGACTATTCTGCCGACCAATCAGGTAACACCATTCAACTCGGCCCGCAATCGTTAGGCCCACTATAGACGACATCCCATCCCAGCACGTAACTTGCAACGCCAGTGGCATAATAACGTACGTTAAATAAGTGCATATTGAAGGTGACCAAAGCTAGGTGAATTACGCGATGCCGTTATATCGACTGATATCCGGCACCTTGGCCTGACACAATCCTTAGCAATGGCATTATCATATTACTACTTATAGATAGCCTAGCTGTTACAGTATGCAGCTGTAATACCAATCAACTTTCATTTTCATAGTTCGAAGCAAATCAAAGAAATGACCACGAAAATTGTACCAGCTTCACGAGTTGCCGTCATCGGCGCTGGCCCGGCCGGATACGCCACCGTGCGGGCGCTCTCGCTCGAGAACAAGTTCAGCGTGATCCGGGTGTTTGAGCGCCGGGACCGCGTTGGCGGGATCTGGCACTTTGATCCGACCCCTGACGAGTTTCCACTGTCACCACTGCATGACAGGAAACCGGCCGAACAGCAGCAGCCGCAGAAGCCGTTGCCTGGGTGGAGCCCCGTGGCCGCGGAAGACATCACGGGCCGCACTCCCATCTATGAGAAGCTGGACAGTAACGTCGGTGCTACAGTCATGTCATTCTCGCACGCTCCATTTCCCGACCAAAATTCTGCCATTTCTGTCCAGAGAATCGGCCCCAACAACCCGTCTCGGCCGTACCATGTCATTCAAAAATACCTGGCCAGCCTGTTCCAAGAGTACCACCACCTGATCTCTTTCAGCACCACCGTCGAAAGAGTCGAAAAGATTGGTTCTGAATGGGTCGTCACTGTTCGCCAACCTCGGCCGTCTCCAGCTGGCGATACCAAAGACTTTTGGTGGCAAGAGCGCTTCGATGCTGTCGTCATTGCCTCGGGCCACTACAACGAGGGCCACATCCCCAATATTGACGGGCTTGAGGCCACATACCGCCAGCGTCCCGACAGCTTTGAGCACTCCAAGTCCTACCGGAGTCCCGACAACTATGTGAACAAGGTATGCACTCATTTGAATTTCTGCTTGCAGATCAAAAGCTAATATATCAACAACAGAGTGTCGTTGTCGTCGGTGGCAGTATCTCTGCGGCTGATGTTGTCGGCGAACTACACGCCGTTGTCAAAGCCCCACTCTACAGCTCGCAACGCACACTGAACGAGGCACTGGATGCGGCATGGCGTCTGCCGAATGTTGTCCGCAAAGGCCAGATCACAAAAGTGTTTAGTGACCCATCTGGTGGTGTTGGTGTCGTGTTCGACGATGGCTCGACTGCCACCGGCATCGACAAGATCATCTTTGGTACCGGCTTCAATGTGTCGTATCCTTTCCTTGTGCCCGATCCGGTCACGCCGTCTGGACGTCTCGACAATGTTTACGAGCACATATTCAAAGTGGGCGATCCGACCCTCACTTTTGTAGGCCAGGTCAAAGGCGGCCTCACGTTTCGTGTCTTTGAGTACCAAGCAACAGCCGTTGCACGGGTCCTTGCCGGGGCGGGAAATCTTCCGTCCGTCCAAACCCAGCTGGCTTGGCAAGAAGAGCGCCTCCGTCAAAAGGGCGACACGCAGAACTTTCATGAAATCATTCCCGACTTCAAGCCGTACTGGAACCGGCTGCGCGAGATTGCAGGCGGTCCAACCCCTGGCGCATACAGCACGGTATTGCCTGAGTGGAAAGACGAGTGGGCAGAAACCGGTCTGGCTATCATCGGTCTCAAAGAAAAGTGGTGGAAGGGGCTCGCAAGGGCTGCCTCTGAGCAAGCCTTCCCGAGCTCGAAAGTTAAGGATAATGAAATAGCGGCAAAACTTTAGATACTGTTCATCGTGTATGGTTAATATAGTTATACTATTCTATGTACAAGTTTATAGTGTTAGACGCTCAAAGCCAATGTTGATGTCTTACAAGTTGTGCTACACGATAACATGAGATACTAGTCCACAATACACTGTTGTTTTCGTCTATTTCTGCGCACTATCAATCCCCATGTTCTCCTCCTTTCCTTTCTCATCTTTCTTCCCCTGCAGCGGATCTTCCCCATCATTTGAAGCATCAAACTGCCGACTTCCTAATGTATGTTCCTCCAATAGTGATACCTCGGATCTATACTTAAGTAAGCCCGTAGTCTTTTAGTGTCCCTGCTTTCATTCTCCTTTTTCATTGCCATTGCTTTCTTTTTCCTCCTTGCTATCGTTCTCCTTGCTTTCCTTTCCATTTCTTTCATTGTCCTGGCTTTCATTCTCCTTGCTTTCATTCTCCTTGCTTTCATTCTCCTTGCTTTCATTCTCCTTGCTTTCATTCTCCTTCCTTTCATTGCCCTTGCTTTCATTCTCCTTCCTTTCATTGCCCTTGCTTTCATTCTCCTTGATATCGTTCTCCTTGCCTTCATTCTCCTTACTATCGTTCTCCTTGCTTTCATTCGCCTTGTTTTCATTGCCCTTGCTTTCATTATCCTTACTATCGTTCTTCTTTTCATCCTTTCCTTTTTTTTATCCCACCTTCTAACGCTCCTGAGCTCTCTCCTGTCCATTCTCCTTACTTGCCTTACCATTTCTTCCATTCCCCCTGCTTCCATTCTCCCTGCTTTCATTCTCCCTGCTTTCATTGTCCATGCTTTTATTCTCCTTGCTTTTATTCTCCATGCTTTGTCCTTGTTTACTTGATCTCGAATCAAAGCAAAAGGCGACATCGGCAACGAGCCTGATTTCGGCCTACAAAGCATCATGAGTGCTATCTCCTCCAAATGAACTGTTGTGTGCGATCTGAAGCTGAAGTTGTCCTCTCGCGTGATACTGTATAAGCCTTCGCCACAAAACTCACACCACCCACGGTATAGGAAATGGTCTGTTGGACGATGACTCAGGTCGAGAGTGATCTCTAGCTCATCGCTGCTAATAGTGGTCTCAGTGTGCTCATTCAGCAGGTGTCTCCTCATATCATCACGGCCCTTGAAAGATTCAGTGCAGCCGTGCTTCTGACATATATACATCCGCCTGTGTTGTTGTTCGTGGTACCTCAACTCGTCATGAGAAGCATACAGCGTGTTTGGAGTGCTGCAGTTCCTGAATGTGCAAACATAGGGGTGAATATCTCCCAGAATGTGGTTTCTTTAACTCATGATTAGTCTAATTGTTCGTGTTTTGGTTTGCGCTGGCAAATATGCTTTGGCTCACCTCCAATTTTCGAGCATTGCATCCCTATCAAGTTTCTCATTGCAGTATGGGCAAGTGAAAACATTTGTACCTCCTATGCAGTCAGGAAGTCGTGGCAACACATTCAATGGTAAAGTATCCCGTGTCTTGTCATACTCCGATAGCTTGAGCTTGGTTCCTGTTTTACGTTCGATCATTCTCTTGCGCTCCACGCCAGCTTGGGCTAGTCTTTCCCAAAGCCATAAGCTAGATTCTTCAGTAAAACCACGCTCGTTCGTGCGTGGCGCTATGTATTGACGGAACCGCGTCTTAATACGTGCTGTGTTGGTGGCGAACTCTATATAGCGCTGACCTGTCTGAGCCGACTTGATTTCTTGAAAGATGGCGACATTGTGCTTGCGCAGAAGGGGGCCGAGATCGAGTAGAGACCCAATCTGGCGTCTTATACTGTCCAGTATAGAGTCGGGTCCGTAGTCTGACTTGGAGCCCGAACTACTAAAGCGGTCGGTATGTGGTTTGTTGTCCGCGATTTCCAAGCCTGTATTGAGTTAGTAAAACATCGGTCTAATTGATATTGGGTGCCGGCTCACCGTCATTCAGAGTCTCGCTGATACCAACAAGAATCTCTTGTACAAGTCTCTGAAGATATTCGTTTTGGCGTAGGAAGTCATGATATGGGTCTGTCCCACTTGATAGGCGCCGAATATTGGTGTCGTTTGCCCAAATACTGAATCTGGTGTACTCTTCATTGACTCTGTCTGCTGTGATGTTTTTTTCCGTTGCCGAGATGTTACTGCTTGGTGAAAGGGCAAGTTCAAGTTTTTTAAACGATGAGCAACATTCAAGGAATGCACGATGCAATTCCATCATGCATGTCGTCAATTTGCCTCGACGGCTGGGCCTTGGTATTGAACTCGGTTGTGAATTGTTTTGAAGAGTTGGTAGGAGGAAGAATACGACGAGATGTGCTCCTCGTTTATATTCTCATTCTTGAAAGATGCAGACATGATAGATCATAATCACCTCTTCGCTGATAGGTCCACGTGTACAATCCAGCCGCTGTTTCCAGTCAACTGATAAGGAAAATGACCAATGTTCGGTTGACTGATGGTCTGATTAGTGACGTTTCATAAATGACTACGTGGCGGGGTAGGGAATGTGAGGCTCTGAGAGTCTGCGGTATATTATAATAGTAGTTAACCTGGCAGGTCTGACTGCAATGGCATAAACTTCTTTAGATCACAACCAAGGCGTCCAACGCGATGGACGCAGCCGGACTTGCACTTGCTGTGCTATCGACACTCGCCGTGGTCGTTGAAAAAGGTCGCGAGATCTACAAAGACTATAAGGAACATGCAAGGTTCCTAGATACTACGCGGTGGCAGTTGATGACACAGGAGATCCTACTTCGGGAGGCATTATCGCGCCTCGGACTTCCACCCGGAGTCCAGACGGCAACTCTTGAAAGCCATCTGACAGGCCGGCTTAGGGATGGTTTCTACAACTCCGAAAATGAAGTCCGTGGGATTTTGGAAGCAGTCGGCAATATCTACGCCGAGCTCCAAAAGTTGTTACAGTTGCTCGAAGTTCCTCCAAATACAACGGCAAGTAGTTGCTCGCAGCCTGTAAATATCATGAGTATCAATACTAATTCTGGCATACTAGAAGCTCGACAGCCTTACCGAGAAGACCAAGAAAGTATTCCAAATGCTGAAGCAATCTCGGAAGCGAGAAGAATACCAGAAACAGTTCGAATACGTTCGTGCTCGGGTCTTCTACTTGTATGAGTTCTCACGCATAGACAGTGTTCCTCATATCGATTCCAATACCAGCGCTCAGGCTATACAGAATCAGCACGATCCATATCACTGTAGAAAACTTCGGAGTCACCTTGGCTCGGCCCACCGAGCCTTGAGTGCCAGCCTCTGCCATGGCTGCGACCCGCCGCACAAAGCCATCATCTACCTAGACCGACTACATCATCAAAGAAACACACAAACGCCAGTTTATAATGTGGCCATCTCATACGGAGATGAACAAGAAAGGCCATGGCGCAAGATCCTGCTCACACATCAGCCAGCGGCCCCACCGAAAGTATCTGTTGCAGAAATGTCAGATCCTCAGACTGCACTCCCAAGAGGCTTAGATGCGGGTGAGTATACAAACTTTTATTCGCGAATATCAACCAAGTACAGAGATTAACAATACTCCCTTATTTCAGTCACCACGCCACCTGAGAATACCCTCTGTGAAGAGATGGCCATCGGCTCCAGCTCTGGTGTCTTGATCGATAATACCACGTCTGCAAGCGGCAGCTTTGCTTATGAACCTAGGCCGGGGCAGGACTATGATATAGTAAAGGTGGCCCCGCTTGACACAACTTACAGAACCTCGGGACGCCGAAGTCGAACACTGCAAGAAAAGTACAGAATGGCAGTCTATCTCGCATGGACGGTCCTCCACTTCGGTGATGACATTTGGATGACGAGTCCAAAAGATACCAGCTGGGCCAAAGTATTCAAAGAACAACAAAACGAGGACATGGCCGGATTCGCGATCTACCCTTGTTTGGAGCTTGATGTCTCGAATACACTGCAGAGCCAATCTGCTGCGCCTTCCATACCACCCACGTCGAATCCTGACAATCAACTCGCGTTTTGTGTCACAAATAGTGCCATCTTCACGGTCGGGATTCTGCTCGCAGAGCTCTTTCTTGCCGACGGTCCAGGGAACGATGAGTCACCAGCTCTGTCCAAATCCCTCCTGGAGCGAGCCAGTTTTGCGATTAAGAACTACCACGATATTGTCAATGATGCGGGATTATCTTATGCGTGTGTGGTTGGGAGATGTATCAAGATGGAATTCTTGGAAGCCAATCTCGACCTTAGCAACAGAGACACTCGGAAGGAGTTTCACTTTACCGTATTTGCGCCGCTTTTAGCAAGTTACAGGGTATCATCTTCTACTTCGCAAATAGCATAGTTTAACTTGTTGGCGTTTGTTTATATTGGATGCTTGTTTAAAAAAGGGAATATAGCGAGTAACTCATTGGTGGTGTGCATATCTTACTTTACTAATAACTGCTATTGCAATGAGTCAGCTTACACAAGTATGTGCTTGGTAGTTGCTTTTTAGAGGTACAAAGTAATTATAAAGACGGAGTATTTTTTTTAGTGGACTGCAGCCAGCTTCATACAGCAAGATAGCTCCGTAGCTCCTTCCCTCGATCGCCGACAGAGATGCAAAGATGCTTAAATATACAAACGGGGAAGGAGCACGAGAGTAAATAGCATACGTGTTTGCTATCGCCGTAATATCATTGTAGAAATCACCATTTAAATCGGTTGATAGCTCCTTCCCGCTAAGCGTGTCTTGTTGGCTGGTCGCCTCTGTATTTCTTGATTAGTCTCCTTTGGGTCCGTTGCTTATGCCATCGCCATCCTTCCCCTTTTCTTGTTTTTCTCCTCGCAATCCATCATCAACAGCTTCACTTTTAGGCACACATCCGCGAACTACGATATCCCACAGCACGTTATACCATTCTCGATATCCATCCATCTTGTATCGCCATTGCTCGACAACGCCATGCTAACTGTTTCGCGCTGCAGTCGCTGCTGATCTGGCCCTCAATTGGTTCTTTTTTTGGACATCATTCTAACTCCTTTAAATTGGGGCTCTCATCTTGGAATCCTTGTTGTCAATACCGATCTGTGTTCCGCGACTGTCATTTTGCGGCACCCTCGACCTCTTTCTTCGAATATACCCCTACCTCATTTCGAGCCCCTTCGCCATCAACATCCGCCATCATGCCGTGGCTATCCAAGGCCGTGGGCGTCCCCCGAGCCATGTTCAAGCTCTTCTTTGCCGCCTCCATAACACTCTTCCTCATCTACGGCGTTTACCTGTACCGTCAGCCACTCTACACACCCCCGCCGCTGCGACTGGGCGACCAAACATGGCGTCAGGTCGCACCAGCCCACCCCATTGACGACCTGATCAAGGAGGCCCGCAGCCAGTTCAACAGAACCCTTGCGACGAGGTCGACTACAGTCGGGCAGGCAGCAGCAAGGTACCGTGAGCGTCGCGGTCGCCATCCGCCACCCGGCTACAAGGAGTGGTTTGACTACGCCAGCAAGACGCAGGCCATTATTGTCGAGAGCTTCTTCGACCGTATTCACCAGGATCTTGGCCCTTTCTGGGCTCTCGATCCAAAGACGATGCGCAAGCAGGCCTACACACAACCGCAGCTAATTCGCGTCCGCGGAGGCAAAGCTGAGTTCATTACCGACAACCCGAATCGGCCGCCATGGATCCAGCACTGGCATGAGTTTGTTGCCGAGTTCTCGCAACACCTGCCCGACCTGGACATGGTGCTGAATATCATGGACGAGACACGCCTGCTAGTACCGTGGCCCAAGATTGACGCGTACATGAAGGAGGAAGCCAAGAAGCGCAAGCTGGTTGACCCCAAACTCGTTGTGTCCAGCTACAGCGGCTTGAGCGATATTGACGGCGATGCTACCCTCGCAGCCACCCCCTACGAGCACTCGTGGATCAAAAACGACGCCAACCGTTTCTGGAACCATTTGCGCGATGCCTGCCCTCCTGGAACACCTGCCAAGTCCTTTGACGCCCTCGCCGACTTTTCAGTTCCGGTGGAATTTCCGCTCAACATTAGCGAAGCGTACACATACAAGGGCTTTATCTCGAACATCACGGCGGCGCGGGATCCTTGTATGCAGCCCCACATGCGCGGCATGCATGGCACTTTTATTGAGAGTGTCAGCATGTCAACAAGCCACGACCTAATGCCCATGTTTGCGGGCTGCAAGCTGCCCCAGAACAACGAGATTCTGATCCCCGGAGCAATGTACTTGACCAAGGATGCGTTCTACAGTGGTGGTACGTACCATGGTTCGGATTGGGAGAGCAAGAAGGAAGAGCTTGTCTGGCGCGGTACGGCATCGGGCGGACGGCACAAAGCCTCGAGCTGGTGGCACTTTCACCGCCACCGGTGGGTGCAGATGTCAAACGGCACTTCGTTGAAGGCGTGGATGGATAGTATGACCATCTACACGCCGACGTACAGGCTGCCGAGTATTCCGGACCTCAGTCTAATGTACCCGAGTCTGGGCGAGCGACTTGCAGCTCCTGCGGTTGAGCTTTGGTCGTGGGTAAAGTCGTTTACGAACACGGGCTTTGTCGACCTGGAGTGTTTCCCGCAGCAGTTTGACAAGGCAGGAAAGAGGATTCTGACGTGCGAGTACACGTCCAACGCCATGGAGGTGCTTCCAAGTGTGCCTATGAAGGAGCAATACGACAGAAAGTACATCCCTGACGTTGACGGTAACTCGTACAGCGCTAGGTGGCGATCCTTTCTGATGTCAAACTGCCTACCGCTCAAGGCAACTATTTACGTGGAGTGGCACGACGACCGCCTGGTGCCGTGGATGCACTATGTGCCTTTTGACAACTCCTACCTCGATCTCTACGCGGTCATGGACTACTTCTTGCCATCAAAGCATGCCGAGGGCTTTGGCGATACATACTCGCGCGACGCCATTGCCAAGGAGATTGCCGAAGCAGGCCAGCAATGGGCCAACTCGGTTCTGCGGCGTGAGGACATGCATCTCTACGTCTGGCTCCTGCTTCTGGAGTATGCCCGCATCGTCGACGACAAGCGGGACGTCCTCGGCTATGTTGATGACCTGACCCAGCAGTAGTCGCCGGACGTTTGGATTTTGTTGTTTGCTTTTTGCTATTTCCATTTTTCCTTGTACACGGGGTTTGGTGTTATTGTATTTTATTGGGTTTCATGGGTTCTGCTTATATTGTATGTTTAGAACGCTTGGATAGGATACGTGAAGAGAGGACGATAGCCGATAATGTCCCTTGATGAACAGGCTAATGGGTTTGAATGAATATTAATAACTGTACATTATTGTGCCTATATGCATCAACTTTGCTACGTTTTCTTCCGGCTTTGGCCCGCTACGTGGCAGTATAGCCACTCTGAGTAGATGTGCGCAATTATCTGCTGTGGCTTTTGATGCTAGATATCAAGAAAAAGAAATACCATTTGGAAAAGACTTGCCCGTTGCACTCCCTTGTTCCCTGCGTTTTGCATAGACTCTCAATGTCAATACACAACCATCAACATGCATTAACTGTCATGATACCGTCTTGAAATCCGACGCAGACTTGTGCAAAGCTTAAAATGTAAAATAAATAAAAAATGAAACACTAAATAGCTCCCAAAATCATCAAAAAAAACGAACAACGCCGGGTATTCGCTGGTCGTCACCGACCCAACTACTAATCCAGCGGTTACGGGCTTATCTAGGGGAGAGCGGACGGGATCCCGAGTATTCCAGTACCTATGGTCGTTCGTGGGAGTTTTGCAGTATTGCAAGATTATACAGATACTGCTGTGCCGAAAGTTGATCGTAATTCTGGTCTCGCACACCGTATGGCTTTCATGCTATCGTGACGATAGACTGCCATCGCTGATTAGTCATTACACGTCAACATGTCGATAACATAGCACTTCAACAACAGGTTATGACTTTCAGAGGACCAAAAAAATACAGAAAAGAAAGAACAAAAACTAAGAGTATCAAGACCAAGACAATTTACGAAAAATAAAATATAAACAAAAGGCAAAAAAATGCCCGCACATGGGATTGAACCATGGACCTTAGCATCTCATAAGATGACTTCTATTTCTAGAAATACAAGTGATACGCTCTACCACTGAGCTATACGGGCTAAGCTGTGCTTGTTGTGGAAAGATGTTCTTGTTGGAGTATATAGCGGATACCCTCCCCACAACAAGAGGACCATCGCGTACGCACTCACTTGAGCTTCTCATTGGCAATTATCAAGTTGAGAACAGAGTCATAACGACTACAATTAATATTAGAGTTTAGTCTGTAAAGTGTCAATAAACATCTGTTTTTCTATAATTCATCTTTAATTTCTCTTTGAGTTTTATGCTACAAACTATTATTGTTATGAAAGGCAACGTTTTCCGAATTCAAATATATATATATATATATATATATATATATATTTTTTTAAATTAAATTGATGTCCAAAATAATTGTAATATATTAAAAAAACAATTTCCTAACTCGATATTGTGTGCAAGTATTTAAATGCGAGGATAATTACTCACTAGACTCAAACCTGTGACAGTAATGCCGTGATGCATCGACTGACTGCATACTTTACGTTTGGTTATACTGGCTAATCCAGGATATGACTAGCCAACCACCAGTTTGTCGTTATCTGTCAAAGGTATTCTCATACATACAGCCCTTATATTAATGCATTCAGTGCATTTTGAGATGGTTGATCTGCTGATCAAGCTACGTTTCTTGTCTTGGTAAATCGGCTGCCATGCTGATATACAATGACCAGGAACTGTCAAGAATGATGTAGTATATGTTGGGTATCATCTGTTTTATTCTATATAACGTGTCTATGCGTCTCTATGTCTATGATACATCACTCATTATCGGAGCCAAAGGGCATGTCCATAACCCAATCGTCACCAGTTTCGGCGACGGCAATTCCTGGTGCAGACTGGACAATAGCCTGTGCCGCTGCCCTTTTAGCCTCAGCTTCAGCCTCTGCAGCTGCTGCCTCAGTCGCCTCGGCTCGGTTTCTCTCCATGTACTTTTCCCGCATCGACTGTTCCTGCTCCTCGCCGCGCCACGTCCGGCCTTGCAGATGCCGCAAACACAGCTCCTTGCCATCGTCCGGGTAGTACTGCCAAGTAGCCCAGCGTTTCCAGGCCGCCGCATTCTCCTTCATCTGTGAGCGGGCGCGCTGGCCGATATGGTCTTCGATAAAGTCGCCGCGACTCAGGGCCAGCCGTGATGGAAATATACTATCGAGGTAGTGCTTCCGCGATACGATATGCGTCTTATCGTGCCAGAAGAAGAGCGGCGTAAGTGGGATAGAACTGCTGTTGCCGCCCGAGCTGGAGACGAAACTCTGCTTGTATGTGCTGGTGATGGCACGCAAGACGGGAAACTCGGTCGCATGTGCTGATGTGGCATACCGCAGCATGCGGACTGATGGCAAGCAGATGTAGCGGATAGGAGCCGCCGCTTCACTATCTTTGCCCCCAACAGAAAGGAGAGCTTCATCTGCCGTCTGCATTATATCCAGTATTGGAGCGATGGGGATGTTTGCTGCCAGCGACCAGTCGTGCTGCTGCACCCAGACATAGGGCGTAGTAGCTGCCCGCAGTGCCGTGCGCACACCCAGACCAAACCCGAGTCGCATCTCTGGCTCCACAAACAATATCCGTGGAAGCTTTGTGGATGTGGCCATATGCCTGATCTTGTACTTGACAGAGTTGTCTCGGAGAAAGGGCGAGCCAAACTCGGCCGACCCTTCTTCCACGTGGTCGACACCGAGGCTCACGGCACCATCCGGAGCGATGCCGGCATGGTGAGCCCATGTCGTCTGGATGAGCTGTCGCACATTGTCTTTGTACGTGCCGTAATGGGCGGCCTCGATGGCAGTGACGGTGCCCTTCTTGAGGCGCAGCTGTGGCCCTACACGGTCATATGTGTCAAAGACAACAATGACGGAGCAGGCCAGCAGGCGAGAGCAATGCGCCTCAAACGACGACAGCACAGACGCGATCAGGTCTGTTGATGGAGCAGATGGTGTTGGGGATGTTGTGAGAATGACAGTCAATAGGTTTGATATGTCTGTGCCTGCACCGTCTGCTGTGTGTGCTTCTGATGGTGTTGGCAGAGGCGTCAAGGCAGGCTGCGCGTGACCTAGCAAGGCGCCCTCAGACATGATTTCTGGCATTGCTTCATCCCCTACTTGTGTGCTCTCCCTTATTGTCCGTCTCTGGCTGCCCATTGCTGCGCGCATGCACTACAATGCCATCGAGGCGCAAGTGGGGTGCATCGTTGAAATTTTAGGCCGATGCACTAACTGGCGATGATGTAAGTATAGTGATTTTAGTAATACACACTACGAGAGTACTATATAGTCAACAAATGTGACTAAACGCACTGCCTTTTTATAATATGAATTGAAGCATCACCAGCATCATTCATTTACAAAGACTGTCTAGTATAGCGCTTGTTTCTTTATTCTTCCGTTTGCGACTCCAATATTATCAAATAGAAATAGACGTTTGTAGTCCTTTTTCGTTTCCTTGACTGTAGGCGAGCCTTGCAGGGTCGATGTGCCACTTGGCATTGGTCCTTTGACACACATTCTCGTGTGTACTTTCTTCTAGTTAATTTTGTGCACCCTTGCCTCAAATACCAGTCAGCAAAATAACTCTTAATACCAATATTTGCAAAGACGCATGATGATATTTGGAGAAGCTACAAAGTATCCCTCGAGGTGCTCGCAAGCCCTTGGAGATGACAGCGGGAGCGGACATGGAGGAGTGAAAAGGGAAATTGGAATACGACAGTAGACGGCAAGAGACAAAGCCATACGACGTAAGACATGAGACATAGAACAAGCCTGACACGATCAAAGACAAGAATACGGGGTAGATGCAAGGATGCCTGGAACGATGGGTAGACGATGGCGATGGGACATGGAGCAGGACCACATTTCCCCAGAGTCAATACAGACTCTGTCAATATATGTATCACTTGCAAGAGACGACTACGCCTGGTAGAGCTAGCAGCCAGTTGACCCGTCGTTTCTCTTTCCAAGTTGCTCCTAGTGTGCTTTTGCCGTCGGGCTCCGGATACCCCAGACCCAGAGAGAGAGATGAGAAGAGCGAGAATACGGAGTAAGACCCCGACCCCCAACAGTTGAAAGAAATGTATTTTGGAGAAAGGGGCTTCCTCTAACCACAAGTACATGTTGACGGAGTCTTTTGAATGCTTATTGCCGGGGTTCTGCTTCAATACCAAGGTGCAAGGATCTCGCGTGGTCGCCGAGGTCCGTCACTATTGGTGCACGACACCCACATTGTCCAATGGGATGCATTGCAACCTAATAAATACACTTGTAAGATAGTGCACGCCGTTCTTTGTCAGTTTTTCACTTGGTTTTTCATGATTCGGCGTTATTTTTCGTTGTCTTATTTTGGTTCTGCACTACTCTGTTCTAGCTGCATATCTAGTCTCCTAGCATCGGATATGGGGAAGGGGGACTGGGGAGTATGGAGTATGGAGTATGGAGAAAGTAGAAAATAGAAAATAGATCATGAAATAGAGGTGGAAATAGAGGATAAAAAAGTAATATAAAAAGAGATACAGGAGTGTCTACTCCGTCGTAGGTTGCAGGCGTCTGTAAATTTAGACTCTGTGGAGCTGCACAGTATGGAATTCATCAGAGTAGAGGTGGATAGGGGCGTTTGAAGTCGCTTGACGGAGCACGCCGTTGAGCTTAAAGTTTTGAATAATAAAATCAAGAATATTATAAATTACTAATTATATCTCTAAGACAAGAGTCACGGCTAAACTGTCTTAATATCACTGTATTTCCCACTCGGAAGCAACGAAGCGGTGATACAAAGGGCCTTGCAGAACGCTTCTCTTGAACATGCAGCATGATCAGCTTCCTAGTGTCCTTGATCCGAGTTCGCCGAGGCTCTTTTGCTGCAGCCCATTACCTGCAGTGATCTGTACTAGAGATGACTTGATCCAGCTCGCCGCATTTACTCTCGATTGCTATTGATATAATGATATAATGAGAATGTTATTCGATCATCGTCATCTTCAGCAGAAACAGCTACGAGTGAGATAAATACAAAACGCCGTCACAAATTCTGCAGCTACTTTAATGATTTCTCACAATTGTGATTTGTGATGCATGACACGGACCCTCTTGCAGGATTTGTTGGCTCAGGTGGTGGCTAGATGGTGACTAGATGCTGGCTAATGCTGGCTAGATACTGGCTGATGCTGGCTGTTGGCGTGGTGGAGGGTCGATTAGCGCTGGGACTGGTCCGCCCGTGCCCACACGAAATTTGGAAAGTCTGGGGAAGACAGGGGTGTTTTGTTAGTGCAGAGTGAATCAGAGGCCAGCCAGTCGTGGCAGTGAAGACGATGTGACTGTGAGTGAATTTGGGCATCCTCGTTCTCCATCCTTCCAGCCTGCGACTGAGTACTTTTCGGGTTTTATCCTGCCATGCTGCATATTCATACTAGCTTCAAGTATGTCGCAACCCATGACCACAGGCAGTAGCAAATCCCATCCTATAGCTTTCAAGCTGAGCCCCGATACATTGCCCGGGTGCCGAAACAGCCTGACCATCCAGAGCACATCTTGGAACTACAAGTACTATAGTGAGGCTCTCGAAAAACAAACAGTACATAACAGAGACTCATGCTATACTTAGTAAATATTGACTCATTCTCATCCGAGTTTGGTAGTGGCGACATTAGCAAGGACAACACTGTGCCAGACTGTCTGGCCTGTTGCTTGCTTGTATCGACATCACAACCGATGCTGCTGTTGGTGTATATCCATCTAAACTAGTCTGTTCTAGCTTCTCACCGGTAACGCACCTAGACGGTCGATGCTACCGCTTATTACCGACGATGCGTTCTTGTGATTGGCTGATGCTGCATTGTTACCGGCTGATATGGGTAGACTGGGCCTCGTGGGTTTCTCTTTCTCTCGATTTTGTTGTCATATCCGATCAGAAGACTTGTCCTGGCCTGGGCTAACTACTGTCGACAATGTAAACTGTCTGCTATACAGCTACGAATAGACAATTTGAGACAAGCTCTCCCTCGCAAAGACGAAGCTAATCATCTGGATATTCTAGTTAATCCAGTTTCCCTGATTGATGACCCTTTGCCACCATCATTACCCATGTGAGAGAGGATCGGGATGGTGTGCATAATGCTTGCTCCTTTGCACAAAACCTGGGGTAGCTCCCCATCGTTCATTCCCTTCTGCTGGCGCATTGGTTAGACTCGCTATGCCCCTATTAGGTTGCAGAGTCCGTTGGAGCCGCTGTCAATAGTGCGCCTGATACCAGTGCCACTCTCTCTCAAGCTTGTCTAAACTAGGTCTGAAATATATTGGTCGGTTGGCACACAGCACGTTTGTTGGACAAATGTTGGCACCGTGATGTCAGTGAGGCGAACTTGGCTGTTGCAATAATCAATACAACTGCCTGACCGCAGAAAATACCATGAGATGCCATCCTTTTCTTTGGCGGCCCCAATGCACAAACGATGTGAATGATTGTGAGAAAACGGACGTTGACAATAGTCAATTGGAGAATGGCAGGACAGAAATGCCCCGCGCTTTGCACGTTTCCCCAACAGAATGGCGGGGTGTGTTGGAGACAGGTTGCGGCCGTGCCTGCCTATTCCAACAGCATTGCAAAAGCAATAAACCTGCTCAGCATACGGCCATTTACCAGACTCGGAAGTAGTTATGGCAAACAGCTGCCTTGCTGGCCGGAACCGAGAGTCAGGTGATCAAGACCGGCAAGCTAAAAGGTCGAATATTGGCTTAAGGTTGACGGGTCGAGGATATCAGAAGGCCTGTTCAAAACCGTTCAGGGGATCTCGAGTATGAGCCAGGGCTTTAGATTGTTTATTCAGTCCTACATTGTATAATTTAGAGCTTTAATGACTGCTTGAACCAATGTAAGGCGAACACGGGCTGGGTATACTATCTAACTGGGCCGTGTAGAAAGCTATATAGAAGGCAGAAAGCCCAACAAGAAGATCAATATGACTCTCAGGGTCTCAACTCAAACGCACTGACGCTGCATTAATTATTGTGATATTTTAGTAATGAGAGACACCGCAAGGTTTTACAATATGAACACGAGTACAGTAATAAAGTAATAAGATATAATGCGCGGCAATCAGAAGCTGACAAGACAAGAATAGGCATTTATATACAGCTAGTTGAATATGTTGAGTACCGAATGAGTATCTTACATAGAAAAAAAGGATTGGTACACAATGGCTTTTACAGAATATCCAAGCATGCCAACCAAGTGCATTAAACCATCGATAGTATTCCCCGTTATACAGCACAGACATCATTTATATTCTTAATCACAGTCATTTAGCTATATGCTAGGTGGGTTGACTTGCGGGAGGCCACCCTTCCCGTTGACACGATACTTATCCATATCGTAGGCTTGGCCAGCAGTCAGCAGTCAGCCGTTAATTCCTTTCTATTGCTCTACTTCTTTAATCAATCACAATGACTCTAACCGCCCCAACTTGCAGCACCAGCACTTGCAGTACTGAGGTTATGGGGGTAAATAAGCGCACCCTGTCAAGTACATTTAGTATTATAATAGTGTAACTATTGATGGAGAGGTACCTGACAGGGTGCGTTTACTTATGCCTGATACCTTCGTAGGTGACATTGCAGCTGGATCCGCTGTGATTCAAGCCTGGCAAGTGCGGATGCAACTCAGCACACGGCTTAAGGTGTAATGATGTACCTCCAGTTTGCATTTCTGTGCCGTGCTATGGAGACATACGAAGTAAAGTAGTCACTCATTAAAGACAAGTATTAGTTTAGCACAATAACGACCATGAGCCGTATGACTGCTCTCTGGGTCTGCATTCACACCTTAATATCGCATGTCTGGCAATGTAGGACCCAGGCAAATTGCAATGATAGCTGCAATATGCGGTAAGAGTACTTGGGTACATACTGAAGTAGCTGGTAGTATTCCGCACTCGTTTTATCGTATCCCCGAAGCTCTCATTTGCTTAGAGCGGAATATATCACTGAAAATCACCGAAAAAAGTCGCATTCAACAGAAAATCCCTAGATACGCGTGGGAGAGCCACATGCGCACTAATTATGGCTCCGGATCCAATCAGCAGGCTTAATTACAAGTTTGGGGAAGAGAGAAAAGCGATGGAAGGGAGAGAAGCAAGCCAAAAGAAACGAGATAATTGGAATGAGAAAATAGAAACAAAAAAAAGCAAAGCCGCCGCTCTTTTGCCCCAGAAAACACTAGTCCTCTTACAGAAGACCCACCCCGTCATGTGTCCTCAAAATGACGGAAAAGGAGAAAGAACTCTAGCGAACAGCATTGGTCTTTCCAGCTGGTCTTTCCAGCTGCCATCCGTTCTTCTCGCTGCAGTGGTCTGGCGCGAGCCGGCTGTCGTTCGTTTTTCGTTCAAACAGAGTCTTTCCTGTTGCATATATTCTGGATTCATCTAGAGAATGACATATGGCTGTGGACTTTTGTCTACATATAGTTTTAAGTGCGATCATTTGCATTGAGCGTTGCTGTTCAATTTGCTGCCTTTGATTCTGCTCTGCTACGATTGGGTCGCTCCTTCCCCATATCGGTGTCACTCCAACCCCGTAAAACGCAAAACCAGCGCTCTGCGCTAACACATGACCCCTGCTAGCACCAGTTCTACCCCGTACAAGATCCGTGCGAATACGCACTGTCTAAACTGTGAGATATTTTGCCGTTTCTGCCGGTCATGTCCTCGGGTTGAGTGCTTGTGCCGTTGCGATGTTCTATTTTAATTATTTTCGAGTCATTCTAATGGCAGTATGAAGAACATGGGTCTATCGGTTGACTATGACTGTGAGGTCGCAATATACTGCAATGCCATCCTACTGTAATACGCCCGTCTCATGGCCTGGCCGTAGAGAGATACTTTGTACTTTGCAGGCAGGCGAAGTAAAATGACGTATTCCCAGTATTTACGCCTGCTAGAAGCTCAATTGCTGACTGAAGAAATAAATAAAGTCAGAGACTCAGTCAGCGATTCGATTGAGTCTTGAGTCACCTGTTCCGACGCTTCCAGTAGCTCTTGCCTATTTCAGCATCCCTCCTTCTCTCGGACTCGCCACGGCTAACATCGCACAGCGCGCCTTATGTCATAGTCGCGAGTCACAAGACATGTTAGATCTTAGTCACCGACTCCCCATTGCGCCCAGTACCGACACCCGAACCATTGTGCAGTGAGACATGCCATGCTGCACTCTTTCATTGCGGCAGACTACCACAGCACACAGTGACATGCGCAATGCATCTCTGCGGCTTTCCACTGGCCAATCGGTCCACCCATGCCATTTATTCTACTCAACACCGCCATTCGCTTTGCCTCTGTATTTTTCTCTTTTTTCTGTCTCTTTTTCTCTGTCTCTTTTTCTCTGTCTCTTCTTCCTCTTCTTCCTTCTCTCTTGCATATGCAGGGCACAAGGTCACCTGGCCACTACAGAATAGACAAAGGCTCCATCTGCACTTAATGTCTCGGAAGTCGCAGACGGTAGGAATAAGAAAGATAAATCTGGGGAAGGAGGCTGTGAGCCCCCCCTATGTCGCTCCTCCCTCCCGCCAGTTTAGCATTTTATCCCTTTTCTCCCTTTCCTCTTGTTCTTTTTCTTCCTAGACTTCTAAACTTCCAGAACTGGGGAAGGTGCGGGTATGCTTCATTTCATTTGTCCCTCACGGTCCCGTCGTTCTTTCCGCTCTTTCCCCAGACTTTTGGCCCTCCTGCTTCCCCAACCCCAACTGACAGATCGCACCTTCTCCATTTGAGATCAGCTTGGGGTGCGGACCGCACACTGTCCCACTCGCTTTCGCGACCTTCTTCTTTCTCATTTCTTTTTTTTTCTCCTTTCTTTTTTTGTTTCTTTTTTTCCTGTCTTTTTTATTCCTTTCCTTTTCTCCTTTCTTCTCTGGTCTTTCTTCTTTTGTCTTCTCATCAATTGTCTCTCGTGTCTTGTCTCCACCGTCTGCTTTCAGTAGATTCAGCATTGTAGCCCAAAACGGAAGCCAAGTCCAGTCAGCCAGAAAAGGTCCATTCCTTCGCTCCTTCTATTTTTTTTACTGCCTTCTTTCCTCTCTAAATTTCCAGGCAAAAGGAAACAGGCTAAAGCCTACTCGTAAACACAGTGTATCCCATTACTGCACACCATCCGTACAGTCCAATGCGCCCTCTCCACACTGTATCATTCTCCAGAGTCCCACACCTCCTTCGCATCCCCCATACTTTGCTCCTTTCTCCTTTTGTAGGAGGCCGACTAGCCTCTAGCGTGACCCATGCATGCATTTCTGCCCCAAGCGCCCCTAAGCCGAGAAGAGCCATCGCTCCAGACCACACCAGCAGATTCATACTACCTACTGAGTATTCTCGCTCTAAATATTCTAAATATGCGAAACAGGCCGTCTGGGCTAGCTAGCGACTCTCTAGTATGCACACAGAGGCGCGAGACACATAGCAGCCAGGCCAAAAGTACCTAACGGGGAGCCAATATTGCCAGATTCTGTGCTTTCGTACCTTTGTGCCCAGTAGCCCGGTGCGCCTGCCCGTTTGTCGTTTGCCGTTGTACGAAGTACATACATCCTTCCAGTTCCAGCAGAATGCTAAAAATGCTCCGTACTGTGACATGAGTGACATATGCCTAAGTTACGGCGCCATGTACCAGATGTACCTTTCTTTGGTCCTGTGCTCCTTCCTGATTTCGTCTTTTTACTTGGCCTGCTGCCCAGGCTTCCCAGGGTCGCTCTTTCTTGGTTCGTTTGTCTCCTTCCCTGTCCCTCCGTTTGCCGTTTGCTCTTTCCCTTTACTTGGTTTTCCCCTTCTGTTCTTCCTATCCCTACTCACTTCCACCAATTCTTTTTTCTTCTTGACATTTTCTTATTCTAGTTTTCTTTCCTTTTACCTTTCTTCTGCTCTCTTCACCTTCTACCTCTTATCATCCCCAAGCACATCATCAACATCCCTACCAGTGCTCCCTATCCCATCATCACCGCCCGCCTCTTAGCCTCAGTCTCAATCACACTCAATCGAGAGCATCGGCGGCACCCTCCCTCTCACCCCATTGACAACGACCCTCGTCAAGTACAGCCATAGTGAGCTGTGATCTGATAACAGCAACCACGTTTTCTCAATCGCAGGAGAAAGTACATTTGGGGGCGATCGAAGAAGTTCAAACGGCACATTCACGTCTTGATCCGCATTGTTCGCAGATCGACCTCGTCGCACAGTCGCAAAGCCATATCCGGGGCTGCATGCGAGATCCTCTCCTCCCACGGCCACATCTGTAATAGCAATACAGCTTCAACAATTGCTATCTGCCTGCTCACTCATTTCTCTATTCTTTTTATTTCCGTTTAACTCCTCGAAATATCTTCTACTATCATCTATATATTCCCAGTGACGCATCAGACCACAAAGACCCCACGTTTCACAGTCACGAATCCTACGTTATTTCCTTCATACCCGTTCAATATTCCCATTATTTTGTTCAATTGATTTTTCTACAATGGCATCGGCTGAAGAAAAGGCTCTTGAGAGCCTCATCTTTGAACTTCCAACAGACGGCGTTGCAGCCATGACTCCCCGGGAGTCGACAGCTGGCGCATCTGCCGAAGGCGCAACCCCGAATGAAGAAACAGGTGAGTGAATCTTGACTTTACTGCAATTGTTCATATGCTTGCTTTCACGTGGTACTATTGTTTTTGTTTTGCAATCCGTGCTTATCGCGGGTGGAAAAATATGTCTACATGTCTACGTCTATCGCAAGCAGTACTTTCGTGAGCATCTCGCTCTGACCACCAACAACAGGCGCAACGATCACAGTCAACACCAAAACTCCTACAGCTCCATCAGCTCCATCATTCCCTCCGCCCAAGACAGACAAGCCCCGGCCACATGTCTGCCTCACTTGCACCCGCTCGTTTGCTCGCCTAGAACATCTCAAGCGTCATGAACGGTCCCATACAAAGGAGAAGCCGTTTGAGTGCGACCAGTGCTCACGCTGCTTTGCTCGGCGAGACCTGCTCCTGCGCCACCAGCAAAAACTTCACCAGTCTACCACACCTGCAGCGCGGCCACGTATTCGGAGAGAGAGCACAGCCAGTACCACCGGCCGCGGCGCAAGAAAGGGAAGCATGGTCAGTGCAGCCGGATCCGGCTCTGTTGCTGCTTCTATGCTTAACCCCGTCAACCGTGCATCTAACGCCGTACGCCCAAGAGCAAACACGGTCGGCCATGTTGACGCCACACCCATGCACATGATGTCTTCTCCCAACAGCTCCATGCAGCACAACATCCCACCACCACTCCACAGCCGGCACCCGAGCCTGGCTGGTCTCCCTGTCCAGGGCATGGACCAGATCCCTTTGGTATCACCACCCTTCGTGGGCATGTCTTCTGCTATGGGCCAACGGGGTATGTCGCACGGCCTTCCCAAGCTAGAGACGCACTCCATGAGCGCCTTTGACTTCACTGGCATGCGCACAGCACCCCCCCAGTCAATGTTTAACGACTTTGACTTTGACAGCAACCCCTTCAACTCTGCAAACTCGGGGTCGACAGTCAACCCCAATGCTCTGCACTATAGCGAAAATGCACACTCACTGACTCTGGACCCTACCACCCCCTATGCTCATCACAACCTCGGAAGCTTCCATGACATGCCTTCTGCACGCGACAGCTTTAGCTGGATCACTGGGTTTGAGAATCAACTGATGCTGAGCTCTGCTATTGACGAGAACGCTATTGACGGTTCGTCTCCCTCTGCGATCAGCACCGGCAGCCAGAGCGGACTAAGTGACATTATGCTAGACGGCTCGACCCACCTCAGCCAGTCGGCCACACTGCCGTCTTCGACCGCAGCCGGAAACAACATGCCCGCGAATCATTCACCGTGGCAGTCGAACGGCATCTTGCCTACTACTCAAGAATCAATTCACAACTTTTCTCTTGACCTGAGCTCGTCATTCTCAGAGCTCCTAGCAGGACTGCCTATGTCGCCTGGCATTTCCACACACACTATGAGCATGGCCGACTCCCATGCGTCTTTGGGTCCTACTACGACTAGCGCTCAGCAGCATGCCGACATGTTCTTTAACCCGACGCCGTCGTCCATGGGCTCTGTGAACCCCTCTATGCTGACATTCGGCCACTCCCTTGGTCTCAACGGCGGCGCTGCCCCAGGAACCCCCAATTCTATGAATGGCGGCATTACTACAGTCAGCAGCTCCGACCATACCACTCACCACATGTCTATGAACGCCAGCTCACCAGTGTCCACTATTACAGATGCGACACGATCGGCCATTGTAGGCGCCTTGAACTCTACTGGTCCCCAAAAGTCTTCATTTGCAGCCCGCCGCTACTCCTTTGGCGGTCCTACCTCAACAGTCGGCCTCGGTCCATCTCCAGAGCAGGCAATCCCATCGACCAGCGACCTCCAGAAATACGTTACTGCCTACCTTCGCTACTTCCACCCACACTTCCCCTTCCTTCACGTCTCTACGCTCTCTTTCGAAATCAAGTCGCCGCCCACCCTATATCCAACTTTGCACGGGAGCAATCCCAACACTGTCGGCGGTGTCGGTTGCCTAATCCTGTCCATGGCGGCCATCGGCGCCATGTACGAGCACGAACACGACCAATCGAGACTTCTCTTTTCCATGGCTAAGCGCATGATCCAGCTTTATCTCGACGAGCGTCGCAAGGCCAATGTCCGCAAGGCCGACTTCCGCCGTTCTGCTTCGAATCCATCACTGCACGCAAGCTGTTCCGACACTCCTGTCTGGCTAGTTCAGGCAATGCTCCTCAATGTTGTCTATGGCCACAATGGTATGGACAAGCGGGCCGGCGAGATCGCATCTACCCACTGTGCCGCACTGGTTAGCCTGGCACAAGGAGCCGAGCTGCTCAACATTGTACGCGTCGATCCTAACCCAGATGATGTTGACATGTCCGGCACCATGGACCCCAGCAATATCTGGGGCACTGTAGATTCTATGGCACCATCAAAAGAGGCCAAGGATGAGCTTCTGTGGATGCGTTGGAAGGAAATGGAAGAGAGAAAGCGGACACTGTACTCGATCTTTGTGCTGTCCAGTCTCCTAGTCTCTTCCTACAATCACACACCTGCCTTGACAAACTCCGAGATCCTGCTCGATCTGCCGTGCGACGAGGAGTTCTTCGCTGCCGGCACCTGCGCAGAGTTCATGGCCAAGGGTGGTGTCGCAGCTGCCAACCACAACCGCATGACATTCCACGAGGCTCTCGGCAACCTTTTGCGGGCCAGCGAGAAGCTAAATCGGCACCTGCCCAACTTTAGAGAGAATCAGGCTGGCGAATTGAAGCCAAGCACGTTTGGATGCTTCATTCTCATCAACGCACTGCACAACTACATTTGGGAGACTCGGCAGCGCCACCACAACAAGATCTGGACCAACGAGGAGACTGACAAGATGCACCGCCACATTGAGCCGGCACTGCAAGCATGGCACCGCGCTTGGAAGAACCGGCCCGCGTCGGAATGTGTTCAGCGGTCTGATGAAGATGCAGTGTCTGCCGACTGTGTTCCGCTGTTGGCGCTTGCCTATGTTCGCTTATTTGTAAACCTCTCGCGGTCCAAGGAGAAGTTTTGGCAGCGGAACTGGGACGGTATCGCCGAAGAGCTGTCTCATGGCCGGGAAGTTGTGCAGCATGCAGAGCAATCACCTGCCTCAAACGCAGACTCTATGAACACGGATTCTTCTACAGAGCTATCCAATTCGGTCTTTAGCGACTCGCCAGGTACTCAACTGTCGCCTTCCTCCAACACGAGCGGAGTCACATCCCGCCGTGAGAAGCATCTCAGAAAAGCCGCGTTCTATGCTGCCGACGCACTGTCGGTCGCTGACAAGGCCGGGTACACATTGACCGACTTTCTTAATCGGGAGTTGCCTCTTCAGTCTGCCTTGTGTGCATTTGATTGTGCGCAGGTCCTGGCTGAGTGGGTTGCAACACTGCAGGACCGGGTGGGCCGGTACCTGGGCATTTTGGACCAGGATGTGGATGTGACTCAGGTTCCAGCTATAATGTTGCTGGAGGATGAGGACGTCAAGCTCCTGGGCAAGATCCGCGATATGCTGACTACGGCGAAGCAGACCATGAGCATGGATATGAGCACTGGCATGGCGAGTCATGTGGCTGGGGTGTCTACGCGGCTGGCAACGCAGCTGCAAATGGGCGAGCAAGTGGGCTATGCGGCCAAAATAATGAGCGTTACCGCATACACGCTTGGCAAAGCGTCTGTGTGGCCCGTGACGCACCTTATGGCAGAGTGCCTAGAGAACCATGCGAACCACATGCGCGTACGGGCAGAAAAGTCTATTCGGCACCCGGAGTAGATGAATGGCGTGCAATCACTTGATGCACTACGACCTCGACGACTTTGCTCGTTTAATTTTATTTGCATTATATTTATTTCCTGTTTATGTTTTTATATCTTTTGGTTATATGTTGGGCATGTACTACAAAATTGGCGGTCTTATTGGAAGACGACGGCCTTTATGTCTCTTTCCTTTGCGTTTAATGGTGTATTATCAAATATTTTGGTCTAGTTTATCAGTCGGTCTACACAGGAAAAGATATCCGTCACGAATACAATACACATCTAAAAATCAACATTGAGTATCAAATGAGAAGTCTAAATAAAACAATGTGTGAATCATATATACAATTGAGTCTATAAACATCCATGACAAGGCGGCCGTAACTACAAAAGACGATTTAACTACCATATCCAAGAACTGAACAGCGCGACAACAAGGAGAGAGCTAGCAAGTGAGAGGCCAACTCTCGTGCTAGGCGCCAACGACGTAGTAGTGGCTGACGTCGTCGTGCCTGCAGCCGCTGCTATGGATGATGTGGCAGCTGTTGTCTCTGCGGTAGCAGTGGCAGCCGTCTGAACAGTGGCACTCGATGCAGTAGTGGCTGAAGAAGAAGCAGCTACTGAACTCGATGACGACGTGGAACCGGACGAATTATCGACATTGCCGGTCTGTGGGCAGGCGCCGGTAAGGGTAGACAACGACGCGGCCGTCAGCAGGGCCGCCGGCGTGGAGCCGCAGTTGGTGTAGGGGGCCATCCAGACGATATTGTCCGTCTGGTCAATGACGACATAGGCCGAGCGCATAAAGGTGTCGCCGAGGAGAGTAAAGCTGGAGCTGCCCTGCAGGCCGAGCATGCACTGGGTGCCGAACTGGCGGATCAGCTCTTTATAGGGGACTTTAATGGTGACGCCGTCAAAGGCAAAGTTGAGAGTGCCGTCCGAGTCGGCAAAGCTGCAGTCGACCATATAGAAGCCGGAGCTGGTCGGGCCGACGGCGTTGAAATCGGCGGCAATGGAAGCCACAATGTCGGGGGGCAGCAAGGTCAGGGTCGAGCCCGAGTCCAAAAAGACCGGGAAAGAGCTGTTGCTGTATGCCTGTGTCGTACCCGATGGGGACGTCAGCGACATGCCGGTCATGTTGACCCAGTAGCGCGGCACGCCGTCGGGCGAGTTCTTGGCGGGTATGATGGGCAGCTGTGCGAGGGTGCCAGCAAACTTGGAGGTATCAACGCCGCCAAAGACAATGACGCCCTCCTGCTCGAACTTGCTGCCGAGCGCGAGCGAAAAGGCCTTGATTTTGGTAACGCCCTGGTCGAACAGCTCGTCAATAAAGTTGGCGTAGCGCGTTGTCAGGTTGATGCCGTAGCCGATACCGAGGATGCCGGAAAACTCGTCGACCGTGGATGTGGCGACGCCAAACTGGACTTGAGACAAGACGGTGTTTGTGCCGGGCAGCGAGATGTCGTCCGTGCCGTAGGTTATGTTGGCGGAGCCGATGCCGTAGCGCAGAGTCTTGCCCGTGTTAAGGGAGGTGAAAGTTGACGACGCAGAGGAGTCAAAGTTTCCGACGGCTTCGCAAAAGGTCTCGTCCGCGGTCGAGAGGCCGGAGCAGGTCGGGTTGATCCAGAGCTCAAAGGAGCCGGTATCGAGCTGGACATACTGTGGCTGAACAGGAGTTCCAAAGTTTACTATATTGTCAGTATTTGCACAGGTCATGCCAGATGGAAGGGAACATACACTTTGCGTAGTAGGCGACATCTGAGCGATTGGCGAGTGAAAGCTGGACTGCGCGCTTGCCAAACTGCTGAACATTGGTGGAGTGGAAGACCTGGAAGTGAACACAGCCGTCCATGCCCGGCGCTTCCGAGGCCGATGCTGCCAATGCCGACGCTGATATTGTCGATACGGCCGATGCGGGTACTGTCGAGACTGCTATTGTCGATACTGTTGGTATTGACGATGAGACTGGCGCTGAGCGTGGGTTAACAATGGCAGCATTGACTACTGGTGCTGCTGCTGCTGCTGCAGTATCGATGTTCACGGCGCCTGGAAGGTCTGCCAATGCGTCAATATCGACGACAGCGTAGGCGGCAACCCTTGAGGCGGCTAATGCAGCCGAAGCCAGCAGCATCAGAGGAGAACGAAAAGCCATTGCGGCGGGAGATGAAGTTGTGAATGAATCGGCTATCTCGGCTGCATGGGCGATGGTTAGGTAAATAGATCTAGTTGCTTCTTTTTGGTGAATAGCCGCAGTATCAAACGCGAGACGTCGCTAGGAGTCGGAAGAAGTAGAATAGTGACAATTGGATAGAAAGAAAGCAAAACCGCTGGCGATGCTGGGTATCGTATCGAGTCGTAACGCTGTCGAAATGAATAAAACCAAAATGTGAAAATATGATATCCAAAAAAGCTGACGCAAAAGGAAGCTGAATATTGGCAAATATTGAAATGAAATAATGCAAAAGTAAATGAACGAAGAACAAAAAGAACGAAAAGACGAAAAGAACGACGACCAGCGGTGAGATGCGAAAGAGAAAAGAGAGGCGAGAAGAAGTGAAGATGGTGATATGGAAGAGAAGAAGAAGAAGAAAAACAAAGGAATGAAGATGTTAAAACGAAACAACAAAAGCGGCTGAACGACACAAACAAAGACAAAGAGAGAGCGAGAAGACAAAAAGAGACGCAGACGAAAGCCAAGACGACAAGAGAAAGCAGAAACACGATACGCCAGGATCAATAGCATAGAGTTATTATTATTAGGCCAAAATAAATGGTTAAAGAGTATTAATAAATGCGACACTACCAAGAGGTGATACCAAGGGCAAAGCTGGCTCTACGCTTGGAATATGGGAATAGAAAATATGGGAGGAGAGCTATGTGCCAATAAAGTAAAAATGCATTCCGAAACGCCAATGTGGCCAAGCACCCCGCCGTATCGAGTACAAACTTCGTTAGACATTGTCAGGGATCTGCTCTGTCCCTCGTCTTCCTCTTGTCTAGTATGAGGTTCGAAGAGGATAAATGGCAAAGCAGTAGGAAGGAATGAAGAAATAATAAAAGCAAAATAAAAAACGGCCAAGCAAAGGAGGACAGCAATGAAGCTGAACGAAACCGGCGATTGCTCTATGTTTTCTCATTTCTTGGGAGTTACCCCTGACTCGTGCGCGGCTAGACAGATGAGAGGCCATGTGGAGGCCCAAGATGCAGTCATGCATATAGTAGACGCCGGTTAACACGCAGCCGATGCAGGCTGTAATACGGAGTATGCTTGGTCTTTAGAAATATGTGAGGAAAAGCCAAGCGGAAATCCAAGAGACGCGTAGCTACACGCAAGCTAGATGACAGATTAGACTCTACTGGCTGCAACAGTGGCACAGGTACAAGAGTAAGAAAGGAGCAGTTTCACGATAAGTCTGGTGGATAAGTGTGACGCTTTCTTGTGTGCGTATGCTTGGAGAGAGTGACTAAGAGGAGAGGAGCAGCATGAATGTATCCCTCCACCTTTGATGATACAGGAGGTACATTGCTTACTCTATTCGTCCTCTTTGATTTCGCGGAGCTGCCATCCTTTGCTCAAGCATAAGATACAATCGTCTGCCCCCTCCCCTTTGTGAACCTATCTAGATAGCATTCGCGGATCATTGGCTAATGCAAAGGCACAGTCGATTCTGTTGTGAATCTGTTGGATCTATAAGTCTGTAGGAAGCAAGGGCTTTGACTATATCGATCAGTCGGCAGATACTTTTATGCGTGTTGTGCTCAACAGTAAGACCAACGACGATGAGGTAGAGTATCCAAACTCTACAGTCAATACAGTCGACACAAAGAAGAGCTACCACCTGAAACCTGCAGCACTGCGACGTATTCAAAGACCCGCACGCCGCTGTACGGAGTAGCAGCATCCAGTCTTGGCACGCGGATCAAACAGCGGGAATTTATTTGTTTTCCTTTGATTTCTACATGTTCATTCGCTAGATTCATCTGTTATCCTTGACAAGTGCTAATTATATGCAATCATCGCGACAGAATAGCAGAGCCTCAAGATGGCCCCAGATGGAAGCGATGGCCAGACCAGCTGCACAGCCGTCTTTTGATTGACTCTTGGATATGTTCGCGATTGTTTGGAACTGTGGCGTGCCTCGTCACTGCTTGGCTATCAGGCGTCTACTCTCTCACAGTATCTTGCATCGGCACTGCTTGTTCCGTCTTTTGTGGTAATAATCAAATGGCGTAGAACACAAGGAATCTCTTATTTATTCAAATACTATTTTGGTCAAAGTTATCAAGAGGTCGCCAATAATTTTGTAGCGCAAAGAAAATGACTTTAACAAAAAGGAAATAACTGAATAGAGTTGTTATAAATCGAGGTTATTTATAAATAGATAAAAACTTCAATACCGAAACACTTTCATATAGATAAAAATTCAAACATCCCGTTATACGTTAACAAAACTACAAGAAATTAGTCGCAGAAAAAAAGACAACAGTTGAATAAAATACAAAATAACTACAAAGCAATAAGATTAAAATACAGCTTGAGTTGGGAAGAAAAAAACAAAAACAAAAAATTTGCCCGCACATGGGATTGAACCATGGACCTTAGCATCTCATAAGATGACTTCTATTTCTAGAAATACAAGTGATACGCTCTACCACTGAGCTATACGGGCGGTTGTCATTGTTGCCACCCACCGTGACTAAAGCTTATATAGGAAACCCACTCCTCTCCACAAACAGGAACTTCAACATCACGAACACAACCACAGCGACACTAGGACTGCTAAAATATTGATGATAGTTATTATAGAACTATACACAAGACCAATGACTGCCATACTGATTAACTTGGCCACTATCATGGGCAGTGACAAGCAGTGTGCGAGGCCGGTCAAATGCCTCAAATGCACTGTCTGTAATCTACAGGAATATAGTCAATATAGCGACTGAAAATGTGTCTCTTTGACAAGGATAGCAACGCGTACATTGAGAGAGAAACTGACAGGCGTCATTTATGTCCTGCTCATGTGAGTGCAAGGCTGGATACTACGTCGAACCTAGGAAGTAGATAGAAGGAGTCTGCCAAGCACCGTAGACTAGCCAGCTTAGACAAATCACCATTATGTTGACATCGAAGAAAGGCCGGTCGAGAAATAAGGTAAAGTGGTATTGTGAATTAACTAAATAGCAAGAACACGACAACCCAAAAAAGAAATGGAACAACTTGAAGACCAATCAAACCACATTACGCAGTGTGTTCGGGTGGCGTCTCCATCTCGACAAACTCCCTCATGGAAATGTCGTACCCAAGATGCCGCTTCAGCAGCTCATGCGTCACGAATCGCTCCGGACAGTTGCCCTGCGCATCCACAAACGACACATGGTGGTTGACATTGCTGATTCGCTGCAGCTCGTTGGCATGCCGGTGGTGATGCGGGCAGTTATCTACCCCGATCAAAAATATTGTCACATGCGCCCACGCCAGGCCCAGCAGGTCTAGCTCAAACTCATCCATGTCCTGTGCCTCGCCGTCCAAGAACAAGAGCAGGCGCAAAATAGGTGTCTCGGGCCCGGCTTGCCATCCGTAGATGGGGTGGTGAATAGCCGACTCGTGGTGCTTTTGGAAATGCAGATCCTTGACCTTTTGCCAGCCTGTCATGACGCGCGTGCCTCCACCAACGCGCACACCGCCCGCCCACATCGACTCAAAGTTGCGGTGGTTGATCGTGCCGACGTGTGTCGCATAGTCGGAAAACGTTACAAGATCGTAGCCGGCCGTCTGGTGGTCGTGGTGGCCCAGCGCATCAGTGAACCGCCGGATGATCGACTTGGCCACGTCCTTGTTCTTGGGCTGGGTCGACTTGAGATACCTCGTCACCAGATAGTGCTCGTATACTGGCCGCACAGGTTCAAAGTCCATCGACCCCGACACATCCAACAGAATCATTGAGTCGTCTGTCGGCTGCTCCGGTTGGTCGTATGCCCTGAATGGCGACGGCATCACCTGCTTTGAGTAGCTGTGGCCAGACGACGTGTGCTGCTGCATGCACGTGTCGTCGGGCGAGAAGTACATGGGCGGGGGCTCAACGGCCGCGGACATGCGCTTCTGCGCCATATCCATCTCCCAGATAATGTCGGGCTTCATGCGCATGCCGACACTTCCGTCGCGGTGGTTCAGTACCCAGTACAGCCGCTCCTCGGCCAGGTCTTCGTAGCCGCGCCACGCCGGTGTAATTCCGCGCCAGCCCTCGCGCGCCTCAACTGTGAACTTGAGTGGGTTGGATGCCTGGTTGGCCCATGCTACTGGAATGGGCTCAAAGTAGCCTGCTCGGAGCAGGTGCAAGTACTGCAGCGGTTTGCGTGCGCGCAACTCGGCAATGTGGTTGGCCATGCCCACCTTTTCTTGGTAGTTGGCCACCAGTTGGCGCTGCGTCTTGTCAGGCCACCTACCGGCTTCTTCATTGAGAATTGACGATCGTAGCGACGCAGAGAATTCTGCTGCCTTTTCCTCTGAGGACCTGATACCAAGCGAGCGCTTGAACCGGTCGAATTTGCTTTTCTTGGCCGGCTCACTGGTCGTAGCAGATTTCGAGGACTCTCCATTTGTAGACTGCACTCCACTGATACCACCTTTGACGCTACATTTCGAGTCAGGTTTGCCCTTGGTATCACCTCTGGGCTTTTCGTCAACAGCCAGAGACGCGACGCCAGATGCGATACCAGCGACGCCAGCAGGACTATCCCAGATGCTCTCGGCCGGCTCCAGCCTGTCGACACAAGATTGAGAGTATTCGTTCAGCCGATTGTTTAGGGCAATCGTCCGCTGCGTCCACCGCAGATGAGGCTCCGGACTCGGCTTGCATATAACATTGCTGTAGCCGTACGTCAGGTTGAACGGCGAGCCGCACTCAAGAATGTACGGGTTGTTGTTCATAAGCGGCGACACACCGCTCGCAGAGCAGTTGGAGTAGACGCGCTCGCCCGGGTACATGACTGCCTTGGACCACATCTTTTGCACAGATAGACGCTCAATCTTGCGGCGCTGGAACTGGTGCACTATGCAGTTGCAGTAGTACTCTGTGTCGTGCTCGGGCTCGACCTCGGCGTTCCAGACATTGAGCTTGTACTGGATCATCTGGAGCTGCTGCTGCATGTCTTGCTCGTCGCGCGCACGCATATTGCTGGCCTGAATGAGGTTATTTGTGTGGTTCGGGTTGCCGCTGAATATATTTGAGCCAGATGCTGCAGATCCTGTCTGCGCCGTCGGGGCTGATTGCCGGGGCGTGGTCGCTGCATACGCGGGCGGTGGAGCGTTGTCAACAGGGCCTTCATCTGCGATCGGGTTCGCGAGGTCTGCTGGCTGTTTGGCCACGCCATTGTCGCTTTTGAGGTCGTTTGTGCCATTTGTGAAATCTTTGCCACTCGAGTCATGTCTGTTCTGGACAAAGTCGGCAATCAGCGCATTGGCTTCGGTGGTGTCTTCAAGCAGGTCCGATAGGAACGCCTTGGCATCGTCGTCTGACGGTAAACTACGGGCATAGTCCAAGATCTCCTCGAGCTCATCAGTGTCGAGCGGAAACACTTTATAGAAGCGCGAAGTCCAGTCCGTCATAGTGGTGGTTCTTTTTGGGGTTGTGAAGGGTATGCAGACGAGATCCGGGACTACGGGTGCCAAGAACTTGGCGTAGCTTATATGAACGGGGACAACCGTTGAGTGGGGTAAGAATAGCTGTTATCTGAGCTTGGGGCGTTATGGAAACAAAATGACAAATCAATACATTTCAGATTGATGGTGAAAAGTTGAGGAAAGACCGACTGACAAAACGGCTCTTGCCTTCATTTAGGTCGAAGAGACACATGGCAAAGATGGCATTGCTGGGCCTTGTGCAGTCGAGCAAAAGCGGCAGGTGCAAAGGACAGACTCATAGATTACGATTAAAGCGAGGCTTGTCGGCGGCTGTCGGCACAAGCATGAGCAGCACTAGTCCCCTGCGTTTGAGACTTGAGTTGCCTATGGCGGTGAGAGCAGAGAGACGTATGCTGGAGCCAGGCACGGGGGCTGTGCAGACCGAAGCGAGGTCCACAAGCAGAACTGGAAGGTGACGTGACAATGATTGAATCAAGGTGCAAAAAGAATAGACCAAAGAAAACAAGGTGAAAGCAAAGAACAGTCAGAACAGTATCAATGGTATGATAAATGACAAACGAAACAAACGAGACAAACGAGAATAACGATGAAACCAAATAACGAACGAATGGTATCACTGGATTATAGCTGCACCATGGCAGTCGGCAGAGCCTCATACTTGTGATTCCTCGCGGGCATGACGAGGGCGACAACATATATGACGCGCGCAAAGATGACGGTGCGGCACCGCAGCAGCAATAGTGCAGCAATAACATCGACGGCAACATAGCCGACAATGCGCGACACAACACCCCGCAAAGTGCGTGTCAGCGGCGGTGCAGCCATGGGCGCGATGACCGCGTATTCAATGGTCGACACCGTCTCCGAATAGCCGATGACAGCGCCATTCTTGCCGAGAGCAGCGACATCGACCTTGATGCGTAGACCCCGGCTGTTGCTGGCGCTCACAATGTTGTCATAGGCGCTATTGTCAAACACAGCCAGCTCGCTTGTCGTCGAGTGCCACGACGCATGGTGCTGCCAGTGGGTATTTGTGGCCTCGCCGTCCGACAGGACCTTGAAGTCATTGTGCTTGGCATTCTCAGCAGAGTCGTAAGTCTCCCAGGATGTTTTCTTCCTCACTCTTTTCCCCTTCTTTTCATTCTCATACACTTTGCACACACGATTCGTCAACCTTGTCAGTGCCAAACCGCACACCGTCGATACAGTGCGCGTTTCCATGCGTTACCGAATATTGGATATCGATACCAGACATTGGATGACTGTCACGGATTAATGCCGACAAATGAAGAAAAACAAATTGATAAATTGAAGAAAATATAATTCACAAAGAAAATGGGAATCACTATACTACGCTATCGGATATTGGTTCGGTTTTTGTTATCAGGACTATCGTCCATTTTCACTCGCCAGTCTCTTCGTCCTCGAGCGAGATCTCGTGCCCGCTGCCCTCATATATCCATAGTGCCGAGACGCAGCCCAGCACAGACATGGCCGCAACGCCCCACCAGCCTGCCACTACGGCGCCGTGCTGCAAACCCCAGCCATACCACCAGCCGCCCACCACCGGTCCAATGGTGCGGAAGCCGGCCGATGTGCTCTGGCCCAGACCGTGAATAGTGCCCAGCACGCTAGGATGGGGACTGCAGTTGTTCAGCAGAATAATGCTTGCCGGCAGCGTAAATGTGCGGGCCGTGACCTGGAGAAGCAGTACCACCAAGATACCGAACCACAGCAGGACGCCGCCAAACGAGATGGGCAGCACAGCCAGCAGAGGCGCGGCAAAGTAGGCCATGGGGAAGCCGGCTAAAAAGTAGCGGAACGAGCGCAGAGTGCCCAGCTTGGCGCTGATGGGTGGGTAGAGTGTCAGCTGCAGCAGCATACCCAGCACGCCGAGGAACGACGTAGCCATACCGACACGCGAGGCCGGCATGCCCAGGCCGTGTGCGAGCACGCTGGAGCTGGAGCCAGCAGCGGCGCGCGGTGTAGACAGAAACAAAGCCCAGACATTGGAGAAGGCGCCCAGGTGGAAATCGAAGAGGGCCGTAGTAACGAGCGTGAGGACGACGTTTCGTGTCCAGATCCGGCTAAAGGGTAGTCTCCTTTGCGACAATGATGGCTGTTTCTTTTTATCAAGAGCGCTGACAGCCAGCATGGGCACCGACTCCACCGCGGCATCTGACGATTCGACGCGGGTGTAGCCGTCTGCTAGTCTGCGGCGCAGCACGATCTGCTGGAAGCGGGCTGAGATGTAGAGACCATAATCAAACTTTCCGTGGCATTCTTTCGATGTCTATATTGTTAGTTGCGTAAAAGATAGATCAAAAAGAGAATGCAAATCTACAGAGTACAAATCTCATAGGTCAAGTATCACTACGCCACGGAACGACAAGCATATACGACAAATAAGCATATGCCGACTTCATCGCCGATAGACTTACCTCTTCTAAACAAAAGAAGACGACCATGGCTGAGAGACCGAGCGACACAGCATTGAGCACGCTCGGCAGCGCAAAGGGATAGTCCTGGATCCATTGGAAGCCAAAGACGGCACCCTTGCCAAAGAGGCTCGGTAAGGTGTTGCCCGGGTCAGCGAGGAAGCCACCCATTACCGGACCGAACATGTTGGCCAGGTTGAAGCTCATGGGCAGGATCAAAAAGGCCCGCGACTGGTACTTTTTGTCCTTGATAATTTCAGAGATCATCGTGCGGCTATATTACGGTCAGTATGTGAGAGCCAGATAGCATCCAGTATGGGAGGCGCTTACATAATTCCGACCGTGCCATTGATACCACCGCCAATGGCTCTCCAGAAAGCGGCCCAGAAAAAGGTAGTGGCAAAGCCGTAGCCAATGCACGAAATAGCCGTGCCAAAGAGGCCGATAAACAGCACGGGCTTGCGGCCGCACCAGCTGGCATCGGCGGCCTTGCCCCAGAGTATGGCAGTCAGCACCTGGGCGCCGGTGAAGCAGGCCTGGAGAAGGCCGGCCTGTGTTGAGATGGCTGCATCCGAGCGAGGTGTTCCCGAGCCGTTCTTGTCGATGGACTTCAGCTGGTAAAAGACATATGCCTGCAGCGACGCGACCTGTAGAAAGTCGACAAAGCGTGCGAGGAACAGAATAGCGAGTTGACCTTTTCGGGGGAGTGACATCCACGTCACAGGTGGTGGTGACTTTATCCTTTGTGGTTGTGACATTTGTGGCATTTGTGAGGGCGAGAGTGACTGTTGTGAGAGGTCGACATTGTCAAGTTGAAGGTTGTCTTTTTCTATTAGGTCGTCTGTGAGTGAGCGGGCGAGCAGCGGTCGTGACAGAACATCTCCACCCGGCACTGACGTCGTTTCTCTTTGGGACATCTTGAAAGACTGCCTCTAACGTTTCTATATTGTGGTATCTTATATAAAAAGAGAGTAGAATAAGTGAGTGATAAAAAGTGGGATGAAATCAGACCCGGGACCGTTGTAAGATCAAGAGTGCGAGGCCACCAGTGTGCTTGAGCATGGCCAGATCCGAAAAGCAGCCGCCAAGTTATCTTTAGCTTTTCCCTTATTTGCTTCTTCATTATCTATTTGAGTTTCTTCTCTTTTTCTCTTTGCTACACGACTTGTGAGCCCCCTTCCCCCCGATCATCACACATTGGAGCACCGACATTACTTAAATTTAGTCTACGAGTATCCTCTTCCCCCTTTGTTGGCGCAGCAGACGACGTCTTGTGTCTACGGCATACGCGACAGTTGACAAGCTGGTAGCAGTGCGTGTTCCCACTAGGAAGATTGAGGGAGGGTTACGTGTAAGTCGAGGGGGTGGATAGAGGGTGGACTAATGAGCGGGTCGTATTTATGCCCTTGCACACATTGTGGCAGAAGCTTCCTGGTAGAACCCACCACAGAAAGACAGATAGAAAGCAGAGATCAGATAATATCTTTTATCTACACGCCCCTGACGAGGAGAGATGTATGGAGTGCGTGTGCTTCGGGCTGTACACAGCCTGGAAACATCGCCATCGTGGGAGTTATTTAAGAGTATTTTGAATTGAGTCCAGAGAAGCAGCTGTTACAAGTCTTTATTTAGATTGCAGAAACAAAATAATGGGGAGAGTCATGCTTGGAAGTAGTGGTAATGGCAGTGGGCGATATTCGGGTGGAAATGATATGGAGTACTCTAGTAATTTAGAAGTTGATTAATAAGAAAATAAAAAGAGAAAGGAAAATACTGAGTATGGATTGGTTGTCAAGTTTCAGAAGGATGCGACAAAGTTGACGAAGTGACGATAATGACGAAAATATAGAAAACTAGTGCATATTCAAGATAGTAGTAATTCATAGAATTGACATCAACTACAAGAAAGCTAAACAAACTGAACGCTGACAGAAACGGAACAATCAAATCTAAATCAATCAAGCTCTTGGTCTGGGTATTCATCCCGTCTAGCCAGAACCTGGAACTTGGCAGCCAAGACCTATCAATACAGCCCCTTAGCAAACTCATGCAGACTTAACCCGCGGACTGGATCGCGCGCGGTCGACGGCGTAGAATATAACTGAGTTGATCAGGGAGAGGCCGCCAATGAGTGCAAGCAGCGACGGCGGTGATGGCGCATTTTGCTTGTCCACCTCGCCCAGCCAGCCGCTCAGACGCACCCGCTGCCACGCCGACGACGACCACAGGCTTGTGCACGTAGACGACTGCAGGAACAGGGCCACAATGCCCATAGACAGTGCCAGCAGCACCCAGCGCAGCACAACATTGTACATTTGCATGCGGTTGCGCCGGCGCGAGCGAGACACAAACGTAGCGCTCTCGTTGACGTTGGGAAACGGCTGCTCAGGGCCGGGGATGGGCTCGCCCAAGAAGTTGCACAGCGGCTCCCAGCCCTGGCTCACGCGGTACTCGAGCAGGCGCTCTTTGGGCACCAGGCTGCGCACGTAGTCGTAGTGTGCCTCATAGATCGCCTTGCCGCGTGTCGGGAACTGGCCCTCGAAAAAGGTGTCGAAAAACTTGCGCAGCATGGGCTGGTACATGCCGGCAGCCCAGCTGAACCTGGCGACAAACTCGAGCTCCGGGTCCATGGCGCGCCAGTACACCGTCTTCATGGTGGATGCGTGCCAGCTGTCGACGTCGCGGTTGGTGAGAATGACCTTGGCCTCGGGGTAGGCCTCGATGAGCTCGTCGGCAAAGGCCACGGCGGGCCAGTCGCAGACAGCCTGGCAGTTGCCGAGCAGGCGGTCCCAGTCGTTGCGAGTAAACTTGGGGCCGACACCGTCGTACTTTGCGCGCAGGGCGTCCATCCAGATGAGAGCATCGGGCGGGTTCTCGATGGAGCAGCTCATCATGTGATAGGTGTCGACGTAGCCGAGCTGTGTCATGGCCTGACGCATGGCTATTTCATTAGTTTTTGTTGGGTAAACAATGCGATAAAGTCCACAACGTACAGGCTGTTCCTGTGCGTCCAAGGCCGAGCAGGAGGACCCTCATGGGTACTTTGCGAGTGCATGGCCTCCGGTCAATGTCCGTGTCGGATGTGAAGATGTCGGTGATCGGCTTCGGCGTATATTGGTCTGCGCAAGACATTGTGTGTGTGGCGTGTACGATAATGACATATGTGATGTAGATGTAGCAGTGTGTATTGTGTCGTGATTCTTGAGTAAGGAGCAATAAAGATGAGTTGAAGATAATAGGGTTCGAGGACCAGGACGGCCCGCTGTCTTAATATTCATGACTACGACTTGATCGTCTATCTAGAGGAAGGCTGTTCAGCCGCAAATACGTATGGTTTATCATTTACTCCTTTTATCGCTATTAATTGCTCTACTTTGTGCATTCCTTTCTTTTCTTAATAGTTTCTATTTCTACTACCCTTGTGTTCTAGAACAATGGCTCGCACTGGATGTCACTAATCACACCCCCTCGCCAAAAAAGAGGAATAATACTGCCAAAGGAGCAGAGCAAGGTTCAGAGTCAACTGTTAAATTTCCGAATTAATAGCTGCAATCCCTAATAATCCAACAAACTAGCTCTCCACCCTCCAATTGTATAAATAGGAGCTCCGTCCGGGAGACTGGCCCGTATGTCTGCCATCTCCCCCAGCAGCGTAGTCTGTCGGCGGGAAGTTTATAGGTGTGACTGTCTCGCGTCGAGGTCTACATATAGTATCCCGTCCTCGGCTTCACTCACTGTGACTTGCCGTGGCTCGGCTGGCCGTTCTGGCACAACGAAATGGTTGTTCTTTGTCACGGTGCGTTCAACAGCTGTTTATAATCCGAGATTTCAGCAGTGGACTTTGCGTGCTCGCCGCCTATCTCCTGGTCGCTTGATGGTATAGGGCACGGCAGATGTTTGACTGACAATCTCCCATGGTCCAGTCCATCTGGGCGGGTTAGGAAGGAAGTGTGTGTATGGCAAGGTAGATAACTGGAAGTGCCGTGGCTTAAGGCTTCGTGTAGCAGGTAGAAGCCCCCATACGTAATCACCAGTAGGATATTGACAATGCTCTAACCATCTCGTCGACTCATCGTGAGTGTCATTTTGGCTACGGAGCCTTGCCCACTCGTCCCGGCGGTCGTCTCACCGCGACTCACGTGATCATCTCTAGATGTAAACTGAATGTCTGCTGGACTGGACTAGACACAAAGATGCTGGGAAATGTTGTTGTTATTGTTAAAAAATGTACAATATTGCTAGGGGGAGTCTGTTGACATCTGCTTTTCTCCTTTTTCTGGCCCACTTTGTCCCTTCTTATTCCAATATACCGCTTAAAACATCAGGCATCCCTCCACTAGCTATCTAACTATTCTGGATCGACATCAGACTCCGCGTGGCAGTCTGTTGCTGCATTTGATAGAAAGTGGCGATTGATTCGTTAGTGCTGGGGTAGTAGTGGAAAAGATGTAAAAAAGAATAGAGAGCGCCGTCAAAGACGAGAAGACGTATTATCCGTACGTAGTGAATGAGCCATAGCATAATGCGCTGCGAAGAAAGGCGAAAAAGGGTGAAAAGAGCGACAAGGGGGTCAAGCATTGCTCCATCGCTGACGTGTACTCTGTCCACGCTTTAGTTCTCATTTCCACAGCCTCGTCTAACAAGTTCGCCGGCTAGTAGACGTCGGTTCTTTTTTGACATTATCTCGATTTGTAGGGGAGGAAACAGGCCCTATAAACACATTCCAGGAGCGCATAGTAAATCCTATAGAAGGGAACAATAGTGGCAGCATCGCTCAGAGTGAATGATGACAGCAAGACTTTCGTGAGTAAATATTACAAATTTATATCGGCGAAAATTGCAGTTATAAGTCTATGTACATGATCAGCAATTTTTATCCTTCAAGCAGCTTATCTGCTTCTTTTGCTCTCTGGACAAGTCTCTCCACGGCCTGCTCCATGATATTGAGGAACGGCTCAACCTCCAGATGCACATGTGATGACTGCCACGGTCGCAGCGTGTCATCTTCCTTGGGCGGTCTCTCCTCTCCCGCTTTTTCCTCGGCATATTGGTCCACCTCTTCGGGCAGAATGATCTGTCCGGGTACCATGAGATACTCATGGCCCGTCATAGCCGCCATGTTGGCAAAGCCCTTGTGGCCCATGCCTTCAGGCTGGATTTCTACTACAGCCCCATATGACTCCCGCATGAACATGGTGTGCGTGAGACCTGCACCGTGCACACCAACCAAGATGTCTGTGTCCTGGACGATGCGCAGCTGGTCGGCGAGGTTGAGTGTTGCAAAGTCGAGCGACTGGATCAGGGCGTCTGGGTATTTTTCTTCCAGCTTGGCCAGCAGCTTCTGACTGCCAATCAGCTGCCGAGACCCTTTGCGGTTGATAAAGGTGATGCGCATGGAATGCTCCTTGATATGCTCCAAGGTCAGGGGCGGGCCCTCTCGGAGAACACTGTAGTGCTCATATACGCGCTTCACAAGAAGCTTGATGAGCGGTGCTTGTGTACAGTCGGTGCGGTCGACCCAGTCGTTTTGCCACGTTGGGTTCATGCCGCCAGACATGGGCACAATCATATTGAATGGGCCATCCTCTTCACGGAGAGGGAATCCCGTATCCGGGCTAGCTTCGTCGCCAACCAGTTTGATAACGGGGTTGTGGGAGAAGAACCGCCACAAGTCAAATGTCGACTCTTCCGGGTAGCTGTCGAGCATGACAATGTGCATATTCTCAACATCATATGGGTGCTGGAAGAATGGGTTGGTGGATGATGGCTCAGCATCATGAGGATGTGACATGCGCAGGACATCAATGGACGACATCATGGACTGTATCTCCATCAAACTATGCCACAGGTTATTGTTTCCCTCGCGCTTAACGAGAATGACGTTGCGCGCGGGCTTGCTTGGCGTAGGCGGTACTGCATCGCTGCTGACAAACGAGACAAACCGGTCAAATACACGGCGTGGACCCGTGTTGAACCACGACGCAGAAATGGACGAGAATGGGATCAGGCCTTGCTCCGTCTCGTTTTGGTCCGGCGACCGGATGGTCGGGCACCGAAGAACAAACCTCTTGTCGGCCGCGTTCCAAGTCGCGCCAGACCCGATGCAAAACGAGTCGACGCCGCTGTCGCTACGCACATGTGCATGGAAGCATGTGAGTTGCGACTGTGCCGGCGTGTTGTCGTCACTCGGGGCGCAGTACTGGATGGAGTGATCCCGCAGCTCCTCGAGGTAGGCCGAGGTGAATCGGCGCCGACAGAACTCGGCATTCGGTCCCGTGTCACTAAAGCCAGGGATATGGGCAAGCTCTGGTAGTAATGAGTCGTCAAGGTCGTTGACGGGTTTCGCTCGTAATGGATTGTCCAGTAGACATGTGTAGCATGGCCGCGCGTGGGTATGCCAGAGGCCGTAGAGGGAGAATGTGAAGAGGGCGCCGAGGTAGTAGGCGTGCAGTCCTCGGCGGCGGATGGGATACATGGCGGGCGAGCCGGGAGCGGCCAGAGGTGACTGGAGGGTGAAGGGGTGGATGGGCGTAGGGCAAGATGAACCGGTGCACGAATTCTCACGATAGTTTAGCGATATCTAAAGAGATGACATATTGCAGAGTAGAGTATCAGGAACCCGACACAGGTTGCATGAAGAAGATGGAAGATAGGAGATAGAATGAGATCAGGCAGCTCCTGCAAGACCAACGACACCAAACACCAACAAACACGTCAAACACAGTAAGCTTACAACATTGGCAGGATGTCAGTTGGCCCCCAAATAATAGGCGCTGGGCCCCTTTCCAGTCCATCTCGTTCAGCGGATTTGCAACGGATTTGCAGCGGGTTTGCAGCGGATATCTTGACTTGGCTGGCTGCAGAAAGCGGATATGGAGCTGGACCAAAAAGAACATTGACTGGAGTCTCACTTCGCGCGTGGTCTACGCTCTAATAAAAGACGAGGCTGATCAGGCCGCTCTGGGATGGCAGTAGGAACTAATGAAATACCTAATACATATCTGGAGAGCCGCTCAAGCGATGCCGAGAGGACGAGACGCGCAGGCGGCTAGAGGCTGTGTTGGCAGCTTGCAGCGCAATTAAGCATACTTGGAGAGGCACCGCAATCCACGCCGTAGACGCTCAATTCACTGATCCTCGTACTATTTTTTATTTTGAGTTTCTGAGTTTCTGAACTTCGAGAGGCAATCTGCTCCTGACCAGGGTTGCATATTCAAAGGATGCGGGCGGCTGACGCCGAGCTTCGGTTGGTGTGATCCAGAGCAGAGTGGAGAGGTGAGGTGAGAAAAAGGTATGAGCTAAGTCGAAACAGGTAATTCGCCAGAAAGCACATAACTTGTTAGTCGTTTGCACAATATCAGCATTGCTTATATAATAATTCACGAACAAACAAACAGCGTCAACTATAAAATTCAGTAACACTACAATAGACTGGTGAATATATTGTGCCGAATGCACTTATATCTGGTACTAACTGGAGTAGCTGTCATATAATGAGTCGTCTAGTATTGCAGTTTAGTCATTTTATGCATATATTTTGTCGTTGGCAAAACAAAGCCAAAATCTCTGTAAATTCATTAAAACAATGTCAAGAAAAAAAGATATCATGCAAAGAGGAGTGCAGCCCCGGTAAACATGGTCCTTATTGCGGTTACCGTGAGTTACAAGACCTCGCCTGTGATTTGTGTTGTTGATACCACTCCCTGCGTAATTTGGGGGCTGCCATTTCTTGTATCAAAACCTGCAGACTCAAAGACGTGGGAGTCTGTCCGTCTCGTTGTCTGTTGTTGTCTCTGCTTCTCTCTGCTACCTCTTTGTTTCTCATTTGCCATTCTTGCCGCAGGACTCTGCCTTTGGTTGTTCCTCTCGTTTGACTCGGGTTGCTTTGCTCATCGTGTGGCTTGCTTCCATTATTTTACACTTTCAACATCTCAACGCTTCAATACAGCCTTCTCACACGTCACGACTTTTTTAACTTTCTAATTACACACAAATTAAACACAGAGACGCTTCAAAATGAGTTGTGCACCGTACCCGGTCGCAGTCCGACTCGGAAATGTCACACTTCCCACAGAACAGGTGGTACGAGGCATGAATATGTCCATAGGCTCGCCGCCACAACCCGTCGCCCTTCTTCCGCTATGGTATGACAAATAGAAGTAATCACACGCTCTATATTTAATGTTAACATTATAGGCCGCTCAACAACACAATCATCTACGGCACCAACGGGTACTGTCTCGACGATAGCCCAAATATAGGCACTTGGACAGACACTGGGTGCGCAACATTCCGCGGCGGTGCCTACGACAGCCTGTCCTCTACTTCAAAAAATACCATCGACGCAAGTGCATTCCCAAACGACACAGCACCAGATGAGACAGAGGGTGGCTCGAAATACCCAAAAGTCTCTCATGTATCTGACAGTCTTACACTCAACGGCAATGTGTCTCTTGACGACTTTCCTTTGAGTATCGCCCTGAGCGACTGGGGTGCTCAAGCATACACTCCCATGATGGGAATCGGCCTAGGAACGAACTCGACGATTCTTAATATCTTAAAGTCGACAGGCCAAATTGCGTCGAGAAGCTACTCGTACTTCTGGGGTCTCACCGTGGCGGGAACAAGTACCGGAAGTTCAGACGGCAGCGTCGTCTTTGGAGGTTACGACAAGGCCAAGGTCACCGGCACCAAGTACACTCAGGCAATGACGGACAATGTAGACGAGTGTCCGTCGCAGTTGCTTGTTATTGTGTCCGACATTGTGCTCAACTTTGCCAATGGCACTGATGCAAGCATATTTCCAAAGGCCAAACCCACTTCCTTTTCAGCCTGTCTCACACCTGGCCTGTCAACTCTCATGCGGCTGCCCCTGACGCCATACTTTGACAACATGATGACCCTCACCGACAACGATCCCCTCCAGATCGGCCGCTCCCTAGGCGTATACTATTGGAATATGCGCTATGAAGCATCGGGCTTCACTCCGTGAGTTTGTATATCAATATCTGTTTTATATCTCGTGTCATATCTCAACTAACAATCTTGAATAGATACCAAGGAGACATGACAATCAAGCTGCAGTCGGGTCTGTCAGTGCGTATTACCAACAACCAGCTCGTCCGCCCTCATACTGAGATTGACCAGATCACGGGTGCTACTATTGTGAATTCTACTGCCCCTGATCTTGTCATCGACTCGCTGCAAAGCAGCGAGGCCACCAAACTACCTCAGTTCGGCTGGCAGTTTTTCACAGCCGCATACCTCCATGTCAACCAGGACAGCAAGCAGTTCTCGCTCTGGCAGGCCAACCCTACCATTTCTACCAACCTCGTTGCTGTTGATAGTAGTGGCCAGGAAGTAACCAATTTCTGTGCCGCATCCACCACAAGCAATTCCAATACCACTACCACAGATACCCCAGCACCGACACCTGCTACTGGCCCTCCGGTTGCTGCCATTGTCGGCTCTGTGGTTGCCGGTGTTGCAGTTGTTGCTATTGCCTTGGGACTCTGGTGGTTCTTCCGGAGACGGTCAGCAAAGGTCAAAGCAGCAAAGGAGCAGTCTGACGTACAGCTACAGCCGACTTATATCAACAGAGACGAGAAGAGAACACCAAACAACATGCCGTCTGCCTTTACAGGCTCTGAGCTCGAAGGCAGGGCCGTGCCCATGCCGGTAGAACTATATTGTAGCCGGTATTCTTACATGGCAAGTAATCAGAACCCGAAATATCAGACTCGTTTCGAGATGGCGGGGTAGTGATGATAGTTGATCTTTTCTTTGCATTCATGTGTTTTATAGCGTTCTCATAGCTTTAGATTCCCTCCTATATTTTACTTGAAATATCACTTAATTTACTCCTACTTTACTTGAAACTCGAATGTTTGATCTTATACACGTGCAATACTCAACCACAAGATCATTTATCTGCAAACAGCAAAGCTTCGACGGCGATATGATGCAAACCATACGAAAATTTTACGGACCTCATGACAAGAAAATAAAATATGCCCGCTGTCTAGATCTTGAGTGGCCAACATCTGTAAACAAAGAGGAGCAGAACTGTATATGGCTTGAGGCTTAGAACCTTGAACTAATAGAAAGAGGCACCACTCATCACCACCCGCCACGGGCATCACTGTCGTCATGGTACTTTCACGATGTCCGTCTTGAACCTTGTGCTACTCAAATGTTCTAATCAGCAGTCACTTTTGCCTCCATGAAAACCTATATATATCCCCGTCCCCCCCTCCCACAAGGAGCTTGAATCTCTCCCTTCTATTTTTCCTGCAACCCAATTTCATAATCAGAACACAAACACACACAAGTACCAAACTCACCAAACTACAGCCAAAATGTACACCCAAGACCAAGTTGAAGATCTCTTCCACTACCTTGGCATCGACATGACTGGCGACTCTGACAGTCCATACCAGGCCGTCGTCAAAGCCAAGAAGCCCAAGAGCAATACGAGTCATCGCTCGGCTCTCAAGGCTCGGTTCCGTGTTGTCAAGACCAAGATCTACAACATGTCCCACCGCGTCCCCAAGGACTAGGTTCCTCAAAGAACTAGGAACGAGTCAACGTAATCGTGACGCCTGCTGTTTGCAACTACTCAAAAGTCATCACCAAGCTCACTACTGATTAGTCAAACATGCAGGCCGAGCACATGAGTAAGCTAAAGCTACCGCATGCTGCCTGTTTACTCATGTCACCATGTTGTGATGGCCAATTTCCACATCGTGGCGAATTACGTTGAAATTTTTTCCAAGCCTTCCCAGTAAACCAAGGAGCTCTTACGTCTCGTAGACACTGTAATGAGCTCCTTCTTCTAGCCTAAACGAGGCCGATCATATCGAGAAGAGCCACGCCGCTCACTCGATCCCATCACCATGTTGTCATGAACATCATCACAACATGGCACAAATTGTGAAAACCATAGTATCGACACAAAAAATTAACACCGAGACCTGACGCCTGCCAAACAAACTGTCAGTGACTCACCAAAAACAAGAGTAAACCTTGAAAATTCCCCAAAAAAAGGAAGAAACCGGAAACGAGTGAGCATGCAGCTGGTTGTTTGTGTTGTCAAAGGATGGGCTGACAGCATAGAAAGGAATGGAGAGGAATGAAAGAATGCGTTCAGTTTGATTTTAGTTTGTTTACCCATTAGTTGTTAGTTTAGCAGTTTAATAAAAATCATAAAAATACAAAAAAAAGTTGAAACCCAAAAAGAACATCGTCAGATTTCATGATGTGCTGTCTGTAAAAACGCTGTATTATATAAGCACATATTGTAATATTATGTAATCAACGCCAGTACCTTGAAAAATTGAACATGAAAATTTCGAAACATGAGAAAGACATAATAAACAAGAGAAAGAAAATTAAAAAGGTGCAATGATTTGAGCATATCATTTCCCTAGACCCTTCTTGTACGCTGCAAGTGCCTTTTCACGGGCATCCTTGTGGGGCACAATAGGCTCAGGGTAGCCGGCTTCGCGCGCCTTTGCAGCCTCCTTGGCGTATGGCTCGTGAATGGTCGGCGTGCCCTCTTCGAATACCTTGGCCAGCTCAGGCACGTAGTGACGAATGTAGACGCCGTCGGCATCGAAGCGCTCGCTCTGGCGCGTCGGATTAAAGATGCGGAAGTAGGGCTGGGGGTCGACGCCGACACTGGCCGAGAAGCCCCAGCCGCCGTTGTTGCTGGCAAAGTCGCCGTCGACGAGGTGCTCCATAAAGTATTTCTCGCCCATGCGCCAGTCGATGAGCAGGTCCTTGGCCAGGAACGAGGCTACGATCATGCGACAGCGGTTGTGCATCCAGCCCTGCTCTCTGAGCTGGCGCATGGCGGCATCCACAATGGGGTAGCCCGTGCGGCCCTCGCACCACGCAGCAAAGTGCTCCTTGTTGTAGGACCACTCAATATTGCTGTAGACGGCCTTGAAGGGCTTGTTCATGCACACATACGGCCAGCCGGCCAGGACGTGCCGGTAAAAGTCGCGCCAGGCAACCTCGCTGATCCACACGTTGAAGCCCTCGGTGCCGCGGTCGAGCCCCTTTGCACCCGTGCGGTCGCAGGCCGCCTGGACCATGGTGCGCGAGCTGATGGCGCCACACGCGAGGTAGGGCGACAGCGAAGATGTGGCGTCCTGGGCAGGGAAGTCACGGTTGCGCTTATAGCCACTGATGCGTTTGTCGCAAAACTGCTCCAGACGCTGGACAGCTTCGTGCTCGCCGGCTGGCCACAGCTCGCCAAACCTTTTCAGCTCGTCTTTGGACAGCTGCTTGCCCTTGGGGGCGGCGGGAATGGCACACCCAAACAGCTTGGCCACTTTTGATTTCAGGTCGTCAGACTGCTTTGCCGGCGCGTCCACCAGGTCGACAAGGTCTTCATTTTCGTGAATGTGCTGCTTCCAGGTCTTGAACCACGGCGTATAGACAGCATACGGTCTGCCGCTGCTGCTGCTCGTGAGTCTTCCGGGCGGCACAACGCACGTGTCGTGGATGACTGCCATCGACTTTTTGTCGGCGGCAAACTCTCTCACTAGGGCGGTTTCGCGCCGCAGCTCGTCAACCTCGTACTCCATGTTGGCAAACAGGTGATTGGCCTTCCAGGACTCGAGAAAGTTCTTGACGGTGGCGGGTACATTCTTGCGACTGTCGACGGTCTCGATCCAGAGGGGAATATTAAGCTTGGCGAGGTCGTCCCGTAGCACTTTCAGGGTCCGTAGAACCAGGTCGATGCGCACAGGCGCGGCAAGGTGTGCCTCCCAGTCTTGCGGGCTAACAATGTACAAACAAACCAGGGGCACACCAGCACTAGCTGCCTTGTCGGCAGCCATGGCCAGGGCGCGGTTGTCGGTTATACGCAGGTCTGTCTTAAACCAGTGCACAACAGCATCGCCCGGCCTGACGGCGCGCATTTCCTTGGCTGTGTCCTCGAGAGCCGCAATCAGCTCGTCAAACGGCTTGGGGATCTCGTCGTCATTGTAGGCGTCAGCGCGCGCATTGCTCATCTCGTGCGGATAGTACTTGCGCAGCACGATGCCATGGTCCTCGGCAATCTTGTGCAGGGTGTGTGGTGTGCGCAGTTTGTTGTTTGAGGTGGTAGTTTTGGCCTTCTTTGAGGTATCGCCTACGTCGGAGCTGCTGACTGACGCCTTGCGCTTAACCGCGGCTGAGTCTGCGGCTCTCTTGGGCGCCATTCTGGGAGCGGTTGGTGTAAAGGCTGGGGCGAGAGTCGAAAGGAGGCGGGCGGTGTCTCGATGGAAGACTTGTGACACGTTGAAGATGCGAGCGCGAGAAACGAGCATGAAGTTGGTGGTGGTGGCGGATGACCGTCGATAATAACGTTTAGATGAGAGACAAGTCAGCGCAAAATTCTACAAAAATGTTTGGGTGCCGTAACATCTCAGCTCTTCAGCTCCGATCTGGCTGATCGCGGCGACGTCATGGTACTTTGGGGATCGATCGCTTATGGGCTAGTCCCAATTGCGTAATTTGCGTGTAAAGCACCAGTGCTAGATGTTTAGTGAACAGCTCGCTTGCTCGCTTGGCCCGTGGTTGATTATATTGCCAGACATTTGACAGACTGACAGACGTGTTTAAACGCGTTTATGTTTTTTTTTAAACATCACGAAATTCTTAGGAAAGCTTCACTTTGCATCTAATGCCTCATTTTCATGTCTTTTAGTATAGGTCTTTTCTTGTTGCCCCCTCCCCCCCTCCATGGCCACCAGTTTGCCGAGACTATGAACCTTATCTTCAAAGTCCGTGACTCTTTTGTGACTCTTTTCGCCTCACATATCAGCTATAAAAGAATGCTCCCCCCCTCCTTGCAAATTCATTCATTTTTATAACTTACCCTTAAGCATAACTTTTCATCATCTTCATAACAATTACTGATCTCAGCATCTCAATCTCGCCACTCATCACTCATCAAACTCTATCTTCTTCCTCACTAACATTATTAACAAATCATCATCAATTCATTCAAAATGGAGCTCTATTGGTGGGGTATTATGTACTTTGTAGTCGCCTACTTGGCGTACATCTTTTTGATCATGACTTCTGTCTAAGCAGCGACCACGTCATCCGGGCCCAATCCGGGCCCAGTGGTGGCTTGCTCGCAGCCATGTTGCACTGCCAGAACAACCGCACCTCTCCCTCGGTAAAGGCATCGACAATCGAGTGCAGCACACCGTGGTTTTGGAACAGCACCAGATCACCCTTGACCCAGTCGTGCGGGTATACATGAATACCGTCGTGCCCAGCGGTACATCCAACTTGTCACCAGTTCCGTCATCGTACCGCAGCGTCCGGCGCGGCCCTTGGGCACACGCGCAGCAAACAGCGACGCGACCTACGGCGGGTCCAGCTCGTAGGGCTGCACGAATAATGTCAAACGTAGCGTCTGTCAAGTTCTCGGCATCGATGCCGAAGATCTCGGCACCAAATTCGATGCTCGATCCCTTGAAGGATTTCTCCAGAGGAGTGGCTGTAAGACCAATAGAGCCCATTGTACACAAATCAAGGGTAGATGGCTGGTAAAAAGTAAGTAAACAAGATGAAGGATGGTCCGCGATGCTGGGCGAGGATGTTGCCAGAGAGGGGATATTGGGATAGCAAGCTTTTTTTTAGAACGAGAAATCAGATTGATAGAATAAAATAAAAACACACTTCAACAAAACTTAGGAGACGGCGACATTACCAGCTGTAACATCTTATAGGAGCAGTGCGATGTGCATGCTGTGTAATTCTCATGATGTGCGGGAGGGTGGGTTGCCATACTGGTCCGTATATATGACTTACATGCACGCGTATACATCACGGAAAGACATTAACAGTAATACGGAGTAATGAAGACTGCTATACAAACTCACAGGATACAGACAGCTGCACCACATACATTGGTGGGCGATAGAACTCGTCCGCATTGCACATTACACATCTCCAAGACGCTGTTGACTAGAATGATACTACCCGTGTTCAATATTCAGATCCGCTTACGAGCATCTTCACTGTCAGTCTCCTTGCGGAATAGGAGAGCCAGTTTGCTGTTGTCTTTTGTGGCTTTTTGTTGCTTTTTGTGGCCATCTTATTGGCCAACAACTGACGATGTCTAGCGCGGGTGGGCCTCGATATCTCTTCCGCACACAACCTCTCTTACACCAATTATACACGATCCGTCCTGGATGCAGTATATAACCCTCTGTGTCCCATAGATGGAGAGATGCGAGAGTAATAAATCATCTCGCTGCCTCCGATCAGGATATCTTTTTTTCTTTTTCGACCAATTTATATAGACGCCACATCCCCTTTTATATCATCTCTCGGCCATCTCCAGACGCATCTAGCCACTCCCCGGTCGTGTTCGTGCACATGGCAGCGACCCCCACAACATCCTGTCTGCATACAAGGCTGGCCGTGTGCCAGACGCACCGCAGGTGGGCATTATTGGAAGCGGCACGTTCAAGGACTACCGTGGCATCAAGGAGCTGGAAGTCATTCACCTCGACCACACCACGTTCCATCTCGGTGCAGGCTACACTTGCCCTTACCGGTGTCATAATGGACACGCCCTTTACGAGCGTCTGCCCGGCGAGGCGACCATTCTGCATGCTGTCCAGGTGCCCGATCAAAAGCTCAAGTTCCCGACGGTGCCGAGCAAGAGATTGCTGCCGGTGCCACAGCCTTTTTCTCGGGCGCCCATGCCTTTGACCTCTTGACTCCCGAAGAGAAGGAGTTTGCCCTCAATACCACCGTCACATATGCGCCCCAGGCATACGAGTACATCCGCCACTGCAAGTCGTCTGCAGACGGCATGACCATTCCCACCATGGGCAAGGAGACACCTAGTTCAAACCCGTCCGAGTGCTCCTAGGACAAGGTGGCCGAGCATCCGGTGAGTTTTCATTTATACTGAAACAAACTTGCTTGATTTACAATACTAACAGTGTAGATGGTTTGGCGCAACCCTGGCAACCCCAATCGCCCGCTCCTGTAGGTTCACGGCTGCTGTGTCTACAAGCTGACGGCACGCAACCCGGCTACCGGCGAGGTCACGGTCATGGACGATGTCGAGCAGGTCCGTGCCACGGTCTACAAGATGCAGAGCCGCGTCTGGGCTGCCAGCAACATCTACGCCCACCGCTGGCAGCAGGGCGACCTGGTCGTCTTCCACAACCGCGGTGTCATGCACAGCATCACGGGCCAGCTGGCGCCACACAAGCACGACAAGGACAAGAAGCATCTCTTGTGGCAGTGCACCATGACCAGCGGCACAGCGCCCAAAGCCTTCCGCAAGTTCCCCGGTGTCAACGAGACTGGGTTTGTTATTGTGTAGATTACGAGTTACGAGATTAGATTGAATGAATTAAAAGTATTGTATCATTTTGTCGTTCATCTTGTTGACGTATATAATGTGACACTGTTCTAAAAATAAGTCGCCATGTGGTGAGGCTCAAGTATGTTTACGTACTTTTTATTTTTTGACAGACCCAAGCTTTTCTCGCTGCATTTGTGCCATTTTTAATATGGATCTCAAGCATGGTCCTGTTGTGACATCATGTCTTATTTTCATTTATCATTCATGCATTATTATAAAGTAGTTCGTATTAATTATGATTAATTATATTCTTTTAATTTTAATTTTAATATTTTATTGTCTCATTAAACAAAAACATCTTATTAAACTTTATTCCTAAAAATGCAGTCCTAGATCATTACTTATTCCAAGTGCCATGTATTTAGATACTCATTTTACTCGATTTTGTTTTGTTTTGTTTTGTTTTGTTTTGTTTTACTTGATTATTTTATTTTATTTTAATTACTCGTCTACTCACCTTAATCCTTGGCCGTGACTTATCACCGGCGCGGCGGACACACCAGAAAACGTACTACAATTTCTTGGCGCAGATAAGTATGCTTGCCATTAATTCAGCTGTTTGGTCATAAAATGGCTATCGTGATTCGATATTCGATGCCATTCGTTCCCACTCTCAGCTTGGGGGTTGCAGCTCTGATAACTACAGTGTGTATAGCCAACACACTGTGTACACACTGTCCGAAAACCCGCGTTTCAACTATCACGGTCGGCGGCGGAGTCCGTACTAGCCGTGGTCGCTAATGCATTCCAACGCATTCTAGCTCTTTTCATTCGACCACAGCTCACTGGCTCACTGACTCGCAAGCAACCCCAGCTCCCCAGACACCAAAGGATCACGCGCAACTTCTAGACAACTTTAAAACAACTTTATTCCGACTTTAAGAAAACGCGATGGACGGGTCGCAAATGAATTTTGGATCTTAAGTAGCGAAACATCAGTTGCTATTACGAGATATGAATTGAGAAGAGGCGAGGCAAGCAAAGAGACAAGAGACCAAGTACAGCATACACATAATGAAGCCGTCAAAAGACACGCTGCAACTGCCGCAGCAGCCTCGTATATCACAGCGCCAGTCGCTGGCCTGTGTAGGTGGGTGTTTAGATCTAGATTTTGATCTTGATCCAGATCATGTCAAGAACAAGTACAATGATACACGGCATGGAACGGCAGGACTAACAATACAGAATGCACACGCAAGAAGCGCAAGTGCAGCAAAGAGATCCCGTGCACGCGATGTCGGCGCATGGGACTCGAGTGCACGCGCGAGGTCGTGCGGTTGCGGCGTGCCGTCAGCCAAAACGGCCGCGAGATTGCGTTTCTCGATTCGCTCCGGGGCGAGCTCGAGAGCGCCGCTGCCAATCCCGCACAGGTCGCACAAGTTCTGCGTCGACTGTCTGATCGCGTGCACCATCTCCAGTCCGGCCAGATGCCGCCCGACGGCCGGGACTTTACAACCGAGAGCAATGCTGGCGACGAGGCATCGCTGCACAGCCTAACAGCAGATCTACATGTCAGCCGAGGCAGCCGAGACAAAGACCGGGACGACTCAAGCGACCACTTACCATCACACATAACCAGTCAAACGACAAAATCAAAACTACACAAGGGCGGTCGGGGCGACCAGGACCAGGACTCGCTAATTGTGACGGCACTCGAACACATTGCCTGGGGTCGCAACTCGGGCAGCTGCTATCCACACCGGCGATGCGCATGCCAGTACAACACCCACGGCGGCCCGGGCGGACAAGGCGGACACAACAATATTTGGCAGCAAATCCCCTATATGCCTGTGGCCTCGCGGATCATCACGGAAGCCCTTCCAAGCCGCAGTTTGTCCGAGGCACTGGTGCACTTTCACGTGGACCACGTGGCTTGGCACCACAGCTCCCTCCACATCCCGACCTTTCTCGAGCAGTGCAACCGGTTCTGGTCGACCGGCTTTTACGAGCATCCGCAGTGGCTGGCGCTCTACCTCGCGGTGCTTTCTACGGCACAGTTCTGCTTATTACACAGCAGCAAATACTATCGCGATGGGCGCTTTGTATCGCAGGACGGCACGTTCCTCGTCGACCTCGACGACTCCATCCAGGAAGAGCCGAGCCACCCGCGGTCGTCGCAGTCGCTCTTCCAGGCCATGATGGACGTGCTGCATGAGAGCCAGTACCTGCAGAACGTCTCGCTGCATTGTGTGCAGGCCGTCGTGATATCGACCGAGGTGGCCCACAATCTAGGGCTAAGCCAGCTCAATGCGACACTCTTTGCCGCGGCTGTGCGTATCGCCGAGTGTCTGGGCATCCACAAGATTGAAAGCGAAGATGACGAAGATGACGAAAATAACGACAGTCACGACAATTACGACAACAAAAGCAGAAAAGATACGGATGAAGAGCGGCTCGACCGCGAGATTGGCCGCCGCGTGTGGCTGCAGATGGTCGTGCAGGACCATTTCGCTATGCCGTTTACCGACGCCTACGGCATCCACCCGCAGCAGTACGCGACCGGCAACCCAAGAAACTGCGACGACGGCGACCGCATGAACCACACCACGGGCGGCCGGTTGCTACTGGAGAAACCCGACAACCTCCCGACAATTAGCAGCTACAACCGCGTCCTTGCAACGCTGGCACGTCTTGTGCCGGAGCTGGCCGACGGGCTGGGACCGCTGCGCGCACGCAAACCATTAAACGAACAATACGAGCACATCTTGACCATGGACCGCAAGATGCGACAAGTCGTCCGCTCGATCCCGTCATATTTCCTGCGCGAAGAGCCCGTGCTCGAGGCACAGGTGCCGTGGCTTGGTATCGCGCGGCAGAGCATGGCCATCACGGCGGCTGAGAAGATTATCATGGTGCACCGCCCCTTTTTGTTCAGGTCGTTTCAAGCAGCTGCGGCAGCCATGCATAAAAAGGATGCAAAGAGCAGACAAGAGGCTACCGCCTACCAGCACACGCGTCGCACGTGCGTCTCGGCTGCCATGACTATCCTGCGCGAGCATCGCAATATTACAGCAGCAGGCGAGGTGTCTCTGTGGACACACACAGCCTTTTGCATTACGGCGGCACTGCTGCTGTCCTTTGAGGTACTATGTACCAGCAGTGTCAGCAACTCTGGCGGAGGCGAGGACGCCGACAACCTGAAGAGGCAGACCTATGCATACCACAATGCGATCCAGTATGCCAGGGCTTACCTCGCGAGCCGGCGGCATGACGTCCTGGCACAGCGCGGCGTGCTGCTGATCGACACCTTGTTCCCCAGCGGCACGGAGAGCCTGTCTGGGTCCAGTCTAAGCACACTTCCGCAGCAGCAGTCAGAAGCCACAGCAGGAGCAGCGTCTCCTCCTGCGCCGGCCAGCAGTCTCCGCTTCGACGATATTGTATCTAAATTTACAGTGGGATGGGCCATGGTTGGGCTCACAGCGGACTGGCAGCAGCAGCAACGGCAGCAAGTCCAGCAACAAGTCCAGCAAGTACAACAAGTTCAACAACACCATCAGCATCAGCAACAGCAACAGCAACAGCAACAGCAACAGCAACAGCAACAGCAACAGCAACAGCAACAACGTGGGCTGCCAATTGTGGGGGCCCTCGATATTGGCACGGGCTACGAGGGCCCTATCCCCAATCTAAATCTGCCATCGCAAGCCACCATCTTCCCATCACCGACTGTAGCCCATACTCATATTTCTCCACAAACCGCCGAGGACGATGCTCACTATGGCGCAAGTGGCGGTGGCGCTGGTCCCATTCCAGTTGGTGGCGGCCCTGGCGGCGCACAGGTCTACCCAGTGCCCGAGAACATGGTATCATCATCACCGAGCCTCGAGGACTTTGACGCCTGGTTTCAGCATATCTTTTCCACGGGGCGTGGGCCAGAGTTTGGCCAGGCTGGTTGAGCTTTTACCCAAAAGGAAGGTCACCGCGGGGCATTGATTTGGTATTAGATTAGACGATGGGACAAGCAGACGGGAAATTACTCAGTACTGTTCAGATATCACTGCTTTTGGCACCACACTGGTAGTGGTTCGACGCCAGCGCACCAGCCCGTTTTTTAAGCAAGATTATTGCACCAACCCTGATTCTATCGTCCTGAGTCCCTTTTCTTGTCTACTCTCTTCTCTCATCTCTTCCTGTCCTTGTTTTTCATCCGTTTTGTTCTAATACCACCTGCATCTCCTTTGTCCATATTTCCCTGACGTCAACACATTGACGTCGTATTTCATCTGCCCCTTCATTGGATTGCTCATTTGGCCTACTTGTCGACTGTTGATTCGATTCTGTATTCGTCTCTTTTTCTATGTGACTTTTACTTGACCTCACCTAAACTCCACTGAACTCCCCTGAACTGGCATGATCTCATTTGATTTCTACAACGTCGAAACTTGCCTGCTGTTTGAGTTCTATATCTACTTGACATCTTCGATGCACTGGTGTTGATCTACTACTCTGCTATAAATACCGACTTATTTTATACACATCTGGTCACTTGAGTGCTTTCTACTTCTTAATATAGCACTGTCATCATGGCCAATATCCCTTAGCCGGAATGTCTACTTGTATTACCTCTGCTTTATCGAATCCCTTACGATACCACCGACGTAAAATTGCCGCTTCGACTATTTCTATATCCTAGGTTTTGCACTTTCCAGTTATGTCGTAGAAAAAACGCATGCGTGGACAAACTCCACTCTCCAGCTCATCCGCGCAGTTCGCTCACTCGCTGTCATACAACTAAATTATCGTCCTTTGTCTACTGCTCCTCCTAATGTGCATATTTACCCTGATCGTAATCGTACTGTCTACTCACCGAGATGTATATCTATTATCCCAAGATGCCTATACACGCGATCCACAAGTACCTCCCTGTATGCACCTCGCTGTTTATTCGTACTTCGTACGTGTTTTTCGTAAGCGTCAGAGACGATCACCCTGACGCAATTTACAATTGTCTGAGAGAGTGCCCTGGCAGCATGCGCGGCCAGTCTCTATTCCGTAAATTCACAATGGAAGTATTCGCACGACTATCGCTACCTGTGACTAGAATCGACCAGAATCAAGGAAATTCTGCACCACTACGCAATGAACTGGGTCACAATACGTAACAGCTGTTAAAATTAAAGCCAGAAGCGAGCTCGCTGGAGACATCGGACGAAGTGCCGCTCCCCGACGGGCTCTGAGAAAGTAAACACGAAGATACGCTGCATGCTTGTTTTTCAACAGCTTTTTATTGGCTCGCACTCGCTCAGAAAGCATCAAATTTATTAGCTCAGAGTGCGCTTATGCATCGGTGAATGGTTGAAGAAGCATCATGCCTGTTATGGCCATGAATTTTGAGGCTGTTATTGAGTTCAATATTTGACAGGACACACGTGTAACATTGAAAAATCGTCCTTGGCTCGCATTGGAGTATTAACAGGGGGTGGTAAGATATCTTAGCTTAGGGTCCGCTACAGAGGGCACACTAGAGTAGCATCGTGAAATTCGTCGAGAAGGATCGATATATATTTACAGAGGCAGATAGGGCCATTGACAGTTTATTGGCAGCGTGCAGTTTTCACTGATCAATACTCTCAGTGTACGCGCACCAGCTATACGACTCGGCCCCAACGGGGTTAGACACGGAGGATTTTGACTTTTTCCTCTACAGGGGTCCTGTCATTAGTTGAATCTATCTTAGTCTGGCTTGGCTGTTCAAAGCCCGACTTGTCCATTAAGAGTAAGTGGAAAATCGGTGAGCCAATTAAGCTGCATAAAATAGAAGATAGGATCGGGGTGGGCGAGTCATTGTGATTAGGTATTTGTACTGGAGGGAACCGACGAGGAAAACAGCGGCGTGAAAAGATAGGAGAGTATTTCTATGAGGCAAGTAAGACATCCTGAAGCACTAGAACGATAGGAGAACGAAGAACGAGAGTAGTACAGAACGTGAAATAGGGGTGTAGATTAATGAACAGCATTCTCGAGCCAGGCGAACAATACAACGCAAGAGAACAGAGCATATCCTAAAAAAAGAATAAAAATCAACCTATAGATTCATACGAAAAAGATATCAGTTCATCTACATTGTCGATGCCGGAGAATATGAGACGATCAACGAGCACCGCAAGCATTAATTCCTGGAGATGCTAATTTCAGCATTGACTGTGGGCCACCAACCGCACATCTGGGACCTTGCCTTGGGCTTGGGGTTGATTATGGATGGGCTTGCGTGGCTCACGCAACTGCGGCTATCATCCGGTCTTTGGCATATTGACCAGGCACTCTCTTGTAGTCTTACAGGACACTCATATTGTTCCTGCTGTGCTGCCTCGTGCTGCCCCCCCCGGTCGTTTGCCCACTTCGGCTGTGGTTATTACCCACCCTCTGAAGTCTTTTCAGTCCACAAGCCCACATAAACCACCCAAGCTGAAGAGGCTGTTCCTTGCAGTAGGCCGGGATAGTTCAGATAGCCCGTAATAGTGCAAATATAGTCCAGGGTAGTCCAGGAACGTGCTCGCCACTGTGGAGACGTCTACGAATATGACTGGATTCCGTACAAGTTGCTTGAAGGCTGGGAGATATGAAAGAGGCGCGGACTACGACGACGATATATTTTACCGGCGAGGTTACATGCAAGTGGAAGAATTATAGTCTTCGAGAAGCTGCGTATGGAGGTATGGAGAACAGACAGTATCTGTCTGTATCCGGGTATCTGTACAGGTGAAGAGACGGAGGGCATATGAAGAGTATTAAAGACTCACGATGCCAATCTCTGCATTTACTGGTTCTTTTTTTTTTCTTTCTCTTTCCTTCTCTTCTCTCTCTTCCTCGATAAGGAATCCTCTTAATTCTCACTCCAAGTCACTCTTTTTTTTTTTTTTTTGTCGATCTCCTCTGTGTGTTTCTTTTCCATAAATCAGAACACCTCTTTACAGTCTTTACTGCCTTTATCTCAACCCAACAGTATTTGCCCTCAATTCCAAAACAAAAAATAGACAACCCCCGACACCAAACCGTCAAGATGATGCGTGTTCTCCCCGTCCTTCTGGCCCTCAGCGGCTCGGCCATGTCCGTCGTTGCCAGCAACTCCACCATCTCCTCTGCTGCCTCTCTGACCAGCAGCGCCATCGAGACCGACTGCCCCGAGGAGACTTCCTCCGACTTCTCGTACGAGACTGCCAGCTCCGCTACCAAGCCTTTCTCCTACAGCTACACCCAGAGCGAGTCTGACTGCTCCGAGGAGGCTTCCTCCACTGAGTTTATCTCTGCCACCTCTACCCATGTTTCTGTCTCGGCCACTGCTTCGTCTGTCTCCGCCTCGACCTCGTCTGTCAACGCCTCGGCTGTCAAGACCACTGCCTCGTCTGCCTCCGCCTCGGCCTCGTCGTACACTACCGAGACTCTTATCAAGACCACCACCTACACCATCACCTCATGCGCTGCCACCGTGACCAACTGCCCCGTTGGCTCCGTCACCACCGAGGTCGTCACTGCTTACACCACCTACTGCCCCGCCACTACTGCTAAGACCACCGGCACCACCACCGGCACCACCAAGGCCACCGCCGCCGTGAGCGCCGCCACCTCGTCGTACACCACCGAGACTATCCTGTCGACCACCACCTACACCATCACCTCGTGCGCTGCTACTGTCACCAACTGCCCTGTCGGCTCAGTTACCACCGAGGTCGTCACTGCTTACACCACCTACTGCCCCGTTACCGCCTCTGAGGCCACCAAGACCGCCACTGGCACTGAGGCTGCTCCCACCACCACTGTCTCTGCCCACACTACCATTGTCAAGACCGCTACCCTCTCGACTGTTGCCCCTGTTGGCGAGACTGAGACCGCCGCTACTGCCGTCACTGTTGGCAAGACTGAGACTGCCGCTACTGCCGCTACCGTCACTGTTGGCAAGACTGAGACTGCCGCTACTGCCGCTACCGTCACTGTTGGCAAGACTGAGACTGCCGCTACTGCCGCTACCGTCACTGTTGGCGAGACTAAGACTGCTGCTACCGCTGCTACTGTGGCCACTGTTGCCACTGGTGCCACCACCCCCATTGTCGCTACCTCTTCTGCCGCTGTCGGCAGCACTGGATACCAGAACTCGACCGTTGTTGCCACCACCAAGTCGGCTTCTTCGGGCACCATCACTCTGGTCAAGCCCACTACCAGCACCGCCGCCGTCTCTTCTTCCGTCGTCACTGCCGGTGCTGCCCAGGTTGCCAAGAGCACCTTTGACGTCCTGTTCGCCGTCATGGTCGGTGCAGTTGCGCTCCTGTAAGGGAACTCAAAGTTGGCATTTCCTTTCTCTTGATATTCACTTCTTCAATGTATCTCACTCCTCAACTGGGGGAGGCTTGTAGTTTTAAAAATGATAATACGAGGCGTTCTAGTAACACGCACTAGTTTTTAACACAAATTTTGTGAATACATAGATTTCATATCCTTCGTCTCTCGTATATAATCTGTGATACTGCCCTGACCCATGTTATTGCTTCACTTCCACTGGGTGCTTTGAGTTCTGCGGATGATTAACCAAGCATCGCCAAGATAGCAATTGCAATTGCAAAAATGGAATACGCCATAAGAGCAATGAGATACTTCCCTTTCCTAGCGCTGCAAATATATCCGGAATATTCGACAAGAGGCATACTCTTGCCGCTCCTTCCACTTCCGGTTGTTTCAGGTCGCGCAACCACGTGCCACACACATGTCGCGCCGACACATGAGTAGTATGACGTGGCGTGCCACTAGGGTGGCACGTCTGCCCATACTGCCGGGTCCGTCCTACCGGAGCAACTGTGATCACCGGGTTCCCCACAATAACTGTCTTATCCGGCGATAAGACAACTGTTGCGACACCACCCACAACAGCAGGAGGTCCGGGAGCAGCAGGGTGCGTTTGGTGCGGCCATGCTGTCGTCCCAGCAGGGGGTGCCTGAATTTTGCTATCTGTCAAAGCTGGCTGTCATTGAGGCTGGCCTGGTGTCTTGAGTGCTGGCATCCATGCTGTCTTTGTATAATTACTCAATGTGTAGTTTGAAGTTGCCGCCCTCATTGCCAAAAAACTGACACAACTTAATTGCATAGATTTATAACCATGCACAGTCATTTTGATACAAGAATTGTGCTCAATGGGTTTTGTGCAGGCCTGTTGCCAAGTTTTGCGAATCCTGTTGTGAACGATAACATTCTTGGGTTCACCAAAACCGAAACGCCTCATAGTTACTACGCGCAAAAATAAATATAAAATACAGTAGCTGCGGCCGGGCATGGTGGCATACATTTACTCGCCGACTTCACGGTCGGCATCCCAGCGAGCGTGCTTCATAATCTTCCAGCTCAGAGTCTTTTGACGCAGTATCTTGCCCCAGAAATACAGGGGAATCCATAGGACGAGAATACTGCCGCAAATAGCAGCCATTTCGCCATAGGCCACAGAGTATCCGCTTTTCTTGACCCAGGGGTTAGTATAGAAGCCGAGGAGGAAACCAAAACATGACTTGAAAGCCAGCTGTGTCACGACAACCTCGCCTGCAATAGGACGGTAGCTGTCGATGGTGTAGACGAGGGAGACATTTGTAGCCTGTGTAATGGTAAAGTTGACTATACAGTTAGCAGTCTGGTAGAGAACATAGAATCTAGAAAAAAAAGAATACTCACTCAAGCCAATGCCAATGGTGGGAACGATCCAGTGCAGTTTGTTGTTGATTCCCACTCCGTACAGCACGAGGGCGAGGGGTCCAGTGATGACACTGATCATGATGGCCGGCAGTCTCATCTCGGGCTCACGAACACCATTGTTGCGCTTGGTGAAGAAGTCGGCGACCCAGTCGGACAGATTGCCGCCCAGAAAGATACCAAGAAGAGCACCGATGATACCCGCAAAGAAGCAGAGACCTGCCTGCCACGCCTCGAAGCCATAGGCGGTAGCATAGGCCGGAGCCACGTTTGATGTGATGGCGGTGATAAAGCCAATGGTAACGGACATGACAAGGGTGGCCCAGAGAACAGGAGGTAGAGCCAGAAGAAGAACAGGCCGCAGAGTCATGGCCCAAAGAGACTCTTCAGTGAATGTGCCATGATTGAGTTTCAAACCATCAAGTAAAAATCTGTAAGGCTTCATGGCTGTACTAGGAACGCGCTGAATGTACGAAACGTTGCCATTGTCATCTTGCACCTTATCATGGTAGGCACCGGATTCCGAGTGGAGGGTTGTCGTGATGCCGTGTGTGTCTGGGCTGCGGTTGTAGGATGTTTCGGGAAAAGTAAGATAGACAATAATGGTAACAGCACCGATCAAAGCGATAGCGACATAGTAGATGTAACGCCATGGATGATACTTGACAATGAAGCCGTCGATAATGGCACCGGAGGCCACGCCCAAGTTGAGAGACGCTGTATATAGGCTGTCAACGGTTAGTTGTGGTCCAAGTTGAGATAACAATATAAAATAAAAACCTAAAAATACTCACGCTGTGACTGTTCCTCTCTGGTGGAGGAAAAAGATATCAGAAATAGTGACGGGAGCCAGACACTCGCCGGCACCAGCCGCGATGCCCATGACGATGCGGGCCACGAGAAAGTTGGCATACTGCGTGGCCACAGCGCACCAAACTGCTGTAATTGTGTACAGAGTGAATGCAGAGACGTACACAGCACGACGACCGTATTTGTTGATCAGAGGCATCCACATAAGATTCCCCAGTCCTTGAAAAAGTGCCGTGCAGTTAAAGAAGTACGCGGTCTTGGCGATAGGGCCATCAAGACCAGTCTCTTTCCAGTTGGGGAAGAAGTCCATGGCTGTCTGTGCGATGGCCAGTGTCGGGCCAGCTGCTAAGAAGTTGCAGAGAATCATGGCAAAGCAGACAGCCACAGCTGTGTAGACCTTGAATGCATGTGGCCTAGATTGTTACTTATTCGTGGCCATTGACTATTATTGATGCGTCGATGCAAAGTATGTGATAAACTCACCAGTTGAGAGGGTCCTTGGGATCATCTGATGGTGTCGGGATGAGAATGATAGCATTCGTGTCCTTGTCGCGGAGACGAACGTGGCCGAGGGTGTTCAGGGCCGGCTCATCGTCGCTCGATGACTTGACCTCGACAAACGAGGTCACGGGCTTGAGGTCTGCAGATTCGGGCATGCCGTCGGGTTGGGGCTATAAAGACGACAGTCGTTGGCGTGTTGATGAAGTAAACGGGGATGACTTGTCTAAATGGCTGTGGTGATGATCATGATTGCCAAGGCTGTTAAAGTCCAGACTGCGAGATGATCAGAGATGAATGGAGGATACCTGTCCTGATATCTGTATTCCCCGTGGCAGACATGCCAAATACGTGGCTGGTACATTGCCATTGTCTAGAGTTTCGACAGCAAATAGGAGAGAATGACCACACAGACCATGTGTGATGCTGACCAAAAGTAGACCACCACTTGCCGAGCAGAGTCCCATCCAGAGTTGACGGGATCATCCCCACGCTTCACCTTGTCTTCCCCGCAAACCTAGGCCGGCTTCCTCCACACCCCGTAAAGCCGGGGTTTCTTAGCTGGTTTAGGTTACCAATAGTAGGTTTTGTTTAGCAATATAAGTTGTACGACTGATTTTAATATATATTGAAATGCGGGAGCCCCGAGTTTTGTCAACAGCTTATAGTTGCTAGTCTGTTTCCCCGGATTTAGTCTTCAACATTGCCTCTGATACCGTGGGGTGTGGTCATGACTCTGACGGGCTTTTGATTTCGTAATACTCGGTTTCGTAGTCTTGGAAGAAGAATTTACTCATTGCTACATGCTTACTGCCCCGACGGCAGTCACTATAAATGAATGGCATAAGGAGAAGTTTTATGTAGTTTCCATTTAAATAAATTACATGTATTGATTTTGATATGTACAAGCAAGCTAATATCTCAGCCACTATCACTTCCATGCCACAGCCACGGCTTTGCGAACACCAATAAATGTCAGATAGCCAATACCCGTCAGTACCGGAGTGGCTATAGTTGCAAGTCCGACAAGTGCAGCACTTTCAAAGTAGCCTTCAATGTGGCGCACAGGGGCGCGGTCTTCCAGCTCCAGACCCTTGAGTATGGTGCTTTGTTGCTGAAGACGAACTGCAGGGGCGACGCTGTCCAACAAACGGTCCACTTGCCGGCCCAGATCTGTCTTTTGGATAATTCGTGGCTGTGGCACACTGAACAGATCTGTATGGTAGCGAACTGCAAGGTTCGTGGGCTGCTTTCCTTTGGGTGCCACGGGACCAACTAGAAGCTCTTTTGGAAAATGGTTGGCGAACCCAGCCTGAGCACCGACAAACTGGAGCAAGTATTTGCATGTTGTAAGGTCTCCAAACGCAAACGCGGCTGCAGCAGGCCCGGAAGACAAGTCGTTAGCTACTTCAATAGCATCGTCAAGGCTGCGGATAGCATGGACGTAGAGAGCGCGTTCTGCTACCTTGCCGATTGAGCTGAGCGAGGATCTAAATTGATTAGCAAGTATTCAAGGCTTGAAAAATGATATACAAATCTAACATACCGATCGACGACATCAAAGATGCTAACATTAGCTCCGGACGTGATTGTCTTGATGCCTTTGGTTGGCTGACGTTCCCGTTGTGAAGGGATGTTCGGCACAGGCTTCTTTTCAGCTGTGTTGTTGTCGCCTGCAATAGAGGCCACGCTATCGGATCCCGTCATGTAGCTGATGGCATGTTTCACGACAGCCTGCAGAAACTCAGTCTTGGCAAACTCGTTGACGAGAACAATGTCCGGGGCATATGGAGACCGCCCACCAAACTGCATCCGCGCATCGACCAGCGCTTTAGCTGCTACCTCGAGATTGGCCGTACGGTCAACCACAGCAACTGACAATGCAGTACCCTGCGACAAGAGAACATTGGGCTGATTCTGGAAAGAGGCTTCGCCGGTCTGGACCACCGAAATGTGCCCCTCGCCAGAGAGATCTGCTACTTTGCTGAGAGGGGCAAAGGCAAAGATGTCCGGATCAAGAGACGATCGAATAACAGTCTCCAAGAGAGGTGGCAGGGCTTGCAGTGTCTTTTGCAGCTGTCAAAGTTAGTATAAAATAAATTCAAGAGTTAATCTTGATAAACTTACTACGACTACAACGCAGTTGCCGGCAGCCAAAGCAGCTGACAGGGGCACTACCAACGAGTAGAGTAGGCTGTGGGACTGCGGGACAATGGAAACCACACCGACACCACTGCGTAGATTGAGAGCATTTTTACCGTTCGCAATGCTATACTCAGCAGCCAGTTCATCTGCTGGCTTAAGGTCGTCGTGATACTTTTTGATGGCAGCAATGGTCATGTACAGGTCAACAAATGCCTCGGCTGGAGATACTCCTGTGGTGTCCTGGACGATGGCTGTGATAAGGGACTGCTGGGACTTGACCAGTGTCTGCCGTAGCCGTGCGAGCTGCTCGCGGCGGTAGTACACGTTGGTCAGTCGCCCATCTGCAAAGGTCTCGTAGAGCTCTGGGAAGGCTGTTTGTGGTGATTGCGAAGACATTGTGTGCGTCTGTATTTTTATTGAAGCCGTCTAATTTTGCGAAAATGAGCTTGATTTAGCAAAAGACTTATCTGATTGCTTCTTTATCGCTATTGTCGCAAACACTGTCCAAAGCTCACATGCTTGTTATGACATCAAAAAGCCAATAGCTGTCGCTCCCCCACATCCCGGCCTCGTTCCACCCCATACGCGTCTAGGCTTTGGTAGCCCTGGACTGATGTGTGAGGGGAAATGGTACACTGCAGGGGTAGAGTTTACTCTTGAATGGCATCGGTATTCGATAAGTCGAACAAAGTGTGTCATATGCAAACAACTCTACAATCTCAACTCACATCAACACTTGCAACAATGTCTGCCACAACGACGCTCACGACGACGAACCCTTCACATAGCCTTGTGCTGGTAGACTATGAGCTGCACCGCTCAGGTCCTCCAGCTACAGATCCGACGCAATCACAACCTCGCAGTGAGGAAAGTGTACTCGACCAGGGTCACAGCGGTGTCAATAGCCCTATCAATTGGCCTACAGATCACCGCCGTGTTCCTGCCTACCGCCCCGTCAACACAAATCTCGACCCCGAAGAGCGCATCGTCTTTAACAACCGTGGCGAGCAGATGTTTATCCGCACCATGTTCTTTGGCATCCAGGTGGTGACGGTATGTAGTCTGTTCTGTGCTGTTGGAAGGACACCATAACTAACTCTATAGGCATTCCACAGGACATGGACAATGACGGCTGGCAAGCTCAACAACGGAAAGACATTTTGCTATGGTCTGGGTGGAGAGTACTAGTTGTTGCTTGATATTACGTTTATCGTGTTATATTTGATTGTAATACTACTATTTACAACTGGAAAGTGATAGTCTTGGTACGGAGAAACTCGTTGAGACCTGCTTCGGCATTGAAACGGCCCCAGCCGCTGCTCTTGACACCACCGTGCGGCAGACTGGCCTCGTCGTGGACTGTCATGCTGTTGATGTGGACGGCGCCAGTCTCGATACGGCTAGCAATGGACAGACCACGCTTCAGGTCTTCTGTGAACACGGCGCCACTGAGGCCGTAGTCGGAGCTATTGGCAATGGCGATGGCCTCGTCGTCGGACTGGACACGGATGACGGACACGTGGGGACCAAAACTTTCAGTCTCGTAAAGTAGCATATCTTTGGTGATATCGCCTAGAATAAACGGACGGATGCGGCCGGTCTCATCAATTTTATCCGGTGCTCCGTGGAGAACAGTGGCACCCTTTTGCAAAGCATCAGTAACGAGACCATCAATCTTCTTGGCGCCGATTGGCAGAGCGAGAGCCTGGGCTTCAGGGCCTGCAAAGATGTTGCTGATACTAGTTTTGAGCTGCTTTACAAAGTCATCGGCAATGCTCTTGTGGACAAGGATGCGCTCCGTCGACATGCAAATCTGGCCGGCCTATAAGGTTAGTACCCTGCAGTTAAGTAACATCATGCCATAGCGACTTACATGAAGGAACGCGCCGAGGGCGCACTGCGTTGCGGCTTTGGACAGGTCAGCATCCTCACACACAACAGCGCTGTTTTTCCCACCAAGTTCCAGGAGTACAGGCTTCAGGACCCATGCCGCGGTCTGTGCAACGATGGCTCCCACGGCAGTGCTTCCGGTAAAGTTGATCTTCTTGACAGCGGTCTGCTCGATAAGTAGTGTCGTAATAGAGGCCGCATCTTGTGGGCGGTGGTAGATGACATTAAGGACACCGTCTGGTAGACCGGCGTCGCGGAAGATACTGCCAATGAGGTAGAAGCACCGGGGCGAAATCTCGCTGCCCTTGAGGACACAGGTGTTGCCGGCGGCGAGAGCGTAGAGCACAGACCGCAGTCCGAGGATGATGGGGGCGTTCCTTTCCTGTTAGTATCGTTCGACGATCTCAGGCTGACTTCAGACTAAACCTACCATGGAGCAATGCCCAGGACGACACCGTATGGCTCCTTGACAACCAGTGCGTGGGTGCCATTCTGCTCACACACCGGGACGCTGCCGCTTAGAGCGCCACTAATTCGCCCGGCGACGTCCCGCGCAAGCTCGCATGCTGTGGTGATGTTGAACTGTGCAAAGGCCGGCTGAGCTCCAGTCTCTTTGATCATGCAGTCCTTGATCTCCTCGGCCCGGCTCTCCAGGAGGTCTGCCGCCTTCAGCAGAATAGCACGCCGAGTTATCGGCTTGGTAGTCGCCCACTCTGCAAATGCATTCTGGGCCGCGTCTACCGCGTCCACTGCATCCTGTGCCGAGGCGGCTGAAGCCTCCCACACAGTCTGTCCGGTTCCTGGAGTCGATACTAGAAAACCCTCGCCAGGTGCAGCTTCACGGTCCTTGCCGTTGATCAGAAGGGGCACTATTGCCGGCGTGATCGGGGTTGCTGCTTCAATGGCCATGTTCAAGTTGTGATGTCGTGAGTGGTAGTACCGTGAGTTTGTGAGTTTCGATGCGTGGTTATCGAAGTCTAATCTCTACCTTCTTCCCTCAGAGGCAGTTTAGATTTAGTACCAACTCTCAGACTTTGAGAATAGTTTTGATGTCATCTCCCGAAAACATACCTGTCGCATTAATTAAGCCGACTAAGGCGCAAGGAACAGCCAAGGTTCTTGCGAAGACTAGGCTACTAGTAAGTCCTTTGGAATCTTCCCAGCATCTTACTTCGTACTAGCATCACTAGAAGAGTCACTGTGTGAGATGCGGAGGTGAGTGAGCGGCCGTGTAAGTCTCTAGATCTACTATTTAGGAATAGCGTAGGATCAGCGGAGTACTTACAGGTGCGTGTCTACAACATGGCCTTCTACGGTCCGCGCTGCCCGCGAATCCACGCCTCCTCCTGTCCTCCACTTCCCGGGCAAATTTCATCCACAGTGACGGTGTATCGGTCAATTTATGGAGAGATGACAAGTCAAAAGATTGTAGGTGCAACCTGTGCCGTGTGCCTGTCTCCAGAGCTCGTTTCAATTTTAATAATTATGTTTTTTTTTTTCTAATTTATTCAACACTTTAAGCTGCTGATGGCACTTCCCAGAAGCTATCAGCACTCCACTGATTGCATCACCGTTTCAACACCCACTCTACACCATAACTCGGCATATCATATCTACTGTGCATATCATGGCTACACCGGTGCACTTTTTTTCTCATGGCTCGACTATGATGTTGGGCGAGGAATCGCAGTCGGCAGACTACTGGAAGAAATGCGGCGACGAAGCACTGGCCAACGGCATCAAAGGCGTCGTGATTATGGTAGGAAACTATCTTCAATCCGGATCGCAATTCACAGCATCTAACATCCGTCTAGGGCGCTCACTGGGCTTCTAATGACGACGCCGTCGAGGTGGCCACCAACCCAGAGCCCACCAAGAGTCCCGTGGCCTATGTCCACCCGTCCAAGTACAAGGACTACGCGCTGAATCCCGATGTTGCGACCGGCCACCGTTGTGTCGATCTGCTATCGTCGGCCGGCTTTAATGCGCGTGCCAATCCCAACTTTAACTGGATTCACGACACTTATCTCATTCTCATTCGCATGTTCCCCGGCGGCTGTCCGCCGACGACCATTGTGTCCATGAACCCACGCTACGACCCCCATTACCACATGCGTGTCGGTGCTGCCCTACGACCGCTTCGCGAGCAAGGCTATCTTCTAGTGGGCTCAGGCGGTGCCGTGCACAATTTGTATCGCAATGTGTGGGACCCCATGATCAAGTACGGCGACAACTTTGCACAGACAACGCCGCCGGGGGGCTGGGCGCTCGAGTTCCGGCAGAGCGTCGAGGACGTCCTCAGTCGAGGAGGCGGTCCTGGATTGAGGCGGCGTGTGACGCGGCTCATGAAGCACCCGCTGTTCCGTGACGCACATGCTACAGACGACCACTTTATGGCGTTGTGTTTTGTCTCTGGCGCAGTCGGTGCACTGGAAGACAAAGGCCAGCCGGGTGTCCTGGCTGCTGAAGACTGGGAGCTCACCAACATGTGCAACAGTCAATTTACTATTGGTGCCTGGCGGGCAGCAGCAAGCGTGATTTAGAGCTCGTTTTATTTGTTGTATATTAACTTTTGTTGAGTTCATGACCTCACAAATAATGCAATTGAATTGTAATAAATTACTAGCATTATCAACTGAACTTGGTTTGAACTAAAACATGCTAGAATAATTGAAACTATTTGACATTAATCTTGACAAATTCAAATATAAACTACAAATATAAAATCCAAATAAATAATAAGCAAAACACCAAAGTAATTCCAACCCCCGATTAGCTTCCGTCGTCTTGTTACTTTTCCCCGTCATTTATTTGGTCAAACACTAATTACACTGCAACTCGGCTGGTCCCTCCACCTCGGCTCATCACTAATGGCACTGTATTTGCAACATATCGTCATCGCTCTACTGATTTATTCACAGGACAAATCGTAAACTTTGGTCATAAGTATCTTTATCTTCCAAGTCAAGCACTGAACTGTACAGCCAACTGAACATCCTGAATCTATTTCCACCTTCAAACACATTTCAACCGCCAACATGACTTCCAAAGACATTCGTCCTATCCAGCGGTTCATCACTACCCACAGCCCCGACGGCAAGACTACCTTTTCCGATGCCGTCTCTGAAGATGCTCCTTTTAAGAAGCTGCCAGACGGCGCCGAGTTTGCCCTCTGCTATGCTACCAACAAGTTCCCCGTCCAGCTGTCTGCCGATGAAGATCTAGGCACATACGAGAACTACACTACAAACCTGCCTGGAATTACCATTGGCACTGGATCTGTACTGCGTGTCGTAGATATGCGCCCGGGTGCGCTGTCGCCGATGCATCGGACTATCAGCCTCGACTACGGTGTTGTCATCGAGGGTGAGGTCGAGCTTGTGCTTGACTCTGGCGAGACACGGCTCATGAAGCGCGGCGACATCTCCATCCAGCGCGGCACCAACCATGCATGGCGGAATACCAGCCCAACAAGCTGGGCACGCATGTTGTACGTCCTGCAGCCGGCCGAACCGCTTGTGTTTGGCGACAAGGTGTTGGAGGACAACTCGGAAGAGACTATCCCCAAGCATAAATGATTATTTTGATTTGAATACATAAACTGCACTTGATCAATACTTCTATGAGAATTGACCTGTCTTCTGAAATGTGTGATTTCAACAATGTCCCTCACCGTGATTGCTATTGAAACATGTCTGTGACAGTGCTGCATATTCAACACACCCAATAAAACACTCTCGATATAACACGCACGAACCAAGACCTCAATGCCACCGTACAAGCGGAGTTGATTAGCAACTCCGAGAAATATGCCGACAATATTGATGGCAAACACACTCGCTGTAACAGGTTAAGTTAGGCAGGCTAGGCCAAGTATGGGGAACGCGGAGAAACTATGACGTTCCCCGCATCCTGTTTGCGGAGACGAGACGCCTCAATATTCATAGGCTTGCCCATCCTTTAGGGCCAGCTACTCTGGCTATTATAATGACTTTTGACACTTCTATTGTATACTAGAACTTTCACAGTATCACCACATCATGGAAAAACGACAACAAAAGCAAGCTGGCTCCGGCGGTCCCTTCCAGTGCACTGCTTGTGGTGGAACATACACCAGAGTTGACCATCTGGCACGCCACGTCCGATCACGTCTGTCTCACTCACTAGAAACAAATAAAGGAAATTAATTGCTGACTTGTTAGATCTCCAGGAACGGCCTTTCAAGTGCGAAATCTGCAACAAAGCGTTCGGCCGGCCGTGAGTATATATGCATTTCTCTGTATGTATACAGCCACTAACACGCTACAGCGACCTCCTAAAAAGACATCGCAGCTGCCATGATGCAGACAACGAAGGCGGCAGATCAAATAAACGACAGTACAACAACTCATCACGCGTATCGCAGGCTTGCAGACTCTGTGCAGCAGCCAAGATCAAGTGCGACGACCAAAAGCCATGCAGCCGATGTAGCCAGCGAGGCGTCACCTGTGAATACGCAAGCGACCTTCATGAGCCGGACAAGTCAGCAACAAACGTATCAAGCACATCCAATACATCAAATGTTTCGAATGTGTCCCCTTCAAGAGAAAGCCCTCAATATAGCCCTCAACAGTACACGGATGAGCAAGCCCTCGAGCCATCTACTACAGACATGGACATGGCTCCGACAGATGCTGGTGACATGAGCATGGAAGCTTCTTTGCAGGACACCACCATTGCTCCTAGTAGTACTCATCAACGGCAACTTCCACTTCAACATCCACTTCCACTTCCACGACCAAACCAGCCAGGCCAGGACATACAGATGGCGGTGCCGCCTGTTCCGGTGGTCGACCCTCTCGTCCAGGACATGTCCGGTTTCCTGCGCGAGGTCATGATGCCATCATTTTCCCATCCCAACAACTTTATGCACATCGACCATACTGCCCCAAGTGGCTTGCTAGACTTTCGTGTCGACGCCGACTTCACTCTCAATGACACCGACTACGGTTTTCTGGACCAGCTTTGTGGTGACTTGTTTACTGCAGACGCAGTTCCGCCACCGCCGCATTCGGAGCCGCCGCCATTTCAGAGCCCTCTGCATCAGTCATCGTCATCCGTGGTGGCTCCAGCATCAGCACCAGCGACAACAGCAACTGCGGTTCAGCAGCCTTATGCGCAACAATATTCTTCTACAACACCATACCACCGCCAGCAAGCAAGTCAGCCTTTCCAACACGCTCTGCCTCTACAGCACGCTTCACAACAGCGGCCTAAAGATGTATCAGGTCCCGGGGCCACGACGCGGCAGAATATAGCCCTCGGAGCAGAAGCGTTCCGGCGGTCTGCCTTGGGAATATGGCTACCGGCACAGCAGGACAGAACAGACGCCCAGATGGAGCACTTGTCCATTCTCACCGACGAGGCCGGCTCGCCCGACACGCGCATCAATATTGACCGCCGATGTTTGCGAGAGACCTTGAATCGCACCACGCGCGACGAACTGCTTGCCATGATTCTACGCACATGCCGCACCGAGCGCATGTCGTTTGTGGTCCGCAGTTTCCCAACTGCCGAGCTACTTGGAGACCTTATTGAGTGCTTTTTTATCCACCATCAAAAACAGACCGACTCGTATATTCATGCACCAACCTTTCGGCTAAATGGTCAGAGGCCAGAGCTTTTGGGTGCCATTGTCGCATCCGGTGCAACGACGGCCGATATACGGTCAATACGCAAGCTTGGCTATGCGATGCAAGAGGCCGTGCGCACCACACTTGTCGGCACCTGCGAGGATGCCAACTCGACCACACGAGAAATCTGGCTGCTGCAGGCCTTTCTGTGCGAGCTGCAGATTGGGCTGTGGAGCGGAATCAAACGCAAGATGGAGATCTCCGAGAGCCACATCCAGGTGGTCCTGACCATGTTGAGGCGGGCCGGTCGTTTTCGGCACTCGCAGCGTACTGCGCCAGAACCCTTACCCCAGGATACCGGCGATATCCTTCGACATAAGTGGCTAGAGTGGTGCAAGCAAGAAAGCTTCCGGCGCA